>CP126890.1:31940000-32540000 GCA_030440675.1 Furcifer pardalis
GGGTATAGGGGAGGGCACTGTTGTTCTCAGCTTCGGGAAAAGGGTGAAACTAACATTCTGCCATTATTTGCCATCCCATTAGCCATATTACTTATTTTTTCCTAAAAGGGTACCCCATCCTTTCCTCATTCTCAATTATTAGGGTACTTTAGAATCAATTTTGTTGATTTGTTACAACATAATATATGCAACTTTGCAAAGGCATCAAACTGCCCAGGCTCCCTACACTTTCCTGTCTAGAGAAGCCCTGTGGCAGAAGTTGCCTTATGACATCTTTCTCAGAGTTTTATCTGTACTATGAGAAAGTGGATGGGTGGGAGGTTGTTGGCTGCTATAGAGATGACAACAAAATTGATATCCTGTAGAAAAAGGTAAGCAAAAGAATCCTGAAATGCATCCACTAGAATTCCCTCCAAACTTCTTTACTTTTTTAAAGAAGGGATTTTCCCCTAGCAAATTGAATGAAAATGGACAAAACTCACATGGGAAAAACCTTTGGTGCAGCATGGTATCCATCTCCATCCAGAACAAGTGCTATGAAGAACACGAGTGGAGGACAAGGCATGAGTTAGCAATGTTTACATTTCAGAAACTGATTACCAAGTGTCTTCTGGTTGCAAGTGAGCTGAAACTCTAAGCTAGCTCTAAAGCTTTGTTTGTGTTTGTGTTGGTGCATACACATCTCCTGAGGCTCTTTGAAGTGCTGATCATGTGCTGTAGCAACTTTGGTCTGCATTTTGGAAAGCAATCCTATTGAAACTTTTGGATGTGTCAACATTAACTCAAGGATATAGTTTTTAAGTTTGGTCCAGAAGCTGTTCCTTTCAGATTTCTTGCACTGTGGAGGTAGGTATACATTTATTACCAGTAGTGTAATGTCTCCTAGCTGGATCTTGGCCACCATCACCAGTTGATTGAGAGGGCTAAGCGGTGTGGTGGTTGCATGCAGAGAGGTGGAGATGAGTAAGGCCAGTCCACCTTTGAGTCGCCCTCAGCCCAGTCCTGCAGATGCTTCTATTGCATGTGAGTGATATCCATTTAGAATGATTTGGAATAGTAGCCGTGTTAGTCTGTGGTTCAGGAATATAATTTAGAATGATGTCTGTCCTTTTCCAGGTTTCTTGCACTAGTATGATGTCAAATTGAGAGAGGAGATTTAGGCTGTCTGTTTCTTGGTGGTGGTGGCATCCTGCAACATTGAGAGAGAGGATTTTCATCCTATGCTGGTCAGTGGGCTGTCAATTGTTGGGTAGGGGTGTAGTGGCTGAGATACAGTTACATTCACTCTGCAATGACTGCCCTGAGATCAGATCCTGAGCAGAGTCTTGTGGTGTGTCAGAATTGAAGGCACATGTTCTTGATTCCCCTTCTTCAGGGTGTCTGCCAGGCCTTTTTGCCCCAGAGCTGGTGAATACTGAGTTTTCACTGGTGGGTTGGCTTTTCTTCACACTCTTGGGCTCTTGACCACATCTCTGTTCTTATGGGTTGTCTGGACCTGATGGTGAGGCCTGTGTTGTGTACAGAGATATCAGATTTGGATGAGGGCTGGCATTCAGACAGTAGCAGGGCAGTGAAATGATCAAAGTTTGGTTCTGTGGCAAAAATGGCTCCTGGTCTTAGATCTGTGGGACTGGCTATCTCCCTCTTTGAGAGGAAAGAATGAGAAAGTCTACTGGTGAATTTGTCTGTTTTGCAAGTTCCTCCTTTCTCTATCTTTGAGTGAGGAGGGGTTGTGCTTGGGTCTTCTTTATCCTCCAGGTGCTCTTTATCCCCCAAGTCTGTATCTATAAGAGATTCTGAGTCACTGCCAGAGTCTGTGCTGAAGTCTGCTAGCTTGATTTTTAGGAGACGTTTGGGTGAAGGTCTCAGTGGTAGGCTCGGTTGGTCCCTGGTTCCTCAGCTGCTGGAGGCTGCCTGGAGAGGGGGAAAAACTTTTTTAAAATTCAGCAACTTGCCCTTTAAGTACTACTAAGTCATCTGGTTGTTGATTCAAAGGAGACCTTGTAGAGGAATGCAGTTTATCTGAAATGTTTTCATACTGAGTTCTTGTTTTGAAGTTCTGTGAAATTCCACACTAATGCTTTGTGGACATGCCACTTATATGTAGTTTTGTGATCCCTGGATCTCTAAAGACTCTTTGAAAAGCCAGGTTGTATGTGAGCAGCTGGGCTGACATGTGCAGAAGCCTAGAGGGGACCTCTTTTGATGTGAAAGTCAGGAAGATCCTTTTGTGATTTTGAAGCTGGGAGAGGAAATGATATGGCCTAATCTCAGACATCTGCACTGGGCATCGCAGGAGTTGGGTAAGCAAAGATGTGATTTTGACTTTGCTTGCCCATAGATAGGAGTCTTTGCTGGGAAAATTTATTATAATTTGATCAAGTTGTAAGATTCTCAGCACCTTGGTTTTGTTGTGAAGGGATGGCTTCTGGTGTATGCTGTCAGGCATATCCAGGGATGAGGGTGGAGGGAGGTGTGTGCTGGCATTCCCTGAGCTGTTAACCCTTTGTGATCTGGCTGGGAGCTGAGTTAAATCTTGGGCTAGGACTTGTAATTGCTCCTGGATTTTGTGGAGCTGCTTAAACCAAACACACATCTCTCAATTGTTTTGTGACAGTGTCAAGGTATTGGTATTGTTCAGATCCTCCAGTAGGGATGGGTGAATACTGCCCTAGAGAGGTTTCTTTCTCTAGTGATTATTGTTCAGTGGGAGGAGTGGAGTTGGGTACTGATCCTTGCATGGGTACAGAGATAAGAAGAACAGATTTGTTACTCACTCTAAAGGGGGAAAGCTGATGTCCAGCTGCAAGTGGCTTATTCTTTCTTTTCCTCTTTCTTGCTGCTCCCACACCAGGGGATGTGGTAGAGGGGCTTTTCCTCTGTCTTTTCATGCCCTTGGATGGCATGTTTGTTGGTCAGGGAATGCTCAAGTGATTGCTGGAGCTAGTAGAGTGAGCTGTTAGCTTTCAGCCAGCTCTCCCATGGACCCAAGAATCAAAAAGAAATTGAACTTTCCCAACATCTTAGAAAGCCATGCCTTCAGTTGACATTGTATCTGAGTTACTGGGGAAAATGGACATTAATCATGTAAATGTTTCAGCTCTAAGAACTGTTCCGATTTTAGAATGGGTGTGTGCACAAATTACCCTCTCTCTCTGGCCTTAATGTAGGATGTAGATGTTTCATGTAATTTTTGGTCTAATAAGTTCTGTATGAAGTACACAATATTGGATGTTTTTTAGTACAGTATCATGCTAAATTTCACCCATTTTTGTTGTTGTTGCTGTTGCACAGTTTTGTCGCACAGTTGATTCCAACCTTTTGTAACCCCATGGACCATTGCCCACCAGGCACTTCTGTCCTCCACCATCCTCCTCAACCCACCCAGCTCTGTGCCCATTGCATCAACAATACAATCTAGCCATCTCATAATGTCCCCTAATTTGCCAGAAAAAGGACGCCCAGTTTCCTAGATCAAGAATGACTTCCTTTTTCCTCAAACCATTCATGAACACTCTGTGAGAAGAGTCTACAGGGAGTTACGTTTGGTGGAGAGAGGAGAAGAAGCTATGTTTGATCAGGGCCTGGGTTGTTGAGGAGTCTGGCCTTTTCAGCTGGTATTTTTGCATTATCAACATTGTTTTTACAGCTCAGATCAAATATTATAGCTTTTGCATGACTTCAACTGTATAGTTATTCTTTTACAACTGCTCATTTGTATGATCAGAAGACCCCCAGATCAAATGCGCTATCTAACATAACATAGGTGGCATTTGAGAGTGGAAAATCAGCAGGGCTTGACGACAGGTTGCCCATAATCACCAATGCCCACTGCTGCTTCAGGGCTAAACCAATGTATGTGAAATGATGATAACGTCACCATTGCTCAAAAGCCAAGTGCATCTGACTGTAGCGTTCAGTAGAAGTGGTATGTGTAGAAGTGGTATGTGTCTCTTGGTAAAGGTAAAGGTTTTGTTCGAAAGCCAGTCATGTTTGACTCTAGGGGTAATGCTAATTTCCATTTACAGCCAATGAGCCAGTGCTCTCTGCATCTGCAGATGTTTCCATGGTCATGTGGGAGGCATAACTTGACACCAGAGTACATGGAATGCTGTTACCTTTCCCACTGAAGCAGTACCTATTTAGATAAAGGTAAAGTTTGCCCTTGCTTGAAAACCAGTTGTATCCGACTCTAGGGTTCAGTGCTCATCTCTTTTTACAGCAAAAGAGCCATAGCTGTATGCATCTGCAGGCATGCGTTGACACCGGAGTGCACAGAACACTGTTTACCAAAGTGGTGCCTATTTATCTACTTGCAATTTCTTAGTTTTGAACTGCTAGGTTGGCAGGAGCTGGGACAGATGCCAGGCACTCACTCCATCGTGCAGCACTCAGGTCCTGAACTGCTAACCTTCTGGTCATCAAGCTCAGTGTCACCATGGGCCTTCTCTTGTTTACACTATATTACTCAGCTGGTTCACTGTCCTCTAGAGCTCCAAGTTGGTGGAAGAAAGGAAGGAAGGGTCATGAGATAGCAATAAACATATAATGTGAGACAGTCATTTTTTTGTCTTTAGCCATTGGCTTTCCTCTGTAGAGTGAGACAGTACTTTGGGTGTCTGCAACAGTGCAGCAAATCCTTAGACAAAATTTTACTTTGTTATGCTCTGTTGTTATGCCTTCTTCTTTTACTTGTCTGGAGAAAGGGAATGAATCCATGGTTCTACAGGTGAATTACAGAGAGGGGACAGGGACAGTCAGAGTTCTCTTGTTACTGCCATATAGAAAAGGGCCAAATCTGATGGTTGAAAGCAAATTGTAGCATCACATAAACCAGGGGTTGCCAGCATTTTTTAGTCAGGGGCTGGGTCACACTCCCTCAGACAGTTGAGGGGGCTGGACTGGTGGTCACTCCACTGTTTATGGCTGCCATAAATGAATATGTGGCTGATTCCACCGGCAGCGGCTGGAGCAAGAGCAGAGGTCAGATTATTTGGTATCATGGTCCAGATCCAGCCTATGGGCAATAGGTTGCCTATCCCTGCTCTAAACTATCACAGGAAATATATATTTTTGCTATTTTTCCATTCTTGTTAACTGTAGAAAAGTGTCCTTTGGTTACAAAATAATACAAAGCAGTGGGCAAAACTCCATGCCTAAAGATAACTAGGCAATTTAAGGCAACTACAAATAATCATAACTGCAAAGTTAAATTAGATATTTATACTTGTTCCACCTAGGAAAAGGTAAATGTCATCCTTACTCAAAAGTCAATCATAGCTGACTCTAGAGTTCAGTGCTCATCTCTGTTTCATAGCCGAAGAGCCAACGCTGTTTGCTTCTGCAGACATATCCATGGTCATGTGGCAGGCATGATTAGACACAGAATGCTGTTTAACTTCCCACCAAAGTGGTCCCTATTTATCTACTTGCAATTTCTTGCTTTCAAATTGCTAGGTTGGCAGGAGCTGGGACAAAGACAGGAGCTCATTCCATCCTGCAATATTCGGGTATCGAACTTCTGATCTGCCACCTTCCAGTCAGCATCTTAGTCACTTGAGCCACTGCAGTCTGCATAGCCTGGTGGAAATGAATGATTTTTGGCTTGATGCATGGAAATTATATTATCACAGGGTTAAATTCCCCACATTTATTGTGTGGGATAGACCTTTCAATGGTCGAGTTCTTCTTTCATAAGTACAGTGTATAAAACTTGCCCAGATTTATGCAGTTCTTCTTTTCTTTTATGTATTGGGTTGTGGAGGAACATAAAAGATACTTGTGCCCTGAGGACAGAGAATGTTTCACCCATTATTATGTATTTAGTGATGTTTAGTACTAGGCTGAAGGACAGATCAGAAAAAGCAAAGTGGATAATCTACATTTCAAAAGTTCACTTTCTTCCTAGATCTTCTGACTCTCTACTTTCAGATCACTCCACTGGGTATCCTCTATCTAGATGTTTTGATTTAAAACTGCCATCAACCCCAACCACTGATCATAACTGGGCAAGAAGCTCAGATCAAGTTTAGTTACATCTCAGTAAGTATAAATATGACCAGAAAATAGGATTAACTAATTTATATTTTACCATCGTCAATGTGTGTTGTTTTAGGGCTTCATTATTCTTTGTTGTGTCTGCCCATGCTTTATTCTGTTTGGTCTATTATTTATGTTTAACTATGTATTGTTATCTTTTAATTTGTTGTACACTGTCTAAAGTGGGAGAATATTCCAGATAGGAAAGATAGAGGGAGAAAGAAAGGAAGGAAGGAAGGAAGGAAGGAAGGAAGGAAGGAAGGAAGGAAGGAAGGGAGACAGACACAGTGGATGGAATAATTAGTTGAACCGTCCCTTTCCTCTTTAGTAAAAGAAAAGAAAGGAAACTAAAATCCTACAACCAATTTAAAGGGATAACCTAAGTCTACAAGGATGGATTTGCAACAAATCAATGGTGTGTTTTAGTAGAAAAAGCTCTCCAAGCAGTAGTAAAAGGAATTGTGAAACAGAAAAATGGAAAAAAAAACCCTTCTTGCTGCCTCTTCCACATTTATCCATGTATAGCACTAGTATATTTAAATTTTTCCTATGGAAACTGTGTGGGAGGAAAGATAATACCATACCACAGAAGATTTTGAGTTCTGGAATCCCAACCTGCCAGACTGTTAAGTTTATGACAAGCATTTTGCCGTGCCACCCATGCAATGGAAAAAAACCAGACACCTCCTTTTAATGATGGAGATTACCCAAGCTCCAGAGAATATATAAAAGAGGAAACAAAATTACTACGTGGGTGCTGTGGAGTCTTACTCTTAGTACTATACTGTTATCCATTACACACTTCAACACTTTCCTGTATAATTTTTTGGTGGGTGGGAAGGTAAATACTTGCTATTATAACTTGGTAAAATGATCTTTGTGACGGGGCAATGTTGAGATTTGTAATCCAACAAATAATCTGTCTGAGTTCTGTTCCAACTGCATGTGGAGAAAGAGTGCACCCACACTATTTCTACTCACCAAATTAGCAACATCTACTTGTTAGCTAGAGTCTTCAAGAAAGAAAAACTTGTTGGCTGAGTAACGGTAGAGATTGGTTTGGATGCAACACAGCATCATTCTTTAGAGGCACCAAATTAAAAATCAACATAGCCATGGTTTCCAAGGGGAAAGGAATAGAAACAACCAGAGGAATCAATAGAGTAGGTCTTATACTGGACCCTACAGTCAAGCTGTATTGATTTGCATACTTATCTGTCATGTTGATTAATCACACTATGCATCTGTATCAGGTGTATATAAATCCATGCCTTGACATTTCACTCCTATGTCTGATGAAGTGGACTTGATCCATGAAATCTCACATTAAAAATATAGCAGTTAGTCTTTAAAATGATGCAATGTTTTTTTTCTTTTCTTTTCTGATCATCAAGATCACTATAAGAATGGGGAAACTTTGGTAATAATAATTTCATGTCAGAGATTACTCGGTGTTGAAATGATTTTTGCTGGAGAAACTCCACTCAGGGGATGCCCAAATGAGGCTCCTTTCGTGTCCCCAAGTTCAGCCCTCAGCTATCAAAACCAGACCATCCAGTCTCCAGCTCACATCTTAACCACTAAGCCACTGGAAGAGTTGCAATAAACTTTGGTGAAGCACTTTTGTAGTTTTTAAAAGAAGAAAAAGTGTGATGTGGGGCTATTCTTACACGATCATTGAAAACACAATAAATTGTATAAAGATTTGAAATGTCAAATGCAGTTAAGATGATACAAAATCAGCCAAAATTTGATATAACTAAAAACAGGCAAACAAATCTATTCCTAAGAGTTCCAGGAGAAACAAATCCCAAATAATAAACTCCCCCAAATCCTCTCCAAATGTGCCAGGAACCAAATATCAAGCCAGCTCTATCTTTGAAAGTCTTCTTTAATCCAACGGATGCAAGGCTCAAAAAAGCTAGCTACAAAGATGAAATCTTCAAGGCCCTAGAATAAAATACAATGACAGCTGCATATAAAACCTGTTGCTGCAAGGATTTGCCCTTCTATTGCCTGTTCCGCACAGATGAATTGACATGGTATTACCTATATCAAAGTGATGAGAGCATAACTCCTTCTCTTGGTGTGCAGGGCAGGTAATAGAAGGGCAAAGCTCATTTCTCATCCATCTCTGTCTACCCCCTCTCTCTGCAAATTTCACCTTTATAATCACAAGTCCTCCCAATAGGATTTCCTCACCCACTGGGCTGAAATAAAGAACCCACTGGGGTTACAGTGGGTTTCTAGTTCTTCACATGCTTAGTTTGCCTGTTGATGGAACTGAGTGAAATGAATGTTTTCTTGACAGTGAGGCATATGAAAGAAGGAAAATAATCACATACAGTAAAGATAAATAACAAGAGCAGTATATAAAGTTGGGGAAGGAGATTTTTTTTAGCACTATTCCTTAATGTTCTTATTAGATTATAAAATATGAAAACTTACTATAGTTAACAGAAAAGGCAAGGCCCTTTTTCTAATGCAGAGAGATACTAAGGACTTGGAATAAAGCCACCCATTGATTGCACTGATTATTTTGTTTTCTGAGAGTCAACACCTGTACAGCAGGAAAAAACAAACAAAACTCTACCCACACAAGGGGACAGACACACTCTGTTAAGTAGTCAAGGTCATGGCAGAATTCATTATCTGTTTTGTTCTCCTCTTTCCTAAGTATTGGTACTAATTTGCTTTCTGCATCACAGTGTACAGCTGATGATCAGATCATATGTCACAGCCTGACTCCTTGCAAGGAGAGGATATCAAATTATTGTAAGTAATGAAAGAGAGTGATGTTTGTGTACCAGGTCCAACACAGCCATTTAGGAATGAAGCTCCCTTTCGTTATAACATTTTAAAGTAAATGTAATGGTTGCAGAAACCGCCTGATTGAGTCCAAAGAAACCCTAGGGAAGGGAAGGAACTATCTGTGGAGTATATGAAAGAGCATTCACCATTATAACACTGTTTTGACCCCTCCTTTTATTTATATGTCCATGGAACAGAAATTCAATTCAGTCGCTAAAATCCTTTTGGACTATTAAGTAAATAGTATAACTATGAGATGCAGATCTTTGTATAAATTGCCTATTGAAAATTGAGTAGTGTGATCCCACTCGTAACAGGTTGTGGCAATTTGCATTTAAAAGTCACAATGTTTCTGTAACTGTACAATAGGATTTCAGTCATTGAAATCAATGAAATCACCCAATGATACATGCATTTGACCTGCTCAACTTGCAGCCCTGATCTAGAAATAGAAGTATACACATGTAGAAATATTTTTATTTCTGCTACAGCATCTCAAAGATTATATAACAGGGTATTCATAGTTTCTGATTTACCCTCTTGTAAGGGAAAAAATATGATTCTCATACTTCTAGTTGTACTATTTTATCCTTTGTGGTTGTCATTATGTATATACTGTACCTCAAAACTACACACTACTGTCCATATTGTTTCTGCTTTCCCTTCCTATGCTGTACATTATTTGGCAAATGGAAAGAAATGCTGAAAACCTATTTGGCTTGCCACAGCTTTCCATTCCATAGCAAACTGTTTTAAACATAAATGACATTTAAGAATGTCAAGAGGTACCAGTAGAATGTCAGGTGGCAATAACTCATTTATTTTTTTTCATTTTGCTGGCTGAAAAGTCCAGTGTTTTGAACTGACTTCTGTCAAGTGAATATGATCTATTTTATGTTTAATTCTGTGTTTCAGAGAAAATGTGCTTCAGGGCCATACACCTCTCTTCTTGACTCTGCTAACTGGTTGGGTCCTAGGGCACCACATCCCATGCAATACTATACTCCTTGTTGCTTTGAGTCAGCAGATTTCACTACTAATCTCCATCACTATGGGCATTTCACATCATAAACTCATAACAGATCAAAGATGCTGGAATCTTGAAGTGTCTGTGTAGGTCCCTGCACTATGATGTATGTGAATATTGGGGGAAATTGGGGGGGGGGGCAGAGAAGGTTTCTAAGAGCTTGGTTATTGCTTTTAGTTGGCAAAATTTAATACAAGAAAACAATACCATAGAAGTATGGAGAGATCATCCCAGACTTATTAAAAAAACACCTCTCTGGTTTCTACATAAAACTAGCACATTGTGTGGTAAAGATCACGCTAAAAGCATTTTAAAGTAGGAAAAGGACATCTCTACTTTCAGTCTGAAGGGGGCAAATTGTTTTTTCAGCATACAGAAGCCCTTGCATACTTGCTACCTGGAAGACAGTCAGAGGTAAAAAGGGAGGCTATCAACAAAACATTGGAAGCAAGAAAGATGGAGTGAAAGTTTACTTCAAATGGCAAGAACTTTACCAATCATGTTACTGGCAAAGGACAACCACATCAGGCTGCAAAGCCCCCCTCCCCACTGATATACAGTGCTGGTGCATGCAAGATTGCTGTTGTCCCAACATAGATATGATTTCCTGAAGATGTAGTGCCTTATTGTAAAGTCCCCAGTGTTCAAATAATCACCTGAAGCTTTTATTTTACTTTGCAGTCAGCAGACAAAACTGCAGTGTTCAGAGAGTGGTGTCAAAGGCCACCCCCCCCCTCCCAATCTCCTGCTTATTTGTGATCTTGGATACTCGTATTGCTTCTTTGTATAAATGGTGTCAGGTTGTAGTCTCATCCAAGATGGAGATTGCCATGTGGGGGAGAACCTTTAACACATACCTTAGAGAGATTGGAATGTGTAAACATGCTAGCCTCATGGATTGGAAGAGATGGAGCCTAATGTATGATGGACAAGTTATACTGTGTGATCATTGGCTGGATTCCTTTAGGGAAGTAGTGCCCAAACTTTTTTTCTGTGGGCACGCAGCTGTGGGGGCCGGAGGAGGGCTGCTCCCACTGCTGACCATTTCTATGTCAGCAGCAGTGGCAGTGGTGATGATCGGGCTTCACTTCTGCTGGTCCGAGCATCCTCCGCTCAGTCCCAGCCCTTCAGAAGCCTCTTGCAAGCTGGATCGCTGAGTCGGAGAAGTTTTCCGAGGCTTCTCTATTTCAAAATCTGTGGTGCTGAGATAGTCCCTTGGTGCGGCACGCTGACGTCATGGAAGGTTAAAATCCATCTTAAGCAAATTCATGCAAGTGGCATTTTCCTGTTTGTCATTCTTCTTTCAAAGTTCAACAGAGTGTGATAAGGATGGTGGAGGCAGGTTTTGGGTGTAACTGAAGCCTCTACTTCCAACCTGTATAGAAACTGCTGAAGAAACCATTGGGGTTTTTTTTGGGGGGGGAGGGGGAGGCAAGACTGATTTGGTGACAACGATGATGAAATCTTGTGCCTCATCAATGCCAAACAGAAAGCCTATCTACCCTTCGTCAAGATCCATCCTCCAACATGAAGAAAGCTCTTTTCCACGAACTAAGGCAGGAAATGCCAGGCACAGATAAAAGAAATGAAGAACATCTGGTCACAACAAAAAGCTCAGGAACTCCAAAGGCTGTCTGACACTTGTGACCTAAGGAACTTTTATGATGGCATAAAAGAACTATATGGATCAACTCACCCTTTATCGGGCATGCTGAAAACAGCTGACAATGCTACAATCCTTACAGATAGACAGAAAATGCTGAAGCACTGGAAGGAACACTTTTGCATGCTTTTAACCCCAAACTCTACTGCTGCTGAGAACTTTCTTCGAGAAGTGCCACAACATCCCCATCAGCCATGGATGGCAATTCCACCGAAGTGCCTGGAATTCTGTGAGGTCCTGCATAAGCTGAAACCCAGAAAGGCTGCCAGGTCAGATAACATCCCTCTGGAGTTAATTCAGAAGGGAGGGGTGTCTCTAAAGTCAAGGCTCTTCACACTCATCCTCTTGATTTGGGAAACTGATAAAGTTCCTGATGACCTTAAGAATGCCAGTCTTATCACCATCTTTAAGAAACATGATTGTAGTATTTGTGGCAACTATAGTGGCAGATCACTGCAATTCATTGCTGGAAAGATTTTCACAAGAATCCTGCTCAGTCACCTGCAAATTATCTCAGTAAGGATTCTTCCAGAATCCCAATGTGGTTTCCATGCTTCCTGAGGCACAATGGACATGATCTTTTGTGCAAGACAACTTCAGGAAAAATGCAGAGAATAGCAGATTCCACTATTTTTAGTATTTTATGACCTGGAAAAGGCTTTTGATTCTGTCCCCAGACCTGCTGTGTGGGCTGTGCTGAGATGCTTTGGCTGCCCTGAGTGTTTTGTAGATCTTGTCCAGGTACTTCATGATGACATGTCTGAGAGGGTTCTCCATCAAAACAGCATATCAGATGCTTTCCCAATCACTCACTGATTGAATCAAGCCTGTGTGCTTGTTCCAACCCTTTTTGCTCTTTACTTGGCTGCCATGCTGTATGAAACATCTACTAACAACACAGGCATCGAGATTAAATACTGCTTTGACAGAGGACTCTTTAATTTGGCTAGACTATGCTCCTAAAGACTAACCTGTGTTACCAGGATAATGGAAATGCAATATGGTGATGATACTGCATTGACTGCTCTCACACCTGAGGAACTGCAAACAGTCAACTGTTTAAAGAGTGCATGTGATCATTTTGGCCTCGCCACAAATGCTCAGAAAACCAATGTACTTGCATAACCCTCCCCAAGGACAGCACTTCCAGAATTTAGTATTGCCATCTCAGATTTTACACTGGAACAGATACACCATTTTTCCTACCATGGTAGCATCCTGTTCAACAGGATGTGGTGAAGATAATTGGTGCTGCCCATTCTGCCTTTGGTCGTCTATCACACTGGGTCTTCATGTACAAAGATCTAACATGGTATACTAAGCTGTTGTTACCTCAACATTATTGTATGGCTATGAAACATGGACCCTCTATCGCCAAGATATCAAAAAACTTGAACACTTTCACCATCAGAAGCTATGGTCCGTCTTGAATATCAAGTGATTATGTCACCAACATTGAAGTTTTGAGAAAACACATGTAAATAGCATTATAGGCCATCATCTTAGATAAATAAGGCATGTCCAACGTATGGATAGGTAACTGAGCTCCTTGTGGAGCTCCTTTGAAGGGTTATAAGGACCAGCTGAAACAAACCATGAAGGTGTCAGGTATAAACCCACAATCCTGGGAGGCAGAGGCCTAAGATAGCCCATTTTGGTACCAAACCATCTCTGCTGGTACTGATTATTTGAAAGGAGAACACTGCAGACATGAAGAGGCTAAGCAACACGAACGGAAGCTCCATCAGACTCAACTATGCCCTCCAACATCTATTCAATGTAATGTGGTCATATGTTGCCAGGATAGGTTTATTGAGTCACCAGAGACACATCCATCAGCTGAGAAAATGACCTCCAGGAAAAATGGAGTAGCAGCCGACGATGACAACCTTTCACCTACAGTTAGTTATGTGATGTCAAGTCAAACCCAATGTATACTGCCCCTAAATAGGGTGTTAAGTCATAAGTGAGATATTTAAGGAGTGGTTTTACCAGCTCCCTATCCCTAGTGAGTTTCCATGTTTAGTAGAGATTTGAATCCAGACCTCCTGAGTATTAGTCTGTCACTCTGTCCAATACACCACACCGGGTATCTTTTCACCTATGCTTTGGCCCAATACCCCCCAATGATGTCTTTTCCCTCTACTCTCTGTTGCTTCCCTTTGCTCTGTAGACTCCCTTTTCCAGTATACCACTTCATTAATTCATACTACTACTCACACTTTCTGTCCCTATCCCTAGCTCATTACCTCAATGCAATACAACATTTAGGCATTGCTTTTGCCGCAGATGAGTTTTCAGAACAAACTTTGTCCACTACAAATTCCTGTTCTGCTCTTCATCATATTCCATCAACATCTTGTTGTTCAGTTCCACAGTCGAGTCTGGTTCTTTGAGATTTGTGAGTGATTCAAAAATAGTAGAAACCCCAGGAGCGGAGTTTAAAAAAATGAATTAGGGAAACACTCCAGGCTGATTCAACATTGACTTACATCATATAGTCAATGGAAGATAATGCAAATATTATTGAATAGCAACATGAAAGGACATGATCAACTCTTTCCTTGCTTTTTTCCCTCTTAACTTTTTACGTATATCTCCTATGATAAAACAAAGCTGTAAGGGAAGAAGAGCAACAGAAGATTGGTAGTAGGAAGTAGAAAAAACAGTGAGCAAGGATGAGGTTAAGTAAGCCCCCATGGCACACTGGTTAATTGGAGGTAGCCAAATCTCTGCTCACAATCTGAATCTGATCTTAATGAGCTCAAGGTTGATTCTGCCTTCCATCTTTTTGAAGTAGGTAAAATAAGTTGCCCAGCTTGTTGGGCACAATTTTTAGTTTTCATTTAATTACCCAGAGAGTGCTTTAGCACAATGGGGGTGGGGGAATAAGCAGGTGCATTTTGCATTTTTAAATACTTCCGCATAGCTTTTTAAAAGTTGAAAATACTCCCTCCAGATGCAATTGATACTGTTAAAAAAGCTGCCAGAATTTAAATGCCCTCTGTGGGTATGTCCCTCTTTAGATCTGAAGTTAAACAGAGATAAAGCAAATCACTTTCTTTGAAATCTTAGCTTCTACCCTCCAAAGCTAGAGGGTAATTCATTATTTTGGCCACTATTTATTTATTAAATTCATTTAACCAACTAACACATCATTTAAACCATATCTAAAAAGATATTAGGATGTTATTTTGGAAGGGCATGTAAACATGGCTCCCACATGAATACTGCTAGTCCCTTATCTGACACATATCCTCAGGCATGCTATACAATCCTCAACATTCTCCTCATAGTAGAGCCTGGTGAACTACATATCTCTCACAGGAAGACCCTGTTAGAAAAAGCTTGATAAGGATTAAAACACAAACAATATACACTTATTTGTTTAAACAGTTAAAACCAGGGACTCACAATCAAGGGCAGCCCATCAATCAAGTGAGAAGGGGGCAGCCCCATGGCATATTTTCTCATATTGCAATTCTTGATATGGGCAGAATAGTCTGTCAGAAAAATCCTGAGTGAAAAAAGGGGATTTTTTTAAACTGACACCTAAATCATACAGGCCATATCTTCCAAGTAGATATACAGATAGTTTTAGTCCCGTTAAATCTCTCTTAGCCAGAGTTATATAAGAACCAAATTTTGACCCACCAGGGCAATGCAATTATTTCTAAATTATTGAAAAACTTTTCACTACACAGACACAAACATTGCTTTCAACAAAATCTAGGGCTTAAAACTATTCGTTATTTTAGATAACATTAAAATCCAGATAGAGACCACAGCTTGGTATGAATTTCTATAGTTGAGATTTTACACAGTTAAATTAAGAAGCTGAAATTTTTAATTATGTGCACTAACATCCTTTGAGCACTTAATTGCTACTGGGACCAAACCACAAAAAACAAAGCTCTGTAACTGGTATAGAACATAACATTTAATTGGGTTATGAATATGGAAAAGAATGAGTCAAAGGTGATATTATCAAGTGGGTTTGTGATTTGGATGAGCCTATACACTTTGAGAAATGGGAATATATATGGGAATATATCAGTTATCTCTTGTTGCTTACTAATTTAAGACAATATATTCCTCCCCGAAGACTTTATAACATAACTGGAGAGTAAAAACCTGTACATTAGAAATGTTGATCGGATATAATAATTTTCTTATATTTAGGGTGACAATATCCTAAAGAGTTATAGGAATTAAAGGATGGAGTAGGAGAAGCAGCCGCTTTTCCTTCCTCCGCCATTGAATGGGTTGATCAATGCGAATAATCAATTAAAAAAACTCGATTTTGGAGGTTTCAGTGGTTGCTGGTGACTGTTAGAGGGCAGAGGTCTGCCAAAAGGAGAGAAAAAAGCGGCTGTGTGGAGAAATTTGGGACGAGCGGGCCTCGGAGAGTCTGTGCTCCGGACGGCGGGGGGGGGCCCTAGAGGCTCAAAAGAGCGTCGGGGTTCCCTTTGTTGGCCGTTGAGCCGTCTCCGGTGCCGGAGAGCAATCCCGAAGCAAGATTCGAGAATAAAAGAGCGACGCCGCGGATTATCGTAAGAGAGGAACAGAATTGAAGGAATTGCACACAGACGGGGCTTTGTTGTGTAAAACGGGAGCTTAGTGGGTGGCCGACTTGAAAGATCGCGGCTCCGGAGCCTGCCCCGGGACTCAAAAAACTGTAAGTTGGGACCTTGATTGGAGTTTTTTTAATGGGGGCCGACGGGGAGCCGCGAAAAGGAAAGAAAAAAAGGAAAGCAGACCGCAAAGTGTCGGGGAGTGAAAGCAAAGAAGACCTGAGAGCGGAGAGATTTGGAGGGGAGGAAAGAGTGGAGAAGTTTGGTCTCCCTTTCTAAGTTTGCTGGCTGTGTCGATCGCTGGGACGGTTTAAGAGAAACTGAAGGGGATGTGAGATCGGAAGGTCCGGCGGAGATAGCCTGGGCAGGCTAAAGGAGGAGAATCTAAGTGGCAGCCGGGCGGGAGAAAGAGTCTACAGCAGCCTGACTGGGAGTGAGAGTCGGAAAGAAGGGGGGAGCCGCTACCCGCGTCGCAAGCTTGGTTGAATGATTGAGTCGTTAATGGGGATACAGGCACGGCGGAGACGCTAAGAGAGCCAGGACGGGTTACCACTTTTTGACTTGGTTTACTTTTGGAAGGCTTGGAGGAACCGCTGTTGTCGTGACTGAGGGGCTAAAAACTTTCCCTTTCGTCTTTAATGGCGGACAATATCGAAACTTAAGAGAGAGCTGTGACGCAGCTCTTTTCTTTTGGTAAAACGAAACTTATGTGAAGGAGCTAAACTTTTTGAAACGGACAGATCCCATTATTGTGGAGTTAATTAACTTGTTTATTCGAAAAAGAAAATAGCAGCGGTTCCAGTAGCATAACAGTTTGTTTACTCCTCCCTCCCCCACTCATTCTCCCCCCTCCTTGTTTCTTTGGCTTGTACACAATAGATAATAAGCGTTACTCTACTAACTTTGCTGATATAACATTGGATAATTGCAATTTTGATAACTTTGGATAATTTTGGAATTAAGTTTGTGTTTTATATAAAGTTTAATAGAAGCATATAGGTATTGGATTTGTGAATATAAGAGAATGCAGAAATAACTGGGATAAAGCTAAGTTTGGTGGAGAGGTATTAAGTTGACTTTAAATTTGAGTTGGAAATTATATAGATAGGCTATGCAGGAAGGGGAGGAGACAGTCAAGCCAAAGGGGAGGAGAGAGAAAAAAGAGAAAGATCAAAAAGATAAGGAAAGGTACACACCGTCACCAACGATGGAGACTACAACAGCAGCAACGGATCCTCAAGCAGGTGCTGGAGGTCGGTCAGTGGACTTATCAGAAAGAATGGACAATATGTGTGCTATTTTACAACAATTGGTTAAAAATGGAAATGATAATCAGATTGCAATGCAAAAATTGAAAAAAATGGTGGAGAATAATTGTGAAGAAATGAAAAAAGACAGAGAACTGGCCAGGCTACAACATGAGAGCCTGGCCAGGACTCTGCCTGACATGCAGAAGGAGGTTACTGAGAATACAAAAAAAATCAAAGTGATTACTGACACAATGCAAAAGGACTTAGAGCAAGCAAAGATTTCTATGAATGAGATGTTGATTCAAGAGCATGTGATTGCTTCAAGAGTATCTGTTCAAGAGAAAAGGATGATGATGGTGGAGGAGGGGCAGAGAAAACAGAACATTGTGATACGTAAAATGGCTGAACGAACGCCAGACAAGCTTAGAGATAGAGTAGTGGATTGGCTTAACTCTTTGAAAATGGGAAAAGATTTTGTGGCAGAAGACATTGGAGCTGTATATAGAGTGGGGGGAAGGCGAGATAGGAGATCACCAAGGAATGTTTTGGTTAAGTTTGCAAACTGGGCGGATAAGTTAAAAGTGATGGCTTACATCAAACAAGCGGGGTCTGGCGTTCTAAAGATTGAGGGGGCTGATGTGGAAATCTACAATGATATAGCGCCGGAGGAAAGAAAATGGAAATACATGATGAAACCTGTGACGAAATTTTTGGCTTCAAAAGACATTAAGTATAATTGGAGATTTCCACAACAGTTGAGATTTTTTTACGAAAAAAGATGGCATATTTTGGATGACAGAACAGATGTCTTGGAGTATTTGACTCAACTTGGGTTCATGAAGGTGGCTAGTTCAGAATGGATTGCTATGAGAACTGATTTGTACGCAGTTGGGGTGATGGGTCCGGTTCTGAATAAGAAGGGGGAGGTGGAGGGTGCAGTGGGAGGAGCGGAAGTGTCAGGAACATCGAGCGCGGAGCTTTTTGAATAAATAATTTGCAGAATAAAACTATAATGGTGGAGGGAGGGGGGCCTTAGAAGAACACAATGCTTTTTTCCCCCGGTCCCCCCTCCCCTCTTTGAAGGATAGAGGCAACATCTTGGAACAAGGTGTGGGGAGGGTAACAGAAAATGGAAGAGTAGGTAAGTTTTTTTTTCTTTTCTTACTTGTAGTAGTAGTAAGTAATTTTCTTCAAGTATTTTACTTTACTGAGTTATTCTGTACTGAGAATGTACAATTTTTTTTGTCATTATATTGTATTCATTTTTTTGTATTTTTTCTTAGTTTTTTCTCTTAGATTTTTAGCAGGGGATGGGGATAACACGTCCGGGGAGGAATGTAAAGGAGGGGAGGGATTAGTAAACATAAATGGTTAAGAATTTAAGGTTGATAACATGGAATGTGAAAGGGACAGGGAATGCCGTGAAGAGGAGGAGGTTGCAGATAGCGCTCAATAAATCTAAATCTGATATCATCTTTCTACAGGAGACCCATCAAAAATCGGCAGATACTAATAAATTATTTGTGAGAGGAATTGACATTTATGAAATGGCTTATGGGACATCAAAAGCGAGAGGTGTTGCAACTCTTATTTCGGAAAAATTGGGCTTTAGCGTAATAAAATCTATAGCTGACCCAGAGGGGAGATACCTAATAATTAAGGGGAGGATTGAAGATGAAGAGATAATTTTGGCAAACATATACGCCCCGAATACCAATCAGGCAGAATTTTTAGAAAAATTAAAAACAATTTTACACAAAGAAGGAACGAGGAATATGATCATTGGGGGGGATTTCAACTTGTTAAGCTCTGAGATAGACACTACAAGTACTAAAAAAAGAAGTAATAAATATATTCTAAGCGATTGGGCAAAATCAATAAATATAAAAGATGTATGGAGGGAGCTTAAAGGACAGGAAAGGGAATACACTTACTATTCTCAAGTTTATGATATGTATTCAAGGATTGATTATATATTTGTTACGCAAGGGATGCTGAAAAACACAGAGGATATTAAAATAGGGACGTTTAGAGAATCAGATCACGCAAAGATAAGTATAGATATAAAATTGGACGAAAGTGATAGGAAAAGATATGTTTGGAGATATGATCCAAAATTATACAAAGAGGACAGTATGAAAAAACAAATTATGGAAAAATGGGATGAATATTGGATATGGAATGATAATAATGAGGTCAGTTCTGGAGGGGTATGGGATACAATGAAATCGATCTTTAGAGGAGAATCAATAAAATTAAGTAGTTGGAAAAAGAAACAGAGCGTTAATAGAACCCAGGAATTGGAAATACAATTAAAACAACTTCATCAGGAATATATAAAGGGTAAAGATCAGAGGGTATTACATCAGATACAGAAAGTAAAGAAAGAACTCGAAGCCCAGGATATAGAAAGGGTAAAAAAAGATTTGATATTTTTAAAAAGAGAATACTTTGAGTATAGTAATAGAAATTCTAAGTTATTAGCAAAAGCAGCGAGGGATAAAAAGAATAAAGGTCAGGTAGAAGTATTGGTAGATGAGAAAGGGAAGAGATGTAATAAAAGGAAAGAGAAAGCAGAAATAATAGGGGCTTTTTATAAAGAACTATACTCAAAGAAGCAGGTAAATTTGAATAAATTGGAGGATTATTTTAAAAAGTATAATATATCATTAATAACAGAAGAGCATAGAAATAAGATGGAGCAACAAATATCGGTAAAAGAAATTGAGGATGTAATTAATAAATTAAAATTAGACAAAGCACCGGGAGAAGATGGGCTTCCTGCGGAATTTTATAAGGATTTTAAGCTTTGGATTATTCCGAGATTACACAAATTGTTTAATGGGATTTTAGAGAGAGAATCAACACCGGAATCCTGGAATAGATCTATTATTGCACTGATCCCTAAGCCGGGTAAGGATCTGCAGAAAATAGAATCATATAGGCCGATATCCTTAATTAACCAAGACGCTAAAAATTTTTCTACGATTATGGTGACTAGGCTAAATAGTTTCATAGCCAAATACATAAGAGAGGATCAAGCAGGGTTTGTAAAGGGGAGATATATGTCAGATCTTACAAGGAGGACAGTGGATTTATTGGATATAGCTGAAAAGCAAAAGGATAAAGTAGGTTTTTTAGCCTTGGATATTTTTAAAGCATTTGATTCTTTGCAATGGGCAACAATACATGAGGTAATCAAATTATATGGATTTGGAGACAAATTCCAAAAAGTGATTAAGAACTTATATAAAAAGGGGACAGCGATAGTGAAATTCAATGATAGTTATACAGGAGAAATAAAATTGGAGGCTGGAACTCGGCAGGGGTGTCCTTTGTCTCCCACATTATTTGTATTGGCTATGGAACTACTGGCGAATTTAATTCGGCAAGATAGAGAAATAAATGGAATAGAAGGGAACAAAATTAGTTTACACGCCGATGATACACTAATTATAATTAAACAACCAACACAAACAATACCAAAGATTAATAAACATCTGGAAACTTTTGAGGAAATGACAGGTTTGAGGGTGAATTGGGATAAATCCGAGTTGATGTTAGTTAATGGGAACAAGAAGGATGAAGAAGAAATAAGGCAAAAATTCAATATTCAAATTCCCAATAAATTAAGATATTTAGGGGTAATACTTGCTAGGAAAACTGGGGAACTAAAGGAACTGAATTATGGAAAACAAATGAAAGAGATAGATAAAAAAATACTACAGTACAACAAGTTGAATTTATCGTGGTTTGGCAGGGTTGCAATGTGTAAAATGATGTTGTTACCTAAATTGAATTTCTTATTTGATGCCCTGCCAATAAAACACACAGAAAAAGAACTGGAAAAATATCAAAAAGTTATAAACAAATTTTGTAATGGGAAACGAAAAGCTAGGATACCTAAGATTCTGTGGTATATATCGCAAAAAGAAGGGGGATTGGGCATACCGAACATTAGCAAGTATTATAGAGCCTTTCAATTACGAAATGTTATTAAATTATTAATTAGAGAAGAGCCAATATGGGGAAAATTAGAATTAAAAGAGCTTTCTAGGAAAGGGAAGGCATTCTTTTTATGCGGGGACAAAGATAAAAAAATGAGAATTCAGGGTAAAATGATAAAAGCAACAATTGAGGAATGGAACAAAGTAAGAAAGGATCTTATCCCAGGGATCTCAATGGTGACAGAATTAGAAGATTTTAATAATTTTCCGATGAAAATTGATGGGAGGATTAAGGATATCTTATTAGAAAACGGGGTCTCTTTGTTGAAAGATTGGATCAAAACTTGTAGGGATTTAGAGAGGAGAAAGGGACTATATCGACAATTGGAGCTAGATGGGTTCAAAGTCCTCCAGATGAATAATTGGAACAAGAATTTTTTTTTGGAAATGAGAGTAGCCAGGGAGCTTACAGAATTTGAAACATTGTTGGTCAAATTAAGAAAAGGAGACATAGGATTAAAAGGGATAGTTAGTCAAATATATAAGATGTTAAATAAAGGGGGGAAGGTTCAACAAGTATTGAAAGATAGCTGGGAACAGGAATTGAATACATCAATTACTGAGAAAACATGGGTAAAAATGTGGAGAAGACGTATTGTGAGATCTATGTCAGTAAGAGTGAAAGAACATAATTATAAATTAATTTGGAGATGGTATAGAACCCCAGTAAGTCTGCATTTAATGTATAAAGATGTGAGTGATAAATGTTGGAGATGCAGAAAAGCCAGAGGTACATATGAGCATATGTGGTGGTCATGCGAAGTTCTGAAGGATTTTTGGGGAAAAATTGAGAATGAAATTAAGAATATACTGGGTCAGCGGGCTGAACTGGGGGTAAATACAGTTTTGTTAACTGAGATGGATAAATATAAAATGAGTGAGGATAACAAAGAATTGATGGCGATAATGTTATCGGCGGCTAGACAATGTATAGCAAGAAATTGGAAGAATAATGAAAATTTACAAAGAAGGGATTGGTATAAGGAAATGTGGGACCTGGCTCTTAATGAAAAGCTCACTTGGGAGATAAATCTTAAAAAGGGTAAAATATCTAGTAATAATTTCTGGAGGACTTGGAAACCTTTTATTGAACACACAATAGTTAAGAATAAAGGCATACCCCCTGCTTCTGAGCAAGATGACTTTTGGAAAACATAAGGAAACATAAATCCCCGGACAATGTATATAGCACAGGGTGTTTTTGAAGATAAAAAAGTACAGGAGGGATAGAGAATATCATATAGAGGCGATGAGATGTCAGGAGGAGATATGGATTGCAGTTTTAAGATCAAATATTGGCTTATAACGAGATAATAATATTTGAACGATATTAATGTAGTATTGTTAACTATGCGAAATATTATCTTCTTTGTTGAATTTTCTCTTTATATAATTTAGAGTTATGTAAATTTACTTTGTTTTCTCTGTTTTATGTATTTGTTTTGATTGTAATGTTTTACATACCTAATAAAAAAATTAAAAAAAAAAAGAAATGTTGATCGGATATAATAATTTTCTTATATTTAGGGTGACAATATCCTAAAGAGTTATAGGAATTAAAGGATGCTATCAATTTACTTTCATGGCTAAAACAAGTATTAGGTAATCTAACAGTAACATATGTAAAAGGACATGGAAAAAAGACGAAAACAGATATGAAAACAGATTCAATATGGCCACTTTAGGAACATTATATTTCCAATATACATAAATACATACTTGCTTACCTGATCCAAGTTTCACATGTCAGTTTGACATGTCTTCCACTGTTTCTGATCTGGTGCCAGTCTCATCCAGGGCCCCAGGTACTTTGCCCTGAATTGGTCTTCCCTTCTGGGGTACATGGAAAGAGCCTCCTCAAAGATTGTAGTATTTCTGAACCACATTCGGGAGTTACTCCAGGCAACAGTCACTTTGTGCCAGCTAATCTTTCTCATGCTAGGTCAGACAAAAGGAACTGCAAAATGAACTCACTAAAGGTGGCTTCATTTTGTCAGTTTCAGGTCTGGAAGAAGAAAAATGGGTCTTCTGTAGTGCAATCTGCTACATGAAGCAACTGGATTTTGACCATTATTTCATACCTCTTCTTAAACAACCATGTGCTAATGTTTTGGAATAGTAGCTGTGTTAGTCTGTGGTTCAGGCATCTCGGAAAACAAAAAAGTGCTACAGTGTTTTTTATTTTATTTTGTTTTGTTTTGTTTTCTGAGATGTGCTAATGTGTTATTCACTTATCTTTTATTCCATTATACATCATTTGAAGGATGCTGGTGGATGCAAATGTTACAAATATTCCAAGAAAGTACTAGATACTGTCAATATCGCTATTTTCCATATACAGTACAAGAAGAAAGCATAGCAGAGGTTTGTATTATGTTACTGCTATTCTTCAGACAACTGCTTTACAAACAGTTACCTAAGGCAGAGGTACTCAACCTATGGCCTGGGGGCTGGATGCAGCCCATGACACCATTTCATGTAGTCCACCACCACCTCCACCACACCTGGAAGTGCCATGTGTGGCAGTCAGGGCAAAATGGCCGTCCAGCCCCTGAAGCAGTCTGAGTGAGTATGACCCAGCCCTCGGTTTGAAAAGGTTGAGAACCCCTGACCTAAGTTTTTTTAGACACTGTGTGAAACACACAATTAAAAACCTTGTCAACTGGTGGCGAGTTAGTGGTTAAAATAACACTTGCTAGGATGAGTGATTGTGGCAAGGATGTACTGTGGCTCAAGAGAGATAAATTCTGTGGCCCCAAGGAATTTTCCTATCAATCCTTGATACTACAATAAAAGTAACAACAATACGCTGACATAATTTCCAGAAAGAAGTGGTATCTAGTTCACTCATTGGCCTTGTGTTAGTGGGGCCTGGTACCACCTCTCACATTCTGAGTCTGGGTTTGGGGAATCTAGCAAGAAGTATGATGGGAAAACAAGGGTCTGTTGAACAACAAGGAAAATTAAGTCTACTCACACTGACACTGAATTTCATCTGCATTTAGTAGTACAGTCAAACCTCGCATAAAGAGCGCCTCGCTTAAAGAGTAACGCGCTTAAAGAGCAGAATTTTCTCTGAATTTTCGCTTCACTTAACAAATAAAATCAACCAAAAACTCACTTAACAAATAAATCGGGGTTCGTAATCTCCCCCCAAATTGGTCACTTTCAATGGTGTTTCGCTTAAAGAGCAAACTCGCTTAAAGAGCAATCCTGTGGAATGCGTTATGCTCTTTAAGCGAGGTACAACTGTACAGTGGAACCTCATACAACAATTGCCCCGTACATCAATGAAATCGAATCAGTCCTCATCAGTAAAACAATTTGGGGGGAAATGGCATCCCACATAACAATTTTCCCTATGGAAAAAATCGTACAACAATTTTTCAATGGGAAAAACCACTTAGTGAAAAAAAATCATTGTGCGATGCATCCCCTAGGGAAAATCGCTATACAATGCATGCATCATATAGGAATTGTTTCATACAACAATGAGCCCTGTAGAACGGATTAAAATCATTGTATGAGGTACCAACTGTATTTCTATTTTTTGCCCATAAAATCTGCATATGTGGGAGGTGAAAAAACAAATTCTAGAGCTGTAATATATGTAATTGTAATGATTTTCCCAGTATGAACGGATGGAATATACAGTGAATTAAGCAACATAATGAAAGGTTAAAATGATTATCTAATCTGTGCTTTTTAAAACTCTTAGTCTCTGCACCAGAGCAATAGAAAAGATTCTCACAAGCAACCTAGAGGTTTCAAATGGAAAGAATATAATTAACACCAGACATCTCAGGAGTTCCATCATCCAAATCACTCTTCTTAATTAGAAGAACAATGACAGAGTTAATTACTTTCCAATAGCTAAAGGCAAAACGAGATGCATTTTGGCTGGCTATTACAGCATTTCATACTTAGGTTATATAGTCTGTCACAAGGATTTCTTATCCCCGTCCCCCATGAAGACTGCAGAAGAAAGATGTGGATATTGTTAGACTAAAATTCTTGAAAACTGAGTTGAATCTCAGGAGAGAAAAAAAGAGACAGTTACTTTGTTGGAAGACAGCTGAAATCAACAGGAAATTCAACAGGACTTACTTCTGAGTAAATGTATATTGTTGTTAGCCTCAGTTCAGATGACTTAGGCTTTACAGTTACTCTCATGTTCCTCATCTCCACATCTATTTATTGGCTGATGTCTTGTTGTTGTTCAACAAACAAGTGGAAGCTGATTGCAGCTAATTTACAAGATGCCAAGATACCTCTCAATCACACAATCAGGCACATGACTGTCATGGAATTGTAGTACCATGGATTTAATAGTTGTTCAAAATGGAGTTTCTAAGGCTAGAAACTTGTGTTATGTTTAGAAATGTGCTGAAATGCCAAGGTTCTGTTCTCTCTCTGCTAGTCTTCAACTGGGCCTCACAGTTGCAGTATCAATGTGACCACTAAGATAAGAATGTGGGAGATAATGCCAACATCACGTCTGGCCACATCACCTAAGGCCAAAGCTGTGTTCTAAAATATAGGAACATGGGACTTATGTGTGGGCTCCAAGTTCATGTGGAGTTCAGTCAGACTTCGAAGTCTTCAAAATGATTACTTAGAGATAGCTTAGTCTTTTGTGGGGGGTTTTTTTGGGGGGGGGCATTGAGGTATGAATGTTCCTGTCTAATTTTGATTAGAAATGGCTTTTTTGGACTTTTCTGCATTCTGAAACCTACTGAAGAACTGTATCCTGATTATTATGCTTGGTCTACAATAAACAAAAAATTATTCATTACATCATGTGGCTATTGGAAGGGGTAGAGTTAAGCCTGGCATAAGCCAAGAAGAAGCCATGTTACTACCACAAATATTATTTATTTTCTCCTTTGAGATCACTTTAAATAAGTGGAAATCTCAGGTTGCTGCAGGTTAAGGCAGCTAGATCCAACACTGGTGAACTGCATGGGAAGTCTCAGCATTTTAGGCCTGGTAACATGTTCAGGTAATCTGGTAGGGAACAAGGAGAGATCTGAGGTGAAAGGGTTAGTCGGGTATTGGTGACAATGACCAGGCACACAACTGACATATATCTTGGAACATCATTGATTAGTTGCAATTAGCCACAGAAAGTTATCTTAGCCCTACTGGATTCTAACCATTGTTTTCGGTAAATCCATTTACTGTATTATGCACCAATTTCCCTCTCTGTGATGGCATTTAAAGTTGACTAAGAGACAGATTTGCTGTCTTTTTTACAATTACCACCACATTGCTCATCACTTTTTGAGAGTTTACCAAAACTTATGTTCCTTGATGGACAGGGAAAATGGTATTCTGAATAACTGGGCCTTCAACTCAGAGCAGAGGCTTGAGGGCAAACTGATAAAAAAAATATTTTTTTTTCTCTTTTTGTCCTTGGTTATGTTCCAAACCCAGGGGAACCAGGGTTTGTATGAGGCAAATGTCCTACCTGAGCTTCTTCATGACAGAAATTTGGCCTAGGTAACTGATAAATATGCTGGCCCTCAGCCTCCAGTAAACATTGTCAAATTAGTATGAGCTGTTGTTATCTGCCCTCAGTTTAGTGTTCCTTCCAACAAGAGACAGAAGAGAACAGCAATTAATATTTCCTCCTTTCCCAAAGGGATGTGGGATGACCTAGTGCCCATATAGAAAACTACTGGGGATAGTTGGTAATGGATTAAATTCTGTTTTAGCCTGAGAAGCCAGCACAGATACAGCCTCATAGCTTTATATCTGCCAAATGTTTTGGGACATGAGAATAAGTAAACGGAAGACCAGGTAAGAAAAAGGCTGCACATTGCTTTCTCTCATTTTGACACTTTCTACATGTTAATTCACTTAACTTGAAAGATGTTACGGTATTTCAAGTGAGACAAAGAAAAGGAAGATCTAAACTCCAGAGACTGTTAGTACGTCTGTAGCATCCTAAAAACCAAACATGGCCTAGTGTTAGTATATTAATATTTTTATACACTATCCTTGGAATCTTTACCCAAGCACTTTATGGATGTTTAATATAACCTTGGAGAAATTATTCAAGGTATGGCTACACTGGCTTCACTTTTTTCCTATGAAAGACCCCAGATAGTTTGCATCATTGAAAAAGACAATATAAAGGGTTTTTTTAAAACCCACAATTATTATGGTATTAAAAGAGAATTTTTAAAAACATCTTATTAAAAACATTGCATAAAAACAATATTAAAAACACTTTGAAAGGCAACAGGCACAAGAAATCTCATTTTATGAACCCCATCTTAATCTTAATTTGCACCTCAGAAATGACTGTTTATTACAGTCAAACTCATATTGCTCCCAAAAGGATGATACATTTTGATAGCTTTGAATAAATCTAGGAGATAGTAAACTTCCTAATTTACCTCTGGGGCTAATGAGATCCTTTAGGCTCAGCTCTAAATAGGAGAAATGCTGCTGCATTACTCTAGGAAAAGCTGTAGAAAGGAGATTATTATGCTTCAAATAACCACTTCAACATTCTGTGTCATTTTCACTCACTGGAACTGTGCTTCTTCACTATTTTCAAGATGCTTTCTGCTTTTATTTTGTTCCTGACCAGATCTGCAAGATAGCTCAGTTGCAGAGCTTGTAAAATAGTGTTACTTACAGGATGGACTTTTTAACCTGACAAGTAACAAAGGTGTGATGATATTGTTGTTGTTTTTTAGGAAAAAATAGGCAATGACTGGTAAGATTGATACCTTTTTGTGTGCAGTGGGTGATACTTACTCTTTTTTTAATTGCTAGATTTTTAGGAGATAAAATTGCCTCAGTCCCCTCCCTTATCCCTATACGGGAAAAACCTTTTCATTTTAAGGGTTTTCTCACTACAAGAGTAACATGCATTGCAGAGATCAACATATTATTCAAAAACGCCCAATTGTGACATCAATCATGAATCTGAAGTAGCCATTTTTACTTGCTCTACTTAAATTAGTTAGACTGACTTCCCTGTCTGCTTTCTGTCCTTGTTTATACTTATTTTAGATTCTCCATGCTATGATCCTAGTGAGACAGTTAGTAACTATGGTAACTGCATTCCTTTCCCCCTTATCAAAGATTTTAGTTGGATAAGGTTGGACAGTTAGCTGTCTAACTCATGGGGTCACTAAACACCTCCAGACCTGGAAACTCCCAGCAGCTACAAGAAGTTACCCGAATGTACCAGATGTTTCTGTAAACTTCTATAACCCTAGAGAAGGTTCCAAGTGGTGTAATTAATATGAGGTCACTGAATTCTTGTGGGAGGGGGACTTCCCTCTGTACAGTATTTAAGAAGGGTCATTTCAGCCATCAAAGCCATTCCTAATTTGAGGCTAAAATGCTTCCTTAGAGGAACTCAAAAAGCTCTTTCAAGGGCTTAACAAATGCTTCCAGGAATGATGAAGTTGATGGATATCAGAAGGGCTATGGACTATGCTAGATTTTCCTTGAGATGATTATCATCCTGTGCCATCCTATGGAACTGGACAGTGCTAGTAAGAGGCCAGTAGGCCCCTTCAAATACTAATGGACTTTTTGGATTTGGGGAATTAGTTCTCTACAGCTTTGCTTCACTAACTTATGGAATATTAAACAAAGTTCTGTTTTGGGACTTTTACCTTGTTGATTTTTGCTTGGGCATAGCACTGGCACAGAGTTCTCTGCTTCAGCCATAAACTGCTACTGCAACAAACCACGCTATTATGGATAAAACCTCACTCCCTTTGACTTGGTAAGATCAGAGGTGGTTTGGGTCCTTTTGGGGAGGCTGGCAGAGGGTGGAAGAAGGGAGTTGGGTGGACTGCATCACACTCAGCACGCTGTCACACCAAAAGCCTCTGACGGATCCCCTGACAATTCTGTGTTGAATTAGGGTTTATGAATTCTGCATGACCTGGTGACTTGCATGTAACTTCAGACAAAAAGTTATGGATACTAGTGTGATCATATATCCAATGTAGAATAGAAGTATCATGTTTTAAGAAATTTAGGTATTTTCCAGGAAAGGGAATTTTTTAAATCATTCAACTTGTTCTTGTGCAAAAGAGAAATGTTATTTGCCAGCCTTTGCCACATGGAGGGTGGAAACCAGGGCATTGTTCTTGAACCCAGGACATGAGTCAGTTTTACCAAGCAGGGTGGTATATAAATCGAATAAATGAAATGAAATGTGTGTCTTTGCAGAGTTGTGCCTGGGCTTTATTTACTCCTAAATGGCTGTTACACCATCCAAAAAGAGGGACAAAATATTCAGCTTTCTGGGCCTTGATGCAACTTCATCCAAGAGTCAAAGAGTTGTGATTTCCTGTCACAAACTCTCTGAGAAAAGTAACTGGAATTCAAAGGGAACTGAGGTACAGGTTAATTTTTCCCTGGATACAGCCCAGCCATAGTTTAGCTCATCCTAATCCAAGTGTCAGCTATTAATCTGTTCCTAGCTATAATTAAACCCATGATTGGTTCTTGGTACAGAAGGGAAATAAGGAGGACTTATTCAGTGGTGGGATGTCAAATTTTTTACTACCCCACCGTGATGTCATATCAGTGTGGGCAGAGCTAACATCATGATGCCATGGGCAGGGCCAAAGAAAAAATAAATAAATGCAAAATAATAAAAAAATAGAATAAAAATAAGCACACACACACACACCCCTCATGGACCCCTTGGCGTGAATGCACAGTGGGGGAACCAGTGAAAAGGTAAACCCTGAAGGTGGTTCCCCCAAAAGGTGCTACCGGTTCTCCGGGACACTGGGAAAAGTTACTACCGGTTCTGGCAAACTGGTGAGAACCTGTTACATCCCATCGCTGGACTTATTCCAGTGCCTCCAGCTAGCAAAATTTTTAGTATCTCTAGGCCATTTGGTCTGACTCTTTTTCTCTTTTATTAACCCCTTTGGGGCAAATTCTTCAATACAGTATTTCAATGTTTCTATGTAATTCAAAGTACTTTGATATAAGTGGGTTGTGAAGTAGCTTGGAACATGCCACAGACATTATAAAGTACAGTATTGTAAACTCAATATCATTATTTTTGTCTATTCAGAACTGGTTTCATTTTTAAATGGACAGTTTCCATTACTGCTTGTATATATAAATTTGAGATTAATCAGACTATTCCTGTTAACAGAAAGTTCTCCCCTTCCTCAATATCTTTTATCCCTGCTTGGATGCCCAAACTGACCATGAAATGTGTTGGAATTGTTCTTTTGAATTGTCCAACATGAATTACCCTGAACAGTTACCTTAATATATCATTAGATACTTGTCAATTGATCTGTATTTAGGAACCACTGAGAATATTTATCAACTGGCTTGTGACACCAGCAAGTTTTTTAACTCCCAACCACTATACAGACACTGAACACAACTATAAACTTAGTAAGGTCCTTTATATATCTATGGCTGTCACATAGATAAAGAACTCTGGGTGTTTGTATTGTGGACAACCTTATACAAGAAATAAAGCAAATGGGCTCCATTGATTTTAATTAGTGGCTCAACTCTACAATTAATAGGTCTTCAAAATGTTTAATTGCAGCAGGATTGCACCTGAAGTGTTCAGTTCTGTAGAAACCTGATTGTGTGCTTGGTTGAGCCCAACAGGCATCATTAATATATATGCTTTGGGAGCCTTTAATGTGGAACACTGTTACCTACAGTTCTATTCATATATGAAATCTGAGTCTTTCTTGTCCAAAACACATTGTGTCTGCAAAAACAACTGTACAGTACTTCATATGATATCTTTCGACATTGTTTTTAAGCCACGCCGCTTTCCTTTGCATTTTCTATCACTCTCCTTGTCCTCATTTGCTCTCACCGTCTGATTAGCTATGCTGAGGAGACTTTTTGATGATGTCAGAACTGCACATCTGACATAAACACTTCATGGTGGGTTCCTACAACAGCCAACCTGATAAAAGGTATGACACATAAGTGAGATTAAAGACAGGGATGGAGGAAAAGGGGGAGCAAAAGACAGGAGGAAAGAGGTGGCAAAAGCACTAAAACATTGGACATGTTTAGTGAGATGAGTATTTTTTGGAAATTTGTTCAGCTGCCAATTATGAGGTGAAGACTTAAATTAATGAATGTTTGGCACAGCTCTCTTTCTAATGACTCCTCATGTATGCTGCATTGTGTTTGAAATACTATAATAGGTGAAACTTAAATGAATTGGGAACAGATGGGCAGCGGTTGCTAAATCTTGGAGAACATTCAGAAAAACATATCAGACTCTCAGAGGCATCAGACAATATAAAAACCAGCATTTCCTTAATAGGATCAACACACTATCAAATTCTGACTAAAAGGTAGATCATCTGGTGATGATGGAGTATAGTGGTCAGTTCACATTCCAAACTCCACCTTGAATGGATTTTTAAAAATACTGTATCTGGAATGACTGAGAGCTGTTTCAGAACATTCCTGGGGGGGGGGAGTGAGTAGGAACTGTCAGGTTTTTACCCAACAAGGGCCTTCTATTTTTGTTCTTTGGCTGCTAAGCCTTTGGACAATTTAAATTTAGCAACATATCTTCCTTATTATTTCGTCAAAGTTGTTATATTATTTAGAAACATAAGGCCACACTTTCTACTTTAAACTATCTCACTGTGCATATTGCATCTCCCAAATCTGGCGAGTTCTGAAATACAGTGACAAAGTACCAAAAGAAATTTCATGTATGGACATAACTAAATACAAAGATAATTTTTCAACAGTTAAAATTTACAGATTACTCATATCCCTTCCTTCATATTCCAAACTCTAACAACTTCCAGTCTTAGGAAACAAAACAACAATGCTATACTGGAAAAAGCAGGTTGTCATAGATAAAACATGATTTTAATAATCTGGATATTATACTTCTAGATAAACAACCAAAAAAAAATCTTATGGAAGATGGAATTCCATCGGCAAGCAAAAGAAAGTACAAAAATTGCAAAGTACAAAATATTAATGTGAGAATATAAAAGAGTATGGAAACAAAATTATGTTATCCTCCTTCCCGTATTGATTTCAGTAATTGGAGTTGCTCCAAAATACTTTGTTATTTGGCTAAAACATCAGGAAACAGTTTCTAATTTGCTTCCTGAAATTTAAAAAACAGTGGTTTTGCAAACATGTCATTTCACTGATGAATATTTAGCATTTGACTCCTAGTTTTTACCCTCTGATTCACTCACGTGCACCAGCAATAACGAGAAGAAACAACAACATGAGCATTCATATCCTATAATCTATTGATTATGCTGAAGTAGAAAGGAACAGATTTATGGAACTGATAGGTAGAAATAACCTGCATACTACTTGGACAAAATATAGAATAATGGGGAAAGAATCTGTATAAGGGGAACGTCAGATGCATTTCTGACTAGAATATGTGTAATGATTTCCCATAGCTTCACAGGCAGATAAGGATTAATGATGAAGGACAACATGGCCTTCTAGGAAGCTGGTTGGCCATTACTGGTATCTTGATTAGGGAAACTACTGTCCACTTCCAAGAAAATTGCAAGGTTGTGTAACACACACTGAAAAGCTGAGATTTAAAATCCTATCCTATTGAACTATTCTACTGTAACACACTGGTGTTTACTTTCCTCAAAACCTAAAAGTTGACAGTGCCAAGGGGCAACGAGAGATGACAGAAGAAAGTACCTGCACATTGTTTGTAGACCTTCAGGGAAAGTTTTTTTAACGACACCAGACATTTTATTTGCAACTTAAATATTATTTCATACCACTAGAAAACTACATTGGTGTGTGTGTGTGTCCCTTGTGTGAATGCTCCAGCTTGCTTTACAGCTGCCCATTCTGAATTATAAATTTGCTCTATATTTTTAGGAACAAAATACTGCATTGTTATGTAGCCACCCTACATGAAAACACAAGAATATAATTGTTTTCTACTATAACAAACACATAGGCAGAATGCTGAGCAGGGACTATAATATAAAGTAGAATAAGATGTTGCAGATCACAAGTGACTCCTGATCAAAGCTTCTCTGTGGTTTTATAAACAAATACGTTACAGCTTGTGTTTCACAGTGCATTAGTTAAAGCAGAGGGGGTGCTTCACCTAACCATTTTGAAGAGGTTTGGCCCACCTTCTTGGTTTACAGGTTGACTGCTGTAATGGTGAGGCTTAGAGTAAAACTCATGAGAGCGGCTAACAAGAGCAGGACTAGCACAAAAATGTCAACAGGCACCTTCTATTGTAATTGAAGCAAGAAATGTCTTTAGGCTGTCCTAAAACAGAAACATAAGGAATATGTGAGCAAGAGGACATTTTCTAACTATGAAGAAAGAAGAGGGCCCATTCTCTGAATCTTGATGCAGTAATACTTGAAGATTTTTCTTGGCTCATTCAGGGCTTACATTCTGCAACTTCAGGGCCAGGGAAACTACAAGTCATTGTCTTTGATCCAGATTCCACAGTAATTCACTGGCCCAAATCCTGTTGTTTAGTGTAGTAAATTACACTGGAGTAGCCACACTGAATCAATGGAGATTTTGTGTGTCAACTAATCTGTAAATTTCATGGTTTCAAATACTTTAATTGTGCTTTACTTTAGCATAGTAAATCACAGAATAGGCCCACTTAATTCAAGTAACAGTTCAGTGAGTTTATTTGTGAAGCTGGAGTATGTCTACTCTGTGTGTGATAAGAAGAGATAGACTGCATAGCCTCGGGCAAGCTACACAGTGTCACGCTGAGCCCAGGATTAAAAATAAGCAAACTATTGTATTCTGTATATTAAAATTCATTTAAAAGCTCACTGGAAGTTAGAACTGATATAGTAATGTATGAGTATTGCATATCCCATGAAAGAATATTATTATAGTGTTATCCTGCATTAGTTGATCAGGTTTGTTGAGGACAAGACATTTTGGAGCTCTTTCATCCATAGGGTCACCATAGATTGGAGACTACTTGAGTACACATAACAACAATCCTGAAAAATTATGCAAATAATAGTTACCAGTTTGCTGTGAGACACTGATCCATGATTTTGGGGTGCTTGATAATCTTAGACTACAACACCCCAAACCTGTAGAAATATTATACACCATAAACCATTTTTATTAAGATGTCTGGGTGATGAAGTCCAATTCCCTTTCATATTGCCAAGACTGGGCTATTATAAACTTACTTTTTAAAGAGAGCTGTAGACAGTGTACTCTTTGGTTACAAACAGAGATGAGGACCACACCTTAGAGTCAGATGCAACAGGCTTTTGAGCAAGGGTGACCCTTACCATAGGTGTTTTCTCCTTCAGAGAGGTAAAGTGGGGCACATTCTATAGAGAATACATTTAATTAATGCTTTAATTAATGTTTTAATTTCACCAGTTGAATCACTTTTAGGCACTGAAATTAACTGTTTAAATTTCCCAAAGTCTAACATTTCATGTTCATTACTTTATTTTTAACCTAACATTTCGGACATTTCTGAGGCAAATGTGGGGTAGAGATCAGATTAACAGAAAAGAACAGTAGACCCTTTCCCTCAAAACTAACGTTTTTTGCCTTTCTTGCTGCTAAGTCATTAATTAATTCACTAGTCTTGTCACTGCAGCACCATTAATTTCAGATTCAAAGAAAAGGAAGTGATGCAGTGCCCTTTAATAAAGAAATAAAAAATGAGTGTGCCCATTGCTTTATAAACATCTCTTATTGTTTTATAAAGATCTCTAACTTACTCCCTTACCAGTGACTGTCCACATAAGGTGTTGGAGCTTTTTCTTTTTTTCTGAAAAAAAGAATGGGGGAAAATTAAAATGAACTGGAGAGTCCAACTTTTCAACTGCTGCTCCTCTAACCAGAAGCCTGTCTGTTGTGCTTGCAATATTCATTCTGTAAAATGGCCTTGCTACTTAAGTTTCCATCTTTGAGTGAGTGTGATTTTCATGGAGCAGAGTGGATTGGCCCTGGTCTTTGTGCTCTTTATTTCAGAATGGAGTAGGTTAAGGCAAGGGCCTTCCTCAAACTCTAATATTTAGTGTTTTGGTGCCTACCCTTACACGAAATGATGAAGCTAAAAGTAAATGAGCACTATTAGGCCATTATAGTAAATAGAATAATATGACTCTCTTTATGAGCAAAACATCTACAGGTTTACCATAAAATATTCACAGTTGTTTCCAGTTTTGTTTTGTAAGAAAGAAAAAATATGTTATAGATTCACATGGTACTTTTCTGCTTCAAAATGGAGCAATGCTGTACAAAAGAATGATTAAAAAGTATCTAGCAGTAAACATTAGCAAAGTAAACCAAATATTTATAGTGCTGAGCACTGAGAATGGAGAGAAGTGGCTACTGGTCTTTCTCTGAAGTTGGGTAGTAAAGCATTTTTTTCTGCATTGACATTTTCCAGTGGGAGATTCAGAACAATAACCTGCTGAGAGCATTTCCTCAGGTCCTCTGCAATGAGACTTATGACTTTGACATTTCTTTTTAGGGTCTATGTTGAGTATGGTGGAATCTTAAAAATGCTCGCTTAAAGTAAAGTAGCATTTGAATTTTTTTGTAATAACAGCGTTCTTCTTGGTAGCAGGGAAGGAGGAAGAAGACAATTTGCAGTAGTAACATCTGATTGCTCCTGCGTTGTATGCTCAGGGATTGGTTCCAGCCGAGGTGATAATTGAAAGAGTCCTTCAGATAGCTTAGAGTGTGACTGCACCATCAATTATGTTGGAATTTGCTCCACTTATAGAATAGGTGGAATTGATTCATTTCTTTGCTGCATGCATGATGCAAAGGCTGAATCAATTCCATCCATGGTTATTTTCCCCAAAGTAGCCTTTTCCAGGGAAGAAAGAGACTCAGTATAGGACTTCCACTTTTTCCATTCCAGAAGGAACTAGAAAGCATTTTTCCTTCCAAGGATAGAAAGGATGTAAGTCCATTACTCCTCAAAATACTGGATGCTTCCCTCCTGGAGAACTTTCTCACCCAGCTATGAAGGCACAGATGCTTGCCCCGTGCACTGGTCCCATATCTGCTGATGCTGCCGCCACCACCATTACTGCAGGTCCAGCATCCGTGGAGCCTTATGTTCTCCTGGGCACATCTTTTGTTCCTTGCAGCTCTGCTGCACTCTGTGTGAAAATGGGGATGTCTTTTTTCTTCCTAAGCCTTTCCAAGTTGGAACAGAAGGAGGAGCTGGAGCCTCCTGCACAAGGGTTGCTGGAGTGCAGACACAGCATTCTTGATATAACCCAGAAGCCCAATGTGAGCAATTATTACAATTTGCAATATAATTGAAGCTGTGATTCAAACCACAGCAGAGCTGAATCACCCTGATTCAGCTTTTGAACGTAGTCATACTTTGAGTCTGTTAATCTATTAATCACAAAAGAGCATTATTACTTATTATGTCTGCATCTTGTCTTCCAGAGGGCTCAGTGTTCTTAGTTTTCATCATAAGGTAAGCTTTCATCATAAGGTAAGCTTTCATCATCAGCCTTGCACGAAAACCAGTTGTATCCGACTCTAGGGTTCAGTGCTCATCTCTGTTTTATAGCTGAAGAGCCAGCACTGTCTGCTTCTGCAGACATTTCTGTGGTGATGTGGCAGGCATGACTAGACACCAGAGCACACGGAACACTGTTTATCTTCCCACCAAAGTGGCCCCAATTTATCTACTTGCAATTTCTTGAATTTGAACTGCTAGGTTGTCAAGAGCTGGGACAAAGACAGGAGCTCATTCTGTCCTGCAGTATTTGGGTATCCTGCCATCTTCTAGTCAGTGTCTTAGCCACTTGAGCCATTGCAGTCCCCACCAAAATTGGTGAAGTAGGTAAAGTATAAAGATAGAGGTTTGTGTATGGGTTGACTGAGTGCTGCTGATCTAATTTTAACAATGGCATCCACCATTTTCTAGGTAAAAGACACTCAGAAGTGGTTTACTATTTCCTTCTTCTGGGTGTACCCTGGGACTATGCAGCTTGCCCATGGCTGCAGCGGCTGGCTCTTCTTACAGTTTGCTCAGTGGGGAATTGAACTCCCAATTTCTGGCTCAACAGAGTCTTCAGTCAGCTATGAGACTGAGCTCTCCAGCCAGCTGTTCCACATCTAGGTACCAATAATTGTTGTTCTTGTACAAAATTGCTATTTAGCTGAGGTAAGCAGTTCATGCTTAGCCCACAAGCTAAAGAATGACCAAAACTCATCATCATATTGAATTAATTTGCGTAGGGTAATAATTCCTCCTTCTGTCTACATTCTCCATAGAAAAGAATTCTTCCCCATTTTTAAGTCCTAACAAATGTTAAGGAGTATCCATAGGTGAATATACTTGATGTATCACAGTAAGCATCTGAGAGAAGTAGATAATGATAGGATGTGTATTAAAGTACGGAGAGGAAGAGGTAAGATCATTTGTCAATTAGATGATAGATGGTGTGTATTTATCTTCCCAACCTTAATTTATAAATCTTTTTGTGACCATGAAGATTCACGAGCCATTTCAATTGGGTAACAGTTATTTATTTATTTATTTATTTAAATTTGTTTATCGCCCTCCTCCCCAAAGGGACCCAGGGCGATTCCCAACACAACAGCATAGACAACAATTTAAAACCAGTTCAGAAATTAAAAGTATTAAAAGAACCTTAAAAACTTAGCATTAAAAACTAGGCATTATAGCTAGGCATTGTAGCTAGGAGGCACTGGGTGTCAAACCATCCAGCCAGCTGGGGAAATTTCTCCAGACCTGACCTGACAGCCAGGTTTTCAATCCTTTCCTGAAGGACAGCAGCTCCATTTGCAGGCATAATTCTATTGGGAGGAGGTTCCATAGGGCCGGAGCGGACACAGAGAAGGGCCTCCTTCTAGTGCCAGAGAAGTGCGCCTCTCTGGCCGATGGAACAACCAGAGAGCCTCTCTGGTCCGCTCTGGTGGGATGGACAGATGTCCTTGGGACGATGCAGTCTCTTAAGTATCCTGGTCCACTATCATGTAGGGCTTTAAAGGTAATAACCAGCACCTTGAATTGCACCCGGAGGCAAACTGGAAGCCAGTGCAGCTCCCTCAGCACTGGTGAGGCACGGGCGTAACGCCCGCACCCCGACACCACTCGTGCAGCCGCGTTCTGGACCAGCTGTAGCCTCTGAATGGTCACCAAGGGCAGCTCAATGTAGAGCGCATTACAATAATCAAGTCTGGAGGTGACTAAGGCATGTGTGACCATGAGCACGGAGTCCCGGTCTAGGAACGGCCATAACTGGTGAATCACACGAAGTTGAGCAAAGGCCTTCCTGGCCATGACTGCCACCTGCTCTTTGAGCAACAGTCGCAAGTCCAGGAGGACCCCCAGATTACGTACCGGGTCTGTTTGGGGCAAAGCTTCCCCATCCAGAACCAAATATGGTAGTTCCCGAGATAACACAGGACAGTTAAAAATTGTGCCAACACTGTCAAATGTGAATGCATTTTCTAAGACAGATTTGACATATGATATCTCTTTCAGCCAAAAGGGAGCCACCATTGAACACCTTCCCAAAATTCATATAATGTTTAAGCTAAAATGGATCCCAAGAATTCAATCCCCTCTTAAATCAGAAAATCCACATACTCATATGAAACAATAAAATACTTCCAGCAACAAAGAATCACAGAATCACTGAATTAGAAGGGACCAAATATTTGAAGTTGGCTATCATATCACATCTCAATCTTCTGATCGCTTGATTAAACACATTCAGTTCCGTCAAAGACTCCTCATAAGGAATTCAAAGACAAGGACAGGTTATATCTTTATTGGACCATTAAAATTTTGTATATAAATCAATCTTCCTAAGCCTGTGCACCCAAATATTTTGGATAGGGCATATATATGAGATTTCCAAAATTCCTGATTGTTGTCTGTACCTATATGGTGAGTTCAAAAGCATGACTGCCAAACAGCATTGGGAATCAGATTCTGTGTTGCAGTGGTTAAAAGGTGCTGTACAGCAACAAAAAGGTTGTGAGTTCGATCCTGACTAGGACCCAAGGTTGACTCAACCTTCCATCCTTTTGAGATTGGTAAAATGAGTAATTGCTTTGCTTTGCAAATCTTTCAAGGTGATAATGATAGATTTTCAACAGAGATATCCACAATTGCTCCCACAGTTCAAGCTACACAGCTCTTAGCTGTTTCTCTATTCCAAGCAGACTCCCAATTTGATGTTTGTACAGAACATTGTGTCATTATGTGTGAAGAGGGTCCCTCAGTCAGTCATTTCACAGGCTGATGAGTTTCAGCACTATTCATTGTCCAATTGGGATAAAATGAGCCTGTGAAATCAAGTGTGTCCTATTCATGTGGAACAGTGTCCTCCTCTAGGTTAATCAGTGTGGCATTGAGCAGTTCATTGTTTCTTTCACCTTTTTGTTACTGGATATTGTTGCTGTTGAAGGTGTAGTATCAAAACATATGAATTGTTGACTGTTACTTGTACATTTTCTCATAGATTTCCCCTGACCTCTAATAGAAGTACCTTTTGAGCAAATTATATTTCGAATTGAGACTTGAGCTTCATAGTGTGTGTATTTATCTAGTAGCTTCTTTACTGGACATCCTTGTGATACACCTTGTATACCAAGGTGCTCCAAGTCTGAACCATTAGCCAGCTCTATAGCTGAGTAGCTACAGTATCTGGCTGCAGAGCCAGAGGTTGGGAGTTCAGTTCCTCACTATGTTATCTGTGAGAAGAACGAACCTAACGAACCTGTGTGGCCTTTGGCAAGCTGTACAGTCCCAGGGCACTCCCAGAAGACGGCAGTGGTAAAACATTTCTTTATATTCTATACCAGGTATTCTCAACCTGTGGCCCACAGGCCAGATGTGGCCCATGGCACCATTTCATGTGGCCCTTCACTGACTCCACCACACCAGGAAGTGCCAAGTGGTGGAGAAAGAGCAAAATGGCCATCCAGCCCCCGAAGCTGTCTGAGGGAGTGTGACCCAGCCCCTGGCTTTAAAAGGTTAAGAACTCCTGTTATATACCAAGAAAACCCTGGAAAGGGTCAACATCCAAGCAAAAAGATAAAAAATGGATTGTACTTGAAAATGGCATGATATCTATATTTTGAGGGAGCGTTTCAGTCAATGTTTCTCTTTGATCTTGTAATACTCTCTCCATATTGCTTGCGACTCCATATAGCTAGCGACTCAACATTTAGCGTCGGGCGGTGGTTAATTAACCTGACAACCCAGAGGACTAATGGCCTTGGGTACCAAAGTTCACAGGGAAGAATGATGATCCCAATGTGGATTAAAATCCACTTGAATCCATCTTGATGGAGGACAGCAGCTTCATCAATGCTGGCCTGGAGCTGAGGAGGACTTTGTTTGCCAAAAGGGCTCAGGACCAGAAAGTGACTCACAGAACTGGATCAATGGTATGGATGTCATGCTGCAATGCAGAACACAAATGGAAGGCCACTGCATTATATTGTTCCCAGGACAATCTTCATTGCTGATGGCCATGATGATAGCCAATACTGTATTTGGAATCAGATATGATACTTGAAGACTAAAAATACTCTCTTGGTCACCACCCATTATTTCCTCAGGTAAATTACTTTTTAATTCCACAGGAGTCTTCTTATATTTTACCTTTTTATTCTCTACTGTAGAAAAACAATTTAAAATTGTACTCAGCACATCTTTGCTCTGAGTTAAAGTTTTCTTTTGTTTTCTTGTTACTACTGTATTTGTGAATTAACAAGACCGTATAAAAATCTGAGATACAGAATTTGAAATGTAAATAGTACAAAATGTAGGTTGTAAACTAGGCTAAACTGCAGATGTAGGTAGAAACTGCCCCAGAGTTAATTGTTCAAAAACTAATATTCATGAACTATCCATAAAATCATTCTATTAAATATTCATAGTGATAATCAGTACTAGTTAAATAATCTTTTTGTATGTATAATAAAACATTAAATATTGAATATATAATTAATATAATCAAAACAGTCAGTTTATAGGTTTAAAATTTATAAAGCAAATAATATTTAATTAGATAACCTATTAATTAAAACTATTGATTAAAATTCAGATGAAATAATAGGAGACTTAATTCAAACTCAGTTTAAAAATTTAAACAACAACCACAAAAATATGATTATATGGTGAAATTCACTTCACTTTTAAAATCAACAATATATTGAATCCACTAATGACCCCTTAGTGTTTTGCAAACTCCCAGATTAACCATAAAAAGCAAAAGTGATTTAGTAAACTGCAAATTCCTCTTTTGGCCCTTTGTCTCTCCAGGTTTTGCCATAAATTTCAGTATTGAATGTACAAACTAACAGTAGCAATACTGTAATAGTAATACTGTTACAAATATGCAGGTGTTTTTTTCTTCTTCATTGGTTTTAGAGGGAAGATGTACATGATGCTGCCTTTGAGTGCTTTGGGCAATCAGTGACTAGATGCAAGTGACTAGAGTGACTAAACGCAAGTGCAGTTTGGTGGAATGCCAAAGGAAGTGTGGGAAGGAATGAGGAAGAGGTACAAATGAATAATGTGAATCACTATATCATCTTCTACAAGTTTCTTGACAATGAACTTGAGACTTCAAGAGAAGCAGGACCTGCGAGAAGAATAGATGGACAAACATTTATTAAGGCAAACAAAATATTAAATGATATTATTGAAGTTCAAATGTTTAAAAACTACATCGGTTATATCACATATCATATTGGGTAGGCATTTTGGGATTTGTAATTCTGTAACTGAAACTGTGTGGTATATTATACAGAATGGTGGACCAAGGCAACAGGAGACGTGGGTTCAAATCCCTTCTCAGCCACAGAACTGGTAACACCAGTTGAAAGCATTACTAGACTCACTGTAAGTCAGTTCTCATTTGATGGTTCAAGACACACATGAAACTGAAACTGTTAGAGAGCAGAAATAAAAAAAATCCTCATGGACACTCCTGCTTTCTCGACTGGCATAATGTGATAGGCTTGAACATTAGCTTGATACAAGAGTAGGGGAATTCAATGAGTTATATTACAAAGAATTGAGTTGTGGGATTCTGGAGGTTTTAATCTTCTTTCAGAAAATGTTGTAAAGGTAAGAAAGAGAGAATATAGCTGTTACTTAGTCTCTTAACTTAAATAATTTTCTTGCATTGTATCTCAACTGGTTGTGCTGACTGGGAGACCAGTCACCCTTTTACTAAAATGGTAGAACCCAGAAGAACAAAATGTCTCCTGGATGTTACTATGATTTTAGCTTAGATGGCTGAAGAAGTTACATCACAAGTGGCTGTGCTAGCTGAGAGATTCTGGATGACATAGTCCAAAGATATTACATGATGAATTATGGGAGATGTAGTCAGTGGTGGGATGTCAAAATTTTTATTACCCATTTTTATTACCAATTTTTATTTTATTTCTCGCAGGTCCTGCTTCTCTTGAAGTCTCAAGTTCATTGTCAAGAAACTTGTAGAAGATGATATAGTGATTCACATTTATCACAGTGTGGGCGGAGCTAACATCATGATGTCATGATGTGGGTGGGGCCAAAGAAAATAAATAAATAAAAATAAGCGTGCACGCGCGCACGCACACACACACACATCCAAAGGTGAGTCACTTACCCTGGGGAGCAGGCTATAGGGAGCTTCAGGATAGCAGCTTCTCTTCCTCCTCCCTGCTTGGGAGGACAGCAAGGAGGCCGTGCATACACACCAAGAACTGTAGGCATGTGGGGGAACCAGTGAAAAGGTAAGCTCTGAAGGTGGTTCCCCCCAAAACTGCTACCGGTTCTCCAGGACACTGGGAAAAGTTACTACCGGTTCTGGTGAACTGGTGAACTGGTGAGAACCTGTTACATCCCATAACTGGATGTAGTCCTCTCACTGAAATAATAACATCTAGAAACACATCATTTTGCACACAGAGACAGAAACAGTAGGTTGAAACATGAACATCAACACAGATGTTACTGACTGCTCAATAACTGGATAGTTTGGATGTTGACTAACCAAACTCTCTCATCTAGATTATGGATTATGGAAATTGTACCCTGAAAAAGTTACATTCCTACTATTGGCGTGCCAGGGTAACAGAGCACTAGGGTAAAAGGACGGGGAGAATAGCTCTGGAGCAAAAGAAATATTAAAAGCAGAGGAAGGATGTGGATCACTGGTGTGAGTCTAACAAGTATCTAACCCTGACATTAAAATAAATGAGAACAGGAATATGGCAATCCTAAAGGTTGTTATCCATTAGTGTTTCTCATTTCTCTCCACATAATAGAGCTTCCTTGTTCTTTCACTTATTCGAAGCATTTTTTTTTCTTATTTTTAAAGTCTATTGTAAACCTGAGCTTATTCTTAGTTGTAAGCTCTCCAGACTTTTTTTCTTTCAAATGAAGCTGTTTGTTGTCTTCCTTGATGATTTGACTCCCTCTTTCTGTTTCTTATAAATGCTCCTTTTAAATTGCAATTTATGCAGCCATCCAGATTTCTTTAGCTCCCTCTCATTTTTCTTTCTGTATCCTACAGCAGGGGTTCCCAACTTTTTTGTGCCACAGGCTGGACAACGCTGAGCAGGCCGGTCACGTGCGTGGTTCCTCGTACTGTAAACGCTGCCATAAAATGCATCTGCAGCTGTCATAAATGTGTTTATGACAGCCACAGGTGCATTTACAGCAGCATTTATGGCAGGCACAGGTGCATTTTACAGCTGACAAAGAATGTGTCCACTTCCGCTTCCAGTAGTGGCAAGGGTAGTGATGGGCTACATGAATTGGTACCATGGGCCAGGTCTGGCCCACAGCTGTAGGTTGGCCATTCCTGTTCTACAAAGTTCTGGCTTTTAGATGAATCTAGACTGTTCTTCCAGAAAGGTTACTGAGGCACCCACTAGTTGTGAAACAACACTTTTTGTTGAATAAATTATAATTTTAGATCAATAGAGATGGGAAGCATGTCATCAAGAGGACTTTCTATTGGTACTCTTTTACAAAGCACTACAGTTCCTCATTTTACGCCTTGCTAAAAGTTTAAATATCTATTTGACTGCAGTCCAATAAATATATTGAATATTTTATTTATGATCCATGACACATCTCACATAGTGTTTCACTGAGCATGTGTGCACCAAGAATCTCAGGGTAATGTTCCATAGAAAGGTGTTAGGAGATGTTTTAGTAAGAACTTGCCCATATTCAGCAGAAGTGGATAAGCTATAGGGTGGAAGAGGATTTTGTTCAAATGGATTTTGTGTAGACTTTACCTCGTTTACACTTCCCAAACTGGACATCATTATTCTCGGAAATCTAAACATTGAGATATATCTGTGGATGCCTTTTAAAAGCATAGATGCTTAACATGTGTATTTCCAATTTGTGCAAAACACTGCTTAAACATGCATTAATTAAAGCAGAGGGAATGAACTGCAGCAACACATATAGCATTGAAAATGTGCAGAAAATAAACATATTTTAAAAGATGACGCAGGATGGATGGAGGCCAGATTTTGTCCCAGAGGAAAAGAGGCACCAACAGAACTGGGTACAGGTTGGATTTGGAAGAGAAAGAGGAAGAAGTTCTCAAATTTAGACATGATAAATGTGCATGCCACCAGTAAGTGACATTTCAACTCTTGCCCTAAAAAGGTTGGGAAGTCTTGGAGCCCATCTTACACATCCTACTTTTTCCTGTTTAAGGGGTAGATCTGCCATCGATTGATTCTGATGTGTTTAACATATCTATATGACATTATTGGAGATTCAAATCAACCTCTTCCATCTCCCTTTCATGTCAGCATTATTTTTCCTGGATACTCTTATTTTGCAGCCAATTCTGGTTCAGTATTTAGAAAGCTGAAGAACCACCTGATGGAGAAGCTCTGTGAAGGCTGTGGGAAGCAAGATTAAAGGAAGGAGACAAGGGATGAAGATAGGGTGGAGAATGGGAAGGGCATATTAGAGGAGGGGGAGGGATGGAAGGAGAAAGATGGTGTAGAAATTGAAATTGGAACAAACTGAATTACATTGAAGGAGAACTGATGAACACAGTGAAACTTGGACCGAGTGATTCTAAATCTATGGGGGAAAGAGACCACAGTTCTAGCCTACATCAATCTGAGCCACAGATTAGTCTGACATACTAACCACTAGACCGTATTGAATGGTTCATTCAGAAAGAATCTGTGGGATGCCTCTTAAAATAAAACCAGCATATAAGTACTGTTTATGCCTTCACCCTCAAAACTGCCACACAATGCCAGTTTTTATTATATAAATTATGTACTCAGAGGCATGTGGAAGCTGGCAATACTATAGTTGGATTTAATTTCTATTCTGTTATTATTTTGGATTGACATCATGTCACTGCAGCTCTTTCATGGACAGAACAAGGCAAATAAGGAAGCATTTGTTTAAACCAAGAGTCCTCAACCTTTTTTAGCCGGGGGCCAGGTCACGCTCCATCAGACAGCATTGCCCTTCCTCCACCACATGGCATTTCCTGGTGTGGTGGAGGCAGCGAGGGGCCACATGAAATGATGCTGTGGGCCACATCTGGCCCATGGGCTGATGGTTGAGAATCCCTGGTTTAAAGACTAATGATTTTGAGCTGCTAACTGACTTTCAAAATTTCCTTGTAGAAATTGTACTTAAATGACAAACGCTATTATCTGCTTATCATTCCCCACCCCAAGAAGACCACTGGTTCCCAACCTAGTGCACTTTTAAAAAGAAAAGTTTGGTTAGAGCTCAATGTCCTCAGTTTTTCTTTTTTGTAGCACATTCAAATAAACTAAACTGCTGTCCATTTGATCCATTTGAAAGTGGGGGGTATACCATTCAACAGCTATTCACACTGTACTACATATAATAATAATTAGTAGTATTATGGGAGAGAAAATTGCTGCTATGAAGAGGCTAATCTAGTGTGATGATGAACTCCCTTGGAGTGTCACTGTACTTTTCCAGAATCACAATCACTGTGTTACAATCTGCCAGTGTTGGCTTTTGGCACTGCTTTCTCAGTGCATATTCTCAAAAGTGCCCTTTGGTGGACAGTAGAAATGGAAATAACAATTCATTCATTGAGTAATGATTGCTTTGGAAAAACCTTATAGAGAAGAGTATTGTAAACAAGAGCCTATCCATTTTATTTATAGGCCCTGGTTCACCCCAGCTCATCAGCTATTCAAATAGGGTATGAGAGAGGGTTGACATTTCTGTGTTTTTAAAAAATTGAATGCTTCTGCTTGGAAAGAATGTTCTGATAGTAAAGCCCTTTTTAAACCCCATAGTTCTGCAAGGAATATATGCAGTGGTGGGATTCAGCCAGTACGCCCCAGTGCGCTTGTACTGGTAGTAGAAATTCCAACTGGCACCGCCCATCTAGTTGCCAGAGCCTTGCATCGTAGGCCTTCACCTGTCTCCTATACTGGTGGGTGCAACCTCCCCGGGTTTCTCCCATCTGGTTGCTGGAGCCTTGGCCGTAGGCCTGTGCCAGCAAGTCACCTGGCCACCTGGCCATGCCTCCACTTCACATGGCCACCTGCCCAAACCCACCATGCCACACCCACAGAGCAGTTAGTAAAATTTTTTTTAATCCCACCACTGAATATATGTGATTTTGGAAGTTATTTTCGATGATAGGAGCATACACAGATCTTCAGCAGTGTTTTCTCTTCCCATTTGTGGTGTTTTGAAATGCACTGGCATATAAACATATCCTTCAAATTGTCATTATTGCTTTTGCAGACAGCTTTAACAGGCCATATTTTTGATGGCAGGTACAGTAATACCTCTGATAACACTAAGACTTGGTTCCACAAGTCTTGGTGTTATCCGATTTTTAGTGTTATCCGATGCATGTTAAAATCCTATGGGATGTATTGGATAATGTTAAAGCTCCATAGAGATACATTGTAACCGCACAGGTTTTAGCGGTTGTTATCCGATACATCCCATAGGACCTTAACGTTATTCGATCCAATTCTCCTCCCCAGATTACTTAACGTTATGTGATTTTAGCGTTATCTGAGGTAAACGTTATCCGAGGTATTACTGTTCTTGTAAAACCTTGTCAGTATTTTTCTATCCCTATAGAGTAGCTGGTTATTGTTTAGTCCACTATATAAGTAGCTTCCTTTGGAATGCTGCATTTCAAGCAAAGGGCAACTATAGTTTACGTTTAAATATATTCATTTCCTCAAAATCATTTTAATATGTTATGTTAGTCTATTGCTGTATACTTAGTGTGTTTTATTTTAATTCTGATGCGTATCAACTCATAAAAAAACTTCTCAGAAAAAATAGCTATGACAATTTTGCTTTGTGTTTGGGTGAGAAGTGAAAAAAAGAATCAACTTTGGGAATTTGTCCTTGCTTGAGCTCTCTGTGTGAGTGGCAATGAGCACAAGAGGGTGTCCAATAGACCCTCTTGATTTGCTGCCATTGATGTGCTCAACATTCAGGCTGTCCTTTGCTGTGCACAGATTATCATTCTTTTTCCTGCTGGTAACACAGGAACAACAATATCAGGCCATTTCCTGGCATTTTGGATAATGAATACAGAAGTACAATAACCCACATTTATAAATTGCTTGCTTAAACTTAGATACTCCCATGTTATCAGTGATGGGATGTCCCCGGTTCCAGACGGTTCCCTGGAACCGGTAGGACCAATTCCGGAGGGTTCTCCGGGAGGGGAGTCCACTTTTGGAGCGTCCGGTTCCGGACGCCTCACTGAAAGAAAATTTTAAAAAAAATCGGAGCTAAAATGGCTCCAATTGACTGCGCATGCGCAGAAACTCAATCTGACACATTGCGCATGCGTCAGATTGAGTTTCTGCACATGCGCAGTCAATTGGAGCATTTTAGCTCCAATTTTTAAAAAAATTGTTTAAAGCTTTCAGGACGGCGGCGGCGGAGGCGGCACCAGCCCTCTGAGAAGGGCACCTCCCCCGCGGCACGTTGAGGGCTGCCTGGGCCGTCCGCTGCCAACAAGCCCCATGCCCTGGGGACGCCCGGCGCGGCACACCGCTGACGCCTCCTCCTCCGCCGGGCGCCGGCCTGTGGGCTGGGTGCCTGCAACCGCCGCCTGCCGCCGCCGGAGCTGCCGTTGGCTGCATTCCTGTGGCCTCCTCCTTGGGCCGGTCCCTTTTTAGCCCAGCTGCGGCGCCTGGCAGAGGAGGAATGCAGGCGGCGGTGGTGTGGCATGGGGACGGCCCAGGGAGGCTCAGCAGCTGCGGCTGGAGCCGCGGCTGGAGCCACTGCTGCCCGCCGCCCCTGGCCATGGCCGGAGCCGGGCTAAAAAGGTACCGGCGGCCCAAGGAGGAGGCCACAGGGGTGCAGGCGGCTCCGGCGGCGGCGGCGGCGGCTGTGGACGCAGTCAGGGTGCCGGGTCCCAAGAAAGCTGAAAGACGCAGCCAGCACAGCTGAAAGATGCAGCCAGCCAGCTACAAATGCTGCCTTTGCTGCCGTTTCTTTTACCAGGACTGGACTTCTCCCTGGGAGGAATGGACTACAGCTGAAAGACGCAGCCAGCCAGCTACAAATGCTGCCTTTGCTGCCGTCTCTCTTACCGGGACTGGGCTTCTCCCTGGGAGGAATGGACTACAGCTGAAAGACGCAGCCAGCCAGCTACAAATGCTGCCTTTGCTGCCGTCTCTCTTACCGCGACTGGGCTTCTCCCTGGGAGGAATGGACTACAGCTGAAAGACGCAGCCAGCCAGCTACAAATGCTGCCTTTGCTGCCGTCTCTCTTACCGCGACTGGGCTTCTCCCTGGGAGGAAAGGACTACAGCTGAAAGACGCAGCCAGCCAGCTACAAATGCTGCCTTTGCTGCCGTTTCTTTTACCAGGACTGGACTTCTCCCTGGGAGGAATGGACTACAGCTGAAAGATGCAGCCAGCCAACAAATGCTGCCTTTGCTGCCATCTCTCTTACCGCGACTGGGCTTCTCCCTGGGAGGAAAGGACTACAGCTGAAAGACGCAGCCAGCCAGCTACAAATGCTGGCTCTGCTGCTGTCTCTCGTACCGGATTTCTCCCTGGGAGGAATTGACCCCCACCATCCAGTTGGCCTTAGGCCCCCACCCTCCTGTGGTTGATGTGGAAAAAACCCCTGTAGATGTTGCCTGGGCTGTAGGCCTTCTTTACAGCCGTATTTGGAATTAATAGGGTTTACTTTTTGTTTTCTCTTTCCTGTATTGTATATTGTACACTGCTGAATTGTTTATTGTATATTGAGGACTGTGCTGTGATAATATTTATTTATTGTATTTTGATTACACTATAATATTGTAGGTGTATTGATTTGTATAGTATTTACTGTATTTAATTGTTTTGTTATATGCTAGTGTATTTTGGTTTGCACTGTAATATTGTTATTTGTGAATGCTGTGAGCCGCTCTGAGTCAGTCTTTACTGAGTAGAGCGGCATACAAGTCTAAATAATAATAATAATAATAATAATAATAATAATAATAAAGGTAAGCGAGGGGTAATTTATTTGTGTTTTGGGTGGGTGGTTGTTTTTATTTTATTTATTTATTTATTTATTTATTTGTGTCTGGGTGGGTGGGCTGAGAGGGAGGGGTGTGTGTGTGTGTATGTTTATTTTTATTTTTTATTTATTTTTATTTTTGGCCCCGCCCACAATGTCATGACGTCATGACGTCAGCTTCGGCCATGACGTCATGACGTCATGACATTGGCCACGCCCATGACGTCCGTGACGTCATGGCGTGGTAGTAGAATTTTTGTCATCCCATCACTGCATGTTATGTAGCATGTTGAGCAACAAGGGATCTCCAGCAGTGTCAGTCTTGGGCAAGTATTTTGACATCCTGCCATGTTATGTTCAGGGTCTTCAAGTCTCCTATGAATGTTCTCTGTCATTTATTTCAATGACATCTTTTTTGTCATTTGTCATTAGAAGGGGTCCAACCCATTGCCACCATAGGTAGGGTTACCATATCTCAGGATTTGTCCTGAGAATTCCTGCTCTTTAGAGCAGGAAATCTCAGGACAAATCCTGAGATATGGTAACCCTAACCATAGGGATCCTGTTTTTCTCCATACAGGAAATATGACCTGTTATTTAGAGTCTTCTTCATGCAACAATGTTATGTAATTTGCATGGGTCACTCTTTCAAAGCACCTCTTTGTTAGTAATGTGGTTGAAATAGTAAATCTTTCAAATTCAGTGAAGGCACCTCGGCTGGAAGATGTCAAGTCTCCTCTAGATACTTGCTGATGCCTTCCCAAGTCTAGCAGGTATATAAATTATGGAGGTAAACAAACAGCATTTAATTTAGAAACAGGTTTTTTTAAGATTTGAATAAATAAACAACCATTAGTATTAAAATAAAACACAATAATTACATAGCAATCAAGTAACATTTGTACATATTTAAAGTCTTGGCCTTCAGGAGCTTGAAGTTACACAGAAATAAAACATTAAGCTCACCATCAGCAACAATAACATAGTTTTATAGTCCTTCAAAATGGGCCAATGAATGAATTTGCTGCAACTCCTTGGTTAAACTGAACCGAATATGGCTGTAAACAATTTATTATGTAACACTTATCAAACTTGCTATTATTAACAGTGTCTGTAGTAATTCTCCAGATCGTTTGAAAGAAATGACTCCCTGATGACTATGGAACTACTTTGGGCATGGCATTTGAGGAAGTCATTAGCACCTATATGCCTCAATCACTACTAGCAGAAAGTAATCTGTTCCTAAACCATTAACGTGGCTGAAATTGCTTAGCTCTCTGTTTGTAGGTCTTTTTAAAAAAAATTGACTGTGGCACTAGCTTGGACTGTGTAAAATGTGGGATAATTTCCTGTATGCATACTTGATTGAATTACTCTCCAATTGTCACTTTCTGGGGGAAATGATATTGGAGATTGGCAGGTGGTCACTATTTTGATTAGGTAGCAGGTTCTTTCTGGGTTTGCTGGCTGATTGCCTCCTTAGTTCCTTCTCAGTGTTATAGCTTTGCAATTCAGAATGGGGTAAATCATAGTAATAAAAGTTTAAGGATAAACTCTTGCTGCTACAGGAAATCACATTTACCCATTACTTATTGCAAATAACTGGGTGGATGAAATGATAATGTATTTCTTTGCTTCTTACAGCATCTATGGTTTTATTGCTTCATGTAGCTACAGTACATAATAGCTTTCCTTACCTTTAATGAGAATTTTTATTCTTTTATCCTTGCAGGGTTTGATGAGTTGAGAAGACCTTGGGGTAATATCTTTTTTGCCCAACGAGATCAGCATATGAAAATGATGCCTCCTTAATGAGGTACTTTCTGTTTGAGGGCTAGTTCTTACTACTGTCCCATTTGGGAGAAAACTCATAGTACTTTTTGTACCAGTGTGAGGATATATGTCCAGCATATTAGATGATAACGATAGTTCCCTCACAGACAAATTTGAATAATGGCTTTTAATACATACAGTAAAACCTCAACTTACATATGCCTCGAGTTACATAAAATTCAACTTACATAATGATTTTTGCACTAAAACAATGTCCCGATTTACATAAATGTCCTGATTTACATAACAAATGCCATAATTCCCTATTCTGGTAGTTCTACCTGATGTACATACACCTTAGGTAAAGGTAAAGGTCACCCGTGCTTGAAAGCCAGTCATTACTGACTCTGGGGTTCAGTGCTCATCTCTGTTTATAGCCAAAGAACCTGCACTGTCTGCATCTGTAGACATTTCTGTGGACATGTGGCAGGAATGACTAGACACGAGAGTGCATGGAATGCTGTTTACCTTCCCACCAAATTTGCAATTTCTTGCTTTTGAACTGCTAGTTTGGTAGGAGCTGGAAATGAGACAGGAGCTCACTCTGTCATGCAGCACTTGGGCATTTTATGGCTGTCATAAATGTGTCTGCTTCTGCTTCCAGTAGCCACAAGGGTGGTGGTGGGCCACATGAAATGTTGCTGTGGTCCAGTCCACAGGCCATAGATTGGCCACTCTTGATTTAGATGTCTGCAAAGTGTGTGCAAGGCAGATAGGACTACCAGAATGGGGATTATGTCAGCTGTAGTAAAATAAATAAATAAATAAATAAATAAATAAATAATTCAATCCCTTATCAGAAACTTGGTTAATTTTTGAATCAGACTATTGCTTAATCTGGCTCATAACCAGCCACAATGATCAACAGAGATTTTTTAGTGTTGTAAAAACAGAATTTCAAATCTTGGAGAGACTATGTCAGGAGTTCTCAACTTTTTAATGCTGGAGGCTGGGTCATGCTCTCTCAGATAGCTTCAGGGGCCAGATGGGCATTTTGCCCTTCCTACACCACATGGCACTTCCTGGTGTGATACAGGTGGTGGAAATAGTGCTGTGGCTCCCATCCAGCCCACAGGCTGAAGGTTGAGAATCCCTAGACTATGTCATTCTGTATTCCAGGCAATTGTTCTATTGCTAAACTATTGTTTTTCTGATAATCCCTAGTGTTTTCAGGTGCCATATTTGTCTAGAAAATTCACCTGTCAATGTTATATGTGTGATGAAATCACAGTGATATGCAAAGGATTTGTCTCCTCCTAATGTCATTGCTTAGATAAACTCTGATCTGATATTTGTGCTCCATTCACAATTGAGGATGAGAAGCAAGCTGTTCACAAACATTCAGGAAAGGATTTGTCTAAACGAGGGCACATGGGAAAAGTTCTAGTCTCACCCACTCTCTTTGAGAGTAACAAACAGAAAGGAAAAGTCTCTGCTGCCTGTGAAGCCTTGCCAGGCCAGAGGGGAAGCTGGAAAAAAGAGTCCATTTCAATAATGTTGAAAGGCTTCATGTGTAGTCAAAGCGTTCCTCTTCAAGCTATCACTCTCCATGAGAAAATAACTTCAGAATGGGGAGGAAGTAGGAAAGAAACTCTTAAGGAAGGGAAAGACAGCTGTTGAGGAGAATCTCATGAGATCAGGCCAACAGTCACAGCCAATCAGCTCCTGAAGTATGTGGTAACTTGGTTCAGTTGTATTAGTCACTTTCAAACTCTACTGTGAAAAATACCAAAGTGATCAGTGGTGGATAAACTTTCTTGTAATAAACTTTCCATACAATGTTTATTTCCCCACACAACAAGGAAATCTGCAGCAGAAGAGGTGTTTTGATGTTGGGATGTATCCTGGAGATTATTCTTGGGGCCAAATATCACATGATGCAGGAAGATCCATAATCAAATCTCATGACATCTTTTGTTCTCACTAAAAGGAAAAATTGCCAAGGTGTGGGGTGAAACAGGGATGTGTAACTGGGGGTTCGCTTCAGTTTTTATATTCCCATGCCATTTCTCTATTTTATATTGTCTCCAGAGCTGGTAGTTATGGAGAGGAAAGTGTCATCTCCCTCTTCAGCTAATAATAAGCAAATTTTTAGGAAGGAACATGCAGAGGTGGCTGCTTTTGAGTAATGCAGCACCCTGATGGGAATTCTGGAAAATTTATTGCTACTTCTACAGGAATTTTGGCACATGGTCCCCATGGGCTGAAGAGTGAAGCATTTGTGTGAGAATGGCAAACTCCTCCCACCAGAACTCTGTGTGACTTTCAAGAGTTCTATAGAAGATGCACATCATGACCAGTATGCTGTTGAGTCTCCTCTAAACACAACCTCTTGCTGGCGTAGTAAAATGGGTTTGTTTTGCTGGCCGAGGAGCTACTATTGCAGACACAACAACCTGAAGAAGAAAGCCTGCCTGCTGCTTATGTCATAGTTACACTGATACAGCAGTACTATCCCTCTTCCTTGGATGGGACCTTCCACTTAGCAGAAGTGTAATGGGATAGTCAATTCACAATTGATGGATCTCTGTGAAAAGCATTCACCCTATCTGAAAAGTTTGGACAGAAAGGCCAATCAAGAGAGAACACATCTGACCAGGAAGGTTTTCACACCTGACGTACTTTCATGTGGAACAGGAAGCATGGAAAGCAAGGCCATTGATTCTCTGCATCTGCTGTCTGAACACGAGTCAGGAAAGCACAGAGTACATGAAGTGTTTTCAGCTTTGTCTTCTGCTTGAGGAAATGATGCTTAGAAGACCATATGTTATTCTTGTGAGAAAGCGAAAACATATTTCCCACTAGCCATCTTTTCTCTGTCTTGGATGCAACCTTTTGTCACTTTGGTATGAAATAGTGATGCACTTTCTGTAATGTGCTGCTCCTGTGTAATGTTGTCACTTAGTGGGGGAACTCTCTTCTGATTATTTACTCTTTGAATGTCCTTGTCACACCCCTGCAGGCCACTCTCTCTTGAAGAATGGTTGTATAAAGACAATGGCACCTACGCTATGTTTCATGAAGGAGCACAGTCCCTGCAGATAAATTGCCATTTGAATTGTGGAACAGATAATAGTTTTATAATCTGTGATGGTAGATGTTGTCATAGAATGTGCTTTCTACTTTTATTAGAGTTGCTTTTCTCTGAAAGCTACGTGTTAAACTCTCAACCTCACACTAAGAGAAAACACTTGGAAAGCAGGTGAATTTATTGCTTGAGGAACTTTGGTGTATTGTATCAGCAGACTAGTGTTTCATGTCATGTGGGCCAACTTGTTCTCAGCAAATGGTATAAGAGACATAAGCAGAATTTTTTTAAAAAAAGAACAAGAATAATAACAGGAATCAGCTCCCAACATATGTTTATGGCATGCTGATAACTAGACTATATACAACTGCTTTGACATTGTTGTTCACTCGCACAAATGATTCCGACCCTTTGTGATCCCATGGACCACTGTCCGCCAGATACTTCTGTCCTCCACCATCCTCCTCAACCCACCCAGCTCTGTGCCCATTGCATATACAATACCATAAAGCCATCACATTTTTGGCCATCCCTTTCTTCTTTTGCCCTCCACCTTTCTTAGCATCAAGGCTTTCTCAAGTGAATCCTCTCTTCTCATTTGATGTCCAAAGTACTTTAGCTTCATTTTTACTATTTGACCTTCTAAGGAGCAGTCAAGGTTGATTTCTTCTAAGATTGACCTATTTATTCTCCTCGCTCTCCAGGGGACTCTCAAAACTCTCCTCCAACACCACATTTCAATGGTGTCTATTCTTCTGCACTCAACTTTCCTAATGGTCCAGCTCTCACAACCATACATTTGACATGCTCAAGGGCTTATAATGCTGCATCTTAAAAGAATTGCCATACACTAAACAAATCAATCAATCAATAAGTTGCAACTCTCCATTGTAGTGTAGCTAACAAATATCTCAATTATCCAGTGCTGAAGCTGATGTGATTTTTATCCAGAAGATTTTTGGATTTCTAATCACACTATTCTAATTGTTATCCAGACATAGGAAAAATCAGCCTGGGAGCATTTCTTAATAAATGGTTCCTCATTACATTTACTTAACAGTTTAGCACAGTTGAAAATTATCATACGTTATAGTGCCATGAATTGTGTACAGCAATGACAGGGCTGCAGGGGAAACAACACAAGTGAGCACAGCTTAGGGAAACCTGTTTCTTGTCTTCTAACACACAGTTCACAAAAGTTGATCTAACCTGGGCAACTGTAAAATGCAGCTGTTAATACCACATCAGAGAACCTATGACTGTGTCAGAGAACACATTTTAAGACTGCTTCTTGTTATACACTTGTCACTTAGCAGTATGTTTATGTCACCAATTTTAAACTGGTTTTAATAATGAACCCCTGTTCCCTGCAAGCACTGGGAACTGTGGTTCTGTGTGTGCATTACCTCTGTGTAATGAATGTCACAGACCTTTCTGTCAATATGATTGCTGTGCTTTTTCTCACTAACCTAAGTTTCCTAGGATTTGCTTTTTTATTATCCTGTTGGTATCTCTATTTTGCAATCTATAGTTTATATAGTCTTTTCCCCTCCTTGATTTTATCCAACATTTATAATTTTCCCCAGCTTTACTGCTGTATGTGTGTACATACACTACACATTATTGAGGGAGAACAGAAGCTAGAACATGCTTGCGCCTCACCATTGCTGCAGGAGCTGCATTGGTTGCCATTGTGCCTCTGGGTACAATTCAAGATGCTGGTTATTACCTTTAAAGCCCTATATGGTAGTGGGCCAGGATACTTAAGAGACCGCATTACCCTAAGGACATCTGTCCGTCCCACCAGAGTGGACTGGAGAGGCTCTCTGGTTGCACCATTGACTAGAGAGGCACACCTCTCTAACACTAGAAGGAGGGCCTTCTCTGTGTCTGCTCTGGCCCTATGGAACCTCCTGTCAAGTGAGTTGTGTCTCCAGACACAACTGCTGCCCTTTAGGAAGGGGGTTAAGACCTGGCTGGCGGGACATGTTTGGGGTATGGGCCAGATGGTTGTCTCAGTTTGTTGGCTCATCTGACCCCTCCCTCTCTGTGTGTGTTTTGTTTAATCTCTTTTACACTCTGTAATCTTTTAATCCTGATTTTTATACTATGTTTTTATTGTGTTTTAAGTGTTTTTAAAGTTTGTTAGCCACCCTGGGTCTCTGTGAGGAGGGCGGCATAAAAGTTTGATTAAACAAATAAATAAACAAACCAATAGCCTGGATATACAGTTTCTCTGAGCCAAAATATTTTGAATGACAGTTTTGGGCTTAATGGAATGGTGAAGGAAAAGTCTGAGTTGAGTCAGTGCAACATATAATGATGAAACAGATATACCCTTTAAGGCAGCTCTTGGGTAAATGTGTGTTGCCATGCCCTCTCTACACAAAGCAGACTAGAAAGCTATTTACCAATTTGCAAACTCTTGCTCTACAAACATATTGCCTGAATATCATCACTCTTTGAAGTAAAAGGGATGGAGAGCAGGGAGTTAGTGAACCTTATCACTTGGAACCAAAGTCAAAATCATCCATATTATGTAAAAGACAGTCAGTGAGGAAAGCCAGAATAAAAATCAACTCTTTTGAAATGTGATGTTGGAGCTAAGCCTTACAAGTACCATACATCTATAGAATGGTTAATAATTGTGTGCTGAATCAAGTCAAGCCTGAACTCTCACTAGAGCAAAAGAGAGTAAACTGAGGCTATGATACTATGCACATATAATAAGAATACAGAAATTAACATAAAAGATAATATTGCAGGGAAATAAATCAAATCTCTGGATTTTTTTCAGCTACATGTCTTTAATGGAGAAACACATTTTTTATTTTTTCCTTGTAATTAATCTAAATCTTCATCCTTTTCTAATGAACCTGAAACCAGTCTCTCCTATCAAGGCTCCAACTTCTCTCCTCATACCCCTGCTCATCTCAGCCCCATCCTCATCATCTGTCCTATATATCTTCCAATTCCCTTCCAGCTATCAAATACAATATTTCCCATTCAAATCATACTCCACCCCCTCTGATCAATTCAATTCTCACATTCTCCCCACCAATTCATCATCATCCAGTTGGATAATCTTCAAATTTGATTCCGTTTTTGAGTCCACATCTGCAGCCACCAATATATCCAGTTCAGTCTTTCTCTAGCTGGTCTTAATGGTCTCTTTTGTCCACTACTCAGACTCTCTTGACTGCTGCTCTGGGTCTTCCACAAGCAGCCAATTTCATAAGTTCTTCTTGCCACCATTCTCTGCCATCTCCTTCTCTCTGTGCCTCTTGCAAACATAATCTCTTAGTTAGTCCCACTCTTCCCCACAGCTTGCATATCTCCAAACACTCCATTGTTGGCCCCTTCCAGCTGAGTATAAGCCTTTTTTTAGTTGCTAAAGGTTTTCTACATTAATAGGGTGAAGACTTTGATGAAAGCCTTGCTTCAGCTATTAAGCAAAGCATAATAAGAATTTCCCTGAGTGTAGCAGCCTCCAGGAACATGCAAGTAAAGCACCTAGATGGCAAGGCTGCATTCTTACATGGAGTGATCACAGAGGAGCTCTAAATGCAACACCCACCAGGTTTCATCACAAGAACCATCCTGATTTTGTTTGCAAACTAAAGAAGGGTCTGTGTGGACTGAACCAAAGTGGAAGAGCCTGGAATGAGAAACTAAAGAACATGCTACTTCAACCATGCCTCAAACAAGGAGATGGAGATCAATGCCTGTACACCAGAAACAAAGATGGATACCTTACTTACCATATTTGCTGGTGTATAAGATGCATTGGAGTATATGACACACCCTGTTTTTTATACACATTTTAAAAGGAAAAAAATGATTTTCTACATTTTAACTCCAGAACCAGGGGAGTGCAGGATCGGCCAGTAAAAAGATCACTCCTTTGGAAGCTGCCCTTCTCCGAGCTCCTAGAGGTCAGTGGCGGTCGTCGAACTGCACCAGCAAAAGGTGTGTGTGTAGGTGGGTGTTATCAGTGTATAAGACACACTTCATTTTTTTTGGTGTATTTTAATGGGGGAAAGTGCATTTTATACACTGGCAAATACAATACATTCTTGCTTATGTAGACAATCTCATTATAGCCACACAAAGAGAAGAAGACAACAAAGAGACAGTGCACCAACATAGGAAGAAAAGTGAAAACAAACACCTAGGAATTGCAACATACTATTTAGTCATTCTGAATGAGAAAGAGGCAGGTAGCTCATATTTACTGAGTCGGGGGGGGGGAATAGTTGAACTTTTAGACACGTAAAGTCTTCAAAACACACACAAAGTTGCAACACCTACAGACAGATTTTTTGAAAAGTGAAAAGAAAGGCAAACCATGTAAGAATGAGTACCAGGAGAAAAGCAAGCCTCTACAAGGCAACAATAAGCATGGAACAGCTCTAGGAATGTTCTTGTATCTGACAAACACAACTGGGTCAGACATAGCTACTGCTGTAGGAATACTAAACAGACAATCAGTTCGCCAACAGAGGCTGACTGGAGAGCAGATAAAAGAGTAGCTGCAAGTGTTCCCCAACCTTTGTTTCTGGACTTCAATTCTCAGAAGCCTAAGTCAATTCCCCAAAGCCCTGATCAGCCAATGTACTGGCTTATGCTTCTGAGAATTGAAGTTCTCATGTGGGGCATGTGCCCCATGTTGGGAACCACTGAGCTAGACACTTGAAAGGAACCATAGACATTAAAGTAAAGCAGCTACCCAGCAGAAACGCAAAACTTGTAGGGTATATAGATGCAGACTGGACAGGGGATAGCACAGACTAACAACCTACTAGTGTTTTTTTCTGACTGGTTGTTTAATTTTTTTAGTGGCCTAATAAAGTTATTGTCTAGTCTTGCCTTTGTGTAATCTTAAGAACTACATTGCCTTTTCTTAAATATTTTTGGATAACATAAAAAAGTAACTTTTCCAAGGACTGTACACCCCAGACTCATGCCTCCTGCAAACCACCTGCAGTGCCCTAAAATAATTATGTTTCTGCATATTAAAGCTGGAGTCAACTGGTTTCTCAAAGGGCACGTTAAGAAATCATTATGATTCTTCCTCACCAACTCTTTTCCTTTAATTGCTGGCTAGACATTATATTAAAGAAGCAGTCTAATTTTCGTATTAGGTGGGTGTTCAAAAGCCCATGTAAATTGGCCCAGAACTGTAAGATAACAGCTATAATTCAGCAATAATTGCTAGTTTTGGAGTCAGCTCTTTACATATCCTGTGGATATCCATTATTCATTTCAGTTCCATTACAGTGTGATAAATTTATACCATTTTGTTGTTATTTAGCTCAATTATTAGGGGGAAAGACAGATAGGTCAAACATTTGTTTACCTAAGAGGAAACATGTACTTTGTTTCTGATTTCTGATCCAGACACTCATCGGCCATCACACCTTGTTGCTTCTTTTGGGAAATGTGAAACATGATAGCATGATGGCTTTCAACCCAGACAAGGGGATTACTTTGTTGGTTGATGACTGATATGTGTCAAATATTAAAGATCCTGGAATTCCATCCATAATGTCAAACACAGTGCTTTGGCCTTTCTTTATACCCATAGCTGAGAGTTGTCAAATCTTAAATCTCAGGGGTTAATGAATCATACCTCACAGTCTGTTTGGTATGAATTAGACAGCTTGACTCAATCTGACAGTGTTGGCTGAATGCAGAGGAAGGAATTGAAGAATTCAGATAAATCTCAAACTGAATGGGGCTGATTCACATAGTTTTACAATATGTTTGTATCAAAGCAGGACTCTATCAAAGGAGAATTTATCCAAATTGGACTTCTTCTTTTCAGTTTCAGTTTGGATGGATCCAAAGAATAATAAAAAAAACTCTCCAAAATTTGATATACCTCTCCTCAAGCACATCTTATAAGGAAAACAGCTGGAAGTGAAGGGGGAGCAGTGGCTGCATTTTTATGAATGGTATCTCTAGCTCCTAATCATATTGACTGCTTTCACCACGGCTTTCTTCTTGCTTTGGAAGTGGTCTGGTGTAGTAAAATATTGACTAAAATCATGTAGTGATGCACAACTGGAGTAGGTCCATTGAATCAGTGGGGATTTGGTAAGTCAACATCTATGTAAGTTTTTTAAAATTCAAGTGGGCTTATTCCAATTGTGACTTACTACTAAATTCAAGGGACTGCAGTAGCTCAAGTGATTAAGACGCTGAACTCGCTGATTGGAAAGTCAGAGTTTGATTCCTGGGTGCAGCATGACGGAGTGAGCTCCCATCTCTGTCCCAGCTCTTACCAACCTTGCAGTTCGAAAGCAAGAAATTGCAAGTAGATAAATAGGGACCACTTTGGTGGGAAGGTAAACTGCATTCCGTAAACTTCGCTTTTGAGGCATGCCTGCCACATGTCCATGGAAACATCTACAGACACAGATAGCACTGACCCTTTGGCTATAAACAGAGATGAGCACTGAACCCTAGAGTCAGATATGACTGGCTTTCGAGCAAGGGCAACCTTTACCTTTACTAAATTCAACCATTGTGTTACTTTTCCAATATTTAAGCTGTTTAACAGTTTTCTCAAAAACTGGAGTGGTAAAAGTGTTCTGATGTAATAAGGAGTACAAAGAATTGTATGCTTGCTTGGAAAATTTTGGCAATTCATCCTTTTGTATGTGCCATTATATGTTCCACATGCATGATCCATCACATTCATCTATACTGTCTGCATTTGTTTTAAAAAATATTTTAAGGACAGAATTTTAAATTGTACGAGCTTTTCCTGTGGATGAGTTCTAGTATTTATTCTTCAGAAATCAGAAAACGATTGATGCCCTTGTAAAGTGATCTTTGCACATTTTAACTAGTGTTACCAAGTAATATAAAAAAGTGGTGTGTGCATAAGCAGTATAGAATTCAGAATCCACTTAACGTTATTTCTCTGGAAATTGGCATAAGTAGCCCTTTCATAAGCCTATGCTCAAAAATTCCACCTGGTTATGACAAATTTATATAAAATAGTGTAGCCATTTATTGATTTACATTGATAGTCACTGCGAGGTACAGTACTTGGTTCCAAGTGAGTCATGCCATTTGACTTACACCAGTGTATGTAAGTACAGTAAAACCTTGGATAATGCTAAGACTTGGTTCCACAAGTCTTGGTGTTATCCGATTTTTAGTGTTATCTGATGCATGTTAAAAACCTATGGGATGCATCGGATAACGTTAAAGCTCCATAGAGATACATTGTAACTGCGTAGGCTTTAGCGGTTGTTATCCGATGCATCCCATAGGATCTTAACGTTATCCGATGCAATTCTCCCCCCCCCCCCATTACTTAACATTACGCAATTTTAGCATTATCTGATGCAAACGTTATCCGAGGTATTACTGTAATAAGATTCTGGCCACTATCTTCCTAATTGTTTTGAGTACTATTTCATGGAATGATACCTGGCTTGTGAACCTTCAGATCGCTTTCCTGAAGAAAATTTAAGAGCTCCAAAGTTTGGATGATGTGATTATACTGAGGAGACTGAAGTTATGTGAGACCATAGTAAGAGAGGTTAAGACATAATGGTATGGTTTGGGTTTTTTTCTTCTTCATTTTGGGAGTGGGTGTATTGACAAAATTAATCAGTGCTCAGACAAACTTTGGTTAAAAGCTCTTACTGAGTTAAAATTTGCTTTTGCAAGGCAGATGATTACACACTCATAACCATAGGTCACTAAATCTTCCCATATAGTTGGTGTAAAAACGTCAGATGAAAAGACTAGGAAAATTCACCTGCTTTGTGTAATTTACACAATCATGGTTTCATTTTTGCTCCAGGCATGTGACCATCTGGGTTTTTCCATAATCTGTTTTGGATTATGAAACTAAGCAAAAATAGAGCTGTTCTTGAAAATTTCCCTCCTTTTTAAGTGTCTTGAACATGTGTAGGTGAGGTAATCTGTATCTGCAGCTGTTAGTGAAAAAAAAAATGTGACTCCTGGGCTTAGGAGGATCAATTATAAAAAGAGAAAGAGGGATTTCACAACGTTCCCCCTGCTCCTTGAGAGACACAACGTGTGCTCACCGAAATATCATTACCAAGGATTTAGCTATGCTTAATGTTATACATTAAACATTGATTTTTAAATAAGCTACAGCAAATTCACCTGCCTAAGGGAGAGCTGGGCAAAGTGCAGCCTGCAGACTGTTTGTCTCTTGTGGGCTGTTTTGGAAGGGTCCAAGACAACTATAGAGATCCTCAAATAGTGAAAAACAATTACTGGAGCGGGTGTGGGCAAAATTGCCTATTTTGACAAAGAAGGGCTTCTAAGGACAGACATTTCTTTGTCCTTGACTTTGAGGAGTCTCTTAGTCAACTCTATCCCAAAAGAAAAGCCAGAAGTACCCATCCAGCATTTTCTGATGGATTTCTTTTTAGTATGTTTGGCCTTTTCTGGATCCCACGTAGACTTTGTGGGGGTTTTCCATGCCTTCAAATCTTTCCGACCCCTGGCTTAAAGTAACTGGTGAAAAGATAACTGGCAGCTTTTGTGCCAGGCTCCACACCATATCTACAGCACCAGACTTTCTTTTATGAACTCAGTCAAGAGTTAGTCTAAAAGTCAGAATCACAGTTGGTTGCAGGCTTCAAGCAATAGGAAAGGATTTGCAAAAAGACTTAGGACAAAGACAGAAGAAAGTCCCAACTTGTTAACAGTTTAGAGCAGTGGTGGCCAACCTTGGCTTTCCAGGTGTTCTCCCACTTCAATTACCAGAAGCCCAAGTCAGCACACCAGCTGATCAGAACTTCTGGGAATAGAAATTTAAGAACACCTGGAATACCAAGGTTGCCCATCAAGGTAGAGGATCATGAGCTAGAGCATTGGATATGAGAAGTCCAAGATGAACCACTGTTTATAATGTTCACGGACAGCATTGGGAAAGGCAATCCTTATCTTGTAGTCTAACACTGCAATATTATGTAGCATATGGATTTTCTCAAACATTTTGTTTCAGCCCATTTTAGGGTGGTGTGACCAAATTCATACTTTTCAGACTAGTGGGTAGACTAGAACATAAGTTATTTTTTTAAGTTTGTAAATGCTAATGTTTTCACTATAACTGACATCTCAAAACACATAGGTGAAGGGATATGGAATGTACATTTTTATCTGTTTCCCCTCACCCCACAATGGTATGTTATCTGGTTGAATTTGCTGTTCAAGGTAGACATAACTAGCTATTTCTTCAATCTTGGCTCCATTTATAGTGATGGAACCTCAAGCACATTGGCTGTTTCTCATCCATTTTGTTTCCATTAAATATATCTCCAGTCTGACATGTTTAGAAGAGTTAACTAACTGCTAGCGGTTATATTGTAGATCATCGGCACTGTTTGCAATAATGACGCTGTCATCAGCAAACAGAAGATGGGTCAGTCTTTCTCTGTCAACCTTGATACCACATTTAAATTTGATTTTACCACAAAAAAAAACTTTCCAAAGTTGTCACATAAAGTTTTGGCAATATTGTGTCTCCTTGACGAACACCTTTATTGATTCTAGTATGACATATTTCAGGTAGTAGTGCAGTGGTACCTTGCTTTACATTAACCAAATTATGTTAACCAAAGCATTCATAAAGCGAGGTACCACTGTAATAGCAAACTATATAGAAGAAAAAAGAATATTTGAATGAATACACTAGTATTGTAGACTGGGGTTGGGGCCAATCGGAACCCCAAAACAGACTGTTTCATCCCCGTGGATCTGACATTGTGGAGTACCTCAAGGATTAATCATTATCCTAATATTATTTAACATCTGTGTAAAGTGATGGGGTGTGGGGATCATTTGGAGAATTTCAGATCATTGTCCTCAATACACAGATGACACACAACTCTTATCTCTTCTTCAAATCTTCTGCAGTAGATGTGGCCTCCCTCTGCTCTCGCCACTACCGGAAGCGGAAGCAGACATGTTTACAACAGCTGTAAAATGCATCCACACATGTGTAAATGTGCCCATGCCTTCCATAGAGACTGCCATAAATGCACCCATAGCTGTCATAAATATGTTTACGACAGCCGCATACACATTTTATGGCAGGATTTACAGGAGGAGAAACCATGTAACTGGTCTGCTCAGCTTTCCATGGTGTGTGGACCAGCCCATGGAGTGAAAACATTGGGAACTCCTGGCTCAGGGCCTCCAAAGGTCTTAACCTGGCCCTGCGCACAAGGTATTAATTTTAACTTACTAAAGGTAAAGGTTGGCCTTGCTTGAAATCCAGTCATATCCAACTCTAGGGTTCAATGCTCATCTCCATTTATAGCCAAAGAGCTAGCGCTGTCTGTGTCTGCAGACATTTCCACAGATATGTGCCAGACATGACTAGACACCAGAGTGCATGGAATGCTCTTACCTTTCCCACCGAGGCGGTACCTATCTACTTGCAATTTCTTGCTTTCAAATTGCTAGTTTGGCAGGAGCTGGGACAAAGACAGGAGCTTGCTCCATTATGCTGCACTTGTGTCTTGAACTGCTAACCTGCTAACTTGCAGAATGCCTCTTTCAAAGATCTACTGCCCACATCCCCTGATCCTACCAAAGTCAAACATAAGAAATATTTAAAACCAGAACTGTACAGAAAGTCCATTCAAAGACCTCCTTCCTCTATACAGTAATACCTCATATAACATTAGTATCGAATAACACTAAAATCGCATAACATTAAGTAATCTGGGGGGAAGAATTGCATCAGATAACATTAAGATCCTATGGGATGCTTCAGATAACAACCGCTAAAGCCTGTGTGGTTACAATGTATCTCTATGGATCTATATATCTATAAGTTATTACTATTTTATGTTAGTTTCTACCATCATATCACATGTATTCTCACAATTGTTGTTACATTGTAAACTGCCCAGAGTGGGAGCTTCATAGGTCTTTTCTTATTTCTGAATGGTAGGGGTCTTTGCCTCTTGATTTGCAAGTTTTTAATGTTGAATCCCTAGTAGCTGGGAAATGATTTTTTCATGTATTTATTTATTTAAAAGGCATCAATGATTGGTCTCAATGCTGAGTATTTAAAATGACCTTGAGATTAAAAATGTTTTAAAGATTGGCTACATGATGCCAGGAAAAAAAATTATACATCTGCCATTGTACAGCCAATTAGTTAGATGTTGCAGAGGATGAAAATCAGTAAATTATGTACTGGGAATCCATTAAGCCCCCGAATTAATGGGAATATTTTTGATATGGCTTTATTCTATCTTTTATTCTGACCCAATGTGGTGATAACAAAGGAATTATTATCAAACAGTGAAAAGAAGAAAAGAACTTTCCTCTTCATAAGCACCTAGGATGGAAAAAGATGAAAGAGATTTTGAAATGCAGCTAGCATATATGTGGGTTTTTTAAATCAGACATGAATGAGGAAACCAAAAAGAATATGAAAACTCTTCCATGTACTGTGTGCAACTATATTCCAGCATAAAGGAACAGAGGATCTACTTAAAGCTGTCTCATTGTTCACATTTAATAACACCCACTTGTCAAAGATTAGTTTTAGGAAATTTCATTTTCAGCAGAAATCATTCTCAGTTCACTATATTAAGGAACAGTCCTGCAGAACAGCTTACTTTCACTCAAGTTATATTAGAAATACAAAGAGATCAGATCAGATGGCCATGTAAAAACAATGGGAAACAGCTGATTCTTAAAATGTAGAGCAGGAGTCCTCAACTTTTTAAAGCTCGGTCATGGTCCCTCAGACAGCCTCGGGGCCCGGTCGGCCATTTTGCCCTTCCTCCACCACATGGCACTTCCTGATGTCGTGGAGGTAGTCGGGGTGCACATGAAATGGTGCTGTGGGCCGCATCTAGCCCATAGGCCGCAAGTTAAGAATCCCTGATGTAGAGGCTGCTGCATCGTACTGCCTCCATAGGTTGGATGAGATATATGGTGAGCCTTTCATACCCACTGGTCTACACCTCTGTGTGAATCCTGAGCGAAGTGTTTCCCAAAGAAGGCAGTCAATAATGGATCAACATGGTAAAGTAGTGAACATAAATAGCTGACTGGTAACTAAGCTCCAATAGCCCCAAATGGCCACACCAAAGAAATACAAAGACATCTTTGTGGAGACTGTTCCTTATGACTGCATAAGGAAATAGAGTGATGGTTTCAAGTGGCCACTATCTGAGAACTACACCAGAAAAAAAATTTACATTAGGAAATCAATTCTGACTTGTGATAACCCATTCCAAGGTTTTCTAGGTAGAAAGTGCTCAGAAGTGGTTTACCATTCCCTTCTTCTGGGGACATCCTAGAACTGTGCAGTCTGCCCAAGGCCTACATTGGATGGTTCTTCTAGGATGCAAAGTGAGGATTTAAACTCCCAACCTCTGGCCTGACAACCAGATACCTGACTCCCAATCTCTGGCTATCTAACCAGCTACCAGAAGAAATAAACCCTTATTAATTACTAAATACTTTCAAACTGGATAGTGGATTTCATTTGATAGTATTGCAACTGATGTTACGTGTCTAACCTAGATTTGTGATGGCTACCGTCTACATGCAGTATATCACACAACATCTTGCAAATATTGAACAAAGAACATGAATTAGAATACCATCAACTTTCCTTAATTACAGCAAATTGCCACTATTCTGGTTGCAATAGGATCTCACACTCAGCATTTTTACACACACATGCACATTACACATAAGGAATATGGGTTTGTCTACAAAACTAAAGCAAGCTAGTGTGTGATAATAGGGTCACAAGGAAGTCTGGAACACCACTTGGTGTGATCCTCAAATCAAATTGGTACACAGTTCTCAAGTGACCCTATTTGGCGTGCAGCGGCCAATCGTCATTTTGCCAATAACATGAGGTAGCTTAAGAAGACAGCCACTGTCCAATATTGGAAAATAAACACATCCTTTGCTTTGTAGAAGGGTTGAAAAAATGTAAACAGTTTTCTATATACAGTTGTACCTCGCTTAAAGAGCATAATGTGTTCCATAGGATTGCTCTTTAAGCGAGTTTGCTCTTTAAGCGAAACACCATTATAAGTGACCAATTTTGGGGGGGAATTTTGAAACCCGATTTGTTAAGCGAGTTTTTGGTTGGTTGTATTTGTTAAGCGAAGCAAACATTCAAAGAAAATCCTGTTCTTTAAGCGAGTTACTCTTTAAGCGAGACGCTCTTTATGCGAGGTTTGACTGTACTATAACTTATGCATGTCTATTAAATATGGATAATCAACGGACATAAGTGATACACATACCTAACACATGATATACATACCTAATGTGTCTGAAGCTGTAGCCATGTTAGACTGTGCAAGCATATCAACAAGAAATAAAATAAAAACAAAAGAATTTTTTTTAAAAAATGTGGCACCTTAAAGACTAATTGCTATTATTTTATGCTGAGCATTCATGGAACAAGTTTGATGAAGTGGACTTGCTCCACAAAAGCTTACATTGAAGTATAGCAGTTAGTCTCTATTATTATTATTATTATTATTATTATTATTATTATTATTATTATTATTATTATTATTATTATTATTATTATTATTATTATTATTATTATTATTGATACCTAATGTTTTTAAAGTGGTGCAATTTCTTGCTTTTGAACTGCTAGGTTGGGAGGAGCTGGGACAAAGATAGGAGTTCACTCCATTGTGTAGCACTTGGATCTTGAACTGCTGACGTGCTGACCTTCCAGTTGTCAAGTTCAGTGTCTTAACCACTAAGCCATCACAGTCTCTATTTGCTGTTCTAATATACAGTAAAACCTCGCATAAAGAGTGCCTCACGTAGAGACTAACTCACTTAAAGAGCAGAATTTTCTCTGAATGGTCGCCTCCAGTGGTGGGCAGCAAAGAATTTCACTACCACACTGTGGGTGGAGCCTATGATGTGGGCAGAACCTACACCATGGGTGGAGCCTATGTCATGGGCGATCTAGTCATGCCTGCCATATGGCCATACATCTGCAAAAGTAGGCAGAACTGGCTCTTTGGCTGTAAATAGAGATGAGCACTGAACCCTAGAGTCAGATATGACTGACTTTTGAGCATGGGAGACCTTGAAACACTTGCAGGGACAAAACCTGGCATCAAATTAGAATACCAATCAGGGATCTTCTGTTATTAGGTAAAGGTTGCCCTTGCTCGAAATTCAGTCATTACCAACTCTAGGGTTCAGCGCTTATCTCTGTTTATAGCCAAAGATCCAGTGGACTTGATCCTCAAAAGCTCACATTAAAATACAGCAGTTAGTCTTTAAGATGCCACAACATTTTTGTCTTTTTTTTTTGTTTACTCTCTGATATGCTTGCACAGAATAAAACTTTTTAAATGGTAGCCATGTTAGTCTGGGCAGGGCAGGGAGGTGGGCATGGCCACCCAATTTTACCACCCCCCTGTCCAAAGGCCACCCAATTATGCTCCCCCCACCCCGCTGAGGTGTGTGTGCAAACCTGTTGCTGCCCACCACTGGTTGCCTTACAACTAAAACCAACCCAAAACTTGCTTAACAACTAAATCAGGGGTCACAATCCCCTCCCCCCCGAAGTCACAATTGGTCACTTACAATAGTGTTTTGCTTAAAGAGCAAACTCGCTTAAAGAGCAATCCTGTGGAATGCATTATGCTCTTTAAACGACGTACCACTATACACATAACATCCACTTCCTTTTGTGGCCCTTCTACAGAGCCAAGGAAGAGTTTAATTCTCTGATATCATGGCTCTCTTATTAAGCCAATTCGTGACAGTAGCAAATTAAAAGAGGAAGGCTCACTTTGGATCAATTGCAGAAATCAGATTCAGTGTGAAGAGACCCAAACTGAGTGATCTTGCCTGCAAAAAAAAAAAAAGGGGGGGGGTTGATAGGTGTGGGTAGAACCACTCCGTTGACAGGCTGTTTCCCTCCAGTAAATATGTTATTTGATGCCTATCATTATTGGTCTAAAATCTTTTCAACAATCCTGCATGGGAACTGCATTGTTGGGAACCTTAAGTGTTTGACAAAAAGCAAAGAAGACTCACATAGATAGACAAAACAAACTAGAGTTTGGAAAGTAGCTACTAGGAGGAAATAATATAAAAAGATTTAGAAGTAATTCATAATTGAGCAATCATAGGAAGGTTTTCTAGGTCCCATTATGGCTCAGTTATTGCAAATTCAGTGGAGCTACTCTTGTCATGACTATAATAATAATTTCATGTAATAAATTATTCTGGGTTGAAAGGATTTTTGCAGGAGAAACTCTGCTCCGGGAATGCCCAAGTGAGGCTCCTTTCATGTCCCCAAGAGCTGAGACAGAGACAGGCACTCAATCCATCATGCAGTACCCGGGTTTCAAATTGCCAATTTGCTGGCCTTCCAGCTAACAAGGTGAACTTCTTAACCACTGAGCCACCACAGCCCCTTACTTTTGCAGAGTAGGTCACAATTAAAGTAAGCCCATATGAATCAGTGGAACTTATGAAAGAGTAAACCTACCCAAACCACACTCTGTGCTAAGCAACGGGCTACAACTGAATCCTGGCAAGACTGAGTGACTGTAGGTCAGGGGTCATGCGTTATCTTGGGAGCTACCACCTTTGGTTCTGGATGGGGCTTCGCTGCCACAAACAGACCCGGTGCATAATCTGGGGGTCCTCCTAGACTCACGTCTACTGCTCGAAGAGCAGGCGGCAGCCTTGGCCAGGAGCGCTTTTGCTCCACTTCGTGTCATTCGCCAGTTATGCCCGCTCCTAGATTGGGACTCTTTGCTCATGGTCACACATGCTCTGGTCACCTCCAGACTTGATTGATGTAACACGCTCTACATGGGGCTGCCCTTGATGACCATTTGGAGGCTTCAACTGGTCCAGAACGCAGCTGTCTGGGTGGTTATGGGTTGTGGGCATTATCCTCGGGCCTTACCGCTACTTCGGGTGCTGCACTGGTTGCCAGTGTGCCTCCGGGTGCAATTCAAGGTGCTGGTGATCACCTTTAAAGCCCTAAATGGTAGTGGGCCAGAATAACTTAGAGACCGCGTCACCCCAAGAACATCTATTTGTCTTACCAGAGTGGACCGGAGAGGTGTCCTTGTGGTGCTATCGGCTAGAGAGTCACACCTCTCTAGCACTAGAAGGAGGGGCTTCTCTGTTTCCGCTCTGGCCCTCTGAAACCTCCTTCCCACGGAGTTATATCTCCAGACAGAGTTGCTGCCCTTTAGGAAGGGTGTAAAAACATGTCTGGCAGGGCAGGTATGGGGCCCAGCCTGTTGGCTGATCTGATCCACCCCTAAACTCTATCTTAACCTTTTAACCTGTTGATTTTTAACTCTTTTAAAAAAAAATTAATCTAATTTTATGGGGTTTAATGCATAGATGAATTTTAATGTGGAATTATTTTTAGTGTGTTGTTATTGTTGTTAAACCACCCGGAGTCGCTCATGAATAGGGAGATATATAAATGTGAAAATAAATAAATAAATAAATAAATAAATAAATAAATAAGCAATATGAGCTTAGCCAGTGTGTTGTTATGTATACTGCTCTTCTGAGTAACTTTCTAAGATAATAGACCAGGAGTTCTCAACCTTTATAAGCTGAGAGCTGGGTCACGCTCCCTCAGACATCATTGGGGGCTGGATGGCCATTTTGCCCTTCCTCCACCACATGGCACTTCCTGGTGTGGTGGAGGCAGTGGGGGGCCACATGAAATGGTGCTGTGGGCCACATCCGATCCATGGGCCACAGCTTGAGAATCCCTGTAATAAACAAATAACAGACAGATATAAAATACAGGATCTTGACTAATAAAATCATATTCTGCAAAAATATGCACCCAATAGCCCAAGTCAGTCTCTTGCTAATTGCTCCTTCTACTTAATTTCCATCAGTCTCTGTAGGGACAAACCGGTTATTTGCTGAAGGTCTCCCCTAAGTGAGGATATCAGTCTTCTGTAGTCATTTGATAGAAATTTCAAGGACCCTGGAGAACTCCCTGCAGGAGCAGAACAGCTTGTCAAAGTGAAACCTTAAGGCATATGGCTGTAAATCATTGGGACTCCACTCTGTATGCTGAATGCTTGAGTGGGTCCCTGTGAATAACAGAGAGCTGTCCGCAAAGTGCAAGTGGGGAAAAAACAGATGTAGAAGGAGGCAGTAGAGATTGGATTGTCACTGTCTGGCATTTTAAATGCTGTCAAAAGAACTGCCGTGTCAATTTGGGGGATGGGGATGGGGACACAAGCCCTCCATCAAAGCATCCCCATTCAACAAGGCTTTGTCCTGTAAATTAGGGAAGCAGCAAGGAATGTCACGGAATCAATCCGAATTCCTACACTTATATTTTTAAAAATTAATAATATAATAAATCACAGTGCACACCTAGCACTAGGTTTGAGATTTCAGACACTTGCAAAGAGGCACCAGGATCTTGTTGGCATGACAGAACACAGAGAGGAACAGTATTTGCTACCTTTTCTTCAGATGCTTCTTGTTATTATTGCTGTTGTTGTTGCTTTACCTTTTCATAGAGATCTTCCAGGCACCCTTTTTATTCCTTTATGAGAGGGAGCTCAATTGTCTATTGATCCTGATTAGTTTAAGAAATCCATAAGACTTTAGTGCAGATGCCAATCAAATCCTTCTGTATGTTTCCCATTTCACACATACAGTATTTGCTGGCGTATAAGACTACTTTTTCCCCCTGAAAAACATGCCTCCAAGTGGGGGAGTCGTCTTATACGCCAGGTGCACTTCAGTTGGGATAGACGTAGCTGCCCATAGTGGCCTCCCGATGCTCACCCACCTCATTTTACATACCATCCAGATGAAGAAAGAAGCTCTACATTACAACTGTGTCTCCCTTTCAAACTGGTGGGGAAAAAGAAAGGGTTTCACTTACTGGTACCTTCTACTCTGCCCAAGATGGAGGAAAAAGCCATGCTTCTTCCTTGCAGGGGAAGCAAGAGGCTAGGCTAGAGCAACACTTCCTGCCTCAGTGCAATTGATCTGCCCACCCACTTTACCTGCAGCGCCACCACTGGTGGGTGGTGCAAGTACAGTTCTAAAACAAATCAATAAAATAATTAATATTACAGTATTCTAACTACTGAAACTCACTAGCAGTTGCTACATTTCCCACTCTTGGCTTATACTCAGGTCAATCTATTTTCCTGGGTTTCAAGGTCAAAATTAGGTACCTCGGGTTACATTTGGGTCAGCTTATATTCATGTATATATGGTAGATAAATAAGTATCACTTTGCACTTGCACTGTTTTATGTTTACTGTACATGTTTGATAACATACAGCCTTGTGACAGTTTTTCTGCATGTCATAAGCATTTGAATATAAATTAACATGTTGAAATTAAATCTACAGTAATACCTTGGATAACGTTTACCTCGGATAACGCTAAAATCGCATAACATTAAGTAATCTGGGGAGGAGAATTGGATCAAATAACGTTAAGGTCCTATGGGATGGATCAGATAACAACTGCTAAAGTCTGTGCGGTTACAATGTATCTCTATGGAGCTTTAACGTTATCCGATCCATCCCATAGGATTTTAACATGGATCAGATAACACTAAAAATCAGATAACACCAAGACTTGTGGAACCAAGTCTTAGCGTTATCCGAGGTATTACTGTATTGTTCTTTTACATTTTATTTGGTGTGTGGAAGGTGTACAAAAGAGGGGGTAGTCTTATACAGCGAGTATATAACAAACTCTATATTTTGAGTGGAAATGTTGGGGGGTCGTCTTATACGCCCAGTCATCTTATACACCGGCAAATACGGGTACAGTAATACCCCAGATAACGCGAGTACCGGATAGCGCTAAAACCGCATAACGTTACAAGATTTTCGGAAAAAATCTTGTATCGAATAATGCGATTTTTAACATTATCCGATACAGTCGTTCTTAGCAGCAGGGTGGCTGGGAAGCTGAACGGGATTCTCCGTTCAGCTTCCCAGCCACCCTGCAGCTACGGAGGCAGGGGTGGGGAGGCTGGAAAGCTGACAGTGGGCTCCCCCGTCGGCTTCCCCAGCCACCCCACAGCTGCGGAGGCAAGGGGGGGTGGCTAGGGAAGCTGACTGGGAGTCCCCATCAGCTTCCCCAGCCACCCTGCAGCTGTAGATCGGGTCCTCTGATCTTTCTGGAGCAGGCAGGGGACACGATCCAAGCTGTTTCTGGGCTTCGCCAACGTCCTCAGCCAGTGCAGCAAGCCAGAATGTCGGGATTCGAATCCCAACATTCTGGCTTGCTGCACTGGCTGAGGACGTCGGGGAAGCCCAGAAACAGCTTGGATCGGGTCTCCCCACCTCCCTGGACCCGGCAGGGGGGTCAGAGACTACAAAATTGGTTTAAAAAAGTCCATTTTTTTTTTACCAATTTTGGGGTCTCTGACCCCACCCCCACCCCCGCCGGGTCCAGGGAGGTGGGGAGACCCAATCCAAGCTATTTCCAAAGTTCCCCCACCTCCCTGGAGGCTGCAGCAAGCCAAAATGTCAGGATTCATATCCCGACGTTCTGGCTTGCTGCAGCCTCCAGGGAAACAGGGCTTTTTTTAAACATTGTGTGATCAATGTATCGCACAACGTTAAAAACTGGATAACGATGAGACTTGTGGAACCAAGTCATAATGTTATCTGGGGTACTAGTGTATATTGTTTTGTATGGAAAGGGGGAGGGGGTGTTGCTTTTTCTTTTTTCTTTTGTTTAGGGTTTTAGGGGGCAGCCACTCCAGATCTGTTAATTATATCTCTCTCTTTTGAAAAATCACAGTTCCCATGGAGGGATGTGTGTACAATTAGAACTCCCCTGGCATCAGCAGTGATCTCATGCATGGAAGTTCCCCTCAAGATAGAGCAGGACTTTCTCTTTCTGACCCTCTAAATTGGGGTGGGGATGGGAATTTTCTTCCCAACACCTTTGCTTCTCACCCTCTGCTTCATTTCTGACAGGACTTATATAAACAAATTGCTATTTTACCTCCTGAAAGGGGGAAAAACTTGTCGTTGTCGTCATTGTCGTTGCCATTGCCATTGCCATTGTATCTGATTCCAAATATTGACAATCATCATGGTGATCAGCCATGAAGATTGTCCTGAGAATATAAATCAGTGGCCTTCCATTTGCCTTCCACATCACAGCGTGACATCCGTACCACTGATCAGTTCTAACAGCTCTAAACTTTTATTCAAACTCTGCAGACTTTTCTCCATATTGGAAAGAAAATCAGACTCCTTTCTTCACACACACACAAAATGTGAGGGCTTCTGCTATCAAATCAGGGAACATCAAGAGAGATGGGATGGAAAAAGCATGAGAAGGAAGGACGTGGATTGTGTGGAAACTTCAAAGAAACCACATTATACAGAAAGAAAAATTAAAACAGAGATAGTAGCATGGAGTGAGTGACATATTGGGGAAGGAGAGTACAATATATCAAAGTGAAACCTTTGATATATGTGTCAAAGTCTGTCTGACTTTTGGAAACTGATAATTTTCAAGTTCGAGCAGCAATACACAGAAACAGAGGTCTTTATCTTTTTGCTGAAGTGATGCAACACAATGACAATCGGATCTAGAGAAAAATTATTTCATTTTATGTCCTCAACCATCCACAGATGAACAGTGAAAATTACTAATTTCTGCCCAGCTGTCAGCTGGATCTTTTCACCAGAAGCAGCAGAAAGGTGCTTACCATGCAGAAGTCTCTATTTTAAGTGAACACACTCAGTTGAGATTGGATTAAATTGAAATGCCACAAGATAGTATAACACCCTGCCCACAGGGTTCAAAAAAGGATGAATTGAGCTAAAATGGCCTGATCCAACAACTCCCCTCATTGGGACACCAAACATTAGGTTGTACCAAAGCACTCTAAAAATGGTAAAATCTAGGGGATATTGGTAAGTTTACACAGCCTCCTTACCTACAAAATCTTTCTTAAGCCATCAGAATCATATCATTACTTAGTCACAAAACATGAGATTGCTTCATGTTTAGTAGACTCACAAAGCCAAATTATCTTCAGTTACATATACAGTAATACCTCGGATAACGTTTACCTCGGATAACGTTAAAATCGCATGACGTTAAGTAATCTGGGGTGGAAAATTGGATCGAATAACGTTAAGGTCCTATGGGATGGATCGGATAACAACCACTAAAGCCTGTGTGGTTACAATGTTTCTCTATGGAGCTTTAACGTTATCTGATCCATCCCATAGGATTTTAACATGCATCAGATAACACTAAAAATCGGATAACACCCAGACTTGTGGAACCAAGTTTTAGCGTTATCCGAGGTTTTACTGTATGCATATTCTACTGTGTCTTAAAAAAAGAGAGAGAAATCTGATCTGAGCTCTTTCTTTTCAAGTTCAGCTGAGTCTTCTTTGCTTTTTAAATAACTAATCCTCTAAAGCATGGAAATAGAACAATTGACATTAAGGTGTTTTGTTGTGAATTCATATGATACAAAGCAAAGCAATCACACTTATATACCACCCCATAGCACTTAGTGTACTCTCTGGGCAGTTCACAAGTTAATTAGCATTTTGCCCCAAACATGCTGGGTATTCATTTTACTGACCTCAGAAGAATGGAAGGCTGAGTCAACCTAGAGCCCCAGTCAGGATCAAACTCACAACTTTTTGGTTGCAGTACAGAAGTTTAACCACTGTGCCACCAGGGCTCCTCTCAATGACACCCATTGATATGCCAAAATATAGGTTGTACTTGTACAGAATGTGTTACATAATAGAGCAGGTGCATAATCTCTCAGCATCTGAATCATAATTTACCAGAGCTTTTAAAATTATCTCAATAATTGATCAATCTCAAAGCTACATTTAAAAAACCCATAGAACATGTAGTGGCTGTGGTAGCAGTTTTTAAAAGTTAACTCTCCCATTTCTCCAAAATAATTAAGATACAGTAGTTGTTTTTATTCTATTTTCCAACATTATGGGTATTACAAGCTGTTGGCCTATAATGAAAAGTACACTGCCCTTCTGTTTATTTCATTGGCAACTCAATGCATTCAATAGAACATAGGGTTATAATTAGTTATAATTAGTTACTTCCAGGCTCTGAAGATGTTTTATTGTACAGTAAAACCTCGGATAATGCTAAAACCTGGTTCCACAAGTCTTGGTGTTATCCAATTTTTAGTGTTATCCGATGCATGTTAAAATCCAATGGGATGCATCGGATAACGTTAAAGCTCCATAGAGATATATTGTAACTGCACAGGCTTTAGCGGTTGTTATCCGATCCATAGGATCTTAACGTTACTCGATGCAATTCTCCCCCCCCCCCGATTGCTTAACGTTATGCGATGTTAGTGTTATCTGATGCAAATGTTATCCGAGGTATTACTGTATTGTTTATTGTATTGATTGATCAGAGTGTGCCAAAACTAATGAATTCCATTCCATGCCAAAGTTGCCAAGATTTCCTTCAACCCTCAACATTAGTAAGCCAATCTCTTCATTCCAGTGGTTCTAAGTCATACAGTACCAAAATACTTCAACTTGAATAAATTGCAACATTAAAAAAGAAAACAACACTGCCAGTTTCATTCCTTCAGTGGATAAATTGCTTTATTCTTCTTCTTGTCACTGCTGAGAATAATTTGGAAGAATTGCCACTTCTTCAATGTCTGATACTCCTGAGTGGGAGACTACTGCAACACAGCCTCACAACATAGCCACACATCCCATCACCATATGTGCCCCCAATCTACTTATTTGACCGATTTGTCACCCTTTGCAGTCATTCTTCCCCAAAATTCTTGTTTTACCACCACGTCTTCTTGCCAAAACTAGCACAGAACTTCAAAATTGGGAGATCAAGCAATGCACCAATTCTTAAATAAGTTTTTGGAAATTTTTCCACTTGTCTAACTAATTTATCTCAAAAAGCCAAGTTCAGGTAATAAGAGTTTCTTGAATTTTTTGGAATAGTAGCCATGTTAGTCTGTGGTTCAGGCATCTCAGAAAACAAAACAAAACAAAATAAACAAAATAAAATAAAAAAAAAACACAGTAGCACTTTAAATACTAACTGCTATATTTTTATTGTTAGCTTTCGTGGATCAAGTCCACTTCATCAGACTCCCAGAGTTTCTTGGGAGTCGATATTTCAGTGTTAGTGCTACTCTAATAAGAAGCAAAAGCAAATCCCGGTAACAACAATCCATAAGAGAAGGTGATTTTTTTTCCAAGGTGGCCAGAAGGATTTCGAAGAGGTAGTGTCAAAACAGATGATTTGCAAGGGGGATTAGGACTGGAGCCAGTATCTCCAGTGGAAGGCTGAGAATGGAATCTCTCAACAATAACATTACTCTTCTTCCCCACCCCACCCCACCCAAAAAAAAAATTGAAAGAAAGTCTTTTGTTTTTCTGGCTGCCCCTTAAGGTTTTTTTCCAAAGAGGTGGTGTCAAAGAAAGCTGCTTTCCAAAGGAGATTAGGATTGGATCCAGCATTTCTTGTCATCAACTGAGATCAGAAGCTGTCAGTGATTGAACTAATTTTTCCATCAGGAAAAAAGAAAGAAAGGCAAGAGGCCAAATAATTAGACACTCCCATACTATGCCACACTAATGTTGGCATGAACTGTTATCCAAAACATATCAAACTGCAATCAGCCGTATCCATCAAAGATTTGTAAGGCACTGATGTGGCGAACTGTGCTGTACAATTCTGATAAAAAAGTAGCACATACACAAAGAAGGACACAGATTCCAGAATGAACTAAAACAACTGAAAAGACATGCACAAAGACTGCCTATAAGTGGTATGAACAAAAATACCATATAGAAATTGGGGGAAATGCCATCCATTTAGAACCAGATCATTATAGCAGTACAAATGCCAGTGCAGATGAGCACCCATATTGTTTATATCCTGTCTTTCTTCCAATTAAAAAAAAACTCAAGGTGGTTTCCTAAGATTCTTATCTTCATTCTCATATCTACAAATCACCTGCTTTTGTAGAGAGAGGAGGACAAATAAATCAGACTGGTAAAGATATGAGAACAGAGAAAGAGGCATTTTACATTGTAGAACACATATGTTTAAATCACAGCTTGTTTTATGAGCTAGCATGTATGTCATAAGGGAGAGAAGGAGTTTGCATTTCTGTATTTCAAAGGGAGAAAAATAATCTGATTTATACATTTTTATGTTCTTATCTAGAATGAGGGAAGCATTGCTTATCATCCCTTGCTGGATTCCAATAGCATAACAGAAGAATTCACTTTCCATGCTAGGCACGCCACAAAATGAATTGATGCTGAACAACTGCATGGTCAACCAAGGAATTAAAGTATTTTTAAAAATTATTATTCCTATGAATGATTTATTCCCTGTTACACAGAGCCTTGGTCTGAAATGAAGAAAGGACTCTCCTAACATACAAGGATGTGTCATTATGGATGTAGTCTTTCTGCCCACAAATGTATGGAGCGTAATAATTGGCAAAGTGCTTTTGACTATCTGCTACCGACACAAGGCCTTGGGCTGCCCTACTGTATGTGATATCATTGGCAGAAACATATTGCTGACAGCATGGCTGTTCCAGGAAATGATGTGGCTTTGAATTACACACACCAGGTGGCCTGCAGCAAGCTTGCATTTTAAGCATGAAAATATCTGAAGGACAGAATAACAAAATGCAACTGCATTCTATTTAGATAGACAGTGGAAGAAAGCAACAGCTGCATTTAAAATACATGCCATTAATACACATGTAAGTGCATCCTTTGCAAAGTCTAAGGCTGATTTCAAAACTTTAAATTACTGTGTGACACAGGAAAAGGGAAAGTGAAATCCTTCTCATTAGGCCTGCAATATCATTCCATTTTGCTTTCTTTCCTAAAACTAGCTTGTTAATTTAATTTTCATGAAATGGTAGCAAGACTTCTTCAGAAACCATATCCTCCAACTAGAAATTATGGGTGTTAATGAATACTCACAAATTTTCTCATCCTGGGTGGAAAAAATATCATCCACTAAGAGATTTTTTCCTCCTAGGTCGCCCTTGCTCGAAAGCCAGTCATATCCAAATCTAGTTTTCCATGCTCATCTCCATTTACAGTCAAAGAGCCAGCACTGTCTACATCTGCAGATGTTTCCGTGGACAAGTGACAGGATGACTAGACACTGGAGTGCATGGAACACTGTTTACCTTCCCACTGTAGGTAATTTCTTGCTTTCGAACTGCTAGGTAAGCAGGAGCTGGGACAGAGATAGGAGCTTACTCCATCATGCAGCACTCGGGTCTTGAACTGGTGACCTGCTGACCTTCCAGTCATCAAGTTCAGCATCTTAACCACTAAGTCACTGAAGTCCCCTTTTGCTCCTGCATGAGAGCAAAAAGATCTCACCATCCAGCACCACCTTTGTCAACAACAGCATGTGTGACCTGCTGCATTTTTGAACAAAGAAATCATTGTATTTTGGGGGATTTTTTGTTGATCTTGACTGAGTCATTTTTTACATCTTCTCTACCTGATGTTTTCATGAATTCTTGCATGTTAGCAGTTTTAAAAAAAACAACAACACCCATTAAATTCTGATTACCTTGAGAACTGAGAATGCACATGCGCTATGGGGTGGTATATCAGTATAATTGCTATCACTAATTGAGTAGGGAGTTTTCAGTTAAATAATTATATATTTAACCTCCTCCTTGAACATTGTTGGAAGGCACCGTGATTGGTCAGCAATTAATAATGCATTGCCTTTTCTTTGATATTTTATTATCAGGAGCATGCAACCTTTTGTCATCCAGTCTTCAGTTATAGAATTTTGAAGTGTTTGGTTGACTTTCACTGCTCTGCATTGATGGAGGCATATTAAATGCTTTAGCTAAAATCCATGTATCTCACTTGGTCCAGGTGCTCTCCAGTTTCTCACAGCCTTTATATGTCTTTTAATCATTTCAGTTGTTATTACAATATTCTCCATGTGTTTTATATGGATTTCTTTCCAGATTTCTTTAATTCATGTTTTATGCCAGTTACGCCTGCTCCTGGACTGGGACTCCATGCTCATAATCACACACATTTTTGTCACCTCCAGACTTGATTGCTGCCCTTGTTGACCATTCAGATGCTATAGCTCATCCAGAATGCTCAGGTTGTGATGGGGTGCGGGCATTATGCTAATGCTTCACCACTGTTTCAAGAGCTGCACTGGCTTCCAACATGCCTCCAAGCGCAATTCAAGGTGCTGGTTATTACCTTTAAATTCCTACATGGTAGTGGGCCAGGATAATTAAGATACTGTATCACCCCGAGGACATCTGTCTGTCCCACCAGAGTGGACCAGAGAGGTTCTCTGGTCATGCCCATCAGCTAGAGAGGGTCACCTCTCTAGCACTAGAAGGAGAGCCTTTTCTGTGTCTGCCCCGGCCCTATGGAGCCTCCTGCCAAGTGAGCTGTGCCTCCAGGCAGAGTTGCTACCCTTCAGAAAGGGGGTAAAGACTTGGTTGGCGGGGCATGTGTGGGGTACAGGCTTTTTTGAATAATCCCCACCTCTCCCTGATATTCTTAACTTTTTAACCCTTTTAACCATTTTAACTTTTAACTTTTTAAAGGTAATCAATATGTTTTAAGCTGTGTTTTTAATTTTTTAAGCCACCCTAAGTCTTTGGTTGAGGGCGGGGTATAAATGTGATAAAATAAAATAAATAAATAAATATTTTTTACTATGTTCAGTTGTGCTTTCCCAAATTTCTTTTCAAAAGTTCAATCAAATGTTTATTATGGTCAAAGACCAGCATAGAACAGCAAAAGGAACAGAAGTTAAAATGAATGTACTGTATAAAGTTTAAAATCATATTTATGTGTCCCTAACTTCTTATAAACAGCATTTTTTCCTAGCAGTTTATAGACTAATCATTGGCTAATCCAAAATTGTGTATTTTCCCTATATTGTTTTAAGCTTCTATTTTACCTTTCAATTTTCTTTGCCATAGCTATTACATGTTGCTTTATTTTTTTCCCTATCATTTCAACAATTGTTTTTCTTTCTGGATTTTGGTTTTATTTTGCATAGTCTGGCTTTTACCTTTTTATTTTTAAGTTTTACATCATTCAAGTGTTTAAAGTTGCTATTGTCTGTACATAATTTGTTTATTTTATTTTCCAGCTGGATTTTCCGCTTAGAAGTGCCAGGACGTTTCTGAAGTTTTTTGGCAATTTGTAATCAAATTCCATGGTTCAGGCAAAACATGAGCTGATTTATTTCTTTTAGCGTGTTGGCTGCAATTGTACAGATGACCGCAATTACATCAGTCAATAGATCTTTTACTGATTTACTAGTAAGTTCTTGTTGATAAATCATTCTCATCCAAAAAGGTAATAATGTATGGTTTTACAGAACAAAAATAAATACTAAAAATAATAGTATAATATTTAACAAGGTAACATCCAATTTATAGTAGCTTTAGTATCCAATTTATAGTAGCTTTAGTATAATAAGGTTTTTTGTTTTCCTAGTGTGGTGCAGAGGATATAGTGATAGACTACGGTTCAGGAAATCCAAGTTTAACTCCCCACTCAGCCATGGAAATACACTGGAGGAGTGCAGACTGATGAAGCCACTTCTTAAATACAGTTGTACCTCGCTTAAAGAACATAATGCGTTCCACAGGATTGCTCTTTAAGCGAGTTTGCTCTTTAAGCGAAATACCATTGTAAATGACCAATTGTGGGGGGGGGGGGATTGCACACCCCGATTTATTTGTTAAGCAAGTTTTTGGTTGGTTTTATTTGTTAAGCAAAGCGAACATTCAGAGAAAATTCTGCTCTTTATGCGAGTTACTCTTTAAGTGAGGCACTCTTTATGCGAGGTTTGACTGTATTTCACATTCCTTGACAACCATTTCAGTCTCATTATACATTGGTTCTGATTTGGTGTCACATAACAGTAGGGCTTTTTGAGGCATTTAAGATCTTTAAAGAGTCATTATCAATCCAGCCCACCAATCTTTCCATTATATGATATTTCCTACCAGCTCCACAGCACCATAATGTTATGTCAATCATGGAATAATTTTTTAAAAGTTTACTTAAATAAACCCATTGATTCCAAGGCAGTTTGCTTTCCAGTAAATGGCTACCTTTCAAATACATCCTACTGAACTCAAGGCAAATTCTTCTTATGAAAGAGCCCGGGTGGTGCAGTGGTTAAACTGCTGTCCAGCAACCAAAAGGTTGTAAGTTTGATCCTGACCAGGGCTTATGGTTGACTCAGCCTCCCATCCTTCCAAGGTAAGTAAAATGAGTACCCAGTATGTTTGGGGCAAAATGCTAATTAACTTGTGAACCACCCAGAGAGTGCACTAAGTTCTATGAGGTGGTATATAAGTGTGATTGCTTTGCTTTCTTAAACGTGCATATGTGAGATTGTGGTGTAAGCTGAAAGCTGATAAGGGTCAATTCATGGGATGGGATGGGAGGGGTGCTTTATTCTAAAATTTTGAGGGGAGATGCTCTGCCTGTCTTGTTCATGAGTTGTCATTCAGCCTTCTGAGTCAACTCAGGCTTTGTAAGATCAGATTTCAATGAAGGCAGTTGTCAGAGTAGGCAGTATTTGCCTTAGCATGACCCTGAATGTGTGAGGGGGTTCCTTATCAACATTTACTAGGTTCCTGGTTCTGTTTGTTTCTTCTTTGCAGTAGCATGCACCATTTCCCAAGAGATTCCTCACAACTTGTAAACAACTGGAGAGCTTCATTCTTCAATCCTTCTTTAGTTTAATTTCTCTGGCACAGCTAGGTAAAAACTAAAATAATTCTTTCCTCTCTGGGTCCAGTGACTGCTTATCACTCCCTACAGTGTTACTATTTGTGACTGTATCAATATAGAAAGACTATTTCATACCTCAAAGGAATGAATCTGTGTGTGCTGGCATTTGGGAATTTGGATAAATGTTCTGAGCATGACTGAAATGTTATATTATAATTATATTTGGAGTGTGACGGCTTAGAGAGAACCAGAACCACTACACTATAATCTGGTAAATGAAAGGTAAAATTCTCATACGGTGTCTCAGCACATTTCCAAAAGCTTTATTCTATGATTTGCATAATTTTATGGTGCTGAGAAGGAGCTGACTAAAAGGAACATGGAAAGTTGTCAGTTAGATTGTGAGAAAGTGTGATGTACTCCTCATTCTTCCTTCTCTCTTGTACAGAAAAATAAAGAACTATATTTTAAGAAAGGAATTTCAGAGTTAAATGGATTGCTGTGTATATCATTGTGACCCTGGTCATCATTATCTGCTCATTTTGTACAGAGTAAATGCTATCAGATTTCTATTCACATAAATGCACTGGGTACTTTTGAAGAGCTGAATGTGAAGCCAAGCATTATATTTGTACTACAAATTTCTACTGACTTTATGCCAGTTTTTCATGTTGTGGCCAAAGCCTCCTCTGTCATTAGGCAAAGTGAGGTTACCTCCTCAGATAACAGTTTGCTAGTAGTAGGGAGTTCACTATCCCTTCTCCTCTTGACCAATACCCTGCCAAGTTGGGGAGTGGTGTTTGGGTGCCGGGCAGGGCAGGGCTTGCCTGCATTGTCACATGTGCCCTGACAGAGTCCTCTGCATGTCATAGGTTTGCCATGGCTGCTATAAGTCATTTATCTAATAATAAGAACAAGCAAGAAAGTTTTCAGATACACTTATTTTTGCAGTGATATCTTTGAAACCTTTTTGGTGTGTTTACTCACAAGCATGCTCCTTCTTCTTCATAGGAGCACATACAATACATAATCATAATCATAATTGTTAGATCCGGAGATCCAGGCATGGGAGTGAGGACACGGACGCCATTATAGGTGAACCAGGAACACAATAGTTTATTGTGAACACGTTGAGACAACAACAACAACGGCTGGGTAAGCAGGGGATTAAATACCCTGCTTGACCCAGCCCACTGACCAATAGGAAGCGGCGGTTTTCCCGCCGCTGGACATTCAAATATCTAACACCCCTTCCCCCCAGAATGCACTATTTCCCTATTTACATACGTAGTCATCCAGGTGACAGGGGCGTGTCCGCGCTCTGCCAGACCCGCGCAGTTCAGTCAGCACCGGGGCATCGAGCAGAGCGGACCTGTCGCTCTCGCTCTGCCCTGGCTGGACCGGGGCCTGCTCCAGGGGACGAGCGATGGGTTCTGCGGCAACCGGGGGTGAACTTGCTTCGCCCGGTAAGTTCTCTGGTGACAGGGCCGTTCGTGTGGGGAAGTTGTCTGGCTGAACCGGGTCGGTGACCGGTTCGGCCATTGGGGATATGTCTGGCTCTGGGGTGGTCTGTGCCCCGAAGGTTGAGTCACTTTCCGTGTCAGAACTCGTCCGCCTCCTGAGCTGGTCGATATGGCGTTTCCATACTCGACCATCAGTGAGGTGAACCTTGTATGTGTAGGGGCCTAGCATGTCGCTGATGACCCCTTCTTCCCACTGTGGGCCAGGTGCATAGTTCCGTGCAAAAACGGGGGAGTCAATGGGAATTGTGCGGTCCCGCGACTGTCCTTCCCGGTACTTGTCCGGGGAGTACTGTGGGTGCAGCCGATCCAGTTGGCAGCGGAGTCTCCTGCCCATCAGCAACTCCTCAGGGGCTTTCCCCGTGGCAGCACAGGGGAGGTTATGTTGTGCCAAGAGGAACGTATCAATACGTTCCTGCCAGTCTCCAGGCCCCAACCTTCCCAAGGCTTCTTTCGTGCTGCGCACGAACCTCTCGGCTTGCCCATTACCTTGTGCCCTGAACGGCGATGTGAGAGCGTGCCTGGTCCCTAAGGACGCCAGGTACTGCTCGAACTCTGTGGCTGTGAACTGTGGGCCGTTATCGGAGACCAGGGCGTCCGGAATGCCGTGTGTGGCAAACAGTTGCCTGAGCTCCCGAATAATTGCCCTGGCGGTGGTGCTACTCAGGTGTCAGACCTCCAGCCACTTGGAGTAAGCGTCCACTACAATTAGGAATACTTGGCCGTGGAACGGGCCGGCTAGGTCGATGTGGAGCCTCTGCCACGGACCCGCGGGTTGTTCCCACTCCCTGACTGGGGCTGCTGGAGGATTGGGCCGGGATGATTGGCAAGGTGTGCATTTGCCTACCCACGCCTCAATATCCCTGTCAATTCCGGGCCACCACACATAACTCCTGGCCAACCCCTTCATCTTCACTACCCCCGGATGGCTGGTGTGAAGCGTTTCGAGGACTGTTGGGCGAAGTTTCCTGGGAATTACCAACCGGTCTCCCCACAGCAAACAACCCCCCGCACAACACAGTTCGTTTCGCTTATCAAAAAACGTTTTGAACTCCCCTTCCCCCTTGTCCGGCCAACCCCGTTGGACCCAGCTGGAGACAGTCCGGAGTTCGGCGTCCTTCGCCGTGGTCCTAGCAACCTCAGCTGAGGTGGTGGGAGCAGAGTCCAGAACGTCCAGGGTGAGCACCGATGCCTCCCCCCTCTCTGCCCCGTCCTGATCCGGGAGGGGGCACCTGCTCAAAGCGTCCGCGTTCCCCATGTGTTTCCCGGGTTGATAGACCATAGTGTAAGAGTACCCGGACAAAAATAGGGCCCAGCGCTGCATCCGGGGGGACAAGGCCGAAGGTGTGGGGCGGTCGCCGGCCAAGAGCCCCAAGAGGGGTTTGTGGTCAGTCACCAGTTCAAAGATCCGGCCATACAGGTAGTCATGGAATTTCCTTACCCCTGCCACTGCCGCCAGCGCCTCCTTATCGATTTGCCCGTAGTTCCACTCCGTAGGTGACATCGTTCTGGAGTAGTAGGCGATGGGTGCCTCGAGACCGTTGGGGAGTCGGTGGGCAAGGACCGCGCCGACGCCGTAGGGAGACGCGTCGCAGGCGAGGACCAGTGGCAGGGTGGCGTTGTATTGGATCAGGAAACTGTCCTGTGATAGGAGATTTTTTACTGCTTCAAAAGCCGACTCTTGTTCTGGGCCCCACACCCATCCCGACTTGGCCGCTAGCAGTCTGTGCAATGGCTCAGCGGCAGTGGCCTTTCCTTTCAGGAATGCCGCATAGAAGTTTAAGAGCCCCAGGAATGCCTGCAATTCCTGCTTGTTCTTAGGGGCCGGAGCGTTCCAAATTGCCTCCACCTTGCTCCTGGTCGGGTGGATGCCTTTCGAGTCAATCCGGAACCCCAAAAACTCCACAGAGGGGACCCCAAGCAGTCATTTGTCTCTCTTCACCCTTAGCCCGGCAGCCCTAAATTTGGCGAGGACGGCTGCGACCCTGTCCTTGAGCTGCCCAGGGTCTCCCGCGATGATCAGGACATCATCGAAATATGGCACCACCCCTGGAAGGCTGTGGAGGAGTTTCTCCATAGTGCTCTGGAAAAGTCCCGGCGCAATGCTGACCCCAAACTGTAACCGGGTACACTTGAACGCGCCACGGTGCGTGACTATAGTCTGCGCCTCGGCCGTGGCGTCGTCCACCGGCAGCTGTTGGTAGGCCTGGGCCAGGTCCAGCTTGGCAAAGATCTTCCCTGGGCCCAATGAGTGTAGGAGGTGGTCAATCACGGGAACCGGGTATGAGCTTGGCTCTAACGCCTTGTTTATTGTGCATTTGTAATCTGCACAGATGCGCACTGACCCATCCGGTTTTATGGGGGTGAATATGGGGGTCTCCCACCGGGCGTGGTCGACGGGGACAAGGATTCCTTGGGCTACTAGCTTGTCTAGTTCCTTCTCGACCCTGGGCTTAAGGGCCAGTGGAACTCTCCGGGCCTTAAGGCGGATCGGGGCAACATTCGGGTTTAAAGAGAAGGAGATGGGCGACCCCACGTACCTGCCCAGTCCTTCCCCGAAAACGTCCTGGAACTCTGCCATCAGGTCGTCCCATAGCGAGGTGTCTCCGTGCTGGTCGATGGAGGAACTGTGGATGCCCGCGATGGACAGCCCCAGGGCTGGGAACCAATTGGTCCCCAGGAGTGTCGGAATGTTGCCGCGGACGATGGTCAGCGACAGGGTCTCTTCTCTCCGTCCGTACTTGACTCGGACCCACTTCTGGCCTGCGACGGGGAGGAATTTGCCCTGGCAGTCCTTGACCTGGATCCGTTGGGCTTTCAGGTCCGATTCCCTGAGGGATGGAAAGGCTCGCTTCATCCACCTCCAGGAAATCAGGGATACGGCGGCCCCAGAATCGACCTCCATCGGGCACTCTGCTCCGTCGATCTGGACCGTTGTGTAAAACTTCTCTCCTCTCTCTGTGGTGGCGTTGCTGATCATGATTGTGTGGGTTTCTGCCTCTTCGAATTTGGCGCCGTGGTTTCCCTGGCGCTTGTGATTTGATCGGTGGTTGGCAGCCATCTTGCCCGGCGGGAAATTTTGAACGTGCCGGTCAGCCTGATTTCCAGCTTGCTTTGCCCGGCATACCTTTCCGATGTGTCCCCGCTTGTCGCAGTAACGGCAGATTGCTTCTCTGAAGCGGCAATGTGCCCTCTGGTGTGGTCCTCCGCAGCTGGCGCAGCGCTGGCCACTTCTTCCTGGGTTCGCTCCGAGGGCCGCACACACCTCCGCCTCTTCGTCGTCCTCCTCGTCGGGGCCGATGTCTTGGTGATGTGCGGTGGCCTGATGTTGCGCCGACGGGGCCCGGTTGATAGAGATTGCGGCTGATGTTGAGACTTCGTATGCTCTCGCCTCGTCTATCACTGTGGCCAGGGTCAAATCTCTTCTAGCCAGGAGCCGCTTCCGGAGCTTGTTGTCTCGGACCCCTCGGATGATTTGTTCAATCAGGGCGTCCTCGAGAGAAGACCCGAATGCGGCCGGGATAGCTGCTGTCCTCAGGGCGGCCACGAATTCGCTGATGGGCTCTCCGGCCATCTGGTAGCGATCCCTGAAGTGAATGCGAAAAACGAACTTGGAAGGCTCCGGCGAGAAGTGGTCTCTGAGAGCCCTTTGTAGGGTCTCCCAAGAGACCTCCATTATAGGCGCTGGGGCCACTAGGGACTGAGCCACCTCGTATACCTTGGGACCACAGTGGGTAAGGAAGAACGCCTTCTTCCGTTCCGTGGAGATTTCTCCCAGCTCCGCGGCTATGAGGGAAAACTCGAACCGGTCCAAGTAGCTTCCCCATTTTTCGTCCTTCGGCTGGAATGGGGCCGGTGGAGTGTAAGCAGCCATGGCGTGGTGCCGTTTTTTTCAGATGGCTTCGTCGCCAGTGTTAGATCCGGAGATCCAGGCGCGGGAGTGAGGACACGGACGCCATTATAGGTGAACCAGGAACACAATAGTTTATTGTGAACACGTTGAGACAACAACAACAACGGCTGGGTAAGCAGGGGATTAAATACCCTGCTTGACCCAGCCCACTGACCAATAGGAAGCGGCAGTTTTCCCGCCGCTGGACATTCAAATATCTAACAATAATCATAATCATTATCATGGTGCTTCTTCTTCTTTGCCCTTCCTCCACCACATGACACTTCTGGGTGTGGTGGAAGCAGTGGGGAGCCACATGAAATGGGGCAGCAGGTTGAGAATCCCTGGTCTAATACAACCCTGGTTGTCTTCCATCATCTGGATTGGCATTATTAACCTATTCCATAGTCCTTTGGCAGCTTCCATAGCAATAGCTATAGCTGTTCCCTGCACACCTGCTGCATCCATCAACTTTGATTCTATGAAAGACATAGCTATAACAGTTTGCTTATGACCAGCCCATGAGATAGGCCCATCATCATAGATAAATGGGATCTTATTGTCTGTGCCATCCTCTGGAGTAGGCTGGAGCTGGTTGACCCTCTACAGCACACAAAGAAGTGTGCACACAATTTTTTTCCTTGTGAACCATATCACACAAATCCAACCCCCAAATGCTCCAAAGAGCAAGCTATTATGCCCATGTAATCAACCTCTAAATTTGCCAAACGAATCTGAAGCAAATCTTATGCAAGCAAAGTAACTGCATCAATATAATATCAACTGCCAGCCCATGGAACAATAACAAGTTTTGAGAAGCATTGTTGTTTTAATAATGTTTTTCCCCCTTGTCTCATAGGAAATAAGTATTTGAGATTTGCAAATGCTTCTTAATTTTGGCTGGAACAGATGCAAAGTTTCTTTTCTGTTCATGGATCTGTCGTGCTGTGTCTGTTTTGGCTTTCAGCCCCTTCAGGGATGAAAATTTCCCTTGACTTCACTTTAGTCTCTTATGTGTATTCAGGGAATATTGTCTAGCAAACAACGGTAGGGGGAAAGCTAGAAATACTCTCCAAGAGATTTATACTTATTTAAGTAATAAACCAGTGGCTGCATGCAAAATTTTGGCTGAGTCCATTTAATAAACTGTAAGTTAATATGTATGTACTTCTTCCAAGGAATAGAAAATGCAACAGGCAAATTTGTAAACAAGTACATTAATGAATATCCAGTGCTAATAGCAAATGTGTTTTCCTAATATTCAATAAAGTAATGTGGTCTGGGGTGAAATAAAGGCTACTCTCAAATGTTGTTTTACTTTTTAACCTCTCTTTTGAAATTTCAAAAAGGCTGTTGCGTAAAATTGTGGCTTTTTAAAATAATGGGAATATTTATTTATTTACACTTTTTTACCGTCCTCCTTGGCAAAGGTGACCCAGGGCGGTTTAAAGCATCATAAAAACATTGGAACAATACAGATTAAAATTTTTAAAAGTTCTTATAATCTACAATTAAAACCAATTAAACATTAGAACTAAATCTTTGTATAATTTAAAACTTAAGGGAACAGAAGGGGGAGGTCAAACCAACCAGCAGGCTGAGGCCGTTGTGCCTCCGGTACCCCAGACCCGCCCTGCCAGCCAGGTTCCGAAAGGGCAGCACCCCTGCCTGGAGACACAGCTCAGTTGGCAGGAGGTTCCAAAGGGCCAGAGCTGACACAGAGAAGGCCCTCCTTCCAGTGCTAGAGAGATGAGGCTCTCTAGCTGATGGCACAACCAGAGAGCCTCTCCGATCCACTCTAGTAGGACGGACCGATGTCCTTGGGATGATACGGCCTCTTAGGTATCCTGGCCCACTACCATGTAAGGCTTTAAAGTTAATTACCAGCACCTTGAATTGCACCTGGAGGCACACTGGCAACCAGTGCAGGTTTAGATTAGTTTGCTAGTTAATGTAAGCTAAGCTTACAGATGTTGTTATGTGCCTTCAAGTCAGAAATTACTTATGGCAGCCCTAATATGGCTTCAAAAACAATTAAAATATTAAAACAGTGACTTTACCAGTTCTATACTGTCAGTGGATGTCCATGGCTGAGCAGGGGTTTGAACTCAGGCATCCTGACTTCCAGTCCATTGCTCTATCCATTACACTACATTGAGTAAAACCTTTAGACAGTGAGATTTTTTAAAATTGCTGCTGCTTCTGTTGTTAACCTGTAATCAAATTATAAACTGTTGTATTATCATAGTTATTTTAGTATTTATTGCAACCAAGCCCCTCTTCCAATTGGCATATACAAGTAGAAGAAGAGTGTTACAAAAATAGATCTCAGAGTCAGGTGTGGTTTTTGAGAAAAAGAGTGTTGTTTTGGACATCAGTTTACAGCAATCACAGCCAGCCTGGCCAATGGTCAAGGATCTTGGGTGTTCAAGAACAACATTTCTAAAGGATCAAAAAGGTTACAACCACTGCTCTAAAAGCTTTTGAATATCTTCACTTCCATTGATGATGGAACAATCATTATTTTTTTTCCCCAAGCATGCTAGAAAGGCATTATTGTGTCTTCTTTAATAAAGCCATCCAGTTTGTTTCATTTTTTTCCTAGGCTCTTGGGTAAATTAACTGCAATGGATTTTTCCTTTCTCTTTCGACAAAACAGCATCCTTTCTCCTAGCAAGAGCTCATCGCTCATTCACAGCCAGAGTCTTTAATCCACCTTCCCCACTGATGTTACAAGTGCCAGATGAGTGGCTGTACTGCAAATTGACTTCTTCAAATGTGTGGATTTTTCAGGCAGCTGCCTCCTATTGCCAGGTGCCAGTACCCAGTATGATAATGCCAAGACCATTGCATTCCACAGAAATTGCTGTTATTTTTTTTTACTGTGCAAGTAAGAGTGAAAAAATAAGTGATCTAACAAGTTAATTAGACACAAGTACTTTCCATATTGTCTGATTTCACTATTGCTATCACAACCGATGGTGGTCATTTGTCTTACTTTGTCCTCAATTTGAAGTCCTTCTCTAGTTGAAGAGCTATCACTGTAACTCCTTTTTGAGATGAAAGACTATACAAAAGAAGCAGCAACAAGGGACTTGAAGTCCCCCCCCCCAACAATTAGGATTTGAAGAACAATTTAAGGTTATGTTAATTGTTTTCTCTACTACCCACTGTGTCAACTAGAGTGTATTTTGATTGTAGTAATTATTTTCTAAATAGACATTTACACATATAAATTACCTCATACAGATTTGAGTCTATATCCACTTTTGTTCTCTTTTTGGTGATACATGTCCTCTTTTTGAATGACATGAGAATAATCACCCCATCATAATTATTTTTAAACTTCATTGTTGTTCATTATAACAGAAGAGAACTAATAATGGAAGAGATCCCTTTCCCCTTTCCTTCTTTTTTGGAGTTGAGGACCAGCACTCTTCTGGGTCAAATTGAAATATTATAGGGCACACATAATTAGAAGAAGGAATTCCTGAAATGCTCAAACTATCTGATTGCCACAGTAATTGTTTCTCAAGCCTGCCTTACTTTGCAAACTACCTTCCTTTTGTTTGTGATTAGTCTTCATCAACTTCATATCTGATTTCTCAGAATTGACATTCTGCTAAAAACATTTATTTGTATGCTCAGCATCAGGAATTCACAGATAGCCTCTGTGATCTAAAAAATAATTTTCTATTTGTACTTCACCTGAAATGAAAACTGGCATTTGATCAAAGCCAATTTTTGCATATTGTAAGAATTTTGTGTGTGGGGGGAAGTTTGATAGCCAATGAGCCATGAGAAATATTGTGTTGCCCCTATAATGACTCCTTCACTTTGAAACTACACAATCACCTTGGCTTTTTTGAGGACACAGCAGATGTGGAAGGTCTCTAGAACAATCCCAGAAATACCATCACATAATCTCCACAAAACACTATTGAGAGATCTCTTGGCCAAAGGAAGGAACAATGGATCCAAGATAGATCATGGAAGCTGATTGATGAAAGGAATGTCATGAAACTAAAACAGGATCAAGCCAAAGATGTGAATGAAGTAGAGGAAATGAGCTGGCAATACACAGAACTCAACTGGCTAATGGGAAAAAAAGCTGTAGGAAGGAAAAGAAGAAAAGGTTGGAATAGAAAGGTGCTGCATTGTTAATGAACTGATGAGAAAGAGAAGGAGCTCTAATGTTCTGATCAAGGATGAGAATAGGAAACTTCTGGTCACCCAAGAAAAACAGAATGAAAGGTGGGTCAAATACTTTCAAGAAACCCTCAACCATCCAGATCGAATTGGAACATACTGTACGTTCTGAGTCGCCACGGCGAGTGGGCGGCAATATAAATTTGAACTAATAAATAAATAAATAAATAAAGAGAACTCCAAGTGAATACCAACGAGGTAACCACTGAAGAGATCAAGACTGCAACTGCAAGCCTTAAAACCAACTAGCAGCTGGCTTCTATGAGATATCTATGGAGATCCTTAAACATGGTGGTCAAGCCATGTTGGAAGAGCTTATGAAGCTGTTCCACAAATGCTGGTGAAGTGATGCAGTTCTGGAGGACTCGTAAAGAGGTGGTATTGTGAAAATCCTCAGGAAAGGTAGGATCTTCAAATGTGCTAACTGGCATTACCCTTCTTTCAGTGGCCAAGAAGGCAATTTGTGCAGTCTTCCTTGGATGGCTGTGAAATGTCGTTGATCAACATCTGAGAGAGGAACAGACTGGTTTCTATTGTGGAATGTCCTGCAGCAAGCAAATCTCCACATTATGAAGCATTGTAGAACAATGCATTGAATATTGGCATCTGCTAGCTATTATCTTCATCGATTTCTAAAAAAACCCAAAAACCCTTTGATAGCTTCCACTGAGGGTCCCTCCGGCAGATCTTGCATGTATATTGTATACCAGCAGTCTTCATTACTGTCTTTAAGAATTTGCACCAATGATCAAGCTGCTGTGTTAAAACTGAGAAGGGTCATATGGATTTCTGGAGTCAAACAAGGCTGTATTTTGTTCCCACTTCTCTTCTTTGTGGTTCTTGGCTATGTCATGTGGTGAGCTTGAATGTGCATTGGGACAGACAACCATTAGTTTGACCAAGGCTATCTTGACAACCTGGTTTCTGCCTTGCTTCAGGAAGATATGCTGAAACTGTAGCATGTGATGACTGTCCTGGATGAGGAGGGAAATAAAGTTGGCCTCAGGAAGAGCACTGAGAAGTCAAAGATCATACATGTGAGCTCCACGGCCAGTAAAGGGAAATGTACTTGGACTGCAGCAGCTAGAGAAAGTGGAGATATTTACCTACTGTATCTGAATAGTGCAGTCATCTGGAATAAAGTGACAGAGGTAGATGCTAAGATGAACCAGACATGATTCTTATCATCCATTTCACTGTAGATTAAGCTCTGTCTGTTCACTTCTATCATGATTCCAACAGCTATCTATGCCAGCAAAACTTGAAATGAGTTAGCAAATATTAATAAGAGGCTTGGTGTCTTCCAACTGAGGTGCTTTTGCCAAATATTAAATAGCTGATATTTCAGTCATAATACTAATGAGGATGTGTTTTGAAGGACTGGCTCATGCAAACACCATAATATTGCCACACTCAGAAGACTCCAACTGACTGGAGTTGGAGGGATCCCTAAGGTGACAATGAGCTAGAATCCTGGCACCACAACCAGCAAGGGCTCCCCTGAACAAGACACAAGATCTGAAGACACTATATATCACTTGGGTAGATACTGAAACACTAGCTCAAGATTGAAAATGCTGGAGAACCTTTGCTTCCCAATATGTCACATAACATGGAAGGGTCTATGTCTATATCTATGACTATGTACGTCTAATGAAAGAAATTGAGGAGGCCCAACTTGAGAGAGTCAGGTTGGTGCAATATTTAACCTGCCCATTAGTGGATGTGGAGAGATATTTTAAACAAAGCTTCTCAGAGTTGACAATAAACAGGAGTGTTTGGATGTTTAATTTATGTGTGTGCTAATGAGGCACACAACCTTAATCCATTCATTTCAGTATCCAGAGATTACAGTCTTGAAATAAGGTTCCCTCATTCTCACTTTCTTTAGGTCTTCTAAAGTGAGATGTCAGTTGGAAAGATCATTTAGTTAGGTCATCGTTGTTGTCATCGGCTGCTACTCATATCCAAGTATAAAATTTTCCTGGAAATATTGCACCAACCTGACTCTCGAGTTGGGACTCCTCAATTTCTTTCATTAGACGTACATAGACATAGATATAGACATAGACCCTTCCATGTTATGTGGCATATTGGGCAACAAAGGTTATCCAGCATTTTTCTGTTTCAAGGAAAAATGCTACTGTGTGAATTTGTTTAAGGTGGACCCCAACTTGCCATGAAGTGACTCACACACTGTGATCATGGAGCCATCTCCTGTGGCATGTATGAAATTAGACATGCAGGATTTAACACCAGGTCTGCAATGGATTGCCACAGCCTTGAGGATAAGGTGCACCTTCATCTGGCTTGGCGTCTTCCACCTCTATGACCATTGGGAATCAGAAATGGTTCCTCCTCCACTCATTTTGCTATTGGATTTCTAGTGGCATTTCCTCCACTGAGGGGACCATCACCCCACCTACAGGGGCTCATCCACCCATAGCTGTTGGCCCCTTTAGGGAGTCAGATTATTTACTGCCGCCCAATACTCGGCATAGAGTCACTGGCTGTATGGTCTACTCCATTACTTTAGCAGGATGTCCAGCCAGACACACAGTTAATTAGGTAGAGGCTAGGAATTTGATCATTGCTGGTACTCCAGATAGATGATCCAGCCCATGTAGCCTTGACCAAATTACATAATCCAAGGATGCCACCAAAAGAAGGAAAGGGCAAACCATTTTTGAATACTTTATATTTAGAAAATACTGGGTTGCTATAAATCAGAATTGACTTAATGGCACATAATTGTAATTAGTGGTGGCTCAATGGATAAGAAGCTCACCTTGTTAGCTGGAAGGCCAACAAGTTGGCAGTTCGAGACCTGGGTACTGCATGATGTCCCAGCTTCTGCCAACCTAGCAGTTCAAAAGCAATAAATTGCAAGTAGATAAACAGGGACCACTTCAGTGGGAAAAGATCTTGAGGACATGAAAGGATCCTCATTTGGGTGTCCCCTGAGCAGAGATTCTCCAGAAAAAAATCCTTTCAACTCAGAATAATTTCTGACATGAAATTGTTATTATTGAGATAGATTCCTAACCCTGTACAACATGTAGTATATTTTATATAGCTGTTGCAGCCTGAATCTGTCTAGGACTTGAAGCATTTAATATGTGGGTGATATGCATGTGCAAAGTTCTATGCCACCATGTGCCCACTCTGGTAGGAAGATAGACAGACCTTTAAAGTCCCAGAATTGCTGTAAAGTTTTTGGCAGATTGCTCTTACAAACACTGCTACAGAACTTCTGAGTGAACATGTAGAGGTTTACCTAGCTTCTGGGTCTGGTGGTGACACGTGTGGTGCTTACATGTGTGCACACACCTCATCCCCATCATACTTCATCTTCACCTGAATTCAGGCTGTTATGTCTGGATAGAACCTCAGCGGTCATCTAACATAAGTATCTAAGGTACAGCTGGTGTGCATTGAACAAGCAAACATCGAGTTATCTAAAATCCAAATAACTGAAAATGTAGCCCTTCTGACTTTCTTGTGAATGGCTTATAAGTGATGAAAAAATCATGAGGGGGAAAAAGGCCCTTGGGTCCCATTTGGGATCAGTGTGTGCTCCAAGAACTATCACACAAGATCTGTAGGAACGATGGCTAAGCAGCCCCATACATAAGTAATTGGATCCTTTTTATTTCCACCCTAAAATCTGCTGTATAACAACTGATACCTTGGAATTCCATGAAATACTTCTCTAGGCTGGAAAATGACTCTATGTGCACTTTCACACCTTCAAGCTATAACAGAAAACACTACCTCTGTACCATATCCTTTCCATCAATGAATCTGCCTGGAACATGTTTGAAGTTGCATTTTAAACAGCACATTTTCTAATCCAACATTTCATGGGGATTTATTCATTCTGTATTCTTCTTCTCCAGGTATAGCACCCTGTTGTTATAAAAACAGCCACAACCCAATAAAAGTCAAGCACTTCTAGAGCCACAGATTTTCCTTGCTGAACTCTCTGACATCAGTGCACCTTTAAAAACCTATCTTTATCAGGATTGCACTACCTATAGCAGTGATGGAAAACCTTTTAGAGACTGAGTGCCCAAACAGAGGAGTGGGACAAACTCTGAGCTGGGGGTAGGCCGGAAGTGTTCCCATTGGGCTGCTGGGCAGAGGGATGGGGCAAACTCTGTGCTGTGGGAGGGAGGAAGCACTCCCATTGGGCTGCTGGGCAGAAGGGCAGGGCAAACTGTGCTGGGCTGACAACACATGTGCCAACAGAGATGGATGATTAATTATAGAGAAGCCCGTTCTTCTTTGCTTCCTCTTTTAATCCATTGGGTGCCAAGGGAGATGCATGGTTCTTGTTCTGGTACTTCTAGTGGCCTCCATCGCTGTTATTTGGTGTTCTTGTAACATTTATTTGATGTTATCTCTCCACCTTCCTCTGGGTCTGCCTCACGGTCTTTGTCCTTCTCCTCTTTCCATATATGCCTTGTAAGGTATGGAATTCCAAAACATTCTCCCCAAATGGGGAAACCACTTTATTTGTTGTCTCTGTATATAGTGCAAGAGAATTTCCAACAGAGCCAAATGCCAGGAATGTGACTACAGCGCTCAAGAATAAAATAATGTATTTTACTGAGCATATCTAAAAGGGCTGTGGGTGTCCCTGCTCCATGATCAGTGAGGCTGCTATTCTTTGCTCCCCTCCAGGCAGGCATCTCTTCCATTTTTGGTTCATATCATTTTCAGATTACCAGCAGTTTCATATCTCCCCAGACCTGCACTTGACAGCCATTTTCCATACAGCTGGCTCTCCACTTTTCCATATCTCCAAACAGCAGTCAAGTGACCATTGTCTGATTATGCTATTCCCCAGAACTAGTATTGAGCTGTTCTGTCACTCTAGAAAAAGCTGAGCTCGTATTTCTAGTACTGCCACATTTGGTGCCCATTCAGTCATCTGTAAGGGACTGTGGTGGCTTAGTGGTTAAAATGCTGTACTTGATTACTGGAAGGTCAGCAGTTTGAGCCCCGAGTGCTGCATGACAGAGTGAGCTTCTATCTATGTCCCAGCTCCCACCAACCTAGCAGTTCAAAAGCAAGAAATTGCAAGTAGATAAATAGGTACCACTTCAGCAGGAAAGGTAACAGCATTCTGAGCACTCCAGTGTCTATCACTGGCTTTTTTGGTATAGAGATGAGCACCAAACCCTATGACTGGCTTTCGGGCAACGGTGACCTTTACCTTTACCAGTCATCCATACCTCTGCCTACTGTGATATCCCCTGCATAAACATACCTACATTTACATGGCTATATTGTTTGATTGATTTCATCCAGTTTCTGGGATTTTCCCCTCTCTGTTTCATCTGCTCTCTTGGTCACCTGATTTCTGGATTCATTCATTCATTCATTCATTTATTCAATTTATATACTTCCCTACTCGGTGCAACCGACTCAGGGCGGTTTACAGAAGACAATCCAAAGTAATATAACATAATCAAAGGTCATACAGTATAAATATAACAATACAGTACAGCAGTGCAGCAAAACAAAACCACACTGCAAAATATAGTTACAAAGTTCAATTCCAATTACATATATATTACATAGTTTCAATAATATGATACAATATAAAAAATATAAAAAATACAGAGATGCAGTACATGATGCAATAATATCAGGGCTCTCACCTTAACAACAAGAAAACAACAGTTCATAAACAGGTGGGCGAGTCCCAGGGCCGGACGCGGAGGTGGCCTCCCTCCATCCGCAGGTGGTGGTGTTGGCGGCGGCGGTGCGAAAGTCCTGCTGCCTTGGCAGCTTTAGAGCCTCTCTGCTGGGCGGAGCCTCCGGAAACAGGTGGGTGAGTCCCGGGTCAGACGCGGAGGTGGGCTCCCTCCATCTGCAGGTGGTGTTGTTGGCGGCGGGGAGCGTCTCTAGCCGGAGCGCCTGCAGACCGTCCTTTTCACTCCCCCGGGCAGGTGTTTCGCGTCCGGGGGAGGCGGAGACGTTGGTGCAGCCGGGAAGCGTTGGGAGCGTCTCTGGCTGGAGCTCCTGCCGGCCGTCCTTTTCACTTTTATATATTGCATGCAGTTTTCAAACTATCACTGGGGCAACGCAGAGTTGAGCTGCCCCTGGAGAGAGTCTCTGTCATAGATGACATCCTGAAGACGTTGTTGTGCCAGAGACAGACTTTCCTGCGTCTCTCAGAGTGTGTCCAGGAGATGGTCCCTTTCATCTAGCATATTCACCATGAGCTGCTCAAAGTGTGAATCCGAGTCTGACCCACTGCTCTGGGACCCCCTTTGACTCATAGGGGTGTCCTCATTTATCATTGGCATCACTTCGCACATCATTTCTAAGGCTTGGTGGTCCTTCCTGCACCTTCAGGGAATCGGTGCCCGGCGCAGTCTCGTGCGTGTTCCCCCCCTCTCCCGGGCCAGGCGCCCGCCTGCCTCGGCGCAGGCGCTCTCCGCGCGGACTCCTCCTCACAGCTGGGCGCTGCTCCGCTCGCCTCCTGCGCGAGGCTGCTGGAGACGCCACCACAGCTGCTGCTTGAGGAAGAAGTCGTCGTCGTCACCCCAAAGGCTTGCTTGGACTACACTTCTGCCATCTGGACTAACCCCATATTCCTGTCTACCTCAGGCTTGATGTTGGACTTGGACTCTGGACTGAGAGATGGTTGCTGTTTGGCCTGTTAGCTGGCTGTCCTGGGTCCTGGTGCTTGTGTTACTTTGCCAGCCACCCTACATGACAGACTCTGACACTATTACAATTTTAGATTGATCACAATAACTCAAGGGCAGCCAGTTCTTGACTTCAAGAAGTAACAGCAGGAGTAAAACTTGTGTCTTTTCAACTAGAAAATTTGTCCTGAAGCTCATTGGCCACTGGGACCAAACTCTGAGTTTGGAAGCACAACACAGCAGATGTTCTAAATTCATCAATCAGCTCTGTGAATACAAAGCAACCATTGCTTTTAATCTCAAAGAGATTGAGCGTTTAGTGAAATCTGCACTTTGTATTGATTCAAGGAACCAGTCAAACAAGCCACAACTGGGAATGAATTCAGGTCACTAAGCACAATTGGTTCCCAAAATAAATCCTCATAGCAGTGGGAGAATGTTTTTGCCCTCCACAATCTCAAGCCAACCTCTACTCATGCAAAAACAACATATTGGAAGCATGAAGAAATACTATAGTACTACAGTGATGTGAAAAACAGGAAAGAGAAGCAAAAGGGAAAACACTGCCTAACTTTTTTTTGCTAGGACTCACTTTATCTTTAGAAGTTGTTCATTCCATCAATATTTTTCACCCACTGCTTTTTCATTCTTAAAAGGCAAGAAAGTCTGCCTAACAATTTGGTCCAATAAAGGTGATTATCTCACTTGTTTTCTGTTTCTTCAGCTTCACTAAACTGAATAAATTGAGGTTAAATGTTCAGAGAATAAGGAATGTGACTAAATGGGATTGCTATTTAATGTGTGTTTCCATAGGGACAAACACCTGTTTTTACAGGCACAAAAAGCTGTACTTTCTTATTTTCTCCACAGAAGCATATACTCAGACTGTGTGAAGAAATTTAGTGTAACTTCAACTCACTGTGAATGACAACAACTAGTGTATTTTCCATCATGCAGCAGTTTGGAAAAACTGAGCAGCAAGTATCTGTATCTATCACTGTGTAACCAGATGATTTATACCAGATTTTTTAATGTATATCTGTATACTGTCATATCTATAAAAATGAATGTCATCTATTTATATTTACCAGCTAAGAAATATGAAATAAGTTTGAAAAAGTATGGCTATCAGCCAAGTGTTTAGATGAGAATTGTGTTTTAGGTGAGAAAGAGAAGAATTAAAGATCCAACATCACTTTTTCGTGGAAGGACAAGTGAAGTCCTTCTGCTCTTCTACTGAAGCTTGAAACTTACACATATGAAACAAAAATATTGTCTTATAAGAAAGATTAATATCAAGATGGCAAAACATGACATTCAATCTTATAAGCCTAACTTGCATGAATCCCTGGAGTCTTCCTGGGTGTTCCTACTGTCACTGTTAGCATTGTGTGAATAAATGTGGAAGAAGCTATTATTTATACATCTGTTTTACAGTAGAAACGGTGAGTGTGCTTACAAAGATAAATGGAACATGTTAGCTGACTGTGATGTTTTTAGCATCTTTATAAATATTGAAGAAGGATCATAGGAGGTTCTTGAAAGCATCTTATACTTATGATCCAGATTGACAAGGTTCACTTAATAATACAGTAGCTGTTAAAAAAGGAGATTTTTACAGTGGCACATTCAGCAGCATCGTGTTACATTCTGTAGTGCTGCCCTATGAACATAGCAAAGCATCACAGGAACGCAGTGATGATATTTTGCTGACAGAACTAAACAACATTTTACATGGCAACTCTAAAATATGGGACACCCAAAACAAAAAAATGTAACCAACCTTTGGAGCAGCACCAAACATGGTGCAGATATAGCAAACAGTCTACTCTTGCGCTGTTCTGAATTTGAGGACTTTTAGGCAAAGGGATGTCACATTAAGACTTTTTTAAAATAAATAAAGCTGTTTTACCCCCTGCAGAGTCAAGCCACCTTATTTGTCACTAGATTATAAACAGATCAAATAAGCTAGAAAGACTAATCTCTTCCAACTCCATTATTCTACGATAATTTGAGGTTTCATGGATACACCAACTTTTTCAGACAGGACATGTGATTTACTGTTTGAATGACATAAGGTGCATTCAGTGGTGGGCATTAAAAAAATTTCCTACCACACTGTGGGCGTGGCCATGTGACCGGGTGGGTGTGGCCTGTTGGCCATGTTTATTAAAAGCTCATTTCTCTGCACTACACTGGTTTGCCAAAAGTATGCTGAAACAGAAAGGTCTTTGTGTGTAACTGGAAGAACAACAGGGAAATGTTGTCCCTAGCCTTCCATGAAAAGGCGTTCCACAGCCTAGAAGCAAGCAAAAAAAAATTCATTTCCTTTGTCTACTCACTAGATGTGCCTGTAAGGTCATTTGGATCAACATAACAGCCCCTCCTGAAAATTTTAAAACCTGAGGAAACTCCTGTGGGAAGATGCAGTCTTGTGGACAGTCTGGACTCAAGTCATATTGTGAGGTTATATTTTATAATTTTTATTGTACTGTTGCTGTTTTGACTGTAAGCTGCCCTGAGTCGCCTCAGCGAGTGGGCAGCAATATAAATATGAATGAATGAAAGAATGAATGTGACTGCTCTTCGCTATAGAGCTATGAAAATAGAAGACTCTTCTATTTTCATCGTTATATAGCGAATCTCTCAAGCCATTTTCCCTGTGTCCAAGGCTTTTTCAGGGCTCTGTTTCACCCCAAAGTGCCTCCCCAATCACTTCGGAGCAGCTTGGGATGTGCTTTGAGGTGAAATAGAGCCCAGGGAAAGCCTTTGACGGATGGAGAAATGGAGCCACCCCCCTCCAAAGCCTCTTCTAGGAGGAGGAGGAGGTGGGCGGGGCAGGGAGATGTGTGGGGTCAGCCATTTTTACTACCAGTACACACGTACTAGTCTGATCCAGCTCATGCCCATCACTGGGTGCGTTGGTTGTAGCTATCTCACCCCCATACACACACACACACACACACACACACACACACTGTTTTTGTGCCATTTAGTCTGTAATGATATACTGATGAGGAATACAATGTTATGACTGTCCCATGAAATTGCCAGGTTGTCTAATAGTTCTGTTACTACTGTTGAGTAGTTTGAAAGAAAGAACTTTGCTTGTGGTGTGACTAAACCTCTCAAGGTTTTTTGTTGGATACAGTGCCCATAAGGTGAGTGCTTAACACCCTCCTAACCCTGTGTTTGCCCACATGTAACAGCAGGTACTACGAGTCAGGGAGGGCTGGTCATGATTGACCCTGTCCAAAAAGATAGAAAGAACTTGAATCAGCAGAGCCAAAAAATGAGCATGGCTTCATGGGTGATGTTCCAGTTTCCATTTTAACGCTTCATTTTCCTCTGTTTTCTCAGCTCAAAAAACTACATTATGCTTAAATCCTTGTAGGTATTACCTTCTAAAACTGGAAATCTTTGTAATTATTGTTTAAATAAAGCTAAGGCAATTATACTTTTAAATTTCATGAAGATACCAAACAGTGCAATTATGTGCTTAGTTATAAATAATGCATTTTATCTTCTGCAGGTAGTAGAGATCTGAGAAGAAAACAAATAATGCATATTCCAGTCACACCTCCCCATGTGGGGATGGAAGAGAGAAAAAGTATCCTTTGACAACAATTTTGAATATTTCCAACACTGTTTAAGCTCAAGACATGGCTCTGTTTTTCTGGCATTTACCTTCAATCTTGGAAAAGCCAAAGATAGGAGGAAAATCAGTCACATTGTACCTTTCCAATATTTACCTATGTATTTCCATTACATCAAAGAATCATGTTCCCAGAATATAAGGGGGGATGGATTATGAAGAATGGATTGTTAAAACTCAAAGGAGTAAAATATTAAAAGAGGTTTGAAATCCCTTTTGTAGAATCACATTAGAAATCTGGTATAAAGATAAAAAGATTCTTAGTCCAGAAACATCCCCATTAACATATATCTAGATAAATTCCCAGAGCATTTAAGAAAGAAGCTGTGCAAGGATCTAGATGGAAAGGCTGTTTTAAGGGTATAGGATTGAATGGGAAAGTGATCTAAAAAAGAGGAAAGGGAAAGAATACTACAAGAAATAAAGTTACCTTGGTATAAAAGATTACAATTGGAAAAAAGACAAAATATTGGGCAAAACAACATGGAGAATGTAGGAAATTAATAGTTTGAGGAATTAGTTGTAGAATTGGAGAGGAAGAAAATTACATCAAAAGGGTTAGTTAGCAAAATTTACAATATACTAGAGAACCACCAAGCACAAAACAATTTAAGCTCAATGTGGGAAGAGGAATTAAAGATAAAAATTGAAGAAGGGGAATGGAATGGTATTTGGAAACAAACATAATGAAAATATGTCAGTTAGAATTAAGGAAACTTGCTACAAAACAATTTGGAGGTGGTATATGACTCCAGTATGATTAAGGCATTATGATCCCAAGTATAACATTAAATGTTGGAAGTGCAAAAAAGAATTGGGAACATATCTACAACTATGGTGGAATTGTACTTTTGTGAAAGTAATTTGGGAAAGTATGTACAGAAATTGAACAAATCCTCTCAATACGATAGCAGATATGTCTTAGTGTAGCCCTGCTGATGGATTTCAGAAGTAAAAAAAAATTGAGTGAAAAGAAAGACATGATCTGTATCATGCTACTGCAATGAGATTAGCTATAGCTAGGAAATAGAAATCTGATAGCAAAATAGAATTAGAAGATTGGTACAGAGAAATGTGGAATGTAGTAATATACGATAAATTAACATCTGAATTAAGAGTCAGAAAAGGAATTCTAAAGAAATCTAATTTTAAGGAAATATGGACTATATTTCTGGACTATGCACTGATAAAAAGGAAAGGGGAAAAAACACAAGCCAAGAGCAAATATCATTTTGGAAAGAAGGATAAATTACAAATTAAAGAGATTGTAGATTAAATAAGGTATATATATTGTCTTGCTGGATGAAGGGAGCACACAGTATTTTTGTATATTGTAATAGTGTTGTTTTTGTTGTTTTATTGTTTATTGTAATGTATAATTATTGTTATTCTTGTATTAATAAAATTTAATTAGGGAAAAAAAGAATCATGTTCAAAAATATTGTGACAAATATTTTCCCCCTGTTATCAATCCTGTAGACTGATAGACAGATAGAGTCTAAGAAGGTGAAGATTCCCCCCCCCCCCCTTAAAAACAGGACGGACAGAGAAAGATTTTACCAACTCTGCCCCTCAGGATGCAGAGTCCATTGAAACATCAAGATCAGTACAAATCAAGTCAGGCTTAAAGGAATTTTAATAAAGTAGATGATGGCGTAACAAAACATCCTGAGAGACAAGAAACAAAAACAACGGTAAACAGGAAGGAAAGAAGGTGTGACATGATAAAAATCACAAAATGAACATAAATGGGGTATTGCTGAGAAAAGAAGAGCTGCCGCCGCTGGCTGCTACTCGTATCCGAGCACACATTTTTCCTGAAAAGTATGAGAGATATAACAGAAGCAAAAAAAAATTAATAATCTGCAAGACATTGTGACAGCAGTGTATAGTTTGCTGTTCTGCACTTCTGAGAATGCACCAAATGAGCTCAGATTATGACTAGGTGCCTTGGCCAAAATTTAGAACTCAGTCCCATTCTTGCAAGGACTGCAGTGGTTCAAGTGGCTAAGACACTGACTGGAAGGTGGCAGGTCAGCAGTTCGTACCCAAATACGAACTGAGAATGAGCTCCTGTCTCTGTCCCAGTTCCTGCCAACCTATCAGTTTGAAAGCAAGAAATTGCAAGTAGATAAATAGGGACCATTTCGGTGGGAAGGAAAACAGCATTCTGTGCACTCCAGTGTCTAGTCATGCCTACCACATGACCATGGAAATGTATGCAGGAGCAGACAGTGCTGGCTCTCCAGCTATGAAACAGGGATGAGCACTGAACCCTAGAGTCAGATATGACTGGCTTTCAAGCAAGGGTGACTTTTAAGTAGTTCCCAAACATTTTATTTCAGACCAACTCCAAAATGTTATCTAGTAGAATACAGAATGGTCCCTCCATTGTCAATTCACAAGGGCACTGAAGTGGCCCAAAGTTCAGCTTCAACAGGCTGTGGCTGCCAATTTCCATTTAAGAAAACCTAGCCTCTGATGAACTGTGTTACCACACCAACATACCTTTGCCACATACTATGAAGTTCATAAGAATGAACACAGTTTCACAAGCCCTTAAAATGACAAAGTGGATTTGTAGCACTTAAAGACTACGGAATTTATTATGGTAATGGTTGTTTGTGGTTGAGAGCCTATTTCCACAGGTACATGGCACACCCAGATATCTTCCTGGCAGTTGTTAATCATGAAAAATTAAGGCTGTGATCTTCAAGATAAATACTTTTACACATTTATTTTACAAAAATGCTTCTGTTTCGTATCAAGATTACTACTTCAGCATGGTAGTTTCAATGCAAGCAATTTATATTATTGGTATGGTGACCATCAGGAATAACTTCCTGTTAGCATGGCAATAGAACCAGTTGCCTTGGAGAAAGGTGAGCATTTTAACACTGGAGGCACTCAAAAGAAAATTAGACAACCATCAGTCAGATATGCTTTGATTTGAATTCCTACATTGAACAAGAAGTGGGAGTCAATGGCATAGGCCCTTTCAAACTCCATTATTCTATGATTCTATTCTTTATTAGACTTGATGCAGAATCAGTTTTCTTCCTCTGAAATTCCTATCACTCATCAAAAATAGCAATCTGTTTTTCCTAGTTAGTAAAGGGAGCATTTTAGGCAAGGGTTTCTTTCTTGTAACACATAGCTAGAGAACATTTTTGTAGTATTGGTTGCAACACCATTTTATATAAATCAACGGAATCTAAATCTGCAGTGGCATTGTCGAAATAATTTTAAGAAAGATTGCACACTGACAGGCAAGCTAAAACATTTCCTCAAACAGTCATTCCCTGTGACAGTTTTTATATTTATGTTCTCTCACAGGTCCTTCAAGTTACACAATTAATCCTTGATTTGAATAAGATATCTGTACAAGTTTGTATATACACCTATTTACCCAGTCACCTGTGGCACATAAACAAGAATACCTTCTAGGTAACCTGACAAAGAGACTCGTAAAATGGAAGCAGGGTAGTCTTTATTCATCTATGTCACGCACCAGCCGGCCCCCCACACTTCTGGTAAACCCCTGGAAACCAAAACAAACCTACACAGGGCGAGCTGGACGGCTAATTAGAACAGAGATCCAACTCTCGGCTGCTTATCAGCTCTTAAGGGGTTTTTATTTGGTAGCGTGTTCAAAGATTTGTGTGTGTGAAAGGCAGCTCTTACCCTTTTTAGTCCAATGAAGACACGTTGTTCAGAAAAATGATGAAGATTTATTGATCAGGTTCATAAAGCATAAAAGTCAGTAGCACAGGTCAGTCCAATAAAGTCCACAGGCAAATCTAGGTAACCATTTTTAAGGAGCAAAAATGCATAGCTCCTAGGCTAAAGATTTCTAGCCCATTGAGATGCAGAAACAAAAGCTCTCTAATCAAAAACAGGTCTTAATCCATGAAGAATCAGAGACGAACTCTTTCTTCTCTCCAAAATGGAGAATTTGCAGTCAGATGGGACTGCTTCAGCCAATCAGGTAACAGTGAAAACTTTCCCAAAACAACAGTGGTTGTTTATTCACGTGCACACAGAATGAACTGGGGCTAGTCATAACATTGCTCTGCTAGCTTACAAAAGATAAGAAATACTGAAAAACATGGTTGAAAAACATGCTGTTACACAGCCTTGAGGCTCAGAGAGAGAAAAATGGATTTTTCTGAGGCCTATTTGAAAATTGGCAATTTCAAGCCTTAGGAAATAGGTTCATTTCCTGACAATCTATTTCCCCTGTGCCATAAATGGTACACCTGTGGGGTCAGGCAGCTACTAAAAATGGTTGTGAAAGAGCAACATTTATTGGCTTGTTTGCATATCAGAGTTACCCCTTGTCTTCCCTTAGCTGGTTTCCCTGATACAAGTGGTTGGAAAAAATGCAACAACTTTGTATTAAATATAATCAGGAGATGGTGACAGACTTCTTCTTCTTCCGTGCGTAGGCCAGACATGAAACTGCCAAAATGAAGCCACCTTTTGGTGAATTAATTCATTAGCTTCATTCACCTGACCTAGTGTGAGAAAGACTAACCTGCACAGGGTTTTAATTTAATTTAATTTAATAGATTTATATACCACCGTACACATGTTTGTAGTTCCTTGCCTTACTTCAACACTGGTCGTAAACTCGCTGGACTTTTCCCCTGTTGTTTTGCACATAATTTCTGCAGGTTCTATAGAAAATTTGTACAGCCTGTATCAAGGACTTCTTGCCTGTCTCACCTCTAGCACCCTCCACAGTTTCTTCCATGGGACTCGGTGGAATGCCTCCTCCAGGTCAATGTACTCCAGGTCCACCTCCATTGTCTTCTCAGCCACTTGTCACAGAGCAAATATTAGATCCTGGTCACTCCAATTGGGTCTAAATCTGCACTAAGGTTCCTCCAGTTGTCTTTCACAATGTTGCTCGAAGCTGCATTTCTAGTATCCTGGAGTAAAGCTTGCTTGGGATGCTGAGAAGTGAGATTCATCAAAGATTTTGGTACTCTCTATTGCTGCCTTTCTTTAAAATTGGCATAATTACAGTTACTTCCCAGTCCTTGGGGATGGTTTTCATTTGCCAAGCAAGCTGTAGAACTTGAAGCAAAAGCCGCTTTTCCTCAATCTCCCAGATAGCTAATCATCTTGGCAGTGGTCTTGAAAGGAACATGCCATTCCCAACCACCACCATGATCATGATCATAACCAAACTTTACCAAAAGTGTGCAAGGTTTTCAATCAGCTGCTATTTGCTTCTCCTCAAGAACTCACCAAAAATTGCTTATTAATGAAATGCAGGTTTTCAGCTGTTGGCCATTCAGGCACTGTAGCTGTGAGAAGATCAACTGCAACAGAAACTAAAACTGGCACCCATCCTTTGCCGTTAGCTACTTTACAGAAAATCCCTTTTGTCCACATCCAAATTCCCAGAATTAATGAGGATTTCACCAGGAGCAAAGAGGCTCCAGAGATGGTATGCAGTCAGCTATCTTTTTGCCAGCTGTATGTTTCCCTAGACACTCTTTCATTCATTATCATGTATCAGGATGCAAATTTAGGTGCAATAAGGTAATGAACTTAAGAAGCCAGGCAGAAAGAAAAAGTCAGTGACACAGAGGTTGGATACAAGGTGTGAGAACAATCACAAGAAAGAGAATCTGCACAGCAAAAGAGGAGGGAAAGACTGCAGCAAAGATTAAGCAGACTTGTTCAATTGGCTTGTTTTATGCAATTCCATCTTGGCCAGCAGCAATCATTGTGACAATCATCACAAAAGGTCCCAGCATTTCCAGAATTTGTAACACCTAAGCCTAAGTTGTATGTATGGGTGCAAAGTGGTATTAAAACTAGGGCAAACATTTCCATTCAATTCCACCTGACACCAGAGCAGCTCACTGGCTCAGCATGAAGGTGTTTGTATGTGTATTGTAATTCACATTGTCGGTGAACCAAAAAATGAGAAGTGATTTGAGAGGAATGAGAAGACACTAGGTGGCACATTCACATGGGCACAGCCTCTTCTTGCTATCTGGACATTGGTTACAGCCTCATTTTTGTTTGGAATTGAATTTTTCTCCTTTCATTGTCTTCACTCTGACAAATTACATCCTGGTTTCCAACCACCAGTTAACCTGGAAGGAAGCCAGGAAGCACTTAAGCTTTTTGTACAAATTTAAAATTTTGTACTAGTCAAAAATAAAAGTTATAAATATGTTAAACAAAGTTGAAATAAAAATAAAACAGTAGAAAAGCAAAGTTTAAAAGTTGCTCTGCCACTATCAAGTAGCCTCAACAGCCATCAGTCTGGAAACTTAAGTTGGAGTACTTCCCACAGGAATTTTTAACTTTTATGACCATTTGTATCATCAGGTTTTGCTTGGACTATTTGTGTGTGCCAAATTTTAGTTTTTGGCATGGTGAGAGATGCACGTTTAGTCCTAGATTTAGAAGAATGCACAAAGGTCCTCTTTGCAGATTTTCTTGATTAGGAGGAATATTTTGGAAATGTGTGCCAAATCTGTATTGTGAAGATTTTAGCAGCTACAAGAGTGTGGGATAACTAGACAAGACACTTATCTCACACCAAGAAGCAGTGTTCTCCAAGTGACAATAGTCATCTGATTGTAAAATGACATTAAAAGTGGAGCAGTGATTTATCACTGGAACTTAAAGACTGGTTTTATTGAAGGTCCAGCTGCTGAGATAAAGGGGGGGGGGATCTCATCATTGGAGGTTAAACATAAGAAGAACAAAAAGTACATATCTTCTGTGAAAGTTTGTTTTAACCCTATCTCATCAAAGAATGGAGTCCTTCAAAAGTCTTCACATTTGTTCCAGTGAGGCATGAGTGGAAGATAAGTTCTTTTCTCAGTCTACACACATTCATTAAAATACTTGTGGAGAGTACATAAGATTCTGTGGAGTATTAAGAGGCTGTTTTAATGGCATTCCTATGAATTGATATTATATCCTGCTCTGCCTATATATGATGTCAGTGCCTTATTATTTCTCAGTAGCAGTTTTATCCCACTCACCAGTTAAAAGAGGCTCTCTCTCTGTGTGTGTAATAATTAATAAAACACAGTGTTTCTCTCTGGAGCTGTTAGAACTGAGTGACTTATAGAACTGATCCAACTGAATAAACTTAATGATGTTAATGAGACCTGACTCAAGGAGATTTCAAATCTCGCCCTGATGTTCACCATATAGAAGTGAGACAAATTCAGCCTGTACCACAGGGAATTGCATTCACTTAGAGATATTGAATACTAAAATACATTTCTTCTTTCCCACACTCCCTTCTTTTGCATTGCCATTTTTAAACCAGATGAATGAAAAGCAATATGGGTAAAGTAACCAAACTTACTTTTGAAAATAATGAGACTTGACTGAAAGCCACTGTAGCAGATTGGAAGGTACATGACAAGAAGACAAAGCCTTTGTGAACAAAACTGACACAAAATGCCTTGAATTGTAAATTTTCAGCACCTAATGAGAGATCAACTCTCATTTTCAGAAGAATATGGAGAGGCATGCAAAGGGGAGGCGTTACCTGTTTAGAATCTATTCAATGTAGAACATTTGCATAACTTTTTTTAAAAAAAATCCTGACACCAAGCATACCTTCTTTCTCAGGGAGGGGACAGATTAGGTTATTAGAAATTAATCATGGGTCATGCATGAAAATAAAGAACCAGGCAGGTATATTAAAACTGGCTTAAAAACCTCAGTATGGCTGAAATCCTGGTATTTTGTTATGCATACAAAATCCAAGTGGCATAATTTTCAGTGCCTTCGAGTAAAGGCAATAATATGTTATGTCACTAGTGTGGTGGAATTTTAGTTAACAATGAAAAGTCTGAGAATATTAAAAAGTATGTAAAACGTAGTACAAGAAATACCAGTGTCGGGGAAATTTTATTTCTATTTTTCCCAGCTGTTACACACAAAAGGACTCTAGGCACAATATCTTAAAATATAATTAATTTATTTATTGCTTGCATAAGCCAAATAAAATCAGAACACAATCTATAAAGTACAATACCTTAATAATAAAGAGATGCAAGTAATATTAAGATTGGCCAATAATATAGAAATTTGGAACAAAGCAAAGACAGGTTTCCCTAGGATCCTGTGTTTGCAATGGCCAAATTGCCTGTCTTTCCTTCTCCCTTTTATACCTTCTAAACTACCTTTTTTCCCCTAGTACATTAGGTCATCTCATGTTTTGTGGTTAGCACGTGGTCAGCTCGAGGCACGAGTAATTCTCTCTTGAGCCACCTGCAGAAGTTATTATAGGTCACAGTGACATGATGACACCTTTTATATCATTTTGATTCTGCTTTCAATTAAAATGGCTGCACTTGCTTGTAAATAATATGAATCAAAATTTCTCTCTCACACCAGTTAAGCTTACTAAGCAAAGAAGAAAATTCTATACCTAGAATACTGCTACTGTTTGGCAATTGCTTTCTACCTGATGTCTTGTGGTGAAGGCAGTGAAAATGGGTCTCAGAGGATGTCATCAATGTGTGAATAGTTTGGTGTGGACTTACGTGTTTCTTTATCTACCACTAGTCAGAAGTGATAAACATACATGTGAATCATCTTGAGAGGGTGTGAAATGGTTCTGATAAATATGTGGACATATTAGAGATGGCAGTTGAGCAATGTGAAAGCTATTTCTATGAACACAGATTGTGAATGGATCATCCTTCATCCCTGCAAGACATCTCTTGATGTTGCAACCAAACCACCTTCATGTACATTTGCTTAGAAAATGGTATCAGCAAAAGACAGCCACAAAGGAGTCCTCAATAAATCTTTTAGTTCGAATGTTACACCAGCTTTGCATAAATTAATCAAGGTGGATCAACCACAGGTAGAATCCTAATCTCCTTATACTCAATCTTCCACTTCTTTTAAAGAGATGCAGTGAGGCAAAATCATTGTCATGTTGCAGAAGAAGACATTTCAATTTCTCCCACTTAAATGCTGCTCATTCCTTAAAATGCACCCATCCTGTTTTTTTTTTTCATGCTCAGCTAATGAACAGCCCTGTCCTCAAATGGAATTAGATCACTGACACTTAAACTTTAAGTGCTAATTGCCAAGTAATGAAATCTTTAATCAGCAGGTGATTAAAATTTTAATCTCTAAGGGACTGGAGAAGATCAGTTATAGAATGATGAAGATTAATTGCTAACTTTGAAAAAAAAAATCCAAGTAGCACTTCTTGCACATAAACTCTTCTTTTATAACATATTAAGAGAATTGAAATAATAATATGCAATAGTGCAAGGAAGTATTTCACAGTAGTTAGGAAAGTTTGCTGTTGCCACAAAAGCAACTGAGCCAAAGCCAAATGCAAAGCAACTCTGGTTTCTAAATATATTTTGTATATACAAATTTGGCAAGTTAAATTATCTACTTAACTCCTGCTTTTGGAATCACTATAGGCTGCACAACGTCAGGCTACAAGCTGTATAAAGTAGGCAATGAAATACTGTGCACCTCTTTTCAGGAGCAAGAGTTCAACAGGATGTACTGTATAGAGTACCATCATCAGCAACAATAATGAAATCTTGTGATATTAATACATTCAATTTAGCAGGAGCTTTTGGATGGACCGCTTAGTGGTTTAGGTATCTGGTTGTGGAGCCAAGATGTTGGGAATTTGATTCCCTACTCTGCCTCCTGAGAAAAGAGCCAACCTCTGTTTCCTTGGGCAAGCTGCACAATCCCAGGTTGCCCAAAGAAGAAGTGAATGGCAAACTACTTTTGTGTACTCTTTACATAGAAAACCCTGGAAATGGTCACCAGAAGTCAGACCAGATGGCACACAATTATTATTAAGTTATTCTATAGATTAAAGTCCATCTCGTTGAATGGTGCACAGGAGTGTGTGAATTGGATTGGACAGAATGGAGAAGAAGATGAGTATTGTATTATTAGCATTGACAATGACATTTTAGTGTTAATTGCATAAATATCTTGGCAATAAGTAAAGAAATTTGCAAGTATCTGCAGGTTAATATAAAGCTGTTAAAGTTTTTATCAGATGTGTTGACACCATAGATCTGGTCTCTAGAAAGATGTTTGTTGTTCTGAAGCTAGATTTTCTGTGAAAAAGAAAGCAGTTTGTTAGCTGTAAACAATACTATTGTGAACAATAACTGATTAATTATATAATACATGCTAATTTCTATACAGTAATACCTTGGATAACGTTTATCTCGGATAACGCTAAAATTGCATAACATTAAGTAATCTGGGGAGGAGAATGGGATCGAATAATGTTAAGGTCCTATGGGATGGACCGGATAACAACCGCTAAAGCCTGTGCAGTTACAATGTATCTCTATGGAGCTTTAATGTTATCCAATCCATCCCATAGGATTTTAACATTGATCGGATAACACTAAAAATTGGATAACACCAAGACTTGTGGAACCAAGTCTTAGCGTTATCCGAGGTATTACTGTACTTCTTTTGTGCTTAGACCAAACGTGAAACTGCCAAAATGAAGGCATCCTTTGGTGAGTTCATTCCACAGTTCCCTTCACCTGACCTAATGTGAGAAAGATTTCCGTTACCAGGGTATGCCCGATTGTGGTACAAAAATTCCACAATTTTTGAGGAGGCTCTTTCGGTATACATCAAATTTCTATACTGATATGTATTGATATGTTGCAGGTCAGATAGCTCCCTCTGAAATCTTTTAACCCCCCTTTTAATACTTTGAGATCAATGACAACTCTGCGAGGCTAAAGGATTTTGATGTCAGTTTTTGTGTGTTCTAATATTTGATGTCAAAAATCCTGTTCCTTAGTGTAGTAAATCACAAACCCTAAAATAAAATAAAATGCCAATGGCAATACAGTGGAACAACACATTACCAACACATCGTATAATGAAAAAAAAGTATAACTAAGAGGATTTGAGATAACTGCTATATCCTGCATAATGAATTTTTTCATTATATAAAGCAATGCATCTCTATGGGGAAAATCGTACAATGAAAATCTCTATGGGATGCATTGTACAACAAAAAAAATTTCATTGTACGATTTTTCCCATAGATATTTTTGTTGTACGATGCATCCCATAGAGATTTTCGTTATACGAGGCATGTTTCATATAATGAAAAAATCATCTAACAAATGCCATCGTGGAATCAACTTTTTTGTTATGTGGGGTTCTAATGTACATAAGATCACTATGTGGATTTACCCTTCCATTCCCTCTCCAGCACAAACATATTGAAATTCCACTCCCTAAATCAAGGTGCCAAGAGTCTTATCCTTCTCTGTAAGTACAACACTTCTTGCCTTTCCAGCTACCCTGCTGTTTCTAACTGAATTACAGCCCCTTCACTACCCATTGGCCTGAACCATACAGTCCATAAGCATTACATTCTCTCTTTGGGAGTATATTATATGGACTGTAGTAGTAAGGATCCATACTTAAAATTACCATACATCTATTGCCAAGGATGATGGGGGTTTGGGGTCTTCTGAGGCTATGACACCATAGATTGCTTCATCAATCTAAGGAGGAAATCACACCTCCTTTTTCCTGATTACTTCTGGGAATGCCTGAAGGAGAACAATTTTGCAGGGGATTTCCTCTTTAAAAGTGAATGATAACACCATTACAACGCTGTTGCTGATGTAGGCTTGCAAATGGCACTTTTGTGAATCTACACTATAACCACATCATAACATTTTGCAATAAAGGGTAGTGCATGGATTCCAAATTGCCTTGTTCAACTGTAATGGGTGATAGTTGTTCAATGAGCCACTAACAAAGAAGGATTTCATGAGCAAGAATGAACCATCTGCTACAAACAAAAGGAACTGCTCTTTTAGAAAGAGTTTAGATTTGTAAGGTGCCATGTGTGATGTTTATGGCAATAGAGTCTTCTCTGCGAAGCTATAAATCTGTGCTAATCGAAGCAAATGTGGGGGAATTGTTAGCTGAAGTCTTCACAAGAAGACCACAACCAAGGCCTGAGTTAAGAATAGGTGAGCATGTTGACCGTGTGATTCTGAGATTTGTACTTTAAAAAAAAATCCAAGAGGATTAGAATGCTGCAACAAAAACAGCCAAGTCTTATGGCACCTTAAAAGCTAGCAATTATTATGTGGCATAAGCTTTGGTGGATTGTAGTCCACTTTTTTTGGATGCAAGTAGCATCCTTTTTCTTTGGAAAAAAAGTCCACATATTTAATTCATTCTGAAGAAATGGACTGCAGTCCACAAAAACTAACTTCACACTAAACCTTTTGGTGTAGTTAAACAGATAACTCTTACATACTCTGATTTCAATATACTATCTGCAGTGGTGGGATGTCAAAAATTTTACTACCCCACTGTGATGTCATCACAGGGTGGGTGGAGCTAATGTCATGACAGCATGATGTTATGGGCGGGGCAAAAATAAAATAAAATAAAAATAAGCACATACACACCCCTCAGCCCACTCATCCACCCACCCACCCACAACACAAACCTGTAAATAAATTAAATAAATTAAAATTACATTAAAATACACCCAAACACTCACCCACTCACCCCAAATATAAGTCAACCCCCCACCCCAAATACAAACCCATCACTTACCTCTTAGTATAAGTGCCTGGGCAGCACCATGTTGCAAGATGGATATGGTCATTGTACCGGTTCTCTTGGATAATATGCCTTAATGTGAATGTAAAACAGCTGTACTTCCTTAAGGGTTCTCCAATTGGAACAGCAATTGGAACAGCACAGATGTAGCTTATTGATGAGGTAACTCCAAGACTTTGCTTAAAAACCCCAAGCCAGGCCGCCAGGTCTTTTTAGGAACTGTGATAGTACGTCAATATAGATAAAGGTATTAAATATACATTAATATACACACAGACACACCACATCCAAAGGTGAGTCACTTATCCTGGGGAGCAGGCTGTAGGGAGGTTCATGCTAGCATCTTCTCTTTCTCCTCCCCACTTGGGAGGACAGCAAGGAGGCCGTGCATATGCGCCAAGCACTGTAGGCATCCAGTGAAAAGGTACACCCCGAAGGTCAGTGGCGTCGCGCAGTCTTCAGCCGCCGGGGGCGAAGAACAAACTTGCCGCCCCCCCCCAGCTCGCCGCTGCCGCCGCCCCCTCCCCCCGACCCAGGCAGAAGGTGCCCCCCAGGCAGAAGGCGATCGCTCGCGCGCGCGATCCGTCCGCTCGCGCACGCGACCGCGCGACCCGTCCGCTCGCGCGCGCGACCGCGCAACCCGTCCTCTCGCTCGCTGGCAGCGGCTTTCAGGGGGCGCGGCAAACTGTCCCCTCCCCACCCTTTTGCTGGCGAGAGCCCGGCTTGCGCTTCGCCGCTTCCAGGCGAGGAGGAGAAAAAGGGTTTTTATTTTAAGCGGACAATTCAAGGAGGGGCCCGGCTGGCCGTCGGGGGCTGTCCTGGCGGCGGCCCGCGTGCGCGCGCACGCTGCCCACTTCCTCCTGCCCAGCCAGCCACCAGGGGCTCCCCGCCACGGCGCCACCCACCCCCGACGAGCGCCCCGTCTCACGGCAAGTTGGGTGGGTGAGTGGGTGGGCGGAGGCGAGCAGCGTGCGCGCGCATGCGGGCCGCCGACAGGACAGCCCCCGATGGCCAGCCGGGCGGGCGGACGGGCTCCTCCTCCGCCTTTAAAAAAACCCTTTTTCTCCTCCTCGCCTGCAAGCGGCGAAGCGCACGTGGGGTGCTCACCAGCAAAAGGGTGGGGAGGGGACATTTTGCCACCCCCTGAAAGCCGCTGCCCGGGGCATTTGCCCCCCCCCGCCCCCCCCACGCTACGCCACTGCCGAAGGTGGTTCCTGCCAAAAGCTGCTACCGGTTCTCCGGGACACTGGGGAAAGTTACTACTGGTTTTGGCGAACTAGTACAAACGTGTTACATCCCATCACTGACTGCTTTTGTCACATGTTAAAGTTCATTTCAGATAGAAAAACAAATACAGGAAGGAAAAAGTTTCTACCCTGGTCTTCTTGCATGGCTAATTTTCTTGCCACAAGGGAGGTATTTTCCCCTTCTTTTCCCTGTCAGTGGAAAGCATTAAAAATGGTTCCCCATGAGAAGAGTTTATTCAAGGTATGTAGAGTTGACTAAAAAGTTGAAAACTAGAACTTAGAATTGAACACTCACCGTATATTATAGACTCATACTAACTAGATGGCCAATGTTCTCTAAATATAGCCCAGTTCTCAGTAATGTTTTAGTAATGATACTAATATTAGTCTTCTGTTTAAGGTTATTGTACAAAATATTGAAAGGTGTTTTTGCTACAGAGATGCAATGGTGTTGCTACTTCTTTTGTTAACAACCCTATTTGGGCCTTAGTCAGCCATAGAAGGCAACAAGAATAACTGCATATTCAGCTGTGCCTGAAGGTCATTTCCATTGCTCAACACCAACCATTGTGCTCCAGCTGTTCTTGGACTTCAATTCCCAGAAGCCCTGATCAGCAAGTATGCTGACTTAGGCTTCTGGTAATTGAAGTCTGAGAACATCTGGAGCACCAAGGTTGGTCACCTCTGCTCTATGCAATTCAGTGTAATTTAGAAACCTGTTTTTGAGTGTCTGGTTTTTAACTTTTATTACCCTACTAACAATTGAAGCATGGAGGGTAAATTAATTTTGTTAGATAACATTGTTCTTAATCATGGAAAAAACTGCTTGGGTTGCACAATGGGGGGTTGGGCAAGGGGCTATGTATTATGTGTCGTAGATAATCAGAGCATGAAATTCCTTATGGGCTGAAAGACAGATTATTGTCACAGTGATGGCTAGCACTAGCATCTACCTTTTCTTTGGCTCTGCCTACCATAAGTATTAAAATGCTATGCAGGTGATTTAAAGAGTGGAGTGGCAGTTATAGAATGAAGTACAGTATTCACAGCTGTTGGGCAAGAGTGAAAGGGGGGAAGATGAATTGAATAGTGTGGTATAAAGATGGAGGTGAAAAGAGGAGAGTGCAAAAGTTGGCTTGATGTTCAACATCAGAAAAACTAAGATCATAGCATCTGGCCCAGTGGCGGGCTTAAAATTTTTTTTACTACCACACTTTGGGAGTGGCCAACTCTGTGGGCATGGCCAGGTGACTGGTTGGACATGGTTAAACTGCTGTATTTTAATGTGAGCTTTTGTGGATTGAGTCCACTTCAACAGACCATTAGTTAGCAATTACATTCCGATGCTCTAATTTTCCTTTAAAGAGTAACTGCTGGCTCAGCCTCACCTCACTCCAGGTGCCCAGACCCAGCAGCAAACATGTTGGAGATGTGTCCGGAGTGGGGTGAGAAGAGGAGGTGTGTGGGGCAGGGCAGGGGGCGAGGTCAGTCACTTTTATTTCCTGTTCTCCTGAACCCTGAACCTGCTGGAGCCCACCCCTGAATCTGGCCTCATCACTCCCTGGCAAAAAAAAAAAAGGGGTAGAAGCGGAAGCCATGGCAGATTTTACCTTCTTGGGATCTAGGATCACTACAGATGGTGACTGCCAACAAAATTCCACATAGTTAAAGCAATGGTCTTCCCAGTATGGCTGTGAGATCTGGACCATAAGGAAGGCTGAGGAATAGATGAATTCGAACTGTGGTGCTGCAGAAGACTTTTGAGAGTCCCATGGACTACAAGGAGATCAAATCAGTCCATCCTGAAGGAAATCAACCATGACTGCTCCTTGGAAGGATACATACTGAAGCTGAAGCTCAAGAACTTTGGCCACCAAATGAGAAGAGAGAATTCACTGGAGAAAGATCAAAGGCAAAAGAAGGGGGTGACAGATGATGAGATGGTTAGACAGCATCGTGGACACAGTGTGTGTAAATCTGGGTAGACTTGGGAGGATGGCAGATGACAGGGGAGCCTGGCATGCTGTGGTCCATGGGGTCACAAAGAGTCAGACTTGACTGTGTGACTGGCCAACAAAGGTAAAGGTAGTAGCTGGGAAAGTTCAATGAAAGGTCAGAAGAGACAACAACTGAACATGGACTGAATGTTTAACAGTTCGCCATCCTAGCACTATTTGTTTTATTCAGCAAACAAAATTTGATTGTTTTGTGTTTTAATCCCAACCTAGGTATATTTGGTCAAGGGAGTTCTTGGATTACATCCACCCACTAGTGATAAAGTGGACTTGATTGACGAAAGCTTGCATTGAAATATAACAGTTGGTCTTTAAAGTGCTACAACATTTTTATTTTGTTTATCGTCTGATGATCCACCCACTAGCGGAAGATGAAAAAAACCCACTATTTCTTTGGTGGAATCCCCTTATTTCATTATACAATCCTCAGGTGGGTTCTGGAGAAGAAAAATTAAGCTTAGGAACTGTGGACAAAGAATTAGCTACTAAAGAGATGTGTGGTCACATCAAGTTTTCTATATGTTACATTTTATTGTGTGTGTGCTTAGTAGAGTAGCGTGTAAGCGTAACGCAAATGGAAGCGGTGCACCTTGGACTGCCCACACACAAAAGAAGAACGGCAGTGTAGTTCAACAGAAAACAAACGAAATTTATTTATTTATTTATTTATTTATTTATTTATTTATTTATTTATTTATTTATTTATTTACTCACTCACATTTGCTATCCCGCCCCAATCGGGTATATATATTTACTTTTCTGGTGCTAATTATCTTTTCAGTGTAAAACACAAATACAGATGGCATCTCTCACAAAAGGTATTTACACAAAGTCAAAGTCTCTTGCCTCAGCAGGAATCTCTCAAGGTCCTTCTGAGGCTGACTAGAGGCTTATGGATTTGCTTACAGTCTATGGTAGATTCAGAACAGCAGTTCAGTTCATTCACAACGGTCAGAGGCATAGTGTGTGGGGAAAGGGGACAGCCTGCCCTGGGCGGCACTTGGGGGGGCACTGCTGCCACCACCCCAGACTTCCTGGTGGCCGGGGCATGAAGTCCACCATGGGGATGGGTGCAGGGACTCTCCACCCTGCCTCGGGCCCCACCCCTGGTTGGAGGGCACAGGCCTGATAGCATGGTAGGCACCAGGGGTTTCCCCCTCCTTCACCACTACCCCTGTCACTCTCCTCCCCAGGGGACCCCTCCTCATGGCCAGGCAGAGGCGCCAGGTGGTACTGCGCCGGGGTTGGCCCCAGGTCTTGACCCAGGGGCTGGGACAGTGTGGCATGGCGCAGAACCCGTAGGGAGCCCACCATCGGGGTCTCAGACGCATGGCTTCTCTGCCTCTGAGCCTGGTGGCAGCAGATCGTTCGCCTTTGGCGGCAGCAGCACCTAGGAGGACGGGAAGCAAGGCCAGTGGTCGCCACAGCCCAGCACCCATGGGTGGAGCAGCACCAGCCAAGCCTTGGGGGGGAGTGTCCTCAGTCTGCCTGGTGCTGCTCTGGCCGCAGCTGCTGGACCCCGGCAACTGCCGGCCTCACTTCCCACCTTCCTGGGCAACACTGCCACCGGAGGCAAACAAGCTGCTGCCACCGGGCTTGGAGGCAAGGTTGCCATGAGCCTGGGACGCTGACAGTGGGCTCCTCGGTGGGGCTGCGACACACCAGTGCAAGGTACAAAACCCTATCTCCCAAATAGGTCCAGCACCCTGGAGAACTCCAATATAATTTTATCACATTTATACCCTGCCCTCATCCAAAGACTCAGGGCGGCTTACAAAATTAAAAACACAGTTAAAACACATTAATTAAATTTAAAAATGTAAAAGTTAAAAAAGTTAAAAATATCAGTTAAAAAATATCAGGGAGAGAGGTGGGGATTATTCAAAAGAGCCAGCCAGCCAAACTGACTGTCCGGGCTGCACCCCACACATGCCCCGCCAGCTGGTATAGCATGCTCTGGAGAGTATCCTGGGGCATCTTTATAATGACAAACTTCCCAGTCTACATTTCACTACTTGCTAGCTTGAAAGGATCAGGAGAAAGGAACAGCACTTGGACTCTGAAGGATTCTTTCTACATATTATCCAGCAGTGGTAGGCCATTGTGTTTTAATTCCTACCAATCATGAGTTCTGTTGTCAACTTTTCAATGTGAAGGCAATTAAAGCACTATTCCTGAATTTGAAAGCAATGTGGTGTGATTCTTCAGGGGAGACTCTGGGGTGGCTTCCCCACTTCCCCCAAAGTTTTAGTAGTCCTCGGGATATTAGTTATATAATAGTTTAACTTGTTGTCATTCCCACCTTCTTGCTATATTTTTCTTCTTCTTTTGTGTCTAGGTCAGACTTTTAACTGCCAAAATGAAGCCATCTTCTTGGCTTTGTCATTGGAGAAGCTTAAGTCCTCATCCGTACATGTACCTCATGGGGTACACAGAAAGAGTCTCCTCAAAGATTGTGGTACATTTTACATTTTTGAACCACAATTGGCTGTACCCCAGGCAACAGCAACCTTGTCGTGTCAGCTAATCTTTCTCACAATAGGCCAAGCGAAAGGAACTACAAAATGAATTCTAGTTGTATGAAGTCATGTTTCAAAATCTTTATACAGTACCCATTTATGTTCTTTCCAGCATGAAGGCAAAACCAAGGCATCTGAATTCTTTTATGAAGTGAAGTTGTAAGTGCAGGCTTTAGCTTTAAATGTAGGAGACTGAACTCCACATCTTTCTGTACTATACAAAGTCTCTTTCTTCTTTTTATGTTTTTGAAACTTTCTGGGATTAAGTCTCTCACATCCCAGATCAGACCATAATGTATGTTTGTTAACTAGGCACGGGGCTAACCAGGTCACCATAGGTAATTTTCTTATTACATTTCCTCAGAGATAACAGTTTAATTGAAAAAAAGTTTAGCATAATTTAATATTTTCCTGCATTGCCACATTCTGTAAAAGCACAGTAACTAGGCAGTGACTTGTTTTTTTTTGTGCTTTTCCTAGTGTGTGTGTATAAGTATTTGTCTGCTACACCTTTCAAAAACTCCTTCATTTAGGCAAATTGCTGCAGTCTGTGTGGCACAATCAACAACCTTAGAAACCAAGTACATGTTGTGTACAAATGTATGCGAGTTGGCCCTAATGTGGAGTAAAGGGAAATCCAGTGGTAGAACAATCCAGTGGTAGAACAAAAAATAGATAAATAGAGCCACAAGAAGGAGTTCTTGACACTTCTACCACCCACTGTTTTGTCACTTAAAATCGTCCCATCAGTTTTTTCCCCTCAGGCAGTAGGAAAAAGAAACTGTTTGCCCTCAGAAACATTTAATTGTGTATGTGGTCATGTGTGATGACACTAAAGGTACAATTCAACATCTCTTTCTCAAGCAGTACACAAGACACCTCAACTAGATTCCTTCCTATGAGTCAGGTCTTCGGAGTTTTCCTGAGTGAAATGAAGATAAATGTAATATTTAAAGTAAAGATGTGCTTTCAGCTTTCAACAAATATCTATTGCCTTAAAAACAAATGCCTTGAAATGTAAGAAAACTATACATCTTGTTAAATATATAATTGCAGCATCTAATTTTTCTGGTGGTTATCACATGCTAGGCTGCACAATTTCAAATTGGAAGTAAAGGACCAGAATCCTTGTTTATGTAATGTATAGTCACCTGTCTGCATTCTGATAGAAGTTACAGGATCCAGACCAATGATCCTAGATGTGGTCATTCTGGAGGTCATTTTGACAAGTGCAAGATTCTTCTTGTTGTTCAGTCACACAGTTGATTCTGACCCTTCATGACCCCACGGACTACCACACGCCAGGCACCTCATCCTCCACCATCCTACTCAGCCCAGCCAGCTTTGTGCCCATTACATCAACAATACCTTCTTCTTCTTTTGCTTCCACCTTTCCCAGCATCAAGGCTTTCTCAAGTGAATCCTCTCTTCTCATTTGATGTCCATACTTTAGCTTCATCTTTACTATTTGTAAAATTAGCAAGAAGCGACATAACTTTCATTACAATTCTTATGCAGTCAACAATGCTCCAGATCTGCTTTTTAACTACTCTAATTTCCATTCACCTCTGGCTGGTTTGGTTGTATCCATGGTAAATTTCTTGATTTGCAAAGAGAGAGAAAAGATTTGAGCAGCAGTCATTGTGTCCATCTCTTTTAATTTCCATGTCCTCCTTTGATTCCCAAATAGCCTTTCGATTTGGTTGATTACTGTATGTCTTTGATTTCTCCTGTTCCTCTGTCCAGTGCCTAATGGACTTTTACCCTGGAATTTTCCAAAACCTTTTCCTGATTGATAGCTTATTTTGACTGAAAGATGCTATGCTCCCAGCATAGCACATGCAATTTCAGTATAAACCCATTCCTTTCGCTTATCCGTAAATTTAAATAGCTCTCTATATCAATTTATCCACACTTTTTTCTAGGTCTTGTCTCTTCTTTCACTTCCTTTAAAATTGCTCCTGCTAGGGTCCCTTCTTTGCTTGTTTTTTTTAAAAAAAAGAATAACTAATGAACAGTTTCTTGCACACTTTAATGATCCCATATCATCTGTACACAATCTCTTTAACCACACAAGCTGGGGATTCTGGGAACTGTAGTCCAATAAAGAATGACTACTAGTCGTGCAATATTGTTGTTCATATTGCTTGAATGTACAAATCTAATTATTTACTCTTAAAACAGGCAAACTAATTATTTAATCTTAAACATAGTTCAGACACTAAGATTCAAATCATATTAAGAGGGAAGCCTGTGATCTGAGGAGAATACAGTACAGTATAGCACTCCAATTTTCAGGGTGTCTTGCACCTTCCTTCCCACATTCATTCACGTGGGGGGAGAGATAAATGTACTTTCAGGTAATTATACAGAGCACAATATGTTTTGTTTATAATTTCTGAAATAGTTTTAAGTATATTTAAGCATAACTAAGCCATAATTAGGTAAAGGTTGCCCTTGCTCGAGAGCCAGTCATATCTGACTCTAGGGTTCGGTCCTCATCTGTTTATAGCCAAAGAACCAGCACTGTTTATGTCTGCAGAGGTTTCTGTGGTCATGTGGCAGGCATGACTAGACCCTGGAGTACACAGAACACTATTTAACATCCCACCAAAGTGGTACCTATTTATCTCCTTGCAATTTCATGCTTTCAAACTGCTAGGTTGGCAGGAGCTGGGACAAAGACAGGAGTTCACTCCATCATGCAGCACTCAGGTCTCAGACTGTTGACCTGCCAACCTTCCAGTCATCAAGTTCAGTGTCTTAACCACTAAGCCACCACAGTCCCCAAGGCCATAATTAAGAGTATATAAAATACAGTAATTCAACTATAGGAAATAATAATTTAAATTTTTGCAAGCAGAAATTCGAAGGAATTTGAAGGAATTGTAAATTTCATTCTTTAATTCAATGTGTCAGAACAAAAGCTAAATTAGGGTATAAAAAGGAAATTCAGCTGTATTGTAATTTGCTATCCCGGTCCATCTAGTGATTCCACTCCAGAATTAGACTAACAATATTTTTCTTAATAACAGAAGGACCAGTAATGGGATGACTCTGGTTCCATCTGGTTCCCTGGAACTGGTAGGAACAATCCCGGAGGGTTCTCTGGGAGGGGAGTCAACTTTTGAGTTGTCCGGTTCCGGACGCCTCACCGAAAGAATTTTAAAAAAAAAAAAAAAAAATGGAGCCAAAATGGCTCCAATTTACTGCGCATGCACAGAAACTCAATTTGATGCATTGTGCAGCAACAACGGCAACAGCGGCAATGGCAGCAGTGATGATGGTGGTGGCGGCGGTGGAGATGGCAGCGGAGATGGCGGCAGCGATGAAGGCGGTGGTGGAGGCGGCCTGGGCAGGCAGCACCAGCCCTCAGAGGAGGACACCTCCCCTGGGGCTGCCGAGCCCCCACATGGAAGTTGAGCCCTGGCTTGCCCTGGCCATCCGCCCCTGCCGAGCCCTCCTAGGGGTAAGTGAGGGGTTTGTGTTTGGGGTTGTATTTTTATTTAATTTTTATTTATTTATTTATTTATTTTATTTCTTTAATTTATTTATGGGTTTGTGTTGTGGGTGGGTGGGTTGAGGGTGTGTGTGTATTTATTTTATTTTATTTTATTTTTAAATTATTTTTTATTTTAAGGCCCCGCCCACAACGTCATGATGTCATCTCCGCCCATGACATCATGATGTCATGACATTGGCCACACCCATGACGTCATGACATCATGGAGTGGTAGTAACAAATTTGTCATCCCATCACTGAGAAGGACTCAATATAAAGTTGTTTGTAAGTATACTGGGTTAGCTTCCCTGCAAATACTTGCCTGCCCTACCTCTATGACAGCTGACAAGAGTTACGAGACTCAGCATATTTACAAACAACTTCTTTCTGAGCCAGTGAGTCCTGGCACTGGTAAGGAATAGTTAGAGATAGGTGTGCAGATTTTATAAACTAGACACAAATATTAAGCTCTCTTTTCCTCCACTACTGCTCATCTTGTGTTTTGTTTGATACTGTGATTGTGATGATTTGTGAATATGATATGATATTGTTTGTGATCTGTGATGATAATATGTATTATTGTTAGCCGCCCTGAGTTGCATAGTTGAGTGGGCGGCATACAAATCCAATAAATGAAATGAAATGTCCTGGGGGTCTAGAAAACTACTCCAGTTGCCCAAGAATTCAGCCGGCATTCTGAAAAAATGGCAACCATACTCATTTATCAACCTATAGCTCCACGAAGCAAGTGATGTTGTAATTTGTTTTGCATTTTGCTGCAGATTAATGACTTTGCTTTTCAAATTTATCTCATTCCATACAAGCCATTCCTGCCCCAAAAATCAGAAAAAGAAGTCTTTACTCAATGGCAATTTGCTGCTGGCTGTAACCTCATTCCCTTTGCAGAGGCAGAGCAATACTATGACAGATGGACACATGCAGAATGAACCTGTTAAAGATAAAAGAAAGGCCATTTTTTTTAAATAAAGAAATCAGCACACTCATGGTGCTCAGACTCCCTGCTTGGTAAGTAGAGGTGAAAAGGAACATGGTAATTTCGGCTGTGAATTATGGCTATGCATTCTGGAACAGGAATGAGCCAGGCTGCATCTTAGTGGCAGTCTGAAGAAACAGAGGCTTCTTTTCCATTTCAGAACATACCAGCTGCCACTTATGCAAATTAGGAACTTTCTCATACCTGTGGGTGTCTTTTATTATGATCTGTCGGTTCCAGCTCAAAACTGTTTCCAGGCATACGGCTGCACTTATTTCACTGCAATACCCATATGCTCCTATTATCAACTTAGTGGGGAAATCGCAGGGCATCTGGATCCAGCGTCCTATGCTAATTCACTTGAAGGTAGGAATTAAAACATAATTAATTCAGGCTTCTTTGAGGGCCTTCATTCATTCCCGCATTAATTTCCATTCTATTATGTGAGTGTAATACAGAAATCCAAAACCACAGTCTCTCCCATGTAGTTAGCCTCATGGCTTACAGCAGGAGTTCTCAAACTTTTTAAGCTGGGGACCAGGTCACGCTCCCTCAGAAAGCTTTGGGGACCAGATGGCCATTTTGCCCTTCCTCCACCACATGGCACTTCCTGGTGTGGTGGTGGGGGATGGGCCCCCACATTCCACCACCTAAGTCTGTAGGTCTTGGAGCCCAGTGGATGGGCTTCTCCTAGAATATGGTCCTCACAGAGAGATGGAACATAAGGGGTACATGATATACTTTTATTTCTTTTTGGGTACCCAATTTTTATTTGAGAAAAAAAAAACTTTCAGGAACTTAAAGAAAGCTCAGGTAGCTCAGAATAACTACCCGCATATAAGCCAACCCAAATATAAGCTGTGGTATCTAATTTTGACCTGAAAACCCAGGAAAATAGATTGACGCGAGTATAAGCCAAGGATGGGAAATGCAGCAGCTGCTAGTGAGTTTCAATAATAAAAAAACATAAAAATATGGTAAAATTAATTAATATTTTGGTGCATCTCAATCCGACATGGTCTTGGGACTCTTGGGGTCATTGACCCAAGTATAAGCCATTTCCCCTGTTGGGGGCTCATTTTTGGGACTGAAAAAGTAGGCTTATACTTGAGTATATACAGTACATGCTTACCTCTGGAATCAGGGAACATCACATCCCTATGAGAAGCCTGCAAGCAGGATATTACTACAGCAGAAATTCAAGCTACTACTCCCCCCCCCCCCGGCCGCAGGAATTGTTATATAAAGGTATACTGCTTTTAGTATTTGAAGGAACATATGTGTCTTCATCCTGATCAACACAGTAGACAGACCCCTCTCTAGTGATTACTTGTTTTATGGCCACATACTTTTACAAACACTTTAGTGATACTCAATCCTTCCCCTCACCAGAACCCCCTCCCAGGGACTGCGGTGGCTCAGTGGTTAAGAAGCTCGCCTTGCTAGCTGGAAAGTCAGCAAGTCACCAGTTCGAGACCAGAGTACTGCCTGTCACTGTCCCATCTCCTGCCAACCCAGCAGTTTAAAAGCAAGACATTGCAAGTAGATAAATAGGTACTCCTTCAGTGGGAAAAGATCTTGGGAACATGAAAAGAGCCTCATTAGGGTGTCTCCTGAGCAGAGTTCCTCCAGCAAAAATCCTTTCAACCCAGAATGCACCTTTGTGTACTTTTGACATGATTTTTTTAAAAAATCCTCCCCACCATTTAAAACTCAGTTTTATAACCTCTACAGTCAGGAAATACAACAACAGAGGAAACAGAAGAGGAGGGAAGTAACAGTGTGGATTTAAAAAAATTCCCCAAAAGAGAAAGTGTAATTCTCCCACAGATTCAATTTTATTTTAGTTTGCAGCCAACAGTTGTGGCAGAATGCAAAGAAGAGATTGAAAAGAGCCTTGGTGCAAAAGTAAAGCACATACAAAAACACACATATTTATACTTTGAACAGCATAACTTGTAAACAACTCTGTTTCTCAGTTTCTTTTTGTGTGTGTGCTGTAATGGCAACTTCTCTTTTCTGCAATTTCTTTTTTCTTAATGACCATCACTTTGACTGCAGCAAACAGAAAACCCAACTGAATCACATGCCTCCATCGCCTGCAAACTTCTTTAATCCTGCAACAGCTTCACATTGGTCCACTTATTACTAGGCCCCTATAACAATATATGATAAAAGGAACAAGATGCTGCTGGACAAATATGGGGAGAAGATTTCAAAGTGGTATAGAAAAAGGAAACAAGAGAGGGGGAGATTTCTTTAATTCATCCATATACTGCCCATTTGACATTGAACATCATTCTGGGCAGTTTACAATAACCCTCACCAAACAGAAGTGATAAATAAAAATAAGATGGATGAGAAAATGAAGAACAGAATGTCAGAGTCTGGGGCAGAGGCAGCTGGCAAAGTAATAGAAACATCAGGACCCAGGGTAACCAGGTAACAGGCCAAACAGTAATTGTATCACAGTCCAGTCCAAAATCAGACCCAAGGCAGACAGGAATACATGATTAGTCTAGATCAGTGGTGGCGAACCCATGGTACGTGTGCCAGAGGTGACACTCAGAGGCCTCTCTGTGGGCACCCATGCAATCACCCCAGCACAGTTTTCCCTGCCTCCTGCCCAGCAGCCCTTGGGAATGCTTCCTTCCTCCCCCCCAGCACAGAGTTCACCCCACCCCTCTGCCCAGCAGCCCAATGGGAACGCTTCCTCCCTCCCCCAGCACAGAGTTCACTCCCACTCCTTTGCTCAGCAGCAGAAGCGTAGCTTACCTTGGCGGGGCCCCGTATAAAAATTGTTTGGGGGCCCTTTATTTGCGGGGCGGAGCTAACGTCATGACATCATGACGTCGTGGGGGGAGCCAACGTCATGACGTCATGACGTCATGGGCGGGGCCAAAAATAAAAATAAAATAAATAAATAAAATAGAATAGAATTAAAATAAACAAACAAACACACACACACCTCAACCCACCCACCCACCCAAACAACCACAACACAAACCCGTAAATAACTTAAATAATTAAAATAAAGAAAGAAATAAAATAAAAATTTAATAAAAATCCACCCACCCACCCAACACACACATAAACCACCCACCCACCCGAAACACAAAACCCTCACTTATCCTCCCGGCTCCATCCTCGCCCTCTGCCCCGGGCTCCGAGACGCGCCTTCCCGCCCCGCCGAGCCGAGCCCGACCGCGGTGCCCTCCGACGGCGCCGGGCTCTGAGGCAGCCGCGCTCCTGGGAGGCAGGAGGCGCGTGAGCGGGCAGGGAAGAAGGCGGAGAGCCCGACAGCCGGCTGGGGGAGGGGGCAAGGTGCGCGCTCCCAACCCGCCGGGCGCGCTCCCGCCTTCCCCGCCCCCTGCTGCTGCTCGCGAGTGGGCTGAGCTTCTCCGGACCCGCTGCAGATGGACGGGCAGCAGCGCATCCTCCGGAGGAGGCGGTGGCGCACTCTGCCAGGTGTCCCCAGGCCATGGGGGTTCGGCAGCAGCGGACAGCCCGGGCAGGCCTCAACCTGCCCGTGGGAGCTGGGCGGCCCCAGGGGAGGTGCCCTCCTCTGAGGGCCACCATCGGAGCTGCTCCAAAAAGCTGCGGCTCCGACTCCGAAATTTTATTTTTTAAAATTGGAGCCAAAAATGGCTCCAATAAAGTTTCTGCGCATGCGCAGTAAATTTTTGCTCTTTTTCTTTTCTTTTTTTCTTTTTTTGCCGTTGGGGCCCCCCGTAGCCCGGGGCCCCCGTATAATTGATACGGCTGATACGGCGGTAGCTACGCCTCTGCTCAGCAGCCCAACAGGAGCATTTCCTCCCTCCCCTGTTGCTATGTTGGTACTTTGCAACAAATAAGTGGGTTTTGGGTTGCAGTTTGGCACTTGGTCTTTAAAAGGTTCTCCATCACTGGTCTAGATGACAAAGTGTAGTCAAAGCAAATCAGAAGTCAGGTGAATAAAAAAAAAAAAACAGACAAGTCAGAGTACTTTAAGGAGTTGGAGTAGGGCAAGGACATGGTTCGAGGATAAAGGCAAAGCAAAACAGCACTCCACAGGGACACAACAGGAATCAGGCAGGATATATTTTATGGCAGGAACCAGGAAAGAGACAAGACACCTTCAAAGGCACAAACCTATAGCAAAGAGATTCAGAAACCAAGCAAGAACATATCCAATTACCTTTATTACTGAAGCAGCTTCTGGGGGGAAGAGATGGTTCTTACACAGCTAAGCCACCAAGAGCCTCCATGTGGACTTTATGATGGTTTGAACCCTTCCTCAGGATTCTCAGGTGGGGTTTAACAGCTGCAGCACCAGGGTGAATGTCTAATCCTGCAAGTACTAGAGCTGTATTCCAGGCTGGGGGTCCAATCCTGCAAACATGAAGCTATCTCTGGAAAACTCATCCTGAAGCTGCCTCAGATCCTGACGCATAGCAAGATCAAGCAAGATAGAGGAGGACGTGGTTGGAACTGAGGCTTGAAAATTGTTTGGAACCAACTAAAAGTCTGGGGATCTGCTAGCCTCTTCTCCATCTATTTGAGTCTAAAAGTACAAATGAAATAAATAAATAAATAAATAAATAAATAAATAAATAAATAAATAAATAAATAAAAGTATTTGCACATGAAAACATTTGGGATAATGCCATGGCAAAAGTATACTGCTGGTGGAATGCTATGCAGTTCACTTTTAATTCTTGTCTATTTTGATAAATTGATTTGCACATGCTTTCCCTAGGCCTGGCATGCATGCAGGCTGGGTAGCCAGTCAGCCACAGCAGCAGCAGCTCGCATACTGCAAGGTGAGCTGCTCAACATGTCCATCATCTCCCCTGAATGATTACATAGTTCTTTAACTACTCCAGCTGACCTGCAGTAACCATTCTCAAGCCTCACTAGTGAATGTCTTTGCTAAATACTGCTAGAGCAAATGTGGCTCTCCAGATGTTCTTGGACTTCAATTCCCAGAAGCCCTAATCAGCAGGTGTACTGACTTGGGTTTCTGGGAATTGAAGTCCAAGAACATCTGGAGAGTTCAGTTTGCTGACCCCTGTGCTAGATCACTCATTCACTTGGAATTGCAGTCATAGAGTGAAGAGTGTAGATAATGACACCTTTGCATGCTTACTAATGCTGAATATTAGTAGCAGAGACTTTCTGTGGGCTAAAGTGATTGCCTGTCTTTTGCCACTAAGCAATTAGCAGAGTTCTCCCCCCTCCCCCACAAGCACACACCTCTGGCTTTTAAGGTAATCCCATCAATTTCTAACCTCCTCTTGTTTGCTGCTTGCATTTATCTTTGCTCTTTGTTAGTTATTGTCAGCATGCATCCAGAAAAGGAGGCACCTTACTGTCTTTGATGCTGAGGCTGCAGTATGTCTGGAAGCATGTCTACTCTACACAGAGACTGCATTTTTCTTTTTTTATCCTTCTGATTGTAACAGAACAGAAATATAATTAAAGATGCATTCCCCCCCCCCCCCAAAAAAAAAGGGCTGCTTTTAGTGTTTAAAATGAAATAAAAATATGCTTACTTCTTGGGAGGCTAGCTATGGAAAACTTAGGCAGCGTAATAAAAAGTGGAGACATCACCCTGCCAACAAAAGTCTGCATAGTTAAAGCAATGGTCTTTCCAATAGTAATGTATGGCTGTGCAAGCTGGACCATAAGGAAGGCTGAGTGCAGAAGAATAGACATCTTTGAACTGTGATGCTGGAGGAGACTCCTGGGAGTCCCCTGGAATGCAAGGAGATCAAATGAGTGCATCCTAAAGAAAATCAACCCTGACCTTCAGCCCTCAACTTAAACCCCTCACACGCATAATGAGGGATCTCCAACCAATGATGGGATGTCCCCGGTTCCAGACGGTTCCCTGGAACTGGTAGGACCAATCCTGGAGGGTTCTCCGGGAGGGGAGTCCACTTTTGAGGTGTCCGGTTCCGGACGCCTCACCGAAAGAAATTTTTTTTTTTTTTAGAATCGGAGCTAAAATGGCTCCAATTGACTGCGCATGCGCAGAAACTCAATCTGACGCATTGCGCATGCGTCAAATTGAGTTTCTGGTCATGCGCACTAAATTGGAGCCAAATGGCTCCAATTTTAAAAAAAAATTCTTCCGAAGCTGGAGCCGCCCCTTTTTAGAGTGGCTCCAGCAGCAGCAGCGGCAGCCCTCAGAGAAGGGCACCTCCCCTAGCCGGCCACCGAGCTCCCACGGGCATGCCTGCACGGGCCATCCGCCGCCGCCGCGTCTTCCTAGGGACTTGGGCCCGACAAACCCCCATGCCCTGGGTAAGCCCGGCGGGGCTCGCCACCACCGCATCCTCCTCCGCCGGGCGCCTGCAGCTTCCTCGGGGTGGTGCCTTTTCGGCCCGGCTCTGGCGGCGGTCACGGGCAGCCAGGGCCTGCAGGGCAGCGGTGGCTCCAGCCCCTGGCCGCGGCTGGAGCCGCCACCATACCCACTGCCCCCCGCAGGTCCTGGCCGCCCGTGGCCGCCACCAGAGCCGGGCTTACCCAGGGCATGGGGGTTTGTTGGGCCCAAGTCCCTAGGAGGACGCGGCGGATGGCCCACGCAGGCACCAACGTGCCCATGGGAGCTCGGTGGCCGGCCAGGGGCTGCAGGCAGCTGTGGAGGCCGTGGCCGGCGGCTGCAGGGCCGGCCGTGGTCTTCGTAGGAGGAAACGGCCGCAGTCGGGGGCAGCGTGTCTTGCCGGGTGGCCCCGGGCCACATGGAGGTTCGTCGGCGCCAAGGAAGGTAAGTGAGGCTTTTATATTTAGGGTGGGTGGGTGATTTATTTGTGTTTTGGGTGGGTGGTTGTACTTTTATTTTATTTTATTTATTTCTTTATTTTATTTCTTTAAGTTATTTACGGGTCTGTGTGCGTGTTTATTTTTTATTTTATTATTTTTTTTTTGGCCTTGCCCACAATGTCATGATGTCATGATGTTGGCTCCGCCCATGACGTCATGACGTCATGACATTGGCCACGCCCATGACGTCCATGACGTCATGGCGTGGTAGTAGAATTTTTGACATCCCATCACTGTCTCCAACCCATCTTGGACAAGAGTGCTTCACTTTCCAAAGCCCTTGGTGACAGACCCCTACTCGCTTATAGACAACCCTCCAATCTCAAACAACTATTGACACACAACAGACTACACAGAAGTGGAGCAGATATGGGAACTAGATCCTGCTGTAAATCCAGATGTTAACTATGCCCTCACATTCGCTCTGGAAACAGTATTACTGGACCCAACGGCACCACACACAACATTAAAGGCAGTTTTACTTGTGCTTCTGCCAATGTGATTTATGCCATGTCTTTCCAAAAATGGCCGTCTGTGCTTTATGTAGGGCAAACAGGACAATCTTTACGCAAAAGAATTAATGGACACAAATCAGATATCTGGAATGGCAACACACAGAAACTTCTCTCAAACCACTTCAATCTAACTGGACACTCTATCCAAGACCTGAAAGTTACAATTCTTGAACAGAGAAATTACAAAACTAGGATTGAAAGGGAGACAGCAGAAATCAAATACATCCATCCAGAAATCAAAGACACCCATTGAAGGTTGACTAAATATTAGTGAAGGGTTTCTGGGGCATTATAAAATTTAATACACAGATTGCTATATGCTGCTAGATATTTTATATATTATATTACAACCTTCCTGCCAATTCTCTTTAACAAAACAGGCTCAGTGTTTTTGTTTGCAAGTCAAAGGTTGATCAGAGACCAGAATGGGCTTTCTCACACCCTTTGAGATTGAAAGGGAGACATTTAGAGCTAATCCGAATAATCTATTATTGCTGATGGCTGTAGGAAGCTGTATTGTTGTGCTTGCTTCTTGTCTGTCACTCTGCTTGAACACACCCTGCTCCCTTTGACCCCTGAATTTGGTGTATAAAAACTATGCCTGTAAGTTTCACTCCTTGTCTGAAGAAGTGGACTTGATCCATGAAAGCTAACAATACAAATATAGCAGTTAGTCTTTAAAGTGCTACAGTGTTTTTTATTTTGTTTTTTTTGTTTTCTGATATGCCCAGGGCATGTTATATAATTGATTAATACTGTATGCTTGGAAGGGTCGAGGGCAAAAGAAGAAGGGGACGGCCCAAGATGAGATGGCTAGATGGTATTGTAGAGACAATGGTTACAGAGCTGAGCGAGTTGAGGGGGATGGTGGAGGACAGGAGTGCCTGGCGGACAGTGGTCCATGGGGTCCCAGAGGGTAGGAATCGACTGTGCGACTGAACAACAACAAAACCCCCAAGATGTACAGCACTTTGGTGTAAAAAAAAGTGGTGAATTTCATCTGAATAATTTTGAGGTATCTTGTTTATACAGTAATTGTGAGCCTTTTCTCAGTGGTGTGGTTGTACTCCAAATGGGAACATAATCCTCTCCTTCCATCTAACTCACTTGATATCAGTTACATCACCTGCTTTCCAGCAGATGGCAGCATTTCAAAACAATACATTTGAACACGTCCTACCTATACCCTACTTTATGTGATCCCTGAAAAGGACCAAGTTTAAAAACAGAAGGTTTATCAGTCAGTGATGATAGACTGTAAGAAATGCAAGGAACAATTTACAGACTGAGACAGAGGAAAAACTCTCTTCATTTGTGAAGACTTTGATTAGTTAATTTGGAACAGAAACCAAGACGTAAGGGAGATAGTGTGGAAAGATAGTGTGGAAAAATAAGGGAAAACTTTGATTAAATCTATATTGACTTCATATTTTAATAGTTATCTTTAAACACAGTAGCTGTAGACAGTCCCCCCCCATCAAATAAAAACACTACTAATTGATAAGAACACAAAATTGATACTATTTAGTGATCTTTCAGGTAATCAAGTGTTGGAGCACTCACCAGCTCCAGATTGTCTGGTTCCATTTTGATACTGCTCTAACAGTTAAGACGTTTTTCCTAATATTCAGCCTATATCTGACTTCCTGTAGTTTGAACCCATTATTACATGTCCTGCACTCCGGGATGATTGAGAACATATCATGCCCTTCCTCTTTATGATATCTTTTAGATATTGAAGAGTGCTATTATATCCATCCTCTGTCTCTTTTTCCTCAAAGGCTAAACATGCCCAGCAATTTCATTCTTTCCTCATAGGGCTTGGTTTCCATGCTGTAGTATCTCTTCCTTTTTGTGGCACCCTAAAGACTAACTGCTATACTTTAATGTGACCTTCTGCGGATGAAATCTATTTCCTCAGACAGGAATGTTTTTATTTTTGCTTTATTTTGTTTCTTCTCTGATATGCCTGCACAAAGTAACATGCCTACCACTTTGAAAACACCTAAGCAAGACATTCCTAATCAAAGTTGACTCCAAAACTAGGAAACAAAGCAGAATTAAACATTTTAGGGGAATATCATCCAAGGAACAGAAACAAAGCAAGAGAATGACTCACAGAATGTAGCAAAGCCAACAATCTGTTTATTACAAACAAATGTTTCAAGCAACTGGATCCTCTTACTCACAAGTAGCATGTCAGCCTCCTTGCAATGGAATTCCGCCTGATACTGCTTGCTGTCCCAACAGTCCAGGCTTTTCCTAAAAGCTTTCCTTCTCACTCCTGACAAAGGTCTAGGTGAGCACGGGAACTAATGGGATTAGTGTAGATGATGTAGCATGGTTAAGTAAACACTCCAGTCTTCAGGTATTTCAAAAGTATGTTGAAATCAAAGTAAGTTACAGAATAAAGTTCATCAAAAGTTCAGAAAGCAAGCAGAATAAAGAAAGCTGCTTTTTAAGGGAAAGCCCAGTGGACCCCCCTTCTGGTTAAAGCAACTACATAATTGCAGTTGAAAGCATTGCATCCAAGAGAGACTTTCGGCCCCCACCTTCCGAATTTTAATTCCTCCCTCAGGGTCCATCTCCTTGCCATTCCCTAAAGGAACCCAGCCAATGATCACACAGCATGACATGTCCATCACACATTAGACTCCATCTCTTCCAACCCATGAGAGACCCGCATTTACACATTCCAATCTCAGTAAGGTATTTTCTAAACTGCATCTTCCACACATTGAAATCTTCATCTTATATGAGGCTAAGGCCCAGGGCATACATTCTCCCTTGACAGTACATATGTCACTGCAGAAATAAATAAAAAAAGACAATGTAACTGTTGTGGCCTGGGGTCCTGGGTGCAAGGAGGAGGAGGACAGTCAGTCAGCCCAGTTGCCTGCCGATGGCTCTGATCTGGTGTCTGAGCCTGAGTAGGACCTGTTGCCAGTCCCTCCCTCAGGATGCTGAGCAGGAGGATATGGAGCTGGCATCAGCCTTGCAGCCAGTGGTCAATTTGGAGCTGGTCCCTCAGGGCTAGGCTAGGGCAGACGATGGGAGACTGACAGCTAGGCCAAGTGCCAGGAATTGGGATGATGAAGGGCAAGCCAGCACCTCCGAGAAGTCCAGAGCCTCATTAAGACAGACCTTGCAGCTGAGGCGAAGGAGTGCCCGGACACACCTCTTGAACTGGCCTCCAGCTGTGAGGTCTGAGTCTCCTTAAAGCTAAGGTGTGCTGGCAAAGTTCTTTGTTGGACCAATTTCCCTACTAGGACCATGACACTGCAAGATTTGGACCAAAACCTTTGGAGCCCTGAACCCTTGCATGGAAAACCCTTGCTCTGGAAAACCCTTGAATCTTTAGTTTCTCTCAACCAACTTTTGACCCTGGACTACTGACAACGACTCTGCTTCAATCCTGTAAACTGACTCTTACCTTTCAGTGCAGCAGCTGTCAGAAAATAACCACAGGAAAGGGAAAATAAGGTCTCTTCCAGAAGATCCAAGAAATCATAGGGAAATTTAAGCCTAGATTAGGAATAATGAAAGACCAACAGGGAAGCAGACTATTTCACAAGGAGAAAATAAAGAGAAGATGGCAACGTATACTGAAGACCTATACAGAAAAGATGAAAGGATGAAGGCTCCACAAAGATAAAAGGTATATATAGTTACACACAAATGGTCCTGGTGGTGGGAAGCACTTGGTATGTGTGTAGTTATTTTTTTATTAGAAGTTTAGATGTTTGTTAGATTTTTTGTCCCTATTTAAATTAAAACATAATAAAGAACATCGGACACAATCCTAAATCCAAGTTAAGAATAACTGAAGTGGATTTGGAGAAGGCAAAAGCCCCTCATACTGACACAAATGCCCTTAATCTGGCCTAACTCCTTGCTTTGGCTACTAACTACTGGTTGGTAGCTGTCAACTCCGTTTTCATGGTGATTATGCTGACACTGTGTTTTTGATTTTTATTCCCCTATGCCAATTTCCCTCCTCTCCTGAACTGGGAGAGGTTTATAACATAGTCTCAGGCAGCCTAAGCTAAACAAGTAAAAATCAGCCTAGCTAATCAGGGTTGTGTCCATAGTCTTTTGTTTTTAATTCATAGGAGTAACTGGGACTCTGAATATTAGGAACTATTGTAAACAAAATTCGGAAATAACAAATGGAAATATATTATGAACTATTAGAATATGGCATTGTTTGGTGTATCCTGAATATTTCTCAATCAGAATGCACATCCCTACTTCTTACATCATACAGAACCACCATAATTCGGCACAGAATTTCAGCAGCACAAACAGGAGTATAAAATCCATTGAATAAAGATCCCCCTATAAATCCCCTCTGGGAAAGTGCCTAATGCTGACTTAGAGTGTATATGTTCCACTAGAAAATTAGGTGCTATTTATACATTCTACCTATGAAAGGTCTTTTGTCAGGATAATAACCTTACCCTGGGTATTTTATTGCCTTTTTTTAGAATTAAGATGGAGTCCCTGCTGTACAAGGACTCATATTGTGTGTATTTCTTTCTGTTAAGCTTTCTCACATAAGCCAGCAAGATGTTATGGTTGCTGGAAAAATTCCTGGCCTTGTGACTAGAGAATATATGTAGTCTCTGCCCACAAGGATGCCAGGTGGGTAAACAGCTTCTTGCCTGGGAACTGACCTTGAGAAATACATTGTTATTTTTAAAATGCAATTCTATTGGCTGTATGCAAATTAGGTGGTCCTGGACCCATGTTTTATGTTATAGCCATATGGGACTAGGGATGAGTTGGTGATTGGAGTTTGGAATGGAAAGAGAGGACATGGATTAATCCAGTCGAAGCCCATTTGGAGCTTAAAACATGAGGAATACAATTTTGAAATGTAAGAAGATATTTAGATAAGACAAGTTTATTTTTATTTCCGGATGGAAAGAGGCAATTTGCTTGTTTTCTCTTTAGAACATATTTTTATTAGATCTGGAGCCTGCTTCATGAACTGTACTGAATGCTGTGTGTTTTTAAATAAAGAAAACTTTCTTTCATCAAGACGTCTGGTTATTGTTTGGATCAAGAAGAGAATCTAGCCACATTCATGCTACCTTATCTGCAACTCTCCCTTAAATCAGTGAATTGCTCCGGGACACAATCCGCAGTTACTTGCTTTAAAACAGCAAGGCTTTCTGCCTAAATTGGAGGCAGGTGTTTGAGTTGAGTGTTGGTTTAGCCCTGACCTCCCAGAGTCTTTGGGAAGTGCCAGAATACCCAAGTTAAGTGGCAGGTGGCACACTGGGAGAGCCGAGAGGAGGGGGCTATTAACTAACGCTTAAAGCTTTATGTTCTTGTAAATTCCTAGGGTAAAGCAAAATAACTTAAGTTTGTTCCTGTAAGTTTCTTTATTGTCACCCAGTTAGAACCAAGGAAAGTTCTTATTAATCAGAAAAGAGCTATAATGCTTTGAAATAAGCAGAAGGATTGTCACGATATAGAAAAGAGTGTAATACAGTACTTGTAAATCAAATTGGGGGTGGTGGTGTGTTTTTTTAAAAAAAAATTATAGAGAAAGCATTAACAGAAGGCAATGCTCAGTTTGTCTGCATATTATAAAACAACATTTTGCCAATTCTTTCTGCTTTCCGATCCTAATTAGTATTGATCGTACAGTTACACCTCGCTTAAAGAGCATAATGCGTTCCACAGGATTGCTCTTTAAGCGAGTTTGCTCTTTAAGCGAAACACCATTGTAAGTGACCAATTGTGGGTGGGATTGTGAACCCCGATTTATTTATTAAGTGAGTTTTTGGTTGGTTTTATTTGTTAAGCGAAGCGAATATTCAGAGAAAATTCTGCTCTTTAAGCAAATTACTCTTTAAGTGAGGTGCTCTTTATGTGAGGTTTGACTGTATCTTGATTCAGGTATCAGGTCTGGTGTAAAATAATTATATCCTTCTTGTTTGATCTGCCAGCATATTTATTTTAAATATATGGGTTTTAAAAAACTTAGCAGTCTAGTTGTACAACCCTGTACAATTAGGTCAGCTTGTGACCTAATATTGGCATTTAAGAGCAATTCTCTCCCTAGCATGATTAATCTATAAATGCCTGCCACTCTGTCTATGTTAATAGAAATATAATCACAAATATGTGTATGATACCCATTTGTTCTGCATCTTTTCTATAAGGTGTCTCAGCTTTATTTCAGCTGAGAGGTATTTATGGTTTGCCATTTTACTAGGATGATAGGCTACAAAGCAGATTTCATTTAATTCCCCTGACATTTTACTGACACACCTCTTCTGGTCAATAGGCTATAGCAGTGGTGTGCTTCAAAAAATGTACTACCACATTGTGGGCATGGTATGGTGGGATTGGCCAGGGGGAAAGCCCTGCATTCCACCTGAATTAGGACTACTTTATTTCAAAACTTGAATGGGCACGGCCAACCAGAATTTCTGCTACCGGTTCTGGCGAACTGGTGAGAACCTGCTGGTGCCCACCACTGGGCTATAGTGAGAAAGATGTCCATGTCAGTTAGTTATAAGAACTGGGTACTCTTGATAGTAGTATGTATATATGACTAGTGAACTATTTGGTAGTTTGCTTCTTTCCTGAAACCTTTGTGAAAGAGTAGTGATTTTATACAATGCTAGTTGCATCCTCTTCCAGCATTTGAGACATTAGAAAACATAATAGCACCAGTAATATAAGGTTTTATATTGGTATTTCATGTCTACCATTGCTGTACCCATTTAAACAAAAGAGCCAAGAAAGAACTGGCAAACAGGCGTGGAGGAAAATGAAACACATTTCAGCACTCTCATTATTCCTTTCTAAAACCAACTCTTCCAGACTGTGATTTCTGTAGTCCCCATAATAGCCTGCCAGAGGGAAAACATAATTTGTTTCCCCTCCTTCCTAGGAAAGACTTATTTCCAATCAGTTTGCTAAAACATGGCAAATGGAGTTGATTCACTGGCTATCAGTGTAGCCTAATTTAATTCTTCTTTTTTTAAAAAAAAAAACCCTCTGGCTTAAAACTCCAAGAAATGGCACAGTATTGCTGCACAGTATCATGCCCAAGTAGCCAGCAGGAAAAAAGGATGCCATGCTTTACATAGCAAATACCATCCTGGATGTTGACAACATCGGTGGCATCAGACAAGATGGTTTACACCAGGGGTGGCCAACCTTGGTGCCCCAGCTGTTCTTGGACTTCAATTCCCAGAAGCCTACTCCAAGAAATGACTTAAACCCAGGGTTTCTGGGAATTGAAGTCCAAGAACACCTGAGGCACCATGGCTGGCCACCCCTGGTCTACACTGTAGGATACTGTCTTGTGCTCACTACCATTCACACTTGTGGGGGCGGGGAACCAAGACAATTGGTTTGTGTTTGTGTGAGGAGTGGTTAAATGTTAAAAAAAATGTAACCAGTTTCTGGATTTTTTCCCTTCTCCTTGTGAATAGTACTGTGTGAATGGTACTATTCTCCTTCTGAATGTAGATCACTGGGCCATTTTCTGGCATTTTGAATCATGGATATAAAAATACAATATAACACATTCATAAATCAGAGTGATTTTTTGAGAACTGAGTTTCCTGTTATTTTAAAATCGAAAGTTTACTCATGCTACACACAGATTCCAACTGAAATTTTTGACATGTAGAAGTATTCAGTGCTAGAGGATATCAGAATATAAGCACACGATCTGTATTATGGTTGGTGGGAGACGGAAAGACTTCTGGCATGTGGCTGTAGTCCTTCTGTATCAAAATATCATGAAGGGTTGTTTCAGGCTTAATGAAATGGTGGGGCAAAGATGTGAATATGTACAATAATATATACATTGTAAATACAATAGTTAAGTTGCAGAGTTCAATTCTGACAAGCCAAGGTTAACTCAGACTTCAATCCTTCCAAGATTGGTAAAATGAATACCCAGCTTGTCAGGGACAATATCAGTGGTGGGCATCAGCAAGTTTGCACCAGTTTGCCAGAACTGGTAGCAGAAATTCTGGCTGGCCCTGCCCATCCAAGTTTTGAAATAAAGTAGTCCTAATTCAGGTGCAATGCAGGGCTTTTCCCCTGGCCACACCCACCATACCACACCCATAATGGGGTAGTAAATTTTTCTGAGCCCACCACTTGACAATATGTTAATTAATTTGAACTGCCCAGAAAGTGCCTTAAGTGCTATGGGGTGGTATATAAGTGTAATTGCTATTGTGAGTTGATAACAGAGAAACAAACACATTGTTTAACCCAGGGGTGCCCAAACTATGGCTCGTGGGCTGGATCTGGCTCCCAACACCAATTCATCCAGCCCTCATCACTCCTTGAAGCTTCCAGGAGCGACGAGGGTGGTGTGGGAATTGGCATTGTGGGCCAGATCTAGCCCATGGGCCGTAGTTTGGGCACCTTGGGTTTAAGCTGAGATCCAACCCATGGGCCATAGTTTGGGCACCACTGCTTTAACCATTCCTCATAATGCAGACTAGAAAGCTAAATTCCAATTTCCAAAGCCTTTCCTAGGGTAAGGAAACCTGAGGACAAAAAGCTATGTCACACCAAAATCCTTATGAACATGTTTGCCAATAAAGTCCTCTTGCCATTTGAAATTAAAAAAGGGGGAGGGGAGGAGACCTGGTTGTTAGCAAAATGTGTCACTTGAAACCAAGGTGAAAATCATCCATACTATGCAGCGGTGGGTTTAAAAAAAAAATTACCACCTACTCTGTGGGCATGGTGTGGTGGACGTGGCCAGGGATAAAGCCTTGTGTTTCACCTGAATTAGGACTACAGTCAAACCTCGCATAATGAGCGTTTCGCTTAGTGAAAAACTCGCATAACAAGCAAGTTTTTTGCTAAGCGGTCTGACTCGCATAACAAAAATTTTTGCTATGCGAGTCGGACTTTCCCTATGGAAAAACTCGCATAACGAGCATTTCTAGGGGAAAAACTCGCATAGCATTAATTTTTTCGCTATGTGAGTTTTCCCCCTTGAAATGCTTGTTATATGAGTTTTTCCATAGGAATTTAGTTTGTTTCACTTAGCGAGCAACCTCACTTAGCGAACAACCTCGCATAACGAATTAAATTTGTTATGCGAGGTATTACTGTACTTTATTTCAAAATTTGGATGGGTGGGGGCAGCCAGAATTTCTACTACCGGTTCTGGCAAACTGGTACGAACCTGCTGATACCCACCACTGATACTACGAAAAAGAAAGACAGGAAAGAAAGATAGAGGGAATAGATTCATTTTAAAGAGAGCCTTACATATACACTGGTCAGAAAGTCAGTTCTGCTCACATCAAGTCACAATGCAAAATGCAGCAATTTCACATCTTAAACAACTGAACTTATGAATATTTGTTCTCTATACTTTTAAAAAGATATTTTAAAATATATTTACAACCAGAAACAGAATCCTTTTTAAATGTCCATTTGTCTAGGAAGGAGTTGAAGATCTCCTCCTGACTGTCAGTGAATTAGATCCTGACTGACATGGTCAAAAGTTCAGATTACCCCACAGGAAACTGAACCTGCAGCCTTTTGAGATACCTTTTTAGGATCAGTATTTCAGCTGCTGCAACTGGGATTCCTTCTGAATCATTGGAAAAAATGGGTGGAATCAACCATTATCCTTCAAAATAAGCAAGAGATGTCTTTTCAATTTATATGAATTGTTTTAAACCTGGGAACATAAAAGGTGACTTGTTTCTGTACATGGTAAAATAATATTACTTTTTAAAAAATAATCTGGAAACCATTTGCTCAATCTTTCACATGTTTGGAACAGAGCAAGAGTAGAATATTTGTGACATCTATGCTATGTTTGGTGCTGATCTGACAATTTGCTTCAAAACTACAATATTTTGTAATATTTTTAGACTTGTCTTGTAGAATGTTGTGGCTCAAGAGGTTAAGTTGCTGAACTCAGTGACTGGAAGGTTGGAGTTCGATTCTTGAGTACTACATGAAGGAGTGAGCTCCCATCTCTGTCCCAGCTCCTGCCAACCTAGCAGTTTGAAAGCAAGAAATTGCAAGTAGATAAATAGGGATAACTTTGGTGGGAAGGTAAACAGCGTTCTGTGCACTCCGGTGTTTAGGCATGCCTGCCATGTGTCCACTTGAAATGTCTGCAGACACAGACAGCATTGGCTCTTTTGCTATAAACAGAGATGAGCAGTGAACCCAAGAGTTGGATATGAATGGATTTCAAGCAAGGGCAACCTTTTCCTTTATAGTAACATAATGGAGTGCAGCTGTAACAACTGGATGCAAGGAAAAATGCCCTCTATATTCAGAACTATATTCAGAATGTTCTCTTAACTATTCCAAAGTATTTCAATAATTAATTGTAACACCTGGCAGAATCTATCTGGTCATAATCCTTCATTGTCCATTAACTTAGTGTTGATATCAAAGAGGTTTTAGAGCAGGCTCATGTCCTGATGGCATCGGTTAAATATCTGATAGGGTGTGTTTATATACAGTATATCAAGGTGTTGTTCAAAGTACTTTTCTATAATCTTACATTTATTATACTTACTGTATATGCTGGCGTATAAGTCTACTTTTCCCCCCTGAAAAACATGCCTCCAAGTGGGGAGGGGGTGTTGTCTTATATGCCGGGTGCACTTCAGTTGGGATAGACATAGTGGGCTCCCAATGCTCGCCCGGTGCCCATAGTGGCCTCCTAATGCCCGCCTGGTGCCCATAGTGGCCTCCCGATGCCCACCCAACTAATTCTACATACCATCCAGTATCGCGCAGTATCCAGCGTGGCTGCGGCAAGCATCAGCAGCGAGACAGGGGTGCCAGCCTTTTCAGCATGACCGGGCCGTTCTGCTCGGCGGGAAGCAGCGGTGCTCCGCCCTGCCCCTTGTCTATGCAGAGCTCGCACATGTGCACTAGTGCCGGCCATAGGGAGATGTTGAAATCAAATCTGATGTTCTTTTATGTTTTATTTGGTGTGTGGAAGGTGTACGGAAGAGGGGGTAGTCTTATATGGCGAGTATATAACAAACTCTATATTTTGAGTGGAAATGTTGGGGGGTCGTCTTATACGCCCAGTCATCTTATACGCCGGCATATATGGTAATAAAATGTGGAAGGAGAAACATTTCCTTTTAAATTGTACATTGAGTCAAAGTTATAAACCACACACTGACAAAAGTTATGAAAGGACTCCTGCTAGAATGTCTTGTATTGATAATGTCCAAGAACATCAACGCTTTCTTCTTTAAACATGATTTTTATTTGTTTAGAAGGGTTATGATAATAATTATGTGCCAACAAGTCAATTTCAACTTACTGTTTCCTTCTAGGAGTTTTCTGGGACTGAACTAGCTTGCCCAAACCTATTCAGACTGGCTTTTCTCCTGGAATTCAACTCCCTGCCTCTAGCTCATGGGTTCTCAACCTGTAGCCCACCGGCCTGCAGCGATGACTCTGGATGCGGAAGCAGAGGTGTTTACGACAGCTGTAAGTGTACCCATGCATGCACAAATGTGCCCACTGTAGTTATGGCAGCATTTGTGGCAGGGGGAAACAAAATGTCTGCCCCGCTCAGCTGTCTGAGGGGATGTTGTCCAGCCCATGGCGCAAAAACCTTGAGAACCATACATAACAGATGCTAACAAAATGTTACAAAATGTACATTACTGAATATATATTATGAGTTGGATCCAGATTTAGTCATACTAAGTGGCTTCAGCCCAATTAGTAGTACCAGCTGTCGGAGGCACATTGATTTAATGGAATTTGTTTAAGTATTGATTACCAATTGATTACCAAGTTACCAAGTTTTAGAGGAGATCCACTTAAATCAATGGAGATTCAGTTAATGATGAGTAATTTAGGAGGTGACTATGTGGGCAAATTTAAAATGGGCTGGTGTGGGCTAAAAAAGCTTCGATATATTTGGGTTGAGGCCTGGCTGCCGTTTGGTGTGTTCCTTGCATGCAAATGGTACAGATATATCAAACAACCTGATCTGTTCCTGTCCATTTCAGAAACCTCCATTCTTGCCCCCTATTGTCTCCACTGACTTATGGAAGGAAGTCTTCAATTTTCATTTTTTAAAATGGTGCAGCACATTAGTGTTGCCTTAATACAGGTTTTTAAAAAATGTTTTCCCCTTTCTGTGCTCCATGGAACAGAGAAAATATTTATTTCCCCAACATTGTGAAATGACTATCTTCTTAACCCATTTAAGAAACAGGATATTGAAAGAAAAAGCAAGTTTGACAGCTACAAGCTGTGCTTTGGTTTGTTTTCAGTGAATGCATGTGGTAGAAACGTGTTGGAGTGATCCTAAACTGCACCAAAAAAAGTAGAAGCCTATGACAGTGACCAAAAAATAAATAAATAAAGGTACAGATAGGAATGCTCTGGAAACTTTGGAGTGGAATGATTGAAGTAAAGCATACTAGACGATGATCAGATGGGCATTTATCCTGCTATGTGGTCCTCTGTGGAAGGAGATGGCTCACTGCTTTTTCTGGTGATTGAATGACTTAATTGCTGGAGTTTATTCTGCTAAGAATAAAGGTGGATGAAAACAGAGGAAATGTGGGATGGATTCAGATTGAAGGCAGTGGTATCTGAACCACCCAAACTTTAGTGAAAGGGGCATCTCAAGGTCATGATATAAGTAAAATCTAGAGACATTCTAAGTAATCTTTACGGGTATAGCTACATGACCTGTTATACCTTTTGATAGGAAATGACAGCAGATAAATGGTATGGCTCTGTCCTACAGAATTTTGGGCTCTGTAATTTTGTGAGATGCTTACAATTAATTACAGTAGTTCAGAAGAGAACTCTACAGGTCTCTAGCAAAGAATTCTATATTGCCCACCGAGTTACAAATGCCAGGATTTAATACAATGGAACCATTAGAGGTAAAATGGTATTATGCTATAATTTTCTAACAATATCTGATTTTTAAAAGACCAAGTAGACTTTTTTTGAACATACTTTTAATACATTTAACATCAGCAACAAATATAATGTAAACAACTTTCAAAATACCATAACAAAATTACATAACTAATAAGTGCACCCACCATCAATATCTTTACAGTAAACCCTCGACTTACATATGTCTCGAGTTACATAAAATTTGACTTGCATAATAATTTTGTGCTAAAACCATGTCCCAATTTACAAGATTTCCTATGGGTTTGCTTCGAGTTACATAAAGATTCTTTTTCCTATTGGTTTGCTTTGAGTTACATAAAAATTCATTTCCCTGTGGATTTGCTTCAATTTACATAAAAAATTTATTTTTCCTATAGGTTTGCTTCGAGCTACGTAAAAAACCGATTTAAGCAAAAGCCTACAGAATGGACTTTTTTGGTATGGTATGGTATGGTATGGTATGGTATGGTATGGTATGGTATGGTATGGTATGGTATGGTATGGTATGGTATGGTATCCAAAAGTATCTCTCTGATTTTTAAAATCTTCTCTGGTTTTAGTTCAAAATTGGTTCCCCCAGAGTCCCAACTGGATTTGATAATACTGTAGTTAGTTTTCAGTAACCCCTGATCACAGGAATCCAGTGGACTCTTTTGTTAAATCTGTTTTATACACTGCTACTGCAAGGCTCTTTTCCTCTGGCTGTGAACGAAGTGGTTTATTTGTTGTTCCATGGGCTTCTGTCAACTCTCTTTCTTTCATTTTTTCAAACAACAGTGTTTCCTGTCATTGATATTTCAAAACACTGGCTTGAATGATCACATGCCGAGATGGCAACCAAACCTTACAAACAACATAGGATGAAAATACTGTTGTTTTAATTGTAATAGCTTGGACAAATGTAATTGGGAAGTCAGTAGGCCAAATTTCTGAACAGGAAATTCTATTCCCAAATGAATGGAAGTAAATATTAATGTGCATAGTGGGGTTGGTAAATACTGGAGGGAGAAAAACGAGTGAGAAACACATGTGGTCAAGGGAAGAATAATGACTGAGAGCTGTTGTGGGTTTAGGAGTGTCGAACAAGTGAGGTTTTTAATCCAAACAAATCTTGTCATATTCTATATATAATGCTTCTTGGGAATTCTGCAGTAGATGGACATTTCCACTTTCCAGCAGAAGTCTTCTATTTTCTTACCAGCTTATCACAATAGTCCAAGACATTACTGCTACAGAACTGGATGCACAGATAGGATGTGCAACATGCAAAATAGAGTTGTCCTCTTGACCCTCAACCTCTCTATGCTGGCTAGAACATATGTAAAAAGAACATTGTTCAGTTGCATGCTGTTCAGTGGTGGGATGTCAAAATTTTTACTACCCAACCGTGACGTCATCACAGTGTGGGCGGAGCTAACGTCATGACATCATGATGTCATGGGCGAGGCCAAATAAAATAAAATAAAATAAAATAAAATAAAAATAAGCACATGCACACACCACAACCCATTCACCCACCCACCCACCCACTCACAACACAAACCCGTGAATAAATAAATAAAATAAAATAAAATAAAAATTACATTAAAATACAACCACCTACCCACCCCAAACATAAATCAATCCACCCACCCACCCCAAACACAAACCCATCACTTACCTCTTAGTATAAGTGCCTGGGCAGCACCATGTTGCAAGATGGATATGGTCATTGTACCAGTTCTCTAGGATAATATGCTTTAATGTAAATGTAAAACAGCTGTATCTCCTTAAGGGTTCTCCAATTGGAGCAGCAATTGGAACAGCACAGGTGTAGCTTATTGATGAGGTAACTCCAAGACTTTGCTTAAAAACCCCAAGCCAGGCTGCCAGGCCTTTTTAGGAACTGTGGTAGTACGTCAATATAGGTAAAGGTATTAAATACACATTAAAATACACACAGACACACCACATCCAAAGGTGAGTCACTTATCCTGGGGAGCAGGCTATAGGGAGCTTCAGGCTAGCAGCTTCTCTTCCTCCTCCCCACTTGGGAGGACAGCAAGGAGGCTGTGCATACGCGCCAAGCACTGTAGAGGTACATGCACAACAAGTGCTTGGCACCAGTGAAAAAGTAAGCCCTGAAGGAGGTTCCCCCAAAATAGCTGCTACCGGTTCTCCGGGATGCTGGGAAAAGTTACTACCAGTTCTGGCAAACTGGTGAGGTCCTGTTACATCCCATCGCTGATGCTGTTACAGTCCATTATATGGACTGGAAGCCACATAATTGTGTAATCGGCCTTCCTAATTAGGGCCAACTGAAGTTTTAATTTCAGTTTATTTTTATCAAAAAATTCCCATCAATTGTAAATTTCTTCCTTTGGGGAAGAAATGTAGAAAACATGAAATATAGCATGCAGGGCCATAGCCAGAGAGGGGCGGGGCGGTGTGTGTGTGTGTGTGTGAAAACTCTCCTGAGCTAACAGCCCATCCCCTCAACCCACTCTGGGATGCCAATGTTATATATGTATTTGTAACATTGTTGCCCCTCCTTAAAATGTGTTGCCCCTCCTGAAACCCCCCCCCCAAAAAAAAATCTAGAAATCTAGAATCCTGGCTACAGCCCTGATAGCATGAACCACCTAAGAGAGAATGTTTAGACAGGGAATGTTGGAGACCTCAGAGGTCACTCCTACCTCTAGTGCTCACATCTCATGGGTACTGGAGAGCCCAAACTTCCCCAAGTGCTCTTTTTGGAATCACCATCAGGGTACTACTTTTTTTCAGTGCTCTAACTCCAGGACTCCTTCCACCTGCCCCAGGGTCCTGCCCGGCTGGGGGCATTAAAAGCCTCATGGCAGCAAGACTGTTTCATGCTGCCACCGCCAGAAACATCTGCGGCGGGCCAGAGAGGCTTGTCACCTTTTGTAATCTTTGTAATTTTTATAATCTTTATAATCTTTGTGTGAACTTGATTATGATTTGGAATTTTCGATTATTACTTGCTATTGATGCCTATAGAATTTTCAATGCTGTAATTATATTGTGATTTTTGATGTTTTGTTGTATTGAAGCTGATTATTTGTGATATTTACATGTTGTGTTTACGAATCTGTAACTTTATATGTGTTGTGAACCGCCCTGAGTATGTCCGACCGAGTAGGGCGGTATAGAAATTGAAATAATAATAATAATAATAATAATAATAATAATAATAATAATAATAATAATAATAATAATAATAATAATAATAATAATAATAATAATAATAATAATAATAATAATAATAATAATATTGATCCTAGTGTCTTTGGATACCTGGAACAACATATATGAGAGGTTTGCAGCCATTAAAGACTGCTTCCATTGCCAATATCGAGTATGATGAAGGGGGTAATGAGTCCCTTCAGTAATTTGGATATTGCCATCACACACTTCCCCCGCTCCTCTGCTGAGGGACAGGGAAAGTATAAAAAACCCCAGCTGATCGTCATAGAACTACATCAGTTAGGAAGATTTGAAAAAAAAAAATCTCATTTTTCCACGTACAACCAATCAAGAAACTGCTTACATTGTTTGACAGGTGGAGCAGGCTAAACATGATTTAGCCCCAATAAACCACAAAAACAGAGATCCCAGACTGCCCCACAAGGAAACTGTTCAGAGTCAATGTTCCAGGACCTTGAATCTGAACACATTACTCTTGGAAGTCTGGGATGGAACTTCTATGTATTTAAACACCCTTTAGTGGTGAAAATTGGTGGCAACATCTTTCTCTCTTTTTCTTTATTTAAGAGGCTCTTCATCTTTAGCATATATGTGGCTGGAAGGAATGGCATGATCCTTTCTATGTTGGAAGCATGAATATTGTCAGAGCACAAACAGGATTTTTTTGTTTTGTTTTAGTGCATTATTAATAAATATTTACCGTAATTCACAAAATCTTTCCTATTTAGGATGGGAAAGATTTTGATATTTTTTTAAAAATTGAAGTGTAGAACAAGGTACATTTTACCTCTATTTCTGATCATTGGGAAAGCTGGTAACTGTAAGGGAAATGGGCAGAAGAGTTGCCACCATTGACCTGTGACATATTTTAATATTATTAATATTTTTGCAATGAGTTAAAATACAACTTGCATATGTTTCATGAAAATCTACTATGATATAACTTCTTCATATTGATTTTAAACTAGCAAGCAACAGAATTATGATCTGTTTTACTGTGGTGTTTGCCTCTTGCAATAATAGTAGTGTTGACTTACAGTGACCCTTTCCAGGGTTTTTTTGGTAGAGAACATACAGAATTGGTTTGCCATTCCCTTTTTCTGGGGACACCATGGACTGTGCAGGATGTCCAAGGCTATACAGGTTGGTTCTTCTCCCAGGAGACACAGTGGGGACAATAAACAATATACTCAAAATACAATCCATACCCAATACAAAAAAAATTATACAATAATATGTAAAGTTTTGTGTCTAAACCAATGAGTTATCTAGCCAGCTGTTTTGGGATTCTTAGATTTCCTCTCATTTAACATTACAGTATTCCAGTGGAATACTGTGATAATGTGTTTGGCACATGTTCCTGGTGGATGCTGCCATCTGTCCCAGGATTAACACTCTTCCAAATCAGCTCCTCATGCATATGCCTGGTCTGCCCTGGATTTCTGCAGATACCACCATCAGAGCCATGCCTTCACTGCAATGCATTATCGATTGCTTTGATTGTCTATGGATCTCCTAAAGGTAAACATTTTGCCCACTGTAATTTTTGGTCAACTGTATGTTGCTATGAATTTCCCCATCGTTTATCCCAATGGTGTCTGCAGGCAATTACCATGCTTTAATCTCTGCCCCATCTCATCCTATGCAACCTGACTACAATCTCCAATACATGTGTACACTACTAACTTATGCTTTATTCTTGGCATCAGTTGGGTATGCTGTTTTGGTGCCATTCATTAAACTCTCAATCACACAGCTGAACACCATGATGTCAGCCTTTACCCCAGTGATTTACTTGGTGAAATATACATTTTCCCCTCTACTGTAGGAAACTACAGCCCACTTAATTTCTTTTGAAAAGATAATGTTTTCTGTAACAGTCAACGACATGGCTGTACTATGTTGTAAGACTGATCTCATTGGCATGGTTTGGTGTTTGCAACCTAGGATGAATGGATGGCGTGACAATAGTCATGGGTCAAGAAAAACATTGCTCCACAACTGATGCAGCCCCATAGCAACTGATGCAATCATTCAGTATTGGGATGTGTCACTCAATGCCGTCATAAAGGAAGTGAATGTAGCATCATGGTATGCAAGACATAGAAGGGCAAGGGAGATTGTGGTGGTTATGGGTGGGGCTTTATTAGCACACTTCTTTAATACTTAGGACTTTGGATGCGGATTTTGTGGTCCTACCCATCTAACCACAAGGTGGGTGAAAGGATGGCAATGGAACAGCTCCTTGTAACTCACACAATCACACCTGGACTGCGAGTAGTGGAGAACAAGCAGGAAATAATTAAGGGGCAGAAACTACCCTGAAAAGAAACTGGTTTACATTGAGAAGCAGAGCAATAGGGACCAGTGTCTGTATTACACCTCTGTTTAGCTAAACAGACTTATAGCAGGAGTTCTCAACCTTTTAAACCCAAGGGCCGGGTCATGCTCCCTCAGACAGCTTCAGGGGCTGGACGGCCATTTTGCCCTTCCTCCACCACATGGCACTTCCTGGTGTGGTGGAGTGGGTGGGGGCCACATGAAATAGTGCCACAGGCTATATCCGGCCCATGGGCCGCAGGTTGAGAATCCCTGGTTATAGTCTCTACTCAGACCTTCCCATTTCCCATGGGAAGATTTGAGTGGGGAAGTGGCATTCCAAGCTCTCCCCTCTCATATCAACACTTTCAGTTTTTCTAACATTTAGAGCTATGTCACTTTAAGAACTAAATGGCCTTTTAAGCGCTCAATTAATGCCTAATTCAAGTAGAATAGAGAAAAGATTTGATGTCAGTATTATTGACAAGATGTTGCTTACTTATTATTTGTTTACTAGGGTTTTGAAGGTTTTCGGCTTTAACATCAGCTTTGTTTGGGTTAATTGAATAAATTTAATTAAAACTCTTGAACTCCATCAATCTAACTTTAAGTATAGCCCCAAAGGCAACACTTGCTTGAAAAAGTTCAAAGAAAATTAATATTTGAAGCTTGGAAAATACTCAGTAGGTTTGCCAGCTGCTTTGGAACAAAGGTTAATAATCATGCCTTCACATACCCTGACACAAGTTTAATTCTCTTTTTTGGACAAGATTACTGGTCAAATTAATTGGCTTCAGTCCCCAAGTAGAGGAAAGGAGTAACTTGATTATTTGTAATAACATTTCACAGCTTCTAAACATTTTAAAGCAGTTCAGGTTGGACCTGCTTGTTTCTGACCTATGACTATTTAGCAATTACAGTGCCATTTTGCCTACAATGATGGGATGATACTATGTATTACCTAAGTACTTTTCACCTATTGAGGAAGCAGCCATACCCAAAGCAGTACCAATTGATAAATGTAGCTATATTCTAATTCAGTATAATTTATACAAGCTTACTCCCTACCATTTATGGTATTCAAATTGTTATTAAAAGTAAGCAGGTTTACAAGTCTATGAAGATCAGTGAATAATCAACTATTGAAACATAATTATCAAAAGGGGATCTTTGACCCTGCTCTTTGAAAAGAATAAAGAGTGAACAGAGGTTTTGAATTATTAACCACTGAGTAAAGCTTATACTCTACCAGCTTGATGGTACTGTTGAAAACATTTACCACTAGTTTTGAGTTTTACTATTTCAGGGTAAAATTAGATCAGTGATGGTGAACATTTTAGAGACTGAGTGCCCAAACAGAAAAGTGGGGTGAACTCTGTGCTGGGTGAGGGAGGACGTGCTCCCGTTGGGCTGCTGGGCAGAGGGGCGGGGTGAACTCTGTGCAGGGGTGATGGCGCACACTGAGTGCCCACTGTGCCATACATTTACCACCACTGAACTAGATGTTACACTTAGGACATTTTTAGAAGTGGTGTTCTTTCAAGCTCGTCATAGCATATGCTTTTTTCCTTATCTTTTTATCTTAAATTTAGCATGCTTGGCTTTGTGGTTGATAAATAGCTTAGGTTTAATTTGTAAATCTGGTTGCCTTGTGGCACATTGGGAAGGATGGATTAGTAATTCTGTGTCCCAATCACCATATTTCTCATCAGACTTCCAGTCTAAAATGATTGAGGTGGTCTCATGTATGCAGTTAGATTAGTTTTGGGGATTGGGGTGATACAGTGACTCTGTTCCAGAAAGCAGCATGAAAGGGTGACTTGTGCTTAATTCCATAGAATTTATATAATAAGGAATGTCCTAAGGTTCCTTTTTATGCCCTTATAATTTTTAACATTTTATGAAGGTGCTTGGTGGAGCCATCTGAGATTTGGAGAACGTGCCTCCAAAAGTTCAATAATCTTTTGTTTCTGGTTCAGCAGAAATCTGGCATCTGCCTCCCTTTCAGTCTGAATGCCCAAATAGAATGTTGCATCCTTTAGCTCCATCATCCCCACCTCTTTGCACAATGGTGTATAATTTCTTTTTATTCCTGTTCTCCTTGAGAGTTAGGTCACCAACATTGGGAAGAATAAAAATTAAATGTCCAGAAATGCTTCTGGCATTACAAGCACCTTACTAGAAACCTTGTTGTTGCAGCAGCATCTTCAATTTCTCTTTCAAGGCCAGAGCAGCTTGCTGCAGCCCATAGAGGCCTGCCTTTAATTTGCCAGTTAAATCAGCACGTTTCTGGTTAATGAAGCCAGGTGGCTGCTCCATATACAGCTCCTCTGTAATCTCCATATTGAAAAACAATCTTGACCACAAAGTGCTTAACTTGCATCTCTTTGGATGCTGATTGCTCAGGGCTATGCTTGATAACAGGAGGAAAGTCTTCTCCATATTTCTGCAGGGGCCATTCTGCACTCAGTCTTGCCTTGTACCATTCCATTTCTCCTCTTGCACTCTATTTCACCTACGTGCACCTAGTGGCTTTCTTGCATGGTGGTACATTGGCCAAGGTTCACATCTCAATTTTGTATAGTGCTTCTATCTATTCTCTTGCAATTTCTTTCCCTCTAGTGACTTCAGCTGCTGGCATCTGTTTAGTTTGCTCCTAGGTCAGTGATGGCAAACCTTGGCATTCCAGGTATTTTTGGACTTCAATTACTTGAAGCCCAGGTCAGCGCTCTGCTGGTCAGGGCTTCTGGGAATTGAAGTTCAAGAACAGCTGGAGTGCCAAGATTCACCATCACTGTCCTAGGTCATTGACTGATTTATCAGTGATGACTTTGTGATGTAGCTGAGGTGAAGCGGTACACTCCTTTTGGGTCATGATGAGAGTCTCATCATGAATCATGTTGTGGCATCAGTGCCTCTTCCACTTCAATCATCTCTCCATCTCCATCCCCTTATCCCATCCTTTGTGTTATCATCTTCCTGCTTGCTGACTCAGGTGGTGAAGGCACTGGCCTATGCAATTGGGATTCTTTCTGAATAGTAATAAAAAAGATGGTGGACTTTACCATTTTCCTTCAAGATACGTAATATTGGTATTTTTAGCTTACTTAATTTGCTTTAAAATCTGGTGTCTTAAAATTTCCTTTGTTTCTGCCTGGGTGATGGTAAATCAGGTTTACTTTTTAAAAACGTATAACCTGAAAACCCTTTACACAAACCTTCCTCCTGCCCAAATTTGGCACAGAGCTAGACCAGACTTTCTGCTACATGTATGCCAAGTTTGCTGCTGATTTGTTTGGGGTGCTGCCATTTTTATATAGCTGCACTCCCATACAGCTATAATTAAGCATGCTTTCCAAAGAAACCTGTGGCATGAGGAAGAGCATTAATATTCAGTCTAGAATCTGACTGGGAATTCTTTAGGACGTGCTTAATTTATCTTTTTTAATCTAATCTACCAAACTGGGAGCAGAGTTAGCCCTGAAACAAGGAATAAAACCATGTACTGTATTCAGGAAAATGAAATGGTCCTGAAGTTCATTGATGTAGCCTATCCATATATTAAATAAACTTTCATAAACTTTCTTGTGGGAAGTATTACATGAAACTACTTTCATGTAATGCTTAGCTCTTGAACTATTGATGCAATAGAGAGTGTTGGAGAGTGTCCATGAAAAAACTGTGGGTTGTATTTCAGTTTTGATTCACCACCACCACCAAAAAAATGTGACATGCAATTAGGATATTGCAAACTCTCACAAAGCCAATAGAAATGCCATTGATTATATAGCAAAATTGGAAAATTGACCAGTTTCCTCTCCAACTTGTTTTGTGCATGATACAGACTTTCATCTTTTCAATGTAACAGTTAATTAGAATGGAAAATTTGCATAACAATTCTCTTTTTTTGATAATCTTCTGCAGGTTCTTCCCCCTCTGCCCAGCAGTGGTTAACTGATAGTTTTGCTTTGTCAGGTACTTTCTGTTCCACCTTTTTTTCTGCTGCATTAAAACAAAGCAGGGGAAATGAGATATGTTCTAACCAGAATGGTTTTTTCTGGTCACCTTCCCTTCTTTTTCTCTGTACAATGTTCTGACATTATACATGCTTATTTATCTGGTGATACACCAGAGTTTACCCCTGTTATGTTCATATCAAGGCTTGTTTGTCAGCAGGGATCCACAGATCACGCCTGCCCAGTGACCAGCTCCTCTTCCTCCTGGTTATCACTTCCTGATCTTACCTGTCTCCTCCAAACAAGTGACTGCAATTTATTTATTTATTTATTTCACTTATACCCTGCCTATCTGGGATAGACATCCACTCTGGGCGGCTTACTCTATTATAATAAAATAAAAGTGGAACAAACATCATTAAAACAATAAAACAACCCACACTCACCTAATAGACTTTAGCCTGATCCAGCAGGTCTCTTTTTCATATCTAAATTGGCATTAATATTGTAAAATAAGAAATGCTCTCTCCAGTCTTGGTGATCATTTTCATTCAGCCTTTCATTAGTTGCTAGTGTAACTCCATAACAGTATTTTGGCCATGTTATTAGCAACCCAATTTAAAAGTGATTGATATATTTTGATTGTATTAACTGTATTGTTACGGTGTTATATTTATGTTTTAGATTGTAATATTGTATTGCATCGCATTTTTCTTTTTTCTTTTCCCCTTATGTTTAGATATATTGATTGTATTAACTGTATTGTGTTATGATGATATATTTATGTTTCATATTGTAATATTGTTGTTTCACAGAATGTTATATTTGTGTGTTTTCTGTGAGCCGCCCTGAGTTGGTTTTTACTGAGTAGGGCGGCATATAAATCAAATTAATAATAATAATAATAATAATAAAAATCAGAGCTGAGGGCCCCAAACTCCTTGACAGAAAGGCAATGGGAGGGTCTCCTATTTGGTCTTCAATAAACTGCCAAAGGCCTCCTCATCAGAAAGGTTTTCAATTGTCTCTTAAAGGATCCCAACGAGTCAGTCAAACACAGCTCCCCTGGAAGTGTGTTCCATATAACTGGAGCTACCACCGAGAAAGCCCTATGGCGAGTAGTGGACTTTCAAACCAACCTGGGAGTTGGGACTTGGAGTTGAGGTGTCTGACAAGAATGGGTGAAGTGGGCCTGATTTCTGAGGGGAAGACACTCCACCAAGTAAGAAGGTCCGAAATGGTTTAGGGCATTGAAAGTTAAGATACCCACCTTGAAGCTGACACAGAACGAAACAGGCAGCTGACTGGAGTTCTGCCAGGACTGGGGAAATATGTGCAAATTTTTTCACCACAGTAACCAGCCTGGCAGCCGCATTTTGCACCCGCTGAAGTTTCCATATCAGGGACGTGGGGAACCCCACATAGAGAGCATTACAGTAGTGATATGTGAGATTATCAGTGAGATAACTAGTGTTATGAGGGACCGCGTGTCCAAGTAGGGACACAAATGGGCTATTTGATAAAGATGGAAAAAAGCAACTTTGCACGCTGCTGCATTTTGTGCTTTCAGGGTCAGGTGGCAATCTAAGATGACTCCCAAGTTGCATACTTGGTCCTTAGAGGACAAGACCATCCCATCTAGCATTGGGGTCCAGGATCCTAATTGGGGAGATGGACCATCCAACACCAGCACCTCCGTCTTACCCAGGTTCAGTCTCAGCTTGTTAGCTTTGGTCCATTCCAGCACCACAGCCAGACAGTCATCAAGGCAGCAGACAGCATCCACTGCAGATGATGTAAAGGAGAGATAGAGTTGCATGTCATCCACATATTGGTGACAGCATTCTACAAATCTCTAGATGACCCCTCCCAGTGGCTTCACGTAGATTTTAAATAGCATTGGGGAAATAATCAACCCCAAGGAACACCCCATTGGAGAGTCCACAGAGTTGACAAACATTCCTCAAGCTGGACTCTCTGGGGACAATCACTGAGGAAGGAACGAAACCACTGTAAAATGGCCTCGTACCCCCAACTATTGCCCCAGCAAGATATCATGGTCAATGGTATAAAAAGCCACCAAGAGCCCCAGGAGTACCAGGATAGATGAAGCCCCCTGGTCAGCCTCCCAGAGCAAGTCATCTTGCAGTATGACCAGCCATGGCATGGCTTAAAGGCTGACTGGAATGGGTCCAAGCAGGTTGATTCATCCAAGACCCCCTGCAGTTGGTCTGCCACAATCCTCTCAATGATCATAACCAACCCCCCCCCCCCCAAAAAAAAAGGATATTCGCCACAGGTCTATATTCAGTGATGGGATGTTGCCAGTTCCGAATGGTTCCATAAAACCGGTAGGAACAATCCTGGAGGGTTCTCCGGGAAGGTAGACCTTTTTTTGAAGCATCCGGTTTTGACGCCTTAAAAAAAGAAAAAAAATTAAAATTGGAGCCAAAATTGCTCCAATTGAGTGTGCATGTGCAGAAATCAATCTGACGCATGCACACTGCATTTTTTGAATTTCTGTGCATGTGCGATTAGAGGCAGCCATTTGTTGCCTAGTATTTGCCAGAGTTGGAACTTTTCAGAGCAGATCCAGCGGCGGCGGTGATGGCAGCGACAGCAGTGGCAGGCGGCGATGGAAGGAGGCGACAGCGGCAGGTGGAAACTGCGGCAAGTGGTGGGCAGCGGCAGGCAGCAGCGACGATAGCAGCGGCAGGCAGCGAAGGTGGACGGCAGTGGCGGGAAGCAGCAGGCAGCGGCAAGAGACAGGTGGTGGTGGTGACAGCAGCGGCAGGCAGCAGCGGTATGCGCCGGGTGGCAGCAAGCACCAGGTGGCAGCAGGCAGCGGCGGCGATGGCAGCAGCAGGCGGCGACGGCAGCGGCAGCAAGCAGCCATGGCTCCAGAGGAGGAGGAGGCTGCAGTCAGGGGCGGCGCGCCTTGCCGTGCAGCCCTGGGCCATGTGGGCTCATTGGCCCCAAGGTGGGTAAGTAAGTGAGGGGTAAGTGAGGGTTTTGTGTTTGGGGTGGGTGGGTGTATTTTTATTTTATTTTTATTTTATTTCTTTATTTCTTTTATTTATTTAAGTTATTTACAGGTTTGTGTTGTAGTTGTTTGGGTAGGTGGGTGGGTTGAGGTGTGTGTGTGTGTGTGTGTGTGTGTGTTTATTTTATTTTAATTTAATTTATTTTTTTGGCTGCGCTCACAACGTCATGACATTGGCTCCGCCCATGATGTCATGATGTTAGCTCTGCTCCACTGTGTTGACGTCATGGTGGGGTAGAAATTTGTTTGTCATCCCATCACTGTCTATAGTTGTCCATAACATCTGTGGCCAAAATTTTTCCCCCAGGAGAGGGCATATGACTGTTTCCTTTAGCCAAAGAGGCATTAATGATATTTCTCAGCCACTCTCCTACACCCTTGGCAGAATTTAGTAGCCAAGATGACCAAGGATCAGAATGAGATGTCGTGGGGGGTTACAATGTGCAAGTGCCTTGTTCACCTCCTCAAGTGACGCAAGCCGAAACTGAACCCAAGATACCTGGCCGAGGATTTTACTGGACATCTCATCCAGATTTATTGTAACAACTGTAGCATATGAGCCGAAGGGAGTAGCAACCTTGTTCTGCGTTCTGTGTTTGCTTTGAGTGACTAAGTGGCTTAGGCAAGCATCATAGTTACAATAGCATTGAGAACCATTCACGTATGCCCCCCCCCAAAGGTGCCCCCCTAAGGTACTCTACATACATACTTAAAAGAACTCAAGAGCCACCCTGTTTTCTTTTATGTGAGACAGTGGATGAGACTCCTAAACTCAGTAATAAAAAGGAAAGAGGAGGTGAGATGGAGCACAGCAGAAGGACAAATTTTATGGACTCTTCAAAAAAGCCCAATCTGACTTGGGAAATGTTAAGGGCAACAAGCCATGCCTGTGTTTTTTTGTCCTGGAGCATGAACTACAAATTTAACAGGTAACCCAGCAACTTTCTTTCTCCCAAATGCCTAGGCAGACATATCTCACATTTGGCTAATAGCATAGCTGAAAAACAGGGAGGTGGAACGATCCCTAGAGCAAAACTAAAGAAGAAATCCTGGCTTAGCTGGAGAGATTTAATTTTAACAGTGGTGTTTATATTAGTTGGTGGAATGGAAGAATGGATCCCACAGGCAGATGTTCATCTAAGATGCATGTACTTCAGAAGATCTTGAGAAGAATAGAACCATGCACCTGTTTTAAATGCCGTTATCTAATCTAAATGAATGTATGTGAGGGGAGCTTGTATTCACTGAGTGTTTTAAAAAAGGCCACAGACAGTAACAGAAAGGGGGTTGATTTGAAATTCATAAAGTTCATGGGCCTGTTGCACTCTTACAAGTGTCCCATTACACTCTTAAAAATATTTTCTAGGTATCTACCTGTAGATGACAATCCCCAAGTTGAAGATGTCTTGAAGGGATCTTTTTGATGAGCCATGCAATCCAAGACTGTTTTACTGATAATGGCATGTGAGAAAGTGAAGGAGAGATCTTGAAGTTGCTCCTTAACAGCTACCAGTAGGACAACAAGATGAAAAAGCATACAGCTTATCTGATCACAGCCTTCACCACTACTCTACAGTGAAATATATTAATTTATGTGCCTCTATATGCATAAATTAGCATGCATGATTTTATGAAAGGAGTGTTCTTTCTTTCTTTCATACTTACTTACTTATGAGGAGGTGGTTAACCCAATCACCAATCCTGAGGCACTGAAATTATTCCTGGCACTGGAGTTATATTTTTACTTAACAGTTGCATCACCTTGGCAGGAAAGGGGTTGACTCCTTTAAATGCTAAAAGATAGCATAATGCATTTATTTTCATTTATTTGATTAAGATTCATATGTTGCCTGTCTGCCCTGTGGTATCCATGGTGGCTTACACAAAAGGTGTGTGTGTGTGTGTGTGTGTGTGTGTGTGTGTGTGTGTGTGTGTGTGTGTGTGTGTGTGTGTGTGTGTGTGTGTGTGTGTGTGTGTGTGTGTGTGAGAGAGAGAGAGAGAGAGAGAGAGAGAGAGAAGTTTTAACAATCCAACAAATAAGGAGTATACACTTAATAAAAAATGTGCAGTGTTATTTTGCTGTTGTTCAGTCACACCGTCGATTCTGACCCTTTGCAACCCCATGGACCATTGCATGCCAGGCACCCCATCCTTCACCATCCTTCTCAAAGTTCCTTTTGGAACTATTGTTCCCAGAATTCCTCATCCAGCATGCTTGTCCAAAAAAAGTAACATTTACAAAATCTGCTGTTTATTAGTCACGATGCATCTCTTTCTGGTTTGTGAAGTTGGGGACAATTCCCTGATTCCCCCTATCACCCCAAAGAGGGCCCCAGGGAACACTGATATTCTTTGTTTTGATCTGAAATCTTTATAGTAATGAGCGTTGATAAGAGCCTCGTAAAGGTCAGGTCTTTGATACTGTAGGAAAATATGTGTCAAATTACCTACTGAATCTGTCCACTCAGCTTTAAAGTGAACTGATGTAGCTATTCTGAGCTAGACAGAGAAATGTGATCGAAACTTCAAGTTGCACATGTCCTGGATTGTGGTGGTGGGTAATCAAAAATGTATTGCTCACTGTTTTAATGATATTGACCTTTAACTGTATAAGGGGATGAATCTAGACTTAGAGTATACACATTCCTTCATATTTCCAAAAATCTCTAATTGTTTTCATTAGAAATGTGTTCTAGCTGAAAGATCTCATTATAGAGTAAAAATTAGAAATTCTAATTTTCTAATTATATATAATGAAACAATATATACATATACAGTAATCTTTTTAACAACCTATAAACAAGGTCTGACAGTTCTTGGATTGGAGTCTAATTCTCCTGGGCTCCCATAAACTCCTATACAGTACAGATTATTCAATTTAATCCTTCCAGCTTCCCAGGAGTCTGCTCTAGAACCAGTCTAGTGAGTCATCATAAACATTTGTATTTTGCAACTGGAGAAAAATAACTTTTTAACAGTTATTTATGGAGATAAGAAATAACAGAACCAATTTGCCCTGTTTTCTGGTTCTAACTTAAGTTATTGTTGTAATATTTCCTCCACTTCATTGTGTTGGAAGTAGTAGGAAACACTATTAAAATCTACTGGATTGCTTTCAATAATTTCCTTATGTGATGGTGATTCATCCAGAAAATTAGCATTAGCTGTTATTTCTGTGCAACGTTATGTAGAAGAGGCCAAACGCTTACTTCTGTTTTCTGAAGCAAGGGAATTGTCAACAAATAGAGCATTATTTGGAGGAAGGGGACTGTAAAAATATGTATTGCAAAAATATTGTTAAGATTAGAGCAAATATAAGAGTACACTTTTGAAGAGGAGGAAACTGTAAGATTAAATCACAATTTAAAGGAATTTTACCCTGTACCAAACCAGATATTTAAGTTGTGAAATATCTGTGTAAATGTATATGTTACTAGTTCTTACTAGGTACATTAATGGTGAAAATTCTAGTCCAGTCCCAGGCAGGAGCAAAAATGATCCAAGGAGGCTCATCTTACCCCTCCCTCTATCAATGTATGAATGTTTAATCTTTTAACTTTGCTTAGTTTTAATCTCTTTTAATATTAATTTTAGACAGGATTTTATATTGTGTTTTATGTCTTTTTTTGAAGCTTTGTTAGCCGCCCTGGGTCTCTTGGAGGAGGGTGGTATATAAGTCTGATTAAATAAGAGGGAAATGAACACTCACACATCCCCACTTGCACCTAATCGTAAGTATAGTAAAACCTTGCATAAAGAGACTAACTCGCTTAAAGAGCAGAATTTTCTCTGAATAGTCACCTCACTTAACAACTAAAACCAACAAAAAAAAACCTCACTTAACAACTAAATCGGGGTTCCCAATTCCCCCGGCAGAAGTTACAATTGGTCAGTTTACAATGATGTTTCACTTAAAGAGCAAACTTAGTTAAAGAGCACTCCCATGGAATGTATTATGCTCTTTAAGCCAGGTACCACTGTACTTAGTTCACAGACAGAGAGGAAAGTTGTTGTAGCATAACTTTATTTGATACTTTTACAGAAGTGTCCAAAGATGCCTATGATCTGATGCTCATGGAATCTAATTCCCACTGGACCCAATTGGGCCTCTTAGGGAACTCATTTAAAAATGTAACTGGCCATGTTATTTCAGTTGAGAATTCAATAGCATTCTGGCAAAAATATGTGTCTTAAATTATTATAATTTCAGAGATATTTCGAGACAAAAAGACTTTCAAGAATCTATCTAGATAAAGGTGTAGACATGTCATAGATTTTTTTTAAAGTGGACTTTCAAGGGCATGTAAACTTTATTGTGGTATTATTCTTCCATGTCTAGGCCAGATGTAAAACTGCCAAAATGAAGAGGCCTTTTGGTGAATTCATTCTGCAGTTCCTTTTGTCTGACTCAATGTGAGAAAGATTATCCAGAAACACAAAGTTGCCATTACCAGGGCCCACCAAATTGTGGTTCAAAAATACCACAGTCTTAATAATCTTTGACATAATCATGCCAGAAGACATAGATCATTTCTGTGTGCAATAGACAACACTTATAATTTTTTTGTTATTCAGTTAACAACCTTTTAATTCTCAACTTCTTTTCAAACTGTCTATTTTCTTTTTTTAAAAAAAGTTAAACAACTGCAGCCTGCATTTTCAGATACAGTTAAAAGATGTCATAGGACCTTGAAACAGTGGTTTCCCTTTCACTAATCAGAATAAATGTGTTGGCCTTGATTCAAAAGAGTAAATAACCTACATGCATAAGATTGCTTTTAAGCAATTTCGAAGGCTTCACAAAACTGCCAGAGCTGTCTACTTCATTTCAAACTTCATACCTTAACCCACTCCCCAGAGTTTACAAAGTGAATGGGAAGACGTTTTTTAAAAGAAAGTAAAAAAATAAAATAAAAAGAGGTTGAACACATCAATTTGTCTGTGCTGACAAGGATTCTGTTCCTGTGATGGTGTTACATTCTTGCATCTAATTGTGTTGTTGCTATTATTACCATTCATAACCTCCATCTTCAGCCAGAAAGGCTTCTAGAGTGGTTTGTGGATCAATAAAAACAAGACAGTTCTCTTTCAACACTGACAATCTTTTTTAAAAAAAATGACACAAAAGTAAAATGAATGTGGTGGAGAGGAGAAGAAAATGCTGTGCCCAATTTCTAATGTTATACAGTTCTAGTATAATTCAGATACAATACCTACATTACACCATTTATTTTACTTAGTCTTAGTTCTGCCCCCTCTTACTATATATCTAGGCTCTTTGCCTGATACAGAAATCACCTATGCTCCATCTCTTTGGACAATTTCTAAAATGAGTGTGGTTTCTGTGTAGTGTCACAGTTCTTAGATGCATGAAAAGACTGCATTGCCCTGTCATTGCAATGTGCAAGGACATGAAGAAAACACAACTTTTCTATAGGTCCTTTGGGGATGATTCCATCTCAGTTCTGTTTCTGCTTTTGATTCTGTGTCCTGCTTTGGACTAGTTCTTCTGGTTCACTTAGACCAGTTGTGCCCAAATTAAGGCCCGGGGTCCAGGTGCAGCCCCCGACACCAATTCATCTGGCCTGCAAAGCCCTCATCGCTCCTGGAAGTGGAAGTAAAATGCACCCGTACAGGCGCGTTTTACTTCCACTTCCACGAGCGATGAGGGCTTTGTGGGCTGGATGAATTGGTGTTGGGGGCCACACCTGGTCCCTGGGCCTTAGTGACCAGCTTCCTGAACCATATGATCGGCCCACAGCCCAAAAAGTTTGGGCACCCCTGATTTAGACTTTCATTTTCTTTCTTTCTTTATTTGGTGGATATCTTGTTTTTCTACTGGGACAGGGATGTATATTTTGTACATTGCCTTGGGGAGGCTTCAGAAAAATCTGCATTTAGTTACCCATTGATGAGTAATATGTTACCTCAAGCCATATTTGCTCACTGAAACCAAAATCAAATATGCAATTCCATGAAGGGAATTCCACACATCAATTTATTTCTACTTCCTTGTTTTGTGGATCCATTTAAAAAAACATTTTAACCACAAACAATTAAAGAAAAATACTTTAAAACTTCTGAAAATGAATGAGTTCATATCAGTGGGTTGGAAAATGAAGCACCCTATATATGGTTCCATCTAAGAGTTACATTTTTATAAGTGATGCAAAGATGATTGAAACATAAAGTTTCTTTGTCTGAGCCATCACTTTGTTTTTCAGCCACTTAGAGGCTGAACTAATTCAGAATGCTAGTTCATAATCAACCAATGTTAACAAGACTTCTGAGAATCAGGTGAGGGATTGACAGTAATTCCTTTGAAGCTGGATTCCATTTAATATGCCAAAAATGTTCTCTAAAGATTCCCTGTAAGATGAAGGAGTATAGATTTGCAGAGTTTATCATTTAAAAATTCCAGACGGGTCCTTAAGATACAGGAAGTATTAATTTGCATTTGGCAATCCCCTTGAACAAATGTTTGCCTGAAGAAAGAAAAAGGGTGGTGATGAATCTGAGACCAACATTTTTGTAATAAACCATGCTTACTCTGTGAGTGTGATTTGTCACTTTCTCCTGTGGATGATATTCTGTCAAAAGGGGGTCAAGGAAAGGCATTCCTACTCTAGTGAATCCCACCAATCAGAGAAGTAGTCTACTCTCACTAGGGTTATAACATCCGAAGAATAAAGCTGTGGAAAGCTATGCCTTCCCAGAATTTAGAAACATTACTTGGAGGGGCTATACTGGCAAAATGAATCCTGGGAGTTGTGGCCCAAAGAGTAACATTTCCCATTTTCTGCACTTTCTCTTCCAAGAACACAAAAAGACAAGTTGAAGGATGTCTGAGAATTTTACAGAACAATCCTACACAAAGCTCTTCAGAAAAGAGTTCCACTTAACGTAATAGGACTTAGTCCCAGGAAAGTGTCAAAGGACTGCAGTGTTAGTGCAGCTGCAGTTTTGTGTACTTAGGCATCCTTTTTGGGATAATACAAATGATTGGAATGGGGATGGGGGCAGCGGCACCATAGCCTCTTTAATGTGAGCAAGGCAATCACTGCACAAGCGTTTGTAATTCAAGATGGCTTCTTCAGGCATGCACCTATTTCTCATGGATGGTGCAGGAAGAGTGTAAATGAGAGTTCCAAAAGTTCATGACAGATGTCCATGCCAGGCCCTGTTTCTTGGATGTGAGCTACGGGCTGAGTCAAGTCTGTTGGTTGGGTATGATCTCCAAATCTTCAAACCAAGGGAATAAACAAAATCACACGAGCACACCTTTGTCAATTTTCCAAGACTCAAACTAAAATCTTAATTGGTCTCTAAAATTCTAAGTGAGAATGAATTTTTTTATGAAGAGAGGTGTGGAGGGGGGGATCCAATTTATTGGTAACAGGTATTCATTCTTTGTAAATCATGGATTTATCAGTTCCTTTTAGCCTGCTATGCATTTTCTTGCAATCTACAAACAAAAGTAACAAACAAAAATGCCAGGGGTACTTCCATTTTAAAAGACCTTACCCTCTAGGGGTCCACAAACAACTCTTTATTAGCTCTGCTGTGCAGCAGTAACTGCTGTATTGCCTTTTTAAGACTCAGGGTCACATTCCTACCAAATTATTGCTGTAAAATGCTAGCATATAAAAAATCCCAACCACTCCCCATGCACTTCTGCTTTGGTTGTAATGTGGCTTTTTCTTGTGCGCCTGCAGAAATTAACTTAAAGAAAGTATTTAGTAAGCAAAATGCAAAACTTTGAAAATCCATGTCTTTTCTGATATTGGGAATGTGGTTTCTTAAATCTGCCTGAAATTGGGAAAAAGAGGGTATATTTAGTTGCTTTTTCCTTCTCCTTTGAAACTAACGTCTTCAGTGAAAACTGGACAAAGGGAGGTTAGATGTTAAAGCTTTGAGAATATACTAATGCAAATATCAAACTCAAATGTAGTTTCTCTTATATGACAATCAACTTCCTTAAATTCTTAATAATGATGAGGCTGTGATAAATGAGGATCTCTGTATTCTTAATTATAAATACTGAGGAAAGCCTCCAGCCTTCTGTGGTACAGAATAGCTGCTGAAATGGAAGCTGCAAGAGCACAGAGTAGATCCCAAAGTCTCTGGAGGCATGGTGTCATTTTGCTTGACCCTTAGCTAGTGCAGAAACAGTACATTTGGTTCCTTCTTGAATGACATGTTTCTCTGAGCTGGTCTATGCCATGAGAACAGCAACCCTAGCAATGGTTTGCCAAACAGAGCTTGTTCAGAGAGGAGTTGGGTGAGCACTTCATAGTTTTCCACCAATGTATATGGATTGTTCATCTCATTTTTTGGGAAAATTGACTGAAAACTCTGGAGGAGGGAAGGAGGGAAAAAAATTAAAGCCTGTTTAACCAATAGTAAAGGTGAAAGTCTCCCTTGTTTGAAAGCCAGTTGTGTCTGACTCTAGGGGGCAGTGCTCATCTCCATTTTCAGCCAAAGAGCCAGCATTCTCTGCATCTGCAAATGTTTCTGTGGGCATAAGACAGGCAGGACTAGACACCAGAGTGCACAGAACATCATTATCTTTCCTGCCAAAGTGGTACCTATTTATCTACTTGCAATTTTTTGCTTTCAAACTTCTAGGTTGGCAGGAGCTGGGACAACTGATGGAAGCTCACTCTGTCTCTTATCACCATCATGTGTAGGGTAACAATTAGGTAAGAAAGCCTAGGGGATCAAGGGAACAGTAATTTTCTTTAGGAGTCCTGCAGAAGGAGAACAAAATAAAGATGCAGCGTAGAACATCTGCTGGGATTCATTATACGAGGGAGGAGAAAAGGACGGGAGGATGGAAATTGTTGTGGTGGTCATGTGAACAGTCTGAAAGCCCTTTGTGAGACAATGAGGTTTGATACTGATATTGGGGAGAGTAGGGAGCAGAACTCAAAAATGCTTTCTGTTCTGAACTTTATTTGAACTAGAGAAGCAGCTGATGATGTTGAAAGCTGACTCTTTCTCAAAATACACACTTATGAGCAGGCCATGGTTTGTATCTCAGCCTGGCTCAAGAGAATTTCACTAACATCCATTAGCATTAACTTTGCTAGAAGACCAGGTGGTAGGAAAGGTTATCAGACCACAAGTGGGAGAACGCTAGCATGTCATTAGAAACAAAAGGTGGGCTACTGTTGGATGAGGATGGTTCGGTTATAAAGAATAAGTAACACAAACTATTTTTTACCCTTTAAATGTTTTTAAATACATGCTTATTTTGTTTTATTTTACTTATTTGTTCCCTGTTCAAGACAGCTTATAGTACTGTATGAGTAAAACAAACTATAATTTTAAAACAATTTCCTTGCAAAGGAGAACACAATTAATATGAGGTTTATAGAAATAAAAGAGATAAGTAAATCAGCAGGAGTGACAGTTCTGGAAAACATGAAACAAACGTCAGGTAAAACAGCAACAACAAAAATTACATCACCTTCAGCAAGTCCTCTGAGAATCCCACTTCATACAACATTTTGAAGCCATGGGGATATCCATAAAGAATGACACATTTGACAAAATAGCTGACATAAAAATAATAAAATAATAAATAAAAATAATATTAGCTCCCTAAGAATTTGCTAATACATTTGGACCTGACCAGATCTGTAACTCCTTATGACAAACTCATGAATTTTTGTGTGAATCCAGGCCCAAGCTAGACAATAGAGTTAGCGTTTCATTACAAAGGCCAAAATCTTGTTGTTCAGCATAGTCAATTACTCCAGAATAAGTCCATTGTATCAATGAGGATTTGGTGAGTCAGCGCCTCATAAATTCCACTGATTCAACTGGGCTTGGTTTAATGTAATTTACTAAACAAAGAAGCCTGAATTTGGTCATTAAGAAGTTTGCTGATTTTACTAGCACATTGCGCAACTTAGCTGGATTTTACTCTTTCTCTGGTACATTGAGTGCCAAACACTGGCACTTTTTTTTGTAAGTCTGATTATACTTGGAGGGAATTGTTTGCTTGCAGTTAAAGCACTGCAATAATGGAGGGATTGGTTTTTTTAAAAAGTGTAATTTTACCTTTAGTCACAACTAACTTTATTTGGATGTTGGAGATGTATTATAGAAGCCCTAGTCAGGCATTCTGCAGATGTAATCTCTACATGAGAGGAGGGTGGAATGATCACAAACCCCTTACTTCCATTTCCATCCCCATTATTGTAGCCCTCGTTTTTGTCAACAGTATACAGAATGATGGTGAACTTTGGCACTCCAGGTATTTTTGGACTTCAGGAGCCCAAGTCAGTACACCAGTGGATCAGTACTTAAGGGAATTGAAGTCCAAGAACAGCTGGAGTGCCAAGGTCTATCATCACAGGTATAGAGTGTGGTGGGGACTGTGGTGGCTTAGTGATTAAGATGCTGAACTTCACAACCAAAAAGTTGTCAGGTCATCAGGTTGAGACCCAAGTGCTGCACAATGGAGTGAGTTTCCATCTCTGTCCCAGCTCCTGCCAACCTAGCAGTTCGAAAGCAAGAAATTGCAAGTAGATAAATAGGGACCGCTTAGGTAAGAAGGTAAACAGTGTTCTGTGCACTGCAGTATCTAGGCATGCCTGCCACATGTCAATGGAAACATCTGCAGACAAAGAGAGCGCTGGCTCTTTGGTTATAAACAGTTAGCATGACTGGCTTTCAAGCAACGGTGAACTATAGGGTGTGGCTATCTGAGATTTGGAACCCATGTGAGAGTGTCAACAGATAGAAGATACCCTCTGCTATTAGATCATTCATGCTATAAACAAAGAGACAAACAAACAAATAAAAGGGATGAATGGAAGCAAAGCTACATTATTCAGATCTGCTCCTGTTCCTCCTCATGTGTTGACAGTGCATATATTAGACACATGACTAGAGGCATGTTTACATCCTTAATCTCAACCTATTGTGTAGTTAAGGCAATTCATTTTGGCTTCTAAGACATGAGAAGAGGTGCCTTTTACATTTATGTCATCAGCCACCAAGGAAATGGTGAAGATGAGTTTTTAAAATGTTGTAAATCTTTAAGGAGAAGCAAAAGATTCAACATAGATTGAAACAGGACTGGCATATCCTTTTACCTTGCCTCAGCAGGCTATTAAATCTAGGTAGCACTCTAGCATAGTGTCTAACAATCCATGTGACATTGGTTGTACAGATAACAGGCTACACCATTTGTTATCTCTTATTATGGGACGTGAGTAGGAACATATACCCTGTGCATAAATCCTGAGAGAAGCCAAAAGCAGGCTGTGGAAGATGTTGTAACATAGCCTGCAGGATTACAGTGGTCCATTTGCTGACATAACAGTTCTGTAAATCATTTGATGGAAGACATAAAAACTTGCCCTACTGGGACATGATCCTTGCAGAAACATTCTCTTTCCTTTGTTACAGGTATAGTCATGGTGCAAATATTCATTAATGCAGTCCTTTGTTGCATTCATGATTCTCCTCTTGTTTCTCTTCCACAATGGCTGTGTTCCATTCATGCTGTGTAAACCAGATGATGTCATCCTTAAGTAAAAAGAATATTAAATTGAAATGACTTAAAACTTCCTAACTCCTCTTTAGGTTCCAAGGCTCCCTAGGGCCTCTGTTTGCTATGAGAAAACCTTTCGGATCTTTAGGGATGGCAGGGAGGAGAGAGATTTAATAGCTCAAAAATGCTACTGGATTGCTATTGTTGGGATTGGGATCACCAGAAACAATCTGGTGGCGATTTTAGGCTATTAAAGGCTCTTCCCTAATCCTAAGGCTCCCAAAGGCTTCCACAGGGTGAAAGGGAGTTATAGGGAGCCTCAAACCCTGAAAGGAGGGGGAGAAGGTAGGAAGCTTTCAATTAATTCAAATTAAATATTCTCTTTACCTTATAATGACACCATCACTTTTACATTTATATCAACAGGATTTCAGCCATTGTTTTGCTCCTTTACATCTTTTAAAATTCTAACTGGACATATGAATAGAGCTAGAGTTTGACAAATTACTTCTAAAAGAAATTTCAGTTACTTTGAACACATTAGCATGAGTGATTGGTCTCCTGTGTGTAAGGCGAAGGTCACTGGGCTTGTGGGTACTTGGCTTCTGAATTATTGCTGGTTCTTGTTTCTGAAGATCTTTTGCTTTGCTCCTAGTTCCTGCTGCCAAATATGTCATGCCCTGTTTCTGGTTCCTGTGGACTGTAGTTGTGCCTTGCCCAGATACTGACTCTTGGAATCCCCTACTTGCCCTGCTCCAGCCCCTGAAGATTCTCTGCCTCATCTGACTTCTGGCTTGCCTGACTATGCCCTGTTGTCTAGACCAGGGGTCACCAATCTTGGATCTCCAGTTGTTCTTGGATTTCAATTACCAGAAGCCCAAGTCAGTACACCTGACTTGGGCTTCTGGTAATTGAAATCCAAGAACAACTGGAGAAGTCCAAGAACATATGAAGAACCAATTTTGCTGAGCCCTGGTGAGACTGACCCTGTAGCCCTGTCTACCTCAAGTTTGATTTTTGGACTTGAACTCTGGACTGTGTTTGGCCTTTTCCCTGATTGTCATGGGTTCTTCTTCTTGTGTTAATTGCCAGACTCTGGCAGTAAATGGGCTTCTGTTTTAAAACTCCCAGTTTCTGCCACAATCAGAAAACATCTCTGCTTCCTCTTGGCAGGGGACATAACTTTGACAGGTCCTTCTACCAGCCAGTGAAGTCATTATGGTGACAGTGATTTTTGGTATGTAAAGACTTTCACCTCCTGTTCCGGAGTGCTCACAAATTCCTGATGATGAAAGGGATCTCATGGCAGCTATGGTACCTAAGGACAAAAGTAGGAAATATTGAATTTCCAAAAAATTATATGAGCTGAAGACATCATCATCTTTAAAAGATATAACATTTCAAACCAGGACTGCAGCTAGTAAATGTGAATTCTGATATACTATAGATGTGTTGAAGGTGTCAATCACTCTTTGCTGCCTGTGCCATATGCCTTACCCTGCCTAATAAGAGGATCAGCCTTAAATAGGATTGTCTGAGCACCACTTCTTCCTGAAGTTCATGAGCTTCATTCAAAAACATAGTGACCAAAATCTTATTGACAATTTATGCATATGTACAGGAAATCACTTAAGTCTTGGTGACAGATTGCTGCTCATTAAGGAGATGGTGGTTACAATTCCCGTACATGCACCCCATTGATTGGACACACATCCAGGAATGCAACTAGCAACTTATTAATACACACCTATTTGCTGCTATGGCATACATAAGATCCCGTACACAAGCTTAAATCAGCAGTTGGAGGCTGGCTGTAAGCTTTTTGATGTTGATATATTGGCAAGTTTAAAGGAAAAGATACCAGTATGTGGTACAGATAGATATATGATACAGGAAATTTCTCAGGAGTGATCTAATCTTTATGGCCTTTCCTCCCAAGGGAAAAGCAATACACACACACACACACACACACACACAAGGACTTCAACTATAATATGCAAATACTGTTATAACACAGAAATATGACTGAGAGTGTATGCTTTTCCTAATTGTGTAGTTTACGGCAAGTATAAAAGTCCAAAGAAGCAGAGGGGCCATTTAAAAATATTTATTATTAAAGGCAGCACTATCAATAAGTAATCAGGAATGTTTCAGGAGTAGCAAAAGCTCCTCTGCTTCTATGCAGAGATTGCATAAAATAGACCAATAACTTAGATTAAAAACAGGCATCAGGGAACTCTTAGAAATAATATATTTGTCTGCTTCATGGTTTGGTAAGTAAATAATTAGGTAGTTCCTGACACTAGATTAGTGCTTAGTCCCTGGTTTCTGTTTCCCATTATTAAAACATATTTAATCTGAGAGAGAAGGATGCCACCTCTTTAGCTACCTCACACTACTACTGAAGCAAATGTGTGCCAAAATATAATGCTTTTCTAACCATAATTATGTATTTCTGCCATGAAGAATATAGTCTTCTGTGGGAAATTTTCTGTAAGGGAAAGTTTGCAACAATGCTGAAAGAAAGCACTTCTAGAAAATGCTTCAGAAGAGTATGTATAATCTAATAAGGCCTATTTTGGCACACCCTGATATTTTGGATAGTCTCTATTCGTTGTAATGCAGAACACCCCTGAATGAACCGAGGATTCCCATGGCAGAGTTTCTTAAAAGAAACGAGGACAGGATAGACCAAGTCATAATGCCAGGGTTATGTAACATAAAGTCAGAGCCCACCGAACTGAAGTAGAGCAACCCCGAAAAGGTTTTTGCAATTTGAGATATACAAAGAGTGGTTTTAGCAGTGTCAACCTCTCTCCAGTGATTTTTCATGGTCAAATGGGGATTTGAACTCATGTCTTAAATTACAAATATTCTGGAAATGGGGATTGGACCAACTCAACCCTGCTATGGTTAGATTTGCAGTCTTAGTTTCATTTGAAAATGTAGTGAGTGTTCTCATGGGGCTTGCCTTTTGAATCTGAAGTTCAGTGTCCACATGTATTTGGCATCCCAAACCACACACCACTTCCTCCCTTTCATCCTCTGTTCCCACCCACTTGCCTTCCTCACCAGCTTTTCCTGCCCCAAGCCAAACAGAGACAGACACCAACACAGAAGGCTGAAACATCCCCGTCCTTTCAGCTTATTAAAACAAGACCGTTTCAAATGCAGAACTGGTCTCTCCTATCCTATCCTGTCCTGAGCTCAATGCTAATGGCCATTTTTTTTTGTACTTTATCTTAACAACAATGCTGAGTACATGGTCCAACAGAGTGAGTGGACATATCCAAGGTCACTGATTCTATGGAGACTGTGGGGGTTATAACCTGGATCTGAGTCTGATTTTTTTTAAACCACTATACTGCTCAATTGTTGTCCAGAGCCTGGATAGACAAGGTTACTTTGGCAAACTCACCAAGTGGTCCAGCTGGAATTGGACTCTCCCCCTTCCCCTGCCAATAAGCCTGCCCCACCTTCTTCTCAGGGAAAAAAAGAGATAAACGCATATGAAACCCTGATGCTTATGGTTTTTTGTGAAAAGTCCACCTTCAGTTTTATGACTGCAGTAACCCTGACTTAAGAAACAACACCATCATCCTAGTAATATTCACTGACTGTGAGATCAGACAAGGATTTATCACATGGTTTGGTCCAGTTTGGGGACAGGCTAGTTTGCTCTTTTTTTTCCGGGTGAATACATGATGTATGGGCAATTGCAAACACTCTGTCCCTGAACCAGTGGTGAGATTCAAATAATTTAACAAGCAGTTCACTGAACTCAACAAAACATTGGGTTATCTGTTCTGCTGTACTAGTGTGAACCTGCTGAATCCCACCACTACCTTGGCCCATGCCTTCTTGCATCTTTTTTTTTATCCCTATCATGGGCTTCAGAGTGCAGGTAGAATCACTCTCTTTTAGTTTGGTTTCCAGCATGTGTGATTGCTGGTATTGAACCAATTGGATACTGGTAGGGGTTTCCCCTACCAAGAAAGTGCTATGACAAGTGGGCAGCAAAATAGTGATTTGACATATTATTTACCAAAAAATGCAGAAAAATAATCCATCTTTTTCCCTGCCCCTCACAGAAGGCCCGACAGGAGAGGACACACAGTATAATCTTTGGTGGCAATCTGATGCAGTACTATGCCACTTCTCAATAATTTTAAAGAGAAGAAAATCCAGCTCCCGCTCCCCCCATTCTCTCCAGAGATAATTATGGGCTAACCAGGGTCCCTTTGAGTTGCAGGATAGCTTCCTGTATCAACATTACCCAATCCTTGCACATGGATAGAAGGATCATTCTAAATCTCTTTGTGCACTATTCCAGAGACCCAGTGTAGCCTGAACTGGAAAAACTTCATTGTCTTCCTTTAGTCTGAAATTTAGTATTCATGGAAAGGTTCATGTTCTTGCCAACTTAAATCACTCGCATTGATTTTAAAGTATATTGAATTAAGTTACTCTTTTTCCATCAGCAAATTGTCAGGTTAATTGGTAACTTAAATGAATTTTATACATTGATTCCTATCCCAGATTATTGTGAAGGTGTTGGAGTCATATATTTAGAAAAGAATTCACCTCAATTCCCCCAGCAGCAGAGTTTAGTGTATTAGTGTAATTTCTGTTGCTAAAGTCAAAAAAGAGTCCTTTGTACCTACAACTGAAGGGCATAACTTTGTAGTATGAAACCAAAAGTGCACATGTTGCAGATGTTATTCTTGGACACACACTGAATATTAGAGTGATCAGCTATATTGCAGAAGTGAAATGAATGCCAAAATGTTGAGAAAGGTAGAAAAGGGGAAAAATATGAATTGTGCTTTTAAAAAATCCATATATATTTCACATTACAGTTGTACCTCGCTTAAAGAACATAATGTGTTCCACAGGATTGCTCTTTAAGCGAGTTTGCTCTTTAAGCGAAACACCTTTGCAAGTGACCAATTGCCGGGGGGGGGGGATTGCAAACCCCGATTTATTTGTTAAGCAAGTTTTTGGTTGGTTTTATTTGTTAAGCGAAGCAAACATTCAGAGAAAATTTTGCTCTTTAAGCGAGTTGCTCTTTAAGCGAAACGCTCTTTATGCGAGGTTTGACTGTATCTCTATTTTTACTTTGTAATCTTTCACTCATTGAGAAGGTGACCTGGCATCTGAAAATGTCTCAATGTTTCTAAAAAAGGAACAGTCTTACAATTTACGTATGAAGGATGACAAACAGTACTTAATACATGACTTGACTTTTTAAATTTTTCTCCTCCCTTTTTGGTTAAAACAAATATAATCCAATTTACAGAACAATTTTAGGTCTGTGAGCAGGTATACAAGGGCCTAAGGAAATAACAGATGTTCCTTCTAAGGTTGGAAAGGTGCAAAGGAGAGGCAAAACTGGAATATGGACTAACTAAAAGGAGAGAAGCTCTGGATCCACATGACCCAAAGCCCTTCTAGATCCCTCGACGTGAGAAAGAGTAGCTCATTTCTCTACCATGGCCTGCAAAAACAACAGTGCTTCTGCTGCTGCTGCTTCATTTCCTTTCAGTCAACAGCAACTAGACAGGGAGCTTAGATGGAAGCTCCCACTTCCTAATCCTGGGTCCGATCTGCCCAGGGAAGGAAAAGACTAACGTCCTCTGGCCGGAAGGAGGAATGGATTTTAGCTGTTTGTGTTGTGTGTATGTTGTTGTTGTTTGTTTTTGTTTTTTCCTGATTGTAAACCGCCCGGAGTCGCCACGGCAAGTGGGCGGTGATATAAATCTAAATAAATAAATAAAATAAAAATAAAATGTTAGGTAGTTTCATCCTAACATTCTTTAGCTAAAAATAATTATTTTTTCTACAGTATCAGAAGTGATATTTTTCCTATAATGCAAATATGAAAAAAATGGATAATGATGCAAAACATATTTTAAATAAACACTGAAAAGATCAGAAACTAATATTTATTAGATAAAAAATTAAGGAAGAAATTTTGGACCACACCTTGTATAAACAGGGCAAGGAAAGGGATGATTTTTTGTTTTCCTCCTCACATTTCCTTATGGATTCATGATAAGTCATGGTCTGTATAATTGGTTCCAGACTTTGCTAGAAGCTGCAAATGTTAAGGAACCAATGGAGCTAGAAGGCTTTAAGAATGAAGGATTGTTTTTGGAAGAAGAAAGCAAATTTATGTGGAGGCTAAGGTGAGGAGGAAAATTGAAAAAAAAATCATTTCCTTGTTTATAGAAGGCATGATCCAACATTTCTTCCTTATTTTTTTCATCTAATAAATAATAGTTTCTGATCTTTTCACTGTTTATTTAAAATATTTGTCACATAGTAACAAAGGCCTCCTGCAATTGGGTTCTCCATAAATACAGTAATACCTCGGATAACGTTTACCTCCGATAACGCTAAAATCGCATAACGTTAAGTAATCTGGAGAAGAGAATTGGATCGAATAACGTTAAGGTCCTATGGGATGGATCGGATAACAACCGCTAAAGTCTGTGCGGTTACAATGTATCTCTATGGAGCTTTAACGTTATCCGATCCACCCCATAGGATTTTAACATGCATCGGATAACACTAAAAATCGGATAACACCAAGACTTGTGGAACCAAGTCTTAGCATTATCCGAGGTATTACTGTACACATATTGAAAATGAGAACAGAACTGTGAATAGGGATTGCAGCCAGGGAACAGGCCAGCAAAATGTGAGATTATCATCTATAAGATTACTTCTAGAAATTGAGCACTACATCTTTTACAAACTCCTCCATGGTGTTAAGAAATTGGTTAAGATAGCTAAAATGGAGTTTGCATTGTCTTTCTGCACCTTTCCAGAAGGCCTGAAACAGCAGAACTGCAAGGTCAAAAGGGAAGGGGCAGGCCAAGAAGGGAGAATGTATGAGATCAACACAGCTGGAGTTCTTGTCTTTGTTTTTGATTTCTCAGTGTTGTTTTAGAAGGTATTTGGGTTTGTTACTTAGCAGGAGATTGATACCAGCAGTATTGGGATGATATTGGTCAAGAAGTTACTTTCCAGAAGTTACTGAGATCTGGGAGTTTCTGGCAGCTAAGAAATCTACTTGGTGGAAAAACCTAGAAGGGTGTGTGTGTTGGGTAAAAAAAATGTAGAGAACGCAAGCCATTAACTGCTGTTCCATGCTCTCTCTCCAAGACTTGCTGTATTTGCCAGCATATAAAATGCATTGGAATATAAGACACACCTTGGATTTTATGTACATTTTAATAAAAAAATAATAATTTTCTACATTTTTTCATGAATTTCCAAAATGATTTATTGTACTATTTTTATAATTATTTATATCTACAAAAAATGTAGCTAGGAAACACTGTAGTTAGTTATCTTTTAACCTTCATCCTCAAATCCCAGAAATTCATCTCCAGAGCTCTACCTGCCCTCCCAGGCACAGGACCCTTAGTGACGTCCTGCAGGAGATGAACAGGTGGGGAGGGAAGCCCATCCCTCTCTCTCTCCCACTCCTTCCCCTGCATGCAAACATCTGCATGCTCTAGCAGATGTGTGGCTGCCAGACCTCCAGAAATGAGGCAAACTGGCTGATGAGAGGGAGACTGAGAGACAGAATAGAAAATTGTGTGTGTGTGTGTGTGGGGGGTGTCCAGCGACAGTTGGAAGGGAAACTTCAAAAAGATCTCTTGCAAACCTCTGCTTATGCCAAATGAACCCCATTCTTGATAATCCATCCTCTGTCCCATTGAAGAGCTCACACCAAGCTGCTCCTGAATTCCTGCTTTGAGGTTAAAAGCCTCTTAACGGCACAAACTGAACTCCCCCTCCCTTCCTCACAAGTCTCCAGAAATACATATTATCAAAATGGCCTGAACACAAGACACACTCCATTTTTCTGGTGTATTTTAAGGGGGGAAAGTGGGTCTTATATGCCAGAAAATATGGTAATATTTTGTTTTGGGAACTCTGCTTACATTCTGGGACTATGATGAGTAGAATAGGATAGTTAGCTCTCTTATTTTATGCAGATTTGTTAAACTTGTGTTCTCTTGCCTTTTTCCTAGACAAGATGCAACAACTTTACCTTCTAGCTTTTCTGTTGGAGATTTTAAATTTGCTTTTACAGTTTTATATTTTGAAACTGCTTTTATATCAAACCTTTTTCTTTCTAAAAAATTTCACTGCATCCTAGTTTATTGTGACTTAAGGCTACATTGTGGTACTAATTGCAGGTTTTGTCTTGGTCCACTGACCAGGTTGATATTTTGTGGATGCTTTTGCAAGTGTTACTCCACAGGGCAAGCATGCAAGTCCAAAGCACATGTCTCTGGAGCACTAAGAATCTTTGAACTAAGTGTGCCAGAAGGAAGGGATAAAGAGATCTGGCTGCATTGGGATTCACCCAACCCAGAAAAAGAGAGGCAGCATGTTAAGTGGTGGGGTATGATGCTTTCTTGACTCTTGGAGTTTACTCACATGGTGAAAGAGAGTATTCCTTAGTAATGGAGAAGCACATGCAAGACAATGCACACCTGAAATAAACCTCTTTCAACTTTTACAGACAGGTAACTGCATTTTTCCTTCAGAGATTCTGACTGGATTTTCAACAGTGTAAACAAAGATGAGCAACCATTGAGTCTTTCAGTTTGAAAATCAATTACTCATGCTTTTGTGTTGGGGGGGGGGACCTCCTGTTGAGCAGTCCAAGGTGACATATTTCATTATGATTAGCTACGGTACTTGTGCTATGTGCATCACAATGCCTAATTAGAGGACTAGCTTTAAATATGACTACTCTGATCACCACCTTGCATTCTTACAAACCTGCCTGAAGTTCATGAGCTTTATTTAAGACATAATGGCCAGAATACTTTTACCAGTTAACTCTTGTGTAAAAGAAATCACATAAATCCTTGTGACTTAATTGCAGCTCATTTATGAAGTGCTCATTGTGTTCCTCTGTGTGTCCCCAATCGATCAGATATAAACTGATATTGAATGGTCCTTGTTAATGACCACATGTTTGCTGCCAAGACTCATGTGATTTCCTCTATGCTACCATAGATCTGCAGTAGGATGCTAGACACAGCTTTCGGGTTGCTCTATCTAGGCAAGTAAAAAAGACAATAGCAAGGTAAAGTATTTTGAGTAGTAGTCCTATTATTATGGCCCTCCTTCCCAGGTGAGAGGTCATCTTTCCCACTCATAGATATGTGCACATACACCCAAATAGTACTTACAACCATTCCTGGTTTTTTGTGTGTGAGTGCTTCTCTGATGGAATTTTGATTGCCACATCTTAATTGTAAAACATAGTCTTGTTGTTGTTTTACTGGTGTTTGTGTAATATCTGTAAGTCACAGTCCTTAGTAGACAAGGTCTAAACTGTTGTATGGAAAAGCAAGGGCCTCCCATCATCAAATTTGTCTCAGCATACACAGTGCCACATGCACCCCTATTCTCTAAGCAGAGTTTAGAGTTTGGTTTCCTTTGCAATGATGAAATGGGAGAAGCTATCCCAGTCTTGTCTTACCTGTGTAGATATTGTCATTCTGAATCAGCAGTTCCTTTTTAAATAGAGGATCCTAATTGGATACTCAAATGTTTACCCTTCTGCCCTTGGACTGAGTCTAAGAAGCAGATGGTTAGAAACAATTCAACAAAATAGTAGCTATGTCATTGGAAAAAAACACACCTGCCAGACTGCTAAATTCATTGGCAAAGTGCCTTGTGACATCAGTGGCTGCTTCAAAAGAGCTGCTGTGCTCTTCTGATGAGGCTTTTAAAGGAGCATATGCAACATGGCTCATTCTTTTAGCTTTTCTCTTTTTAACAGCAGTTGTCATAACCCATCAAACCTCCTGAATCAGATTCTTTACTAAAGGTATTTTAGAGTAATTCTTTTCTTTTCTAGGAGTCAGCCACTTAGATATGGGTCTGAGTAGATATAAGCTGGTCATGAAATCTCCCATGCGAGCATATATATTTTTCTACTATTAGAGACCATAGTAATTTGCCAAAAGGGCTGCAATGAGTGTGCTGTAGACGAGCTTGCAGTGATTAGCTGTGACTGTCTTGCATTTCCCTTTAAGTTGTGGTGTGATGCAACTGGCACTAAATCCTTTAAGTAATCTTTTCCACTTGCTCTTGAAAGTTGGTCCTCTCAGTGATATGTCAGGTCATGTGTATGTCCCTTCCTCCTCATCTGTCTAACAGGGACGATGATATGGTTATTGTTTATAAGTAAAGTAAGCACACAGCAAGTTAGTGGGAAATAGGTCCAAATAGTGCTTCTGGGAAGCCTGGCTAAAGTCTGAAGTTTTTAAAGAGACAAACAGAATCCTATTGGTCTGCTTGTGTCTTGTGAAAGAGCCTGATCCTGCCAAAGAGAGCAGAACAACATCTCTTCTGTCAAGCCAAATTGGTTAGATTCATCAATAGACATATGCTATTGAACAGGGACTGTGGTCTCTCAAATGGTTAAGATGCTGAACTTGATGACTGGAAGGTCAGCTTTTGATTCCCAAGTACTGCACAATGAAGTGAGCTCCTGTTTCTGTCCCAGTTCCTGCCAACCTATCAGTTTGAAGGCAAGAAATTGCGAGTAGATAAATAGGTACCACTTTGGTGGGAAGGTAAACAGCATACCATGCACTCTGGTGTCTAGGTATGCCTGCCACATGTCCATGGAAGCATCTACACATGCAGACAGCGTTGGCTGTTTGGCTATAAACAGCGACGAGCACTGAACCCTAGAGCTGGACATGACTGGCTTTTGAGCAAGGGTGGTCTTTACAACCTATTGAACACAAGACTGTCACCAACTATATGGTTACTATCACCAACTTTTAAATGAAAGTTAAATGTTGGATCATGCCAATCCCACTATGTATAGTGGAGGCCTTAGTTTTATTCTCATATTTATGCAAAGATTAATTCCATAAACTGTGATAAAAGTGAAATGATATTTCATTTTGTCTGAATGGGATTTTTTTTGCTCCCCCCCCCCCCGAGCAGCTCATGGGGTAATTCTAAATTCTAGCATTATAAAAAGGACAATATTTTGATATCTAGCTTCTTCATATAATACATTATTTTATAAATTATCCAGAAGTTCCCTTCATTGAACTTTTGTCTTCAATATGAAAACAAAACCTGATATTGCAGGAAAAAGCACTGGAACTCTTAAATCATTATTTGATTCCATCTTTTCCAGGGATTTAAAAAAAGAAAAAGAAAAAGTAGGTACTTTTCTGCTTATATTCCTCCTCTTTTCTAAGGAGGAACACATAGCAGCACTGAGAAACACAATCTTTTCCTTCATTTCCTTCAGGCAATATGATAAAAGCAAAGTTTTACTATTGTACATCACTGTATGGAAAGGACTGAAGGAACCAGACACAGCTTATTCATTGAATGAGATTACTGGCTGCCGTTCAGCCAGAGTTGCCAAGCAATTTTTGCTCTAGGAACCCAAATAACTTACAACAATGAAATTCAACATCCTATTGATAGTTGTAGTTCATCCATCTGTGAGTTTTACAGTAAGGTTGGAACTTCCACTGGGACTGTTTCACACTCTCTCTGCATAATGCTTGTTCCCACCCCCCAAGTGCTAGCTGAGATGTGATGACAGGGAGTCGGTGATGTCATCATCATCAACAACAATATCCTCATCAACATGAGTGTGGAAGAGTAGGCTCATGGGCAGGGCAGTGGCGAAGTTGCAGAGACACCTCTCTTTCCACCTCAGGTAGAAGAACTATTTGTGCTTGTGCTGAACATCTGTGCTCAGATGTTCTAGGACTTCAGCATCCTCTGCTATTGACTCTCTTGACTAGGGCAGAGAGAGGAGCTGCAGTCTAACTGGAGGGCCATGGTTAACCAGTTTGTGATAAGGTTTTCAAAAATTAAGATGGCTTATGCCCTTCTTTTTTTTAGCTACGAAATCAACTTTTGTTCTATGTTCAGCTATTTCAGTTACAGGGCTAGATATAATAGAGATATTGAAATTAAAATACAATGTCCTGGGCCCCCTCTCAGACCTGTTGCACCCTTGTTAATTGATCAGTTAATTGTGAGAACAAATTCTCCAATAGGCTGGTCAATAACACAGGTTGTTCATTTCCTATGATGCTTGAAAATTTGTTTCTGTTCAGATGAACCACAGAACGTTCCTTCCTTTTAGCTATAGGCATTCTACTATTGTAGGGATACACAAATAGGTTGCATTCATCTATCATCACTTGTGTAAATGTCCACCAGAGTTGGCTAGACATAACCAAGTATTGTTTAAATTAAGGCTAGCGTAGTCAGGCATAGAGAGCATGGTGAAGGATGATGCCATTGTGTGCCATATACTGTACAGTTAAACTTCGCATAAAGAGTGCTTCGCTTAAAGAGCACCTTGCTTAAAGAGCAGAATTTTCTCTGAATCTTTGCTTTGCTTAACAAATAAAACCAACCAAAAACAAAGAAATCGGGGTTCTTCGCAATCCCCCCCCCAATTGGTCACTTCCAATGGTGTTTTGCTTAAAGAGCAAACTCGCTTAAAGAGCAATCCTGTGGAACGCATTATGCTCTTTAAGCGAAGTACAACTGTATGTTTGTGTAAAATTGTTAATAAAAAGCGCCGCTGGGAGAAGGAGATAGAGAGTGAAGATGAAGGGGAGATAATACTCCAAAGTACCCAGCTAGCCCCCTATACATCTCATGTCCCTCATTCTTGCTGGTTCAAAAATCCCAGGCAAACGCAACACAGACCCGGATAGCTCAGACAAGAAGTAACTGGGCCTTCCCACAGGTGCAGTCTGTGGTACTCAGGGGTGAAAAGTTCAGACTCTGAGTCAGTGGAGCTGTCAGATCACAGCAGGTCAACTTCCTTGACCTGCTAGAACAAAGTAAATGAAGATTTACATCTGTAGTGTGGAATCTATTGGTAACTATCTTGGCAATTTGTAGTGCATTGGAAAATATTTCTAATTTTGACATGTTGAATTATAGCAACAAAAAAGGACTCTTTCCTGCCCAGTTGTTGCAGCCAAAGCCAGACAACAGGCCTGATATTGAGGGCCTCAGAGATCAGGAAGTTCTCAAATGGTTGAGAGAAAGGCAGAAGCAAATGTGGGATGGTGTAAGAATGTCACTCTGCAACAATATTCTTCTTCTTATACTCTAAAACATTGTGCCTATATCTATCTTACAATCCCAGCCAGAGGAGAGCCATTGAAATCATTGAAAAATGGTCAGTCAACATTAAGATCCATAGATTCAGTGGATGTACACCATTTGGGACTACCAGTTGGATTCATGCCTTTATAGTTAGCAGGTAGGCAGCTAGTCAACTACATGGTTATAGATGTTTATGTTGCAGTTGTGAAAATCCTCTTGGTGTTTGTGCAATTTGGCATGAATAATTGCAACCAGCTGTTAAGGTCTTAACTATTGTACAGTCAGATGTGTGGCCAGGCCTGCTACAAGTACACACTCTGACTCTTCATCAATTAGCTGCAGTTAGCAAATGGTAAGTTAGATAAAATTTAAGGTAAAACCAAAAGGATTCCAGCCTATATTTACTTTTCAAATATAATTAAATGCCACATGCTCAAAGTATTCTCCTTTTCAGTTGGGGTGGCGCAGCATTTTTTGCTTGCTTTCATATAATATACCAAGATATTTTTTGTTGTTGTTGTTCAGTCTCATAGTCAATTCCGACCCTTTGCCACCCTATGGACCATTGCCTGCTAGGCATCTCTGTCCTCCACCATCCTCCTCAGCCTGTCCAGATTTGTGCCTATTGCATCCACAATACCATCTAGCCATCTCATTTTGGGCCACCCCCTTCTTCTTTTGCCCTCCACCTTTCCCAGCATCAAGGCTTTCTCAAGTGAATCCTCTCTTCTCATTTGATGTCCAAAGTACTTTAGCTTCATCTTTACTATTTGACCTTCTAAGGAGCTGTCAGGGTTGATTTCTTCTAGAATCAACCTATTTGTTCTCCTCGCTGTCCAGGGGACTCTCAAGATGATAATATTAATATAATACATCATGAAAATATATTGCTGAAGTGAAGAAAGCTATGTGATTGGGTAACTAGGAATTAATTTCTGTAGGGAAGGACTATGTTTTCTATTCAATTTTGAGTCACAAAACACATTCTTCATGTCAGTTCTCCCATGCCAAGCATATATCCTTTGCCACAGATTCTAGTTGGTAGTTTTCAGGGTTCAGAAGAAGAAGAAGAAAGGAAAGAAGAGGAGGAGGAGGAAAACAGCTCTGACAAGCTTGAAGGCTTGTTTATTTATCCATCCTCTTTTCAGTTAATCCCATGCCCATAGTGACATAAAACTTTCTAAAACCATCATACTAAAATAGAATCAATAAACCATTCTTTTCCTTCTCCCAAATGTTTTCAGTCATTTTCTGGCAGAACTTTTATAACAAAGGGACAAGTTTAATTTCATGGGAAAGAAAAACTCAGAATATGCGCCATATTAGAGAAAAATCCTCTCAGATCTAAGTCTATGGCAGAATGCCAAACAAGACCTCTTGAGATTATATTAATGAAAGAGGGAGTATACATGGAAGAAGTACAGTGCTACAATCCTTTGCTCAGTTTCTTTGTAGTAAAGCAATCTACACACAGTGGGATTTATGCCTGGGAAAACTTCATAGGAGCAAGTTGCACGCTGCAATAACTTTTATAGGAGATTTTAATAGAGCACAATCCAGGCAAAATTAAACACACTCCTCTAAAGGAAGTGATATGAATTAGCATTTTTAGTTCAACCTTTATTCTAATTTAACTGTGCGTAAGCTCAATGACTCAATGAGACTTAATTCCAGAAATACATAGAATTTTCACTGTACAGTATCTGTTTTCTAGAAGAGCTATGGACGCAAGAGATATAATGGAAGAATGCAAAAATAAAAATATTCCTGTAGCAGAGAGAAAACTAAGCTGTAAATGGATGGCAAAAGATACACTTAAAATATTAAAGAACAATTTTTTGTCATCTGTAAAAAAAAATCTCAGAAGACTGAATGCAGATAAAAGAATGACTGACTCATTTGAAGAGGAGTTTGAGGATGAAGAACCTGCATTTTTAAAAAGTAAAGTGAAAGCTATCCTGAAAGCACTGGAAATAATATGCCAAAATCATAAATCCTAAAAATATGCCAAAATATTTTTAAAAAAACCCACAAAAAAGTGTCTCACAGGCTAGCAGTGCTCAATATACATCCCAATCCCCAAGAAAAGAGATGCCATAGTGTACCTAAATATAAGACCATTACTCTAATTTCCCATGTAAGCAAAGCAATGCTTAAGGTATTGCAACAAAGGATTTTACCTTATATGGGGTGATAAATGCCTGATGCTCAAGCTCATTTCTTTTGGCAATTGGAGCACACCAAAGGATTTCTGAAGTTCGGTCTATGTTTTATAGAGTACAACAAAACCTTTGACTGTGTGAAACATAAGAAATTGGGTTGTTCTGAAAGAAATGGGTGTGCCTCAGTTCTTGATTGTCCTGATGCATAAACTTTATTGTGGACAAGAAGGATCAAATGTTGAGGGACAAATTGGTTTTACTATAGGCAAAGGTGTCAGACAAGGGTGCATTTTATCTCCTTTTCTGTTCAATTTGTATGCAGGTCATATCCTATAGAAAGCTGGATTAGATCCAGATGAAGAAGGTATAAATTTGGTGGAAGAAAGATCAATAATTTAATATGTAGATGACACCATCTTATTGGCAGAAAGCAGCAATTATTTGAAATGACTTTTAGTCAAAGTCAAAGAAGTGCTGTTGAACATTAAACAAAAATCATGACTATAGAAAAATTACACAACTCTGTTGACAATGAAGAAAGTGAAAGAGTGTGTATATCTTGGTAAAATCATCGATTGAAACAGAGACTGTAGCCAAGAAATCAAAAGGAGACTGAGATTTAAAGGTAAAGGTTTCCCTTGCTTGAAAGCCAGTCGTATCTGGCTTTAGGGTTCAGTGCTCATATCTGTTTCAAAGCTGAAGTGCCAGTGCTGTCTGCTTCTGCAGACGTTTCCATGGTCATGTGGCAGGCATGACTACTTGGGACACAGATGGGAGCTCATTCTGTCCTCCAGTACTCGTGAATCAAACTGCTGACCTCCCACCTTCATCAGCATCAAAAATCAACAACTGTTGGTGGGTATCATAAAGAGGGACCACTTCAATGGGAAGGTAAACAGTGTTTCATGCCCTCTGGTGTCTAGTCATGCCCACCACATGACCACGGAAATGTCTGCAGAAGCAGACAACACTGACTCTTTGGCTTTGAAACAGAGACAAGCACTGAGCCCTGGAGACCAAAATCAAGATCATTTACACTCTTTTATTCATGGTAACCATGCTGGGTATTAAAACTGGATAATAAATTAACCTAACCGGGGGGGAAATGATTTTTTTGACATATGGTGCCAGAGGGGAGTTTTGCAGACACCCTGAACTACCAGAAAGATGAACAAGTAGGTCCTGGAGCAAATCAATTCTGAACTATCTCAGCAGGCAAAGACGATGAAGCTGAGGCTATCCTAATGCGGGCACATCATGAAAAAGCAAGATTATCTGGAAAAGATTATAAAGCTGGCAATGGTTGAAGGCAACAGAAAAAGAGCACAAACTCCCTGAGGGAAGCCAAAGTCTTGAGTTTACAAGAGCTGGGCCAAACTGTTGAGGACAATACATTTTGGAAATCATTCATTCAGAGATTGTCATAAATTGTAAGTGACTTGGTGTCAGGTAACAACAACACGTTTCCTTATTTATTTATTTATTTATTGCCAATAGAAAGAGATATTTATGCACAATAAAAGCCAGTTGTTGCTGAGTAAATTTGAGAAAGTAAATGAAAATGGAACAAACTGTTGGGAACTGTTTAACATAACCTTAATCCTACTGCAGTGATGGCAAGCCTTGGCTCTCCAGGTGTTCTTGAACTTCAATTCCCAGAAGTCCTGGTCAGCAGGAGTGCTGACTTGGGCCTCTCGTAATTGAAGTCCAAGAACACTAGGAGTGCCAAAGTTCCCCATCGCTGCCCTAATGCATACTGCTCATGCCACTTTCTAAAATACAGTTAAACCCTGACTTACATATGCCTTGAGTTACATAAAATTTGACTTACATAATGATTTTTGCACTAAAACCATGTCCCAATTTACATAAATATCCCAATTTCATAACATAATTTCCTATGGGTTTGCTTCAAGTTACGTAAAAAATTCAGTTTTCCTTTGGGGTTGTTCGATTTACATAAATATCATTTTCCTATGGGTTTGCTTCAAGTTAAGTACAAAATTCGTTTTCCCTATTGGTTTGCTTCGAGTTGAGTAAAAAAACTGTTTTACATAAAAGCCTATGGAACAGACTTTTTACGTAAGTAGGGGTTTTACTGTATTGCTTTAAACAGCAGGTTTTTTAAAAAAAGAAAAACATTTGCCCATAAAATAAGCAGTAACTTATACAACTTGTTTATGCAAGTTGTTTGTACAATTTCCCATTGCTTGGAGCTGGTTAACAAAATTACATTTTATATGAATTTGCCCAGGTGGTTAGTGATCAATTTAGATCATAGGCTAATAGATTTAGAATAAATTAATTCACAGTATTAGATGGATATGTACAACCCATAATTGTGGGCAATTATTTTTTTGCTCCAATGTCTTGACATTAAATGAAAATGTAGATAAAAGTGAATGTTTTCATAGAAAAGGTGAAGAATAAAAAACAACAGCAACAGGGAACCTATATGGAATAGATTGAAAGGATAAATTAAAATATTATTTTAAATATATATTTTAATAAGAATACGTCAAAAATCAGAAGTGTCCTTATGCTTGGATGTATTTATCGCAAATATATTTATTAAAAATAAATACATTTTTATGTATTTCATCCAAGCGATGATCTTTGAAAGTGTAATTCTGTCCCTTAAAGTTGTTCCTAGCAGATGTAGTTGGAATCCCCAGTGGCTGATTATAAATTATAGCCCTCTTACAAATTTTTGCAGGTTGTAATTCCAGTTTTGTGGCTGATTTGTATCTCAAAGGACTTTCTATGTGGAGTTCCTGCATCCTCCATCTTAGTTCCTGGTCAGGTTTAAAAAAGAACATTGCAAAAGATATTGGCTGACACTACCTGCAATATGGGCTAAAGGAAGAGAGGCACACAGAATAGTATTTGTTGACCTTTCTAGCTAGGGTAGTAGGATATAGGAGGAATGGTATTATGCAGAAAGAGTGGCTAAGAAGACAATGGCTAAGAAGTAGTAGGCAGGTGGATGAATAACTTTTGATAAACATGCAGTAAGTCTTTATGAAATTAAATTACAGGGAATCTAACGAGTAGAGGTATTGACAACTTAGCAAGTCAAACAAAAACAAATCTGAAAATATTGTTCCTGCATAACTAATATTTAGAATGAACAAATTGATTTTTATGGGTCTTGTACCTGTGGGGTACTTTAGAAACTTGGGCATAACTTGCCACTTGCTGCGAACAGTGAAAGATTGTTACAGTCTATTGTTCTTGATCTTCTGGTATAAAAATCAATGAAAAGGACACAGAGAGCTCTATTTATGTTCTGCTCATAAGGAACCCTGCCAAGCATGCTTTTAGATACTCAGATCTGCAGTTCATTTATTGAATGCCCATGAAAGGGCAAGGTGATAGCCACAAAAGCAAAAGAACATGACCATAATTTCATAAATAATGAACGTTTCTGCTCCTCGAAATTAAAATTTAATACGAAGTTGTTCCAAAGACGACACAATATTTTGCTTAGACATGTCTGCGGACATGTTCACCAGCTCACAGTTGTAAACAAACACAACAGAAAACAAAAATCAGAAAGAATCTACCTGCTGCACTTCATGTTTGTATTTGTGCCCCCACTCATGAAATAGGGAAGTGGAGATACTAGGACCAGAATTTTATTAAAATTAACTCTTAACCACCAACTACTGCAAGAGAGCCTATGGTAGTGCGGATCTGATATTCAATAGCAAAAGGGGGTTCATTTTGTCCCTTGCTCATTCTGCGAATGGGTGAGTTCAGTGGTGGGCTCCAAAAAAAATTACTACCACACTGTGGGCGTGGTATGGTGGGCATGGCCAAGGGGAAAGCACCTGAATTAGGACTCTTTTATTTCAAAATTTGGATGAGTGGGGCCAGCCAGAATTTCTGCTACCAGTTCTGGTAAACTGGTGTGAACTGGTGATGGCCACCACTGGGTGAGTCCCAAACCGTGGGTGTGTGTCGCCCATCAGGAGGCCCACCACTGGCCAGCCAAATTGATGGCTTTGCTCTTCTGCCAGAACATCTAGCATAAAGTGACTAGGTGTCCAACTGCAGAGCCCACAACATGTACTACCCTCCTAGCTTAATCTTGTGATGTGATGAAGGTTGCACAATCACCGGCCATGACCCCTGGAACTCACTGATACTTTTTTCGACTCTTCTCTACCAGCCAGTTGTAACCTATTTAAATAACACCTCTCCCACAGTGTGCCAATTAGCCCTGTGATAACCAGTATGAGATAGGCAAAAAAAAGTCCCACTACCAAATGTGCCAATCAGGTAAGTTGGCCAAAAATTTCTATCTGGCCCTGAAGCAACCAGCTAGTCTTGCACTGGCCACTGGACAGGCAGGAGGGTCATCCTCCTGGTCAAAGAGGGGAAGGCAGAGAGCAAATTGGCCTAAAAGGACTGTGTTATCCCACCTCACCCCCACTAGTGTGGAGAGGACTGATTTATTTATTATTTCCTCCTATTTACTATCCCGCCCCAATCGGGTAAACCCGACTCTGGGCGGCTTACAATATTGGTTAAAATCACAAGGTTAAAACTAATGTTTAAAACTAATGCCTAAAACTGTTAAAAAAAACACCAAAGAATTAAAACAGCGCAAAAATATGAAGCTGCAGGGGTGGCTGTCCATTAGATCAGCCACCCTACCTGGGATCCCATGTTCCTGGGTCCCCTCACTTGCCCTGCCAGCCAGGTTTTTAAGCCCTTCCAAAAGGACAGGAGCTCTGTCTGTAGACGCAGCTCTGTTGGTAGGAGGTTCCAAAGGGCTGGGGCAGACACCGAGAAGGCCCTTCTCCTAGTGCTAGAGAGGTGCGCCTCTCTAGCTGATGGAATAAGAAGGGAGCCTCTCTGATCCGCCCTGGTGGGACGGACAGATGTTCTCAGGGTGACGCGGTCTCTTAGGTATCCTGGCCCACTACCATATAGGGCTCTCCTGATTAGCTCTCCTGAGTGATTTGACTCTATCTCGGATTTGGGAGAGGCAAAGAGCCCCCTCCCATAGCTTTGCACATGTTCGAGGCAGGCCTTCTATATATAACTTTGTGCTCTGTTCTAAATCAGGTAAATCATCCTGAATTCAATGGGATCTGTTTTTCCATATTAAAATTGCCCAGAATTCCTCCTAAATGATCAGGGATATAAATTTGGGTTTACTTTTCACAAGGAAAAGGCATTCTATGTTTTAGAAGGTCAAATGCTGTAATGTCTGACAGTTGAGCTTACATATCCTTACTATTCCAGTAAATGTAAGACTGCAGTTGCTTGCTACTCAGCCCAAAACATGATGAGAAGTTAAGTGAGTTATATACTAAAAGAAGAACATTGGCTTTTATGTAGCTAAGGTAAATTAATATAATCAAGAAATATATCCTGACGATTTAGTGTCCAACATTTTTGCTTGCTGTACCATTTGCCCAGATAGTGAGTTATGTGCTACCAATTGCTTGCTTCCCATGCTTTCTAAATTGTTATAGATAATGGTAACACACTATGGTTATTGCATAGCTGGAGAATAATATGAAAGCATAAAACGCCATTCCGTAAGTGAATATGTTCAGAAGTAGATCACCCTAGATGAGAGAAATTTCTAATGGCTTGTGATATCCAGGATGCTTACAAATGTTAATTGTGATAGAAACGTACATATCTAAAGTCTATGCTATTGGGTCATATCCTTGAAATAATGGAAATGCCTGAAGATATGATGTGGGGTTTTCGTGAACCATTTGAATTGCATATCCAAGATCCTTGGATTTTCAATAAGATATGTAAGTATGAGCAGTGGTGGGATGTCAAAATTTTTACTACCCCACTGTGATGTCATCACAGTGTGGGTGGAGCTAATGTCATGATTTCATGGGTGGGGCCAAAGAAAATAATAATAAAAATGACAAAATAAAATAAAATTAAAATAAGCACACTCACCCACCCCTCAACCCACCCACCCACAATACAAACCCGTAAATAAATTAAATTAAAATAAATAAATAAAATAAAAAATACATTAAAATACAGCCACCCACCCAAACACTCACCCACCCACCCCAAACACAAATCAACCAGAGCTTTTAAAACAGAGCTTAAAGCTTATTCTGGATAACTTTTCTCACGCTAGGTCAGATGGAAGGAACTACAGAATGAACTCACCCCAAGATGGCTTCATTTTGGATTTTTCAACTTTTCAACAGTTAAAGAAGTTAGGTACTAAGTCTTTGCGTAACCAGTTCTCTAGGATAATATGCCTTAATGTAAATGTAAAACAGCTGTACCTCCTTAAGGGTTCTCCAATTGGAACAGCAATTGGAACAGCACAGGTGTAGCTTATTGATGAGGTAACTCCAAGACTTTGCTTAAAAACCCCAAGCCAGGCTGCCAGGCCTTTTTAGGAACTGTGGTAGTATGTCAATATAGGTAAATGTATTAAATACACATTAAAATACACACAGACACACCACATCCAAAGGTGAGCCACTTATGCTGGGGAGCAGACTATAGGGAGCTTCAGGCTAGCAGCTTCTCTTCCCCCTCCCTGCCTGGAAGGACAGCAAGGAGGCTGTGCATACGCGCCAAGCTCTGTAGGCGTGCATGCACACCAAGTGCTTGGTGCGCATGCGCAGTGAGGGAACCCGTGAAAAGGTAAGCCCCAAAGGTGGTTCCCCCCCCCAAAAAAAAACCTGCTACCGGTTCTCCGGGACACTGGGAAAATTTACTACTGGTTCTGGCGAACTGTTGGGAACCTGTTACATGCCATCACTGAGTATGAGCTTCATTAATATTTGCCAGGAAGGGGTAGCCTATTAGTTAATCTTTTGCAGCAAACCAACAAAGAATCATGTGATGTCTTAGAAGCTAACCAATTTAAATTTTCATTGTGGTTTCTAACCCATAAAAACATAGGTGAAATAATATGTACCCAACATAGGAGATGTTGTACCTCCTGCCAATTTTTCTCTCTTGCCATCTGTGTAATAGACAGAGGTCAATAGTGCTTATGAAGACTTCTTGGCCTGATTTACCAGATGACCTTTGTGGTTTTCACTCCCCCCCCCCCAAAAAAAAAAGTATAATTCTTCTGCTGGATTAAATTTACAGTGCCAAACCAGCAACTCAGAAAAGTCCCACCCAGGTATGCCTCAAATGAGATAATGACATGTTATAATCCAACATGAGTTCTTGAGGCATAACAAGAAAGATGTTGGTACATATATATAAATTTGCTGCAGGTGCTTGCAGTGATGTTATTGCTATGCTGTCTTTGCACTGTGTGCTTCTTCTAATAAACAAATATAAGAAAATGGGAATGGGAATAAAGTAAGTGCTTGGAATGTGGCTGAATCATTTTAATGACACTGTCACTTTCTCTTCTGTCATGTATATTCAGTTGTACCTCACTTAAAGAGCATAATGTGTTCCACAGGATTGCTCTTTAAGTGAAATACCATTGTAAGTGACCAATTTTTATTTTTTTTTTGGGGGGGGGGAATCACAAACCCTGATTTATTTGTTAAGTGAGTTTTTGGTTGATTTTATTTGTTAAGTGAAGCGAGCATTCAGAGAAAATTCTGCTCTTTAAGCGAGGCACTCTTTAAGCGAAGTTTGACTGTATAGTACCAATATCTATATTCACCAAGGAACACAAAGGTTCAGTTGAGAAGAAACTATGACTACAGGAACAAGCTTGTATGACCCTTAGGCTCCTTCTTCCTTTGTGTCCCAGCAGAAGAGATTGGAAACTTCTTCTATTTTAAAATAGTCACTGTTTGTTGTAAAGTCTAAATTCAGGCAACTGCAGTTTGTATAAACTATGGTTTGAAAACAAACCATGATTTGAAGCCATGGCTTGTTTGCACTAGCTATAGTGTTACAAACTATAGATCTTATGCTTGATTTCTTCTCCTACACAGAAGAGGAGCACAGTCAAACCTCGCATAAAGAGTGCCTCGCTTAAAGAGTGCCTTGCTTAAAGGTCAGAATTTTCTCTAAATGTTTGCTTCACTTAACAAATAAAACCAACCAAAAACTCACTTAACAAATAAATCGGGGTTCACAATCCCCCCCACCAGAAGTCACAATTGGTCACTTAAAGAACAAACTGGCTTAAAGAGCAATCCTGTGGAACACATTATGCTCTTTAAGCGAGGTACAACTGTATAGCTGAAAATTCTGAATCCACATACACTTCTTCACACAATTGCTTTATATAAGTGCCACTTATATAAGAAACCATTGGTTTTCATAGGCAAGTTATGGAAAATAAATAAATGAGAAAAGTGTAACTGATCAGAAACCTCTAAGACTAGCAGTTTAATTTTAATAGAACCTGTGTCTATTTCCTTGGATGCATGTGATTTCATCTGGAATTAGTCATACAGTAAAACCCCTACTTACGAATGCCCTTACTTACGAATAATTCGACTTACAAATTGGTTCTGCAATGAAATCCATGCCTCGAGTTACGAACATGCCCCGATTTACGAATGATTTTTTCCCCTCTGTGCTGCCTCCAGTGAAGCAAAAAAAGTCATTTCCCCTATGGGTTTATATTTTATACACTTGCAGCCTTTCGGAGCCTTGTAGGTGTCAGTAGAGTGCTTAGAGAGGAGTTCTTTGTCTGGAGTTTCAGCACCAAAATTGCTGCCGGTTGCTGCTTATTGTTAGAGTTTTCTGAGTTTTCTGTCCATTTTCAAAGCTTCTTTAAGGTACAGAACGTTTTTGCTTATGTATGCTTTCCTTTCACTGCTGCTGTTGTTTTTGGGTGGTTTGATTGATTTTTGGAGGGTGGGGTGGTTGGTTTTGATTGTTGGAGGGCCAGGTGGGGCTTTTGCTTTATCTGAATGGAGATGCCTCGAGTTACAAACAGATTCGATTTACGAACAATGCCCTGGAACTCGAGGTTTTACTGTACTTCTTTTTTCCCCCTTTGTTCTGTTATACTGAATCAGAGTGAGAAAAAAACATGACACAGCTACCTCTTTGATAAGCAGAAACATTTGACTTCTTCCACTGGGTACATTTTTCATTTCCCAGTTCAAAAGGCAATATGCTTACAGTGGTACCTCTCTCTTTAAGCAAATTGCTCGTTAAGTGAAATACTTGGAAAAAGTGCCACCACTGCCATTTTAAGTGACTGATTGTGAGCTCTGGTGGGGGTGGGGGTGTGTGATTGTGAACCCCGATTTAGTTGTTAAGTGAGCTTTTGCTTGTTTTTAGTTGTTAAGTGAGGGTGATCATTCAACGGGTTAGTCTCCTTGTTACATAGCAAAATATACATATTTTGGGGGAAAGTTTCAAGACACCTGGGGTACCCCATGGCCCCTTTCCCTGAAAATCTGATGTACACATATTAAAGTCATTAACAGTTTTGTTGGAAGTACAGTAATTGACACTTGATATATAAAAGTCACTGTCTGGATTGGCTGAAGCAACATAGTATAGGGAGCAAATCCAAAAATCAGATGACCCATCTGTCATTCAATCTTGTTGTGCACAACGCTGGATTTGCCATATGATAAATCCACCAAGGATATGTACACACACCCAACACTAATCTACTGAGGTTCGGAGAGACCGTTTGATTTCCCTTCCTTCCACAACTGGGCATGCCAATCTTCAGTTCCCCACCATATCTTCTACCCATGATCCCAATTGGGAGCAGACTCCATTGCCTAGGATGGGAAGGAAGCCTGTATCCCTCACTGCATATCTGCTGTCATGTGTAAACCAACCCATTTGCTGTGCCCCCAAGCAATGACAAGTAAATGTCACTAAAATAATTCAAAAGAACACTTCTCAGCTAATGTATGCTGGGAAGATCTGTATGTTGAAGAACCTAAACATGAAATTTTATGGGCTGAGATTTGTTCACATATAATTTCCATATAATTTTGCTTAGGAAAATGTGTAGGAGTTTAACCATTGACTGATGGATGGTGTATGTTTGTTTTTCCAGCCCAAGGCTACGTGCTTATAACATTCAGGATCCAGTCTTCCTGACAAGAAGTTACATTCCAAATACTGGCTGGGAGTCTAACCTAAAAAATATATTTTAAAATTACAAGTATCAAATAGCAGAAATCAGTGATATGTGGAAAGCATTTGCAGAGCATAACAGGGTGATATCAATATTTAGGCATTTAAAGCAGACTTTACTGAAGACTGCTATTTCTGGCAGCATACATAATTTGGTAATTTTCTTATTGATGGTGGCATTCAGTTTTTTCCCATTGGGGAAAATATAGATTCTTTAAAAAATACAAGACCTGACAGCATTTTTGTGCATAGGAGTCTATTGTTACACATATATCAAAAGAATCTTGTACATGAATTGTAAGCAAAGGATGGAATGAGAAAATAGCTGGCCAGTAAACAAAGAAAACACTTACTCTGCATTTTCTATTGAACTGCTGTGTTGTATTGTTAACTACATAAGCCTAGGAAGTCAAATAAATCATATGAATTACAAATATTGGATGAGGAAAAATATGTTGAACTATTTTTTTCTCTTTTCTAGCTGCTTAATAGCTTCTTTTATCTGTCATTCCCAATTCTGACTGAAAGCTTTTGGGACAGCATTTCCCCCAAACAAGAAAACTATATTTCAGTGCATATTCTGTCCAGTCCCCAAGGCTTTAAATGTGCTTATTTGTGTTATTAAATATATTAAAAGTTATGAGTATTCTTAGCATTTTTCCATATTCAGTAATTATGATAATAAGAAATCCAGAGTTTCTGGGTTTTTTTTAAGGGGGGAAAAGATTTATGAGCACTCTGAGTGCCAAAGAATCTGACAGATATTTTACAGGTAGAAAATGGTTCTTTGTAGACTCTAATCAAAATTTAAACAAATTTAATTGTTGTTCAAAGGTAATGGCATAAGTGACACTCACAACACAAAGATTTGCTCAGCAGGATCTCCTTGCAGATAGAGATCATAACTTGAGATCTGTGATTAGTTCTTCCACCTTTTAATTTTTTTTACATTAAAAGAGTTGCCGTGAGGGCCTGTTTTGAACAGAACAACAAGAAAGGTATGTCTTTCGCTGATCTGTTTTCAGACCTATGAAAAGTAACTATTTTGGATGATCATTCTCAGGAGGTCCCAGCCAGCATCATTCAACATCATTTCAAGAACCCATCAGTTAGCCCAACCATGGTTTATCTGTATGCCAAACATATAGACATTAGAATTTGTGGCATCAATGCATTTTATTTTTTTAGTTATAAATGTATATGTAGCAAAAGGCTGCCATCTTCTTTTATTGTGCACAAACTCTTCCACTATTCACAACCTGATCTCCTTCCATGCCTCTTCAGAAGTAAGCCTGGTGGACAATGTATCTGCACTATAAGTAATAGAAGTTTAATTTAATTTTTCCAAAAGAACCTTGAGATTTATGAATGTGGGATATTGTGTTTCAGTATCCATGATTCAAAACACTAGGAAATGGCCCAATATTGCTGCACAGTATTGTGCTCATACTGCCAGTAAAGAAAAAGGATACCAAAGCACAAAGCAAAGGGAAGCCTGAATGTTGAGAACACTAATGGCAGCAGTCAAGATGGTCTATGACATGGATCACCAAGCTTGGCTCTTCAGATGTTCTGGACTTCAGTTCCCAGATGCCCTGATCAGCAGGTGTACTGACTTGGGTTTCTGGTAATTGAAGTCCAAGAACACCTGGAGAGCCAAGTTTGCTGACCCCTGGTCTAAAGGATACTCTCTTGTGCACCCTACCATTCACAAATGGACACCAATCAAGGGAAAATCCCAGAAGTGGCCACCTTTTTAATCAGTTAATCTTCCTCACCCAAACAAAAAATAATTGTTGTGGCTGTTTTTGACAATGATGAATGGTAAAGATGGAAGGAATCAAAGATCACTGAATCCAACCCTCTAATGAAGCAGGAAATCTGCAATCCAATCTCTGTTTAAATACTTTGATAAAATGGAGTTGAGCACTTCACACACACACACACACACACACACATACACTCTCATCTACAAATCCCAGCCTTTGATAGGATGAATCCATAGCAAATAAAATCAAATGAAACATAAATCACTCTGTAGTATAGATACACCAAGAGTTACCTCATGAATGACTTTATAGCAGGGATGGTGATTTCCTGGCCCTTCAAATTATGCTGGGCATAAACTCCCATGTTATCTCAGCCTTGGCAATGATGGTTAGATCTTAGTGAAGCTGCAATCTAGTGACCTTTGAAAGGCCACATATGGCCCACAGTACTGTAAAAGAATAACACTTTGAACTGATTCCACACTTGGGCTGATTTATCTCTTTAACTGATTTCTCTTAGGATATGGAAATGGAAAGAATAAGCATTGACATCTTGGGAATCAGCGAATTAAAATGGACAGGAATGGGTGAATTCAGCTCTGGAAACCATCATATCTACTACTGTGGACAAGAAAACCTCAGAAAAAATGGAGTAGCTATAATTGTCAATAAAAGGGTGAGAAAAGCAGTAATGGGATATAATCTCAAAAATGATAGAATGATGTCAGTCAGAATAGAAGGCAAGCCATTCAATATCACTGTAATCCAAATATACGCACCAACCACTAGTGCAGATGAAGCCACAATTGACCAGTTCTATGAAGACTTAGAACACCTCATAGAACAGACAGCAAGAAATGATGTACACATTATCATAAGAGACTGGAATGCCAAAGTAGGAAATCAAAAAGTAAATGGAATAACAGGCAAGTTTGGTCTTGGAACACAGAATGAAGCAGGCCAAAGACTGATAGAGTTCTGCCAAGATAACGCACTGGTCATAGCAAACACTCTCTTCCAGCAACACAAGAGGAGACTTTACACATGGACATCACCAGATGGCCAACATCGAAACCAGATTGATTACATACTATGCAGTCAAAGATGGAGAACCTCCATACAGTCAGCAAAAACAAGACCAGGAGCAGATTGTGGCTCAGATCACAACCTACTGATTGCAAAATTCAGGCTTAGACTAAAGAAAATAGGAAAAACCATTAGGCCAGACAGATATGACCTATACAACATTCCTTGGGAATACACAGTGGAGGTGTGGAACAGATTTAATGGCTTGGACCAGATAGACAGAGTGCCAGAAGAATTATGGACAGAGATGCGGGACATCATACAGGAGGCAGCAAGAAAAACTATACCAAAAGAAAAGAAGCGTAAGAAAGCTAAGTGGTTGTCTGATGAGGCTCTCAAAATAGCAGAGGACAGAAGGAATGCAAAATGCCAAGGAGAAAGGAAAAATACAGTCACTTGAATACAGAATTTCAAAGAAAAGCTAGGAGAGATAAGGAAACCTACCTGAACGAACAGTGCAAAGAAATAGAGGAAAACAATATCAGGGGTAGGACTAGAGATCTTTTCAAAAAAAATTGGGGAACTCAAGGGAACATTTAAAGCAAAAATGACCATGATAAAGGACAAAGATGGCAAGGAGTTAGCAGATGCAGAAGAGATTAAGAAAAGATGGAAGGAGTACACAGAGGAACTCTACAAAAAGGACCTCAACACCCCTGATAATCACAATGATGAGAACATTGAACATGAGCCAGACATTCTAGAGAGTGAAGTCAGAAAGGTCCTAAAAAACACTGCAAACAACAAAGCCAGTGGAGTTGATGGTATCGAAGTTGAACTTTTCAAAGCCCTACAAGATGATGGAATCAAATTATTGCATTCTATATGCCAGCAGATTTGGAAAACACAACAATGGCCACAGGATTGGAAAAGATCTGTATATGTCCCACTACCCAAAAAGGGTAATGCCAAAGAATGTTCAAATTATCGAACAATTGCGCTCATCCCTCACGCTAGCAAGGTGATGCTCAAGATAATACAGGATAGACTGCAACAGTATGTGGAGAGAGAATTACCAAAAGTGCAGGCGGGTTTCAGAAGAGGCAGGGGGACTAGAGACCACATCGCCAACATAAGATGGATCATGGAAAAAACAAAGGAATATCAGAAACAAGTCTACTTCTGTTTCATTGATTACACGAAGGCTTTTGACTGTGTCAACCACAACAAAATGTGGCAAGTAATTAAAGAGATGGGAATACCGGAACACCTTATAGGCCTCATGAGAAATCTGTACATGAACCAAGAAGCAACAGTTAGGAATGACAGAGTGGTTTGGAATAGGAAAAGGCGTAAGACAAGGCTGCATTTTGTCACCCTGCTTATTCAACTTATACACAGAACACATAATGCGCAATGCAGGGATGGAGGAATCACAGTTTGGGATCAAAATTGCTGGAAGAAACAGCAACAATTTATGATATGCAGATGATACCACCCTAATGGCAGAAAGTGAGGAGGACCTAAAGAAGCTCCTGTTTAGGTTGAAAGAAGAAAGTGAAAGACTCAATATCAAGAAAACCAAGATCATGGCAACAGGCCCTATCAGTCCCTGGAAAATAGATGGGGAAGAAATAGAAGCAGTGACAGATTTTACTTTCTTAGGATCAAAGCTCACTGCAGATGGAGAGTGCAGCCATGAAATAAAAAGGTGACTGATTCTTGGGAGGCAAGCAATGAGAAACCTGGGGAGCATAATGAAAAGTAGAGACATCACATTGCAAACAAAAATTCGCATAGTCAAAGCAGTGGTATTCCCTGCGGCAATGTATGGTTGTGAGAGCTGGACCATTAGGAAAGCTGAGCGCAGAAGAATAGACGCCTTTGAGATGTGGTGTTGGAGAAGGGTTTTGAGAGTCCCCTGGACAGCGAGGAGAACAAATAGGTCAATCTTAGAAAAAATCAACCCTGACTGCTCATTAGAAGGTCAAATAATAAAGATGAAGCTAAAGTACTTTGGACATCAGATAAGAAGAGAGGATTCACTTGAGAAAGCCTTGATGCTTGGAAAGGTCAAGGGCAAAAGAGGAAGGGGCTGGCCCAAGATGAGATGGCTAGATGGTATTATAGAGACAATGGGCACAGAGCTGAGCGAGTTGAGGGGGATGGTGGAGGACAGGAGTGCCTGGCAGACAGTGGTCCATGGGGTCGCAGAGGGTCGGAATCGACTGTGCGACTGAACAACAAAAAATGGATAGGTTTATTTTATCTATGTTTTATATTTTCTCTTTATTGTCCTCCTTGCTCCCTGTGCTCATCAAATTCAAATCTTCATACTAAACCTATACTCCTTTGTATTAATTCTCAGCTTTACTATTTCTTTTCTACAGATCCTTATTGCATAGAACTTTCTCCCTTTGGGTCAGCTTTAGGTGCCTTCTTTTTCCTCTTTTGAGAAATTATGAAAAACCCATTTTCTCTCTCTCGTCGACTCTCTATCATTTCCCTCTTGATGTTGTTCTGTTTTGATCCCTTTATTTATTTATTTTAACTTTGAGTTAGCTACTATATAGATTTCCTTTTATTCCCTTTTTGATGCTCCTTTGCCCAGGGAATTAAAAAATAATTCCTTCTCCTCCAAGTCCCCTTCTATTTGCTTCTATTTCAGGAGTTCTCAACCTTTTAAAGATGGGGGCCTGGTCATGCTCCCGCAGACAGCTTCAGAGGCTGGATGGCCATTTTGTCCTTCTTCCACCACATAGCACTTCCTGGTGTGGTGGAGATGGTGGAGCCCCACATAAAATGGTGCTATGGGCCAACTGAGAATCCCTGTTCTATTTGCTTTATATCTCTATATAGATTGGGAATATACAGACAGGGATTTGTTTATTTTTATTAAAATATACTGTTTAGCAGTCATTGGGCAGTTCTTCATAGACTAAATGTGATTGTATGTGGAGCTGTATGCAGATGGGTTCTCAGAATTCTCCTTATTTCTTGGCAAAGAATCAGGGGAACGATTTCACTGATTTTCTTCAGAAAGAAGAACTTTTATTTTAGCAACTCATGTGTGGAGGCCTCCACTATCAGTTACACACCTCAGTTTCTACTTTATAAGGCTATGCTAATATTCTTTATATTCTCTGCAACTTTTCATCAGTATGTATGGAAAATGACTTTTATTCATTATTATTTTTATTTGTTGCATTTATACCATGCCCATCTGATATTCTCCCACTCTGGGTAGCTAACAACAGTTTTTTTAAAAAATCTATACCATAAGCAACTAAACAACAACAAAATATAAACAAACTGAATACCCCCACCCCCAATTAAAAATAACCTTCAAAAAAGAACACAACTTGGTGACGGAAAGAGTTAATCAGACTCTGTCATTCAGCCTTTGGCAGTAGATCCATAAAGCCTCTTTATAGAGGAATGATTTTAGATGGGTTTTTTTAACATAGGTAGAGCTGGAGCATTTTAGAGCAAAACCCACATTTAAAGCAAAACCCACTGCAGAATAATTGGAAAAGATGTTGCAAAATGGCCATCTTTTTTTTTTTTAAAAAAGGTTGAATAAATTAAAAAAAAAAACAGCTTGGAAGCTTTTGTCCAAAAAACTCTTCTGAGAATGTTTGGCTTAGCTGTAGACATGGTGACATGTTTGCTGATTGGTCAGATACACAAAATGGTGAAATTATCTTCCAGTGAAACTTTCTTCTGGTACAGATATATAGGATTACTCAGTAAAATACTAGCTTTGCTTTCTAGAAAGAAAAAGCCTAGGAAGAATTCACATTTTAGTTGAGAAATAAATGGCTACAGATGATGCTATCAATGGGGTGGGAGAGTGACACCTGCCTAATGGCTCAAGTGACTAAGACACTGACTGGGAGGCCGAAGGTCAACAGTTCGATTCCTGAGTACTGCAAGACAAAATGAGCTCCCGTCTTTGTCCCAGCTCCTGCCAACCTAGCAGTTTAAAAGCAAGAAATTGCAAGTAGATAAACAGGGACCACTTCAGTCGGAAGGTAACAGTCTTCTGTGCACTCCGGTGTCTAGTCATGCCTGCCACATGACCATGGAAACATCTGCAGAAGCAGACAGAGATGAGCACTGAACCCTACAGTCTGATACAACTACTTGTTCAGGAGCCAGGTTTTGCCTGCATCACCATCCATGATTTACATCCATAAGTCTACTTGGAGGAAAAGAAGCTGCACAGATACACATTAATCCAAAGAAATACAAGTACCTCATTTTTCTTTCTTCTGTAGTTTGTCTTCTGTGGATTTTCAGGAGTTTCCATCTCTTTTCTCCCAGTTGCCATTGCTAACTGGAATGACAGACGTTTATAAAACTTGTTTTGCTTCATTATCGATCGATCAGTTTCTAACATGAGTCATCGCATCACTGGAAAACTCTTTTTCAATGTCAGGACTCATTCTGTCAGCAACATATTTCAAAAGCCTTTCCAAAATAATGAGTCATGTACAAAAGGGACAAGATCTGAAAATTGTTCTTTCTTAAAATACTTCATGTATCATGTGAAAATGACTACAATAAGTTAAGGGGGGGATCAATGTGGAAACCTATATTTAATTTAATTTTGAAGATTTCTTGTCATAAGACAGTGTATGCCCAGGAGGTCCATTTTTTTGTCCACCAACCCCCTCCTCCATACTCCTGGGCTCCATAGCAACTACACTCCTATTTTTTTAAGAAAATATTTTTGAATACAAGTGCTTAGAAAGTCCTGAGGGGGAATTATGGGGGACACATACCATGTTTTAAGGAATGCCAGTACTGTACTCCAATTCTCATCTGTACCCTCTAGAAATGATGTTTCTTTTAAAAATGGACACTAAAAAGATGTGTGAGCTATTTTATGGTTTAACAGACACTTTCTTCAATTATGGCCATATTTTCACTGATCAAAATTTTCCCCCATCTTTATAACACATTGCCACTATATTAATTATTATCACCACCATCACTACAAACATCACTACCACCATCACTTAAATTTGCAAAGTACCCTCTTGGTCATGTTCCCTTGATAATGTGGCTTTTGGACTGCTGGCACATTGGGAAAATGCCTTCGACCCCCTTTAATCATCCACTCTACCATAAGACACAGAGATGAACACCAAAGTCAAGATTATTTTAAATGATTGGACATATGGGGATAGCATTCTTAATATCCTGGCAACCATGCAGTGTTGTCTTTGTGTTCATGTCTTCTCAGAAGTCATTGTGTTACTCTGAATCCCACCTGCATTTTTTTCCTTGTCCTAGTTTCACACTGAATTATGAAACTTTGCCTGAAATCCAGTAGATTAATTTATGCTGCATAAAGTTGATGATGTTATCAGCTGTGGCAGTTTTTCATACATTAAACATTTCTGATCCCCCTCCTCCTTGCCAGAAGGTCCTGAGTCACCCTTGGGATCTCTTTTGTCATGTGGAAGCTAGTATGGGTGTGTGTCAAATGGGGAGGAATTGATGATTTCTGAAAATTGAAGCCACTGGAATGGTTTTACTAGTGAGGCAAAAGTCAGAAATTAAAGACTCACTCCTTTGCTATTTGGTGGTTTCTGCCCTTGATATCTTTCTTAGATATAACAATTTAACAGGGGCATCTTGGTTATTTTAACAGGTGGTAGGGAAATATGCATACCCTGAGCATTTACAACAATCATCATGGAAAGATGCAGCTTTCTTTTCAGTTCCACTGGTGATATCGTGTAGCCTACATAAGAACATTTTTCTGGGCCTTATGGTCAGGTTTGAGAATCCCAAGCATTATAATTTAATAGTGGGTTGTAGTTCCCTATTTCATTCCCTTAAAGGTCAGATGAAGTTAATGCTCCTTTTCCCTATTCAACAAAGTGATTAAGATCAATTAATTACAAATTCAACACTATTTTGAAAATGGAAGCCTGTAGGTGATTGCAAACAGCTATTATTGGAAACCTCCTTAGCAGAAGTGGCATTCAGTACAGGCCTCTGCTTGTTTTCTCTGTGATTTACAAACATGCACTAATTAAAGCACATACTTGCAACAGGACAGCTAAAATCCCCAGAGATACAGAAGTGCTTCATTAAAAGACACCCAGACACTATTCACCCTAAAGCGGCAGATTTTTCATGCTCTTTAGAGGGTTTTGTCTAGAAAGCAGAAGAACAAGGCACGATACAGCCCAAGTCTAGCAACTCTATCCCTATTCATTTTAAAGGCATAGCCAAACACCATTCAGTATTTCAGTGATTAGAATCAATACGGGTTGAAAATGCTTAATTTGGGCTGAATCAACCTCAGGCGTTTTAATCCCTTCCACTCAACAGATTTCATTAATTAGTGCTACCACTAATGACTTTGTCAATAGGTGACTTCTTTGCACAGAAGTCATTCTCCCTTCCTTCCACTGCCCTGACTTCAATAGAGCTCAGTTGAAATGTACAACCATGGAAGAGAACATAAAAATGGTCAAAGAACAATGATTGTGTCCTTGTGTGCGCATGTGCATGTGCGTATGCACACACGCAGACACCTCCCAAAGTCTGGACTAAAATGGCTGGGCTGGTGAAGGGTATAGCAAAAATGCTCCAAAGCAATGAAAACAACAGGTTCACTTAACTCTTGACAGAGTTAATAAATGAGAAAAGTTGAGAACATCTTTTGATTTAATATTTCAGGGTGGATGCCTCCATAGTGTTCTTCAAATAATACAATTTGACATCTAGTAACAAGAGGTGAGCAGAAAAGAGAGTAATAGCTCATCTGAGAGTTACATCCATGTTGCAAGTTAATTTTCAGACAAAAAGGTTGAATGGAAGGCATTGAATCTGACCCATGGAGAGACACTGATGTGCCTCTTGTACATCTAGTTCGAAAGTGCCATCTCCAGTTCTGACACAGCTTTGGCTCATCCTAGGATCAAGAAAGGAAAAACATCAAGTACCATCAAGCGACAATTGAAAGCTGAGGCAAATACAAATTGCTCTGTACTTGCAATAGTTTTTGGCTGAGCTTCAGCTATAACTATGGATGGGATTCTTACATATGGTTATCCAGCAGTTCCAGTGGTGGGCACAAAAATAATTTACTACCACCACTGTGAGCATGGTATGGTAGGTGTGGCCAGAGGAAAAGCCCTCCATTGCACCTGAAACAGGGCTACTTTTTTTCAAAACTTGGATGGCACGGCTAGCCAGAATTTGTGCTACCGGTTCTGGCAAACTGGTGTGAAAATGCTGATGCCCACCACTGAGTGGTTCCCAACCCTTTTTTTTTTTTTTTTGGCAATGCCCCACCTAAGCATCTCTAAAATCCTGATCCCCCCTCTCCTGTGACATATAATTCTTATTATTCAAAAAGTGAACTCCTATTTATATGGAGGAAGCCTAAAAGGCCATTCACTGTTAATAACTCATTTTTGAATTGCCCCCCCTTAAAAATCAAATTCCCCCCCCCCCAGGCATCTGTCCCACATTGGGAACCAAGGGGCTATACCAGTGGTGGTGAACTTATGGCATGCATGTCAGAGATAGCACTCCCTCTTTGTGGGCACCAGTGGAGCTACCCCAGCACAGAGGTTGCCCCGCCCTTCTGCCCAGCAGCCCAAAAGGAACACTTCTTCCCTCCCTCAGCACAGAGTTCACTCCACCCCTCTGTCCAGCAGACCAATAGGAGCACTTCCTCCCTCCCCCCAACACAGAGTTCGCCCCATCCCTCTGCCCAGCAGCCCAATGGGAGCATTTCCTCCCTCCCTTGTTGCTGTGTTGGGACTTTGCAATAAATAAGTGGGTTTGGGGTTGCAGTTTGGGCACTTGGTCTCTAAAAGGTTTGCCATCACTGGACTATACAGTTCTCAGCTGATTCATTTGCTTGTTTGTTTGTTTTTTTGTTGTGAATGTGCTCAGTGAGAACTGTTCATTCTCCCTTTTAAGAGCACCTCTCATGAAGTTTCTTCTCTGTTATTGCCATTATCTGCATAGTCAAAGCAATGATATTTCCGGTAGTAATGTATGGTTGTGAGAGCTGGACCACAAGGAAAGCTGAGCGCAGAAGAATAGACACCTTTGAGATGTGGTGTTGGAGGAGAATTTTGAGAGTACCCTGGACAGCAAAGAGAACAAATATGTCAATCTTGAAAGACATCAAATGAGAAAAGAGGCCTTACTTGAGAAAGCCTTGATGCTGGGAAAGGTAGAGGGCAAAAGAAGAAGGGGGAGGCAGAGAATGAGAAGGCTAGATGGTATTGTTGATGCAGTGGGCACAGAGCTGGGCAGGTTGAGGAGGATGGTGGAGGACAGGGGCACCTGATTTCCCCCAATGAGACACTTTGCTTACATGTCACAGAATTTGTTCTCTCCTGGCATCCTGTAAAGAATGTTAGCCTTTTTGTTGTTGTTCTGTCACACAGTCGACTCTGACCCTTGGTGACCCCATAGACCATTGCCCGCCAGGCACCTCTGTCCTCCACCATCCTCCTCAACCCGCCCAACTCTGTGCCCATTGTGTCTACATTACCATCTAGCCATCTCATTTTCTGCCTTTAGTAAAGGTAAATGTTTCCCTTGCTTGAAAGCCAGTCGTATCTGACTCTAGGGTTCAGTGCTCATATCTGTTTCAAAGAGCCAGTGCTGTCTGCTTCTGCAGACGTTTCTGTGGTCAGGTAGCAGGCATGACTAGACACTGGAGCACTGACCAAAGTGGTCACTATTTAGCTACTTGCAATTTAAATATTTAAATATTTATCTACTTGCAATTTTTATACTTGCATAAATATTTATCTACTTGCAAATTAAATATTAAATATTTGCCTTTAAATATATATAAATGATGTCATGGGGGAAACCATTAAATAAATACTTTTAATAAAGAAAGAAATAAGTATGAGAAAATTAAAAGGAATCTCTCTCTCTTAAAAAAATAAAATAAACCATATCTTGTGTTTTAAAAAAAAACTGATCCATTGCCTCAGATTAGGTCCCAGCTATGATAACATTCTGTCTGGATTGTGGTAAATCAGGCATGACTTGACAGCATATAACAGCAATTGTCACAGAAGCGTGGGAGGAAGAGAAGCTTGTGATAGTCATAGGATCACTCAACCTGAGATCATTCTTGATTGTTTCACATTTTTTGTATCTTTGCTTTTTGTAATTTGTGTGTGAGAGTTTTTGCTTTAGTGAACTTCATTGTTTCCTTTTTGAGAAAAACAGTAGTTAAACTCCTAGGACTACAAATGAAATGGACAATTAGTTTAACAAACTGGTTTAGTGGCATGGAAAGGAGATAAGACCAATGCATGAATCATGACACATAATATGATCATGACACATAATGTGATGAACTTTTAATAAAAAGAGACAGCATGAACTGGTCCTATTTCGAGTTCTACACAGACAGGACTGCAGTGGCTCAAGTGGTTAAGACACTGAACTCGATGACTGGAAGGTCAGAGTTTGATTCCCGAGTACTGCATGATGGAATGAGCTCCCATCTCTGTCCCAGTTCCTCCCAACCTAGCAGTTTGAAAGCAAGAAATTGCAGGTAGATAAATAGGGACCACTTCGGTAAGAAGGTAAACAGCATTCTGTGCACTCCAGTGTTAAGGTATGCCTGACTCATGTCCTTGGAAATGTCTGCAGATGCAGACAACACTGGCTCTTTAGCTATAAACAGAGATGAGCACTGAACCCTAGAGTCAGATATGACTGGCTTTTGAGCAAAGGTAACCTTTGCCTTACAGACATTGCACCCTTGCAATGCCATGGCAATCCATCTTTTACTCATTTTTTTTTTGGAATGTCACCCATGTACATTAGTTCACCTAGATATGGTGTACTTCTGCAAATCCTGGGATCGTTTTAAATCCATTAATATCCCTGTTCAGAATGTCCTAGTTTAGCTACAAAAGGGCCAGAATCCTATCAGTTAATTTGTTTATACCAGCAAATTCCTGCTGATTAATAAGTCCATTCTTATTCCTCAAGGACTATGTCACATAACTGACAAGAGGTGACTTATTAATTAGCAGCAATGTACTACTGAATTTGGTGCCGATGCAGTTATACTGATATAATTAGCAAATATTCTGGTCAAAGACTGGTTTATGAAATTCATAGAATTCAAATTTCTATTGGTAGCCATCTCTGTCTCTCTCTCTGTATGTTTGTGCATCAGAGAGAGAGAGTGAGAGAAAGAGATCATTTTAGTTACACAAAATGCATTGAAAATGAGCTTGCTATTAGTGTAACAGATTGTTAAACTAACCTCCCAATTTCTGAAGCAGCATCCTTCTTAGTACTGGTTGCTAGGAGACAGAAGAAGATGCTGTTGTCCTCATAGCCTACTGATGGGTGGTTCGGCCACTATGAAAAACAAATATTGAAGTTGACCAGTGGTTCCCAACCACATGCCCCACTGGGGGACTTCAATTCCCAGAAGCCTAAGTCAGTACATTGGCTGATCAGTGCTTTGGGGAATTGACTTAGGCTTCTGGGAATTGAAGTCCAAAAGCCAAAGGTTGGCAAACACTGAAGTAGTCTGCTTTAGACGTAATCCAGTAGGGCCACTGTGGCTAAGCTAAAAGCAGGCTTGTTATGTTGTTCCTTTTAAAGATGCAAGCCCAGAAACTCTCACTGACAATTGGGGAGCAGAAGCTTGTAGCAGCAGTTGTGCTTCCTAGATGACAAGATACTCCTGGGTGTAGATGCTTCTGCAAATAACTAATGAAAGCTTTGCTGCTTTGTTTCTTTAAAGTTAGATGCTGCTTTGTGCCCAGGAGAAGTTAATAAATGATTTCTCTGTATAGTGTTATTTACTGTATAACTACAATCAGACATACCCCGAGCAACAGCCACCTTGTGCCAGCTAATAAACGCAGTCAGCACTGGCTCTTTGGCTATAAACGGACATGAGCACCACACTCTAGAGTTGGATACAACTGGCTTTTGAGCAAGGGCAACTTTTACCGTTACCTTTTAACCTCAAACTTGTTTGCAATTAAGCCTACCTCATCCCTTTTCATCACTGACTCTTCTAGGAGCGTTGATATAATTTAGAGCAAAGATATTTGTTAAACCAATTAGAGCCAGTGTTTAATTTAGTTTGGGTCCAGATTTTTTTTTAGATACCTCTCTCTGAGTGGTACAAATATTCTGTTATGTTCTTCATTTTGTTGGGGTGGGATTATTATTTTTCACAGTTTGTTGTTTGCTCTGATTTTATGATGTTTGTATTTTTTAAAATATATATTTACATTGGATCATTTATGTGAATGGCTATGGCCAGATGGGTAGTATATATTGACACTGCTACTGAAGACTGCATGTGAACTGCCCAGAGTGATTTCTGCCAGATAGGCAATATACAAATGCAAATGAATGTATGAATGAATGGCTGCCTTGTCCATATTGGTGCCAGTGAAGTGAAGAAGAGGAGGAGGTTATGAAATCCATTACTCTCTTTGAAGTCTAACCACTTTCTAAGAGTTACAAAGCAAACCCTGGCAAAGCTTGAGAGAGGAAAAAGCCATGTCACTCTTCTGCCCCCAGTGTACTATTTTCAAGTCTTGTTTTCACTACTAGTTCCTTTATAATAGATCAAGAAGTCACACAATCCTCTTTGAATGTCCAAGTTTCTGTTTTCATGCTCAGCAATGTACATTATAGCCAATAATTATTTTTATTGACGGTATGGTTCAAATTTGTCCTGAAACAGGTTTCAGAGAGGATAATGTGTTTCTGGAAAATAAAAACAAAAACTAAAGTATTGTGGCACCTCAAAATTAGATTATATCATTGTGAGAGTCTGCAGATTACAATCCACTCCCACAGCTGCACCTGATAGACATATCTGTATTTTAGGAAATGGACTGTAATCTACAAATGCTCTTAGAAGAATAAATTTCCTAGTCTTTAAAGTGCCACAAAACCTATGGGATTTTTTTTGCTTCTGTCTGGCCAGACATCCTGCTGTGGTAACGGTGTAGAATGTACAGCCAGCAACTCAACATTGAGTATTGAGTAGAGGTAAATAAACTGACTCCCTAAAGAGGCCAATGGCTACAGGCAGATGGAGGAAATGCCACTGGAAACCATCATATTGGGCCCAACGGCAAAATGAACAGAGGAGAAACTCTGCTTCACAATGGTCATGGAGGTGGAAGAGTCCATGACAGATTGACTGGCTGTGAAGGAACACCTTGTCCATATCCTCAAGGCTGTGGCAGTCCATTGCAGTCCCAGTGTTAAATCCTGAATATCTCATTTCATATGTGCCACAGGAGATGGTTCCGTGATCAGAGTGTTGCTTCACGCTAATTGCATTTTTCCTGCTTTAGGAAAAATGCATTCTTGGATACAAGTTGCAGCCAACACCGATGATAATTTAAATCTTGTTTTTCCTCATTTTTTCCCCATAATCAGGTATCAAACTCATATAACAAACTAGTTTAGCAAAAATTTTAATTAGCCCTGAGTTAATTGTATGTTACATAGACAATAGCATTTGAGCTGAACAGAGGAAAAACCTCATCCTAAAATTCTGAGAACATTCATCCTCTATTCAGTCCACACGCTGCCTATGGGTTTCTAAGTGGCTATTGACTGTGATTCATAATTACTATTTATATATTTATCTGAATAATTGGTGCAGCTGAAAAATTGTATGTAATTCCCCTTCACTTTGTCTGCAGCTTACCTCTTGTCTTCCCTTAATTTTCTTACATAACTAAAACATATGTCCTGTTAGGTTCAATGGAGCTTATTCACTGGTAGGTGGGATTGCAGCTCAGATGAATTTAAAACATTCCATATGCTACTTTTCTTTTGGTTTCTTTTATTTTTGAATAAAATATACTCTTTCATTACTTTCAAGCACTGATGTACAAAATCAGAATCAAACAAAATATTACACAAAGGCTGTTTATAGCCAACGGAGTGACTATGTGGTTTTTTTTAATTCCACAAATGTAAGTGCAGGGGGACCAGATACAATTCAGGACCCTCACATGAGAGTAGCAAGTTTTAACTTCTTTCCATTTGTAGTGCTCCCACTCCTTGAAATAAATAGTTCATGTGTCAGTAGTTCAGACTTAGTGGCTATATCTGGACAGGAAGTCTAGAACTTTTAGTAACACTGTTAAAGTAACATACAGTACATTAGAGCAACTTTTGCTGACAATTATTTGTAAATTAGATTTCAGCTCTTTTTGACAATTCTTCAGAACTTCATGGTAGGTATAGAGCAGTGCTGGTGAACCTGTGGCATGCCTCTGTGTGTGTGTGCGCACCAAAGGAGAGGCAAGAGGTGGGTGGCGGAATCCAGGGGGGGAGGGTGTCTGTGTGTAGGGGCCTCCATGGGGGCTTAAGCATGTATGTGTTATCTTAAATGTAAGACTTCCTAAAATATCTCCTTTGCTTTCAAAAACTTGCCATTTTAAGCCATGTAGAAACAATCAAGTCTGGGTCCCTATTGCGAATAGTTGCAAAACAAACTTCTCTTGTAAGCTGACTGATATTCAAACCCCTGAAATGCATGTCCAGCATATACATGTACAGTAAAAACCCAGCATACAACTGCCCTGGGTTACGTTTGCCATGGGTTATGACCACACTTTTAATTAAAAAAAATTCCCCAGGTTACAACCAATTTTTGGTTTATGACAGAAAATTGTGCTACAGTATTTTAAACTCTAAGATGGTAGCGATCTCCCTACCTTTTCCATGCCATTTGGGGACCTTATCTGACAATGGCGATAGCACCTCCGCAGCAGTAAGCACTGCATTGTGACTTCAGGTGGAGGGGGTGGCCATTTTAAATTCTGAAATAGTTGTGATGCCTCTCTCTGAAATGTATGAGGAAGGAGAAAAGCTGGATGCATGGCTGAGCTGATGCAAAGAAAGCTTTAACTCCGCAGAAATCAAAACTTTCCCCTTCCCAATCATACTTCCAATGGAAATGGATATTCATCCCAGTTTTTCAACTGACTGCAAATAGGGTTATTGGCTCAATTTTCCTTGAATTGTTGGGTTTCTCCAGGCGGAAAGATAAATTTAAGGATAAATACCACTGGAGGAAGAGACAATTTGATTTTTTAAAAATAAATTGCTATGGAGATGGCTTTAAAGTCTGAGGCCTCACTGAAATATTAGGAAGGTGTTTCTATATGTGATGTTTGGTTATTGAAGTCCAGATTAACTAAAACAGAAATATAAGGCTTGGTTGTTAGGGATTTGTTACTTTTTAAGTGTGTGAGTTTAGTGGCACATGAAAGAGCTAGAAAGGATGGGAGAGAACTGGAGAGACAGCCAGTGGGTCCATGGACATGGGCCCATTATGTTATTTGGGAACAAGAATACTAACATTTGTGACCCTACTACTTACATGACGTCTGGCTGCTGTGACACAAAGCCTGTGTGAACTGGCAGTGAACTTTCCATAAATCCAATCAGTGAAAACTGAAACACATTATCATGTGTTAAGCCTGAAGGGCTGAGTGCATTTTGACACCTGTCCTTCTTCTTGTGCCATATCTGATTTCAAATATTGGCTATCCCCATGACAATCAGCCATGAAGACCGTCCTGCAAATATAATGTCATGGCCTTCCATTTGCCTTCTGCATCACAGTGTGACACCCGTACCACTGATCCAGCTCCACACGTCACTTTCTGGTCCTGCGCCCTTTTGGCACACAAAGTCCTCCTCAGCCCCAGGCCATTATTGATGAAGCTGCTGCCCTCCATCAAAATGGGTTCAAATGGGATTTAATCCACTTGGGGACCCTCACCCCAACATGGGCCAATCATGAATGCCCACCTCTTCCTTTCAGTTTTTGGGTATACAAAGAATGGATTGTATCGATCAGGCATCCATATCATAGCTTACAACTGAGGTTACTTTCTTTTTTGATTGATCAGTGAGACAGGCGGCTTTATTTGAAAACATGATGAAGGCCTGCCTGCAGGTCTATCTCTGGAAACCTCACAGATTTCAGCTTATAGTGATAGGTGATTCATTAGTTGGGCCCTAAGTGGGGATGGAAGAGAAAATATTTTGTTGTTGTTCAGTCACACAGTCGATTCCGACCCTTTACGACCTCATGGACCATTGCCCGCCAGGCACCTTTGTCCTTCACCATCTTCCTCAGCCTGCCCAGTTCAGTGTCCATAAAATAAAATAAAAAATAAGCACACACACACACACACACACTCAACCCACCCACCCACAACACAAACCCATAAATAAATAAATTAAATAAATAAAATAAAAAATACATTAAAATACACCCACCCAAACACCCACCCACCCACCTACCCCAAACACAAATCAACCAGAGCTTTTAAATCGGAGTTTAAAGCTTATTCTGGCTAATCTTTCTCACACTAGGTCAGATGGAAGGAACTACAGAATGAACTTACCACAAGATGGCTTCATTTTGGCACTTTTCAACTTTTCAACAGTTAAAGAAGTTAGGTACTAAGTCTTTGCCTAACCAGTTCTCTAGGATAATATGCCTTAATGTAAATGTAAAACAGCTGTACCTCCTTAAGGGTTCTCCAATTGGAAGAGCAATTGGAACAGTACAGATGTAGCTTATTGATGAGGTAACTCCAAGACTTTGCTTAAAAACCCCAAGCCAGGCTGCCAGGCCTGCCAGCTGCCAGGGCTTTTTAGGAACTGTCGTAGTATGTCAATATAGGTAAAGGTATTAAATACACATTAAAATACACACAGACACACCACATCCAAAGGTAAGTCACTTACCCTGGGGAGCAGGCTATAGGGAGATTCAGGCTACCAGCTTCTCTTCCTCCTCACCACTTGGGAGGTCAGCAAGGAGGCCGTGCATATGTGCCAAGCACTGTAGGCGTGCATGCACACTAAGTGCTTGGCGCACATGCGCAGTGGGGGAACCAGAGAAAAGGTAAGCCCCGAAGGTGGTTCCCCCCAAAAGCTGCTACCAGTTCTCCAGGACACTGGGAAAAGTTACTACCAGTTCTCGCGAACTGGTGTGAACCTGTTACATCCCATCACTGAGAGTGACAAATGATGAGAAATGGCATGGCACCAGTTAATATGGCTGGAATTACAGATTGGCAGAAGTATTTTCAAAAACAACAACACTGCTGTTCGTTATTAATTAAATGTGTTCATTTATTGATTTAATTATTGTTAAAAACTATGTTACTAGTTTTTATAAAACAGCAATTATAAAAATATTTTATTATTAAAATATTATTTATAAAATATATAATTACATAAATATAAATGTATAAATATTATTTTATAATTAAAATAAATTTTATTTTATATAGAAAGGCAAAACCTTTCAGCCACTTTATAAGTTCACAGAAAAAAAAACAGCTGAAAAATTAGATCTTTTAGGGAATGGGCACTCGTATTCCCTCCACTATCCAAGATATGGTTGAGAATTTTTTTTCATGTTCCACCAACTCTAGTGTTATTACTCTACAAGATCTAGCAATCAAGGAAAGCAAAGTACAACATGATTAGAGTGCACATGGTTGCCATGTTCAAACCCTAAAATGAATTTTGTGGAACATGATGCTCACCTGTAAACAAGATGAATATTAAAGTCCTCTAAATTTAACTCTGGCTCAGATTACTGTTGAATCAAGAGAGAAGAGAATCTCCAGATTGCTTTTTAAATTCTTTCTATCCAATGACACCTTCCCTGAAACATCTTTTTAATTGGGGGTATGGAACTGAGATGGAAATGAGATGGCTAGATGGTATTGTGGACACAATGGACACAGAGCTGAGCGAGTTGAGGGGGATGCTGGAGGACAGGAGTGCCTGGAGGACAGTGGTCCATGGGGTCACAAAGGGTCGGAATCGACTGTGCGACTGAACAACAACAAAATGGAACTGATAAAACCACACCTTATATCACAATCCCATTGCACTTATCTTATAAACCAGGGATTCTCAACCTGTGGGCTGGCCTGCAGCGCCTTTTCATGTGGCCCTTCACTGCCTCCACCACCCCAGGAAGTGCCATGTGGTGGAGGAAGGGCAAGATGGCCGTCCACCCCCTGAAGCTGTCTGAGGGAATGCATCCTGGCCCCCAGCTTTAAAAGGTTGAGAAATCCTGTTATAAACCCTCTTAGGATCCTTATAATTTGGTTCCAGTTTGATCTCATATAACATCACACACACAACAGACAGGGAATGTTAGAAGCCTCTATATGTGTTTGTATGTGAGAGAAGTTTTGCTTCCCAGCAGTCTTGCACTCCTGGCAGCCCACTGAGTGTGCAGTGCTGAGATAAGCAAATGCTTGCTTCCTTCTTACCATAATTGCCAACAGAATGGATGCAGTTTCAGCGCTGGTGTCAGAAACTGCGACTTTGGGGACAAGGTGGGCCACATTTGCTGCACATGCTAAAATATGAGCAAGGGAGAAAAATACATTGTATGCAGGCCAGGGTGCTGAGGTGTATATGAGAGGGACTTACCTATATGAGTGTGTGTGTGAGGTGTATGTGTGTGTGTGTTTGTACACACACATGTATAAACATTACTCCCCCGAATCCTGCAGGAAGATCTCTGAGCCAGAAATGGAATGCACCCCTTGTGATAAAATGAGGCCCCAAGTTCTTCACATATCCAAAATGGAGTTTATTAGGTTTTAGTCTATAGTAGAAATGTGGTTACTTTACCCCCAGGGGCTCGGATGGGTAGAAACAGACTTGGAGGTGCCAGGCCTCAACAATAGGACCAGAGTTGTTTACCCCAATTCTGGGATCTGATTGGATGTATCCTAATTATCCAGGTTCACTTGATACCTGGGGAGGGTCCAGCAAAGGGGAAGAAAAGAGTTTGAAAATGGTGGTCTAGAAGGAAACATTGACATGAGGGAGAAAGGCCATCCAACTAGGCCTTATCTCCAGAAATCTTAATCATGGTAACTTAGAACAGATAGATAGATTATTTTTATTTAGGGGAAGACATGTCTGAAAGCATCCTTTCTCTAAAATGAAATTTTTGATTAGGTTATTTTTCTATGCTGAGATCTGTAACCTGATTCATCAAGAACAATGCTACAACTTAAATAAAAAATATTTTCTTCTATCAATGGGTGTTCATTGGAAATGGGATCCCGGGTTAAAAGACAGTAAGTCTTTTTGCTTCTTTTATTTATTTATTTATTATTTATTTATTTATTAGTTCAAATTTATATTGCCGCCCACTCACCGTGGCGACTCAGGGCGGCTTACAGACAATACACTACATTACAATATGTTGGGGTGGGCACAGGGGTAGGGGTGGCAAGGTCCTCATGCTGCCCTGGCTTCTTCCTCCCCTGGCAGTTGGTATAGGCACAGGGGGAGGGGCGGCAAAGTCCTCAACCTGCCCTGGCTTCTTCTTCCCCTGGCAGTTGGTCTAGGCACAGGGGGAGGGGCGGCAAGGTCCTCATCCTGCCCCGGCTTCTTCCTCCCCTGACAGTACCTAACCTAAGTAAATGGGCTGGTCTCTGTAGACAGAGAAGCCCCAGGTTTTGCTCAGCCAGGCGTGGCTGAGAACGAATGGTGAACATATTTTCCTTGCAGTGAGCTTTGGGTGAGTTCTATAAGGGATTGAAGAATAATCCACCTTGGATTGAACGCCTGAGAAGTACCAAAGCAAGTGAGGAAAAATGTGAGATCATCATACCCACTGTTAAAGAAATAGAGAAAATAGGCTTAGGGGATAAGCAGAGCAGGATGCGGGGACAGAATGGGAAGACAGGGGAAATGTATCATTTTCTTTTCCAAGGCAATCTAAGACTGGCCAGACAGAAGTCACCCTTTTTTAGACTGATTTAGTTGAAAGAGAGGAAGGAGGGCTGCGATAGATGCCCGCTTGGCATTTCACAGGGTTTTGGTTATTATGTGTTGGTATATTTTATTATGAATTAATGAATCTGGCTTGTTTGCAGATGTTATTTCTGTGTATAGTAATATGAAGAAGTCTCATATGTCATGAGGTGAAATACTTAACTGAATAACACCGACAAAAAAGCTGATAAAATTATATCTGTTTAGCATCTGGCACACGTTCATCCGATGGACACTTTATCATTGAGCCTGCCAAGGAAACCATTTAACCTGCTCCTAGTTGCTAAGTCATGAAAAGCCTTAATGACCACACTGCTCAGAATTTAATTTATGTTGATGTCAAGGTTTTAGTGATAAAGAGTTTATCACCAAAACTACCAGGATAAGTGCATGTAAATAAATAAATAAAATTTCCAGGCCAAGGTAAATGATTTACAGCCACAGTTAATTTTTCATAGTGAACCCAACTTCATTAAACACAACATAGTAAATGGGACTGTGATTTGTTTCATCCTAAGAAATTACATTAATTAGGTAAATGTGCTGAAAGTTGATTGTGGAGAAAGGCATGTTCTCATGGAATAGCTTTTAAAAACTGGCAAATTGATTAATTTGTCTTGCTTTGCTTCCCTATTAACTTCCAATGTTACGGACCATTTCTTGGCTTGATGGCATGAACTCTGTGGTGTTTAACACGATTCATGTTAAAAAGTTTAATTGTGGGGGATTTCAAACTGAACTTCTCATGTAAACTCAACCACAACCAAATGCTCTTTTTCATAATAATCAGGAATGTTACCAAACCAAATTGTTGCCAAGGGCAAGCTCTCGCCCATCCCTCTAGGGCAAACCAGACAGGCTCTCTGATGGTCACCAGGAGGAGGGCCTTTTCAGCATCTGCTCAGACCCTATGGAACCTCCTTCCAACTGAGCTCGGTCTCCAGGTGGAGCTCCTCCCCTTCAGGTGGAGCTCCTCCCCTTGCACAACAGGTGTGGGCTGCCACCGGTGTGGAAAATTCCCCCTGATGGCTTATATAAGGGCTAGCCTGGTTTTAGTTTGTAAAAGAGGGTATGTTGTGAGTATTTTTTAGGGTTTTAATGGGACTGCAGTGGCTCAAGTGGCTAAAATGCTGACTGGAAGGCAGAAGGGGAGTAGTTTGATTCCCGAGTACTGCAGGATGGAATGAGCTCCCATCTTTGTCCCAGCTCCTGCCAACCTAGAGGTTTAAAACCAAGAAATTGCAAGTAGATAAATAGGGACCATTTCCGTGGGAAGGTAACAGTGTTCTATGTGTTCCGATGTCTAGGCATGCCTGCCACATGACCATGGAAATGTCTGCAGAAGTAGACAGCACTGGCTCTTAGGCTTTGAAACAGAGATGAGCACTGAACCCTAGAGTCGGATACGACTGGCTTTCGAGCAAGGGAAACCTTTACCTTTACTAAGGGTTTTAAAGTTTGATGGTTTTTAGATACGTTTCTTAATTTTATTGTTATGGAATGTTTTTATATTTACAACTGTGAGCCGCCTGGAGTTGCTTCGGCAAAAGGGTGGCACTACAAATATGAACAAACAAACAAACAAACAAACTTTCCTTGCTTCCATATAACAACAGACAAACTACAGCAGATATTGTTCATCATTATGTAATGGCTTTTTCTGTCACATTATTTTTTTGCTATCCATCCCCGAACATTAAGGCAGTGTTAAATCCCTGGAATCTCCCATCACTGCAGTTTCAGTCAGCAGGAGACATACAACAGTGGTATCTCTCAGAACTTCAAAAATCTTGCATGTTACACCTACCACCTTAATGTCACATATGGAACTTTCAGTGGCATTAAGCCACGAGCTAAGCTATTGCCATAGTTGTTTTCTTAATTGTATACCAATTGTGGTACTTGGTGTGTGAAAGGCGCAATGCCTATGCTGCCTTCTCAATTAGAATCAATTCACTGCTAAAAGTTACATTGATGAAGATAGATCAGTGTAAATATGCAATAGGATTCCAGCCATTATTCTGTACTGCATTAGAGTCAGAGGATTTAATCGAGTTGTTAGTTCTAATTAAAGTGGAACTGTTGAATTGATGGGATTTGTTAAATCATTTTACACACACACACGCACACACACACAGATACCATCATTTGCAAATTACTGTGGTGATTGCGTATAATGGAGGAAATATACTTGCATTTGACAGAAGGCAGAGGTCTTTTGCACATTGATGCCTCGTTGTCTTGTCATTTGTATCTTGTATTCATTGATGCTGGAAAGTCTGGCTGATAAGGGCTATTTCACAGCAGTTACTAGTTTATCTAGAGTTCAAGAAAAAGCATTGTGGAATGTGCTTGTGATGCTAAAGACAATCTCATTTCATATAGTAAGAGTACTTAGGGGGACTGGTGCTGAGACTGTCATATTGAAGAGATGAGGCAGAAATGGTTTATTACACAGTCATTTCTATTAGACTCCATTAATTGCTTTGTGAAAGTAAATTAGGGAAATGCCAAGCTACTTCACCACTCTTCATTTCATTTCATTTATTTTATTTCCTAGACAAATGAATGTGTAACAATGACAAGGGCACATCAAGGCACCAAGAACACCTCACTGGATGTCCTTGCTCTCTGAACCAGTTGCAAAAACAAGTCATGTTAAAGAGAGCGATAGACTCCCTCCCACTTCTCCTCCTCCTCCTCCTCCATCATTATGTCTAGGCCGGACATGAAACTGCCAAAATGAAGGCACTTTTTGGTGAGTTCATTCTGCAGTTCCTTTCAGCTGATCAAGTGTGAGGAAGATTAGCCAGCAACAGGAGGTTGCCATTACCAGGGTATGACCGAGTGTGGTTCAAAAATATCACACTCTTCAAGGAGTCTCTTTCTGTGTATCCCTTCCAGATTGTGACTATAGGATACATATTGTAACATATACACCAAAGAGATCTTAGGGCTGACTACGATCCTTGTCCTTCTCTCCATCCTTATCATCATCCTGTCTATCATTGTTCTGTCCATTGCACTGAGAAGGTAAAAATGTCAATATAAATGTCAATATAATATTATCATAAAATCACAGCAGAAAAAAAGGCAGAGATAAAACCTCCTTTAGAAGAAGCTGAAATTACTTTCAACCTTTGGCTGAAAATTCTGTTTAATCCCAATGGCCTGGCAGCTCTAACTCTCCAGGACAGCTTCCAATCTGCATGGAAAAGAACGATCCAATCTAGGTTGTAATACCTTGGGCTCTCTCAACCTCTCATACAGGCCATAGGTCACAAGCAGGCAAAACAAGCCATTAAACAGAGAACACTAGGCATGGAAAGGCATGGAAAGCCAAGGCCCCTACCTTCCAGGCTCCAGAGTCTTAGAGACACAGTGTTGCCCCAGCCCCATACTTGCTCCAACTTGAGACACCAAGTCATCAGAGGGCATTTACGTAAGCCCACTGCCAGACCCTTCTTTCTGCAGTTCTCAAGGGAAAGTTCCAAAGGACACCAATGACAATGAGAAAATGCCCCTGTGGCACTGGAGAAATTGAAACCACAGAATATGTTCTCTGCAGCTGCCTTTTTTTATAGAGACATTCAGAACAAGTTCACATCTCAGCTGTTCTGCAAGTATCCTGGCCAGACAAACAGCACATACACCCACTGGCTGCTATCTGAGGAAAGACCCACCTTCATCCACAACCCCGGCAGGTTCTGTGCCATAGCATGTAAGATCAGAAAAACAATAAACTACTAGCACCACAGCATAGACTTAGTAACAGCTGTAACACTATTGCTCTATGTACTAATTTTACTATTCCTTAACTCTGAAATGATCCTCTTTAAGCATCCTCATTTTAATATTTGTCTCTTGATATATTTGAAGTACCCCAATTTTAACTCCTGTTCTCTTTGCTGTTCTATGCTGGTCTTGGACCGTAATAAAGATTTTATTTGATTTGAATGTTAAGATTCAAGAATCTGTGGAACTACACAATTTGTATTAGCATATATAGTCGAATATAAGCTGACCCAAATATAAGCCAAGGTACCTAATTTTGACCTGAAAACCTGGGAAAATAGATTGACCTAAATATAAGCCAAGGGTAGGAAATGCAGCAGCTGCTAGTGAGTTTTAATAATCAAAATACTGTAGATGAAAATATGATAAAATTAATTAAATTGTTGGCACATCTAAATCTGACACGGTCTTGGGACCTTCATGGTCATTGACCCAAGTATAAGGCGAGTCCCCTTTTTGGGGCTCAAATTGGTACTCCTCTAAAGTTTGGTTAAGATGAACCCATCTGAACTGCCTTGGGAAGGGGTTCCCAAATCAGTTTGCTGCTACACAAGACCTCCTGTCTAGTGCATCACCAAATTAGCTTCTCTGGTGTATATCCTATTGAAGGTGTCTGATTTACAGGGAGGAGATAGTATGAATTGCATGAAAGTGTTTGAACCATGTGAAGTTGTTGGAATGTGAAGAGGGCTTTCTTAGTTGTAGTGAGCCATTATAATATAATAATATTGTGTCAGAAATTATTCCGGGTTGAAAGGATTTTTGCTGGAGAAACTCCACTCAGGGGACACCTGAATGAGGCTCCTTTCATGTCCCCAAGAGCTGGGGCAGATACAGGCACTCAATCCATCATGCAGTACCCTGGTCTTGAGCTGCTGACTTGCCGGCCTTCCAGCTAACAAGGCCAGCTTCTTAGCCACTGCAGCCCCAGTGAGCCTTTATGGAATGTTATTTCCTGACAACCTCAGTCTTCAGCTGGCTTCAGCTACCAGATGATTTTTTCCTATCTTCCCATTAATAGTAAATATATTTTATTATCCACCTGCTGTTTTAGGTGGTGCTTTATCTGCCAACAATTATTCTATATGATGTGCATCTATTTGTAATTTTGTTTCATTATGCTGTTTTAGTTTAGTCTACCTGTTTGTTATTCCATGATTGTTTTCACCCACCCCCACTGTGAACAGGTTTGAAAGCAATTTGGCTAAAACAGATTATGAATGTTGGAAATAGAAGAAATGTAACGCAAAGCATATATACAAAACGTCAGTTCCCAGAAGTTCTGGCTCTGCCAAGAAACTGAGCTGCATGGGTGAGGACTTTGCGTACCCATCCCTGCCCAGAAAATGACAAGTGGTTTGTGAGTGCCTTCAGCATTGTCCACATGGACAGCCAGAGGGCAGAGATTGTGCACCTTATGTAAAGAGACACCCACCCTACTCCTGGCCATTTTTGTGAGCTGCTCCGATCAAAACAAGGTGGTTGGCCATCATCCTAAGCATGTAGTATTGAGGTGGCAGTTTCAATGGTTTTGAGGGGACTGTGGTCTTCTTGGCAGCAGCTTAATCTGAGGTGAGCTGTGAACTGAGTGATCTGGGAGTTGGGATGGCTTTGCCCTATAGGATCTGATAGGGGGCATGTTGGCAGGGATATGCTGATGGTTGGAGCCAGTGGTGGGCATCATCAGGATCGCACCAGTTCTCTAGAAACGGTAGCAAAAATTCTGGCTGGCCCTGCCCATCCAAATTTTGAAATAAAGTAGTCCTAATTTGGGTGCAACACAGGGCTTTTTCCTGGCCACGTCCATCATACCACACCCACAATGTGGTAGTAATTTTTTTTTTAGCCCAGTACTGGTTGGAGCCCCTAAATGCAAGACCAACATGCTCAAGTGGCAGGTGCTGGCGGACAGCAACATGTTGTGTGAATGTGGAGAGATACAGAATCCAGCTCATTTACCAGTCTGCCGATTGCTGCCAGAGGCATGCACCAGTTATGCCTTCCTTGGGTTTGAGCAATGACAAAGTGAAGAAAGTGGCTTCATTTTGGCCAGCCAGGGTTTGATCGGGACATGAAAGAAGAAGCAGTCTTCATTTCTAATATGAAAAGTAAACACATTTTAGCCAATCAGACCCTTCAGTGGATTGGTCCTTGATTAACTTATCCGTCTGTATCTTTAAAACAACAACAAAGAATAAAAGGTTTATTTGAACATGTTTAACATCTGACTCCCTGTTGGGTCTACACTTGATATAGAATGAGGTAGGGCTAGTATGGAAAAGGACCTGGCTCTGCTGGCAGTGAAATTCTGGGAGTTATAACCCTGAAAAGCAATTTCTCTAAGCTCTGTATCTACTGCAGCTGATGCCTTATCCTACAGAGTCTATATAATCCTTTTAAATATCCATATAAGTCAGAGGCTATACCTAAAACCTACTGAAGTAAACTGAGAACAAAGTGTCACCTCACTGCATGGCAAAGCTGGGTGATGTCACCTCAACCACTTGTAGTTTTGGTGGAGTCCAAGACCTGGTATTTTGTTCAGATCTTGTGAGCTGTGGCTAGTACCATAGGAATGAAACACAAACAACAAGATGAGGAAGACACAGGTGGTGCTTTGAGTTAACTTTGGCACAGAACATGAAGCTGGAATATTAGCCAGAAAATAAGGACAAAATGAGGGCCTGGAAGTGGGAGTGATATTAATCAGCTGATGCCCAACATTTTGGGCTGGAGGCCTGACCATGCCCCTGGAACAGCTGAGCAGGCCAGACCAAGCTCCCATAACATGGCATATTTGTGTATGTGTGGCGCGGACACTTCTGTGCATGATCAAAAGTGGCCATTTTGTGTCCTGGTTTGGTGCATGCACAGAAGTGTCCATGCCAAACCAGGAAATAAAATGGCCACTTCTGTGCATGCTGAAAGCAGCCATTTTATTTCCTGGGTTGGCACAGAAGCTTCTGTGCATGCACAAAAGCAGCCGTTTTGTGTACTGTGCCAAGCCATAACACAAAATGGTTGCTTTTCACACATGCGTGGAAGCATCCATATTTACTTCCTGGTTTGGCAAGGGCATTGGAGGACAGCTAAAATGGCTTTGGGGCTAGAGCCGGCCCATGGGCCACTTGCCTTAACTGCTCAGAATTAACTCCAGTGAGTGAAACAAATATAATCTTTGCAACTGCTCTTAAGATTGTAGAATCCATTGATATTCTAAGATGCAATTCAGTGTGTCTTAATGCTTCCTTTCAAAGAGTCTGAAAGTCCTCAGGTTATCATACAAAAGGAACATGATTCTGAAACATTCAGCGTTTCAGATAACGGTGCTGTTTTTAATGGCAGCATGTCATTGCATTATGAGTCAAATCCCTCAGGATTTTACCTATGTTAAAAAAAGCTATAAGTTTCAGTTGAATAAATGGCTATAGGTTTAAATGGCAAGACTTTGGAATTTCATACTTGCAATTCAGCTGATCTGCAAAGTAAATGGTAAGTGTTCAGGAGTCAGTGAGTTACTAATACAAATTTTAGAATGTGATAAAAAAGAAAAGATAAACTTGTACCCACTAAACATAAGTCAGTATTAGGCTAACAATTTCAGTGCCATTTGCTGCCATCCCATTTATTCAAGTGATCTTGCACCTGGCTTAAAAAGGTCGAGAACTCCTGTTTTATAGCATCACCTGTGCTAAACTAGCAGTAAGAAAAGGTTAAACTACATTTTATACGAGATCATACAAGAGTAGATTTTTGGCCCTACCCTTCCAGTCTTCATTATGGAGTAACCATTGGTTTCATCAACCAACACAAAAAGTCATCCATCCTTTAACTTTCCAGTGCCATCAACAAATAAAAAATAGTTGTGTACTTCTGGTCAGACACCAGTCAGATGTAGATGCACTTTTTCCTGATTTATATTACATACTCAGACAACTCAGTAGTTAATGAGCTTCTCTTCAAGCTGTTTAGTTTAATTGTCCCAGTGAGCATCCGTTTCCCTTAGTTTTTGCTTTCTCATGATTTGTTGATTTTTTTTTGTTCCTTTATCTGTTAACTTTGGTTCCAAATGAAACTTAAAAATGCAATTCACAAGGAATAATTGCAAGGGACTAGTGAAAATCTTGTGTTCTATATTTTCCCTGATTTAGCATTTGGTGATATTGGTTGCTAGGGATGGACAAATCTGTCTGTTTTGCTTTCTCACATATTGGAACTTTAAATCTCAAATTTCTTCCTCTGTGCATACAAAGAAATAATGATTTTTGGAAAATTCAGCACAGATAAATTGAAGTAATAATTTCCTCCATTTTCATCTGCCACATTTAATAGGCACTGATACTCCCTTGATGGAGAAGACAAAAATATTGTGCAGGTGCTCAATATTTTTCAGAGAAAATATAGGTAGTAACCCAAATTTGGCTCAAAAATGATTGAGCACAGAGCAATCCAATCCCACCACCACCACCACATATAAGAGCAGAGGAGTAAAATCTCTTGGCCTAGATGAGCAAATCTCACAAATTCATTTTTAAAAAAAAACCTAAAGTACTTTCCATCCCAAATATAAAGACACTTCTGAATTTTCGTTTAGTCTCCAAAATTGAATCGAACTGAAATTCTAATAAGTACAAATATGACGACAGGGAAAGGGCTAACCCTTTTTATGAGGTGCCTTCAGAGGTAGCCCTACATAGAGTGTATTGCTTTAATCAAATCTAGAAATTAAAGAAGCCTGGATCAGCAATGCAAGCTCTGACTTACCTCAAACAAAGAAAGATACATAATGAAATCCATCTGAATCATTAGTCATGATGAAAATTGAGCAGGATAAAGCAGAAAATATTGGCGGATCCTGCAGCTCCTCAAGGGTGTTTTCACAGTATTTTATTATTGGCCAAGCAAGACTGCAAAATGAGGGCAAAATCTGCCCACACACTAGGTAACATTATTAACTTGGCTTAACTTGGCTTTTACCTGGTGGGGAAACATATATTGACCTGTTTCCCTATAGAGGCTACCATATTACTGTGTTGCCTTTCCCCCAACCCCACAGCCATGTAGTGCTATACAGTCCCATGGTGCCTCCAGAAGAAGGGAATGGTGAGCCATCTCTATATATTCTCCACCTAGAAAATCCTGGAAGAGGTTGGATTAAGTTGGAATTGATTTGATGGCAGTAGTTTAATGGACCTACTTGCTGTCAAAATTTGATTCTGGAAGTGATGTCATTGCCATATACTTTTGGTTTACCCACATGACCGGAAGTGACATCACACCATGTGCTTTGTTTACTCGTGTGACCGGAAGTGACATCATTTTAATGTGCTTTTTGTTTACCCATGTGACCGGAAGTGACATCATGTGCTTTTGTTTGGCCATGTGACCGGAAGTGACATCATTATCACCATGTTTGTTTACCCACCTGGGTTGAAAATGGTGTCACGGCCATGTGTGCTGGAAATGACGTAGTAGCAATGTGCACTGTTTACCCACGTGATCGGAAATTATGTTCATTGGTAGCCTCTATGACCGGAAGCGGTACGGCGAATGCACCACCCTGACAAAATGCAATTCACAACGTAGTGAGCAATGCACCTACTGTAGCTGTTAGTGCGATCTAAAAGGACTGTTCCAAAAGCTGCAAACCATAAGATCTTCAGATGTTAAGGAATCTGTTGAGGGTTTTCCAAAACCTGTAGATGTTGTGTTGATCAGCTGTAAATATGGCTACTGGTAAGCTCTCTGCTGCAGAAAAAAAGTTTCTTTCTATCCTTCTCAGAAGTTGTAGAAAAATCCAAGTCTAATGAGTTGGTTTTCAGACTCAAGGGTGGAAACGAAAAACCCCTAGGCTGCAGGTTAGACTTTTTCATCTTTTTAGGTTTTTTTCTTCAAAGGTGAATGGGGTAAGGGGATGCCACTGCACCCACATCTGCTTCAGGTAATGGGGTGCTTACATGTTTTGCCCAAGTCTTCTTCCTCCGTTGTATTTTCGGCATTTTATGCAGTAAGGAAAGGTATGTGGTCTTTGGCGGCCTGCTTGTCATCTTTATGTCCGCTCCTCAGAACTTGTCCGGGCACGCAAAAGACCAAGCCTGTTTCAAAAGGGCCGTCTCTGGGGAGGTCATAATAGGTTATAGAGGGTATCACATGCCCCTACACAGCCAATCTGTGCTAGGGTTGCCCTGTTCTCATTTCCAGGATGGCAATCCACATGTTCCCAGTCTGGGGTATACCTGAGGGTGGCCATTTCTGCTTCGGGGTGGTCTTTTCTACCACGTGGCATTCGCTGTACCGCTTCCGGTCATGGAGGCTACCAAGGAATGTCATTTCTGATCACGTGGGTAAACAGGGCACATTGCTACTATGTCATTTCCGGCGCATATGGCCATGATGCCATTTTTTACCACGTGGGCAAATAAACATGGTGGCAATAACATCATTTCCGATCACGTGAGCAGACAAAAAGCACATGGCATGACATCACTTCTGGTCACGTGGGTAAACAAAAAGCACATGGTGATTATGTCACTTCCGGAATCTGATTTTGACAGCAAGTAGATCCATTAAACTGCTGATGGCACACAATTATGATTATTATTCAAGTGCCATATCTGATTCCGAATATTGGCTATCAACATGGTGATCAGCCACGAAGATTGTCCTGGGAATAATATAACGCAGTGGCCTTTCATTGGCCTTCCACATTCCATTGTGAGACTTGTACTGCTGCTCCAGTTCCATGTGTCACTTTTTAGTCCTGAGCCCTTTTGGCACATAAAGTCCTCATTGGCCCCAGGCCAGTATTGATGAAGCTGCTGCCCTCCATCAGGATGGATTCAAGTGGGATTTAATCCACTTGGGGACCATCACCCTTATCTTGGAATTTGTCACCGAAGTCCATGAGTCACCAGTGTTGTCAGGTTAGTTAACCAACTGATGATCAGCGGTTAACTATGGTCTACTCTATTACCATTGCAGGATAACCTGACCAGACATAGGCATATAATTATTCTCATTAACAAAGGTATCACCTCTCCTGCAGTTATTTTCTATAAGGACCACGTGGCTTACTTTTTTTCTAATTGTTGAAGTATACTTGTATTATGTATTTATGAAAATCTACTTGCTTGGAGTCGGATAACATTACCATTTGATGTGCTTTTCTCAGAAAAAGAGGCAAAAGCAAAGAAACAGTTACTTTCCTAGGATTATATCAGAGGTCACTGGCACGGGCTTTGGGGAAAATATGAGATGAGTTATTATAATTATACAGAGCACTGCTAATCAGTAATATGATTACAGCTTCTCCCTGTCCACCTTTGCCAAATCTTGGGGATGCACCTGTTGTTACACCAATTTGAAGAACTCACTAGCAGAGGACATGAAATAGCTCAGTAATCTGGGCCAGCTGCAGGAAAACCCACTAATCCAGGCAGATGAAAGGAAATGAAGATTTTATGCCCCCTTGTGGATACAGTCTTTCATTCCGCTTGCTTTCCAAAAGGAAATTATGGCAGGAAGAGCTCTTTCTTTTAGTTAGGCATGGACACATGCACAAATACAGCAAAGTGGCATTCATTAGTGTCCTACACTATTCAGCGGCTAGTCATATATTAAAAGAAGAAATGAATGTTTCTTGAATAAAACAAGATTGAAATAAATTTGTAGATATTTTTAATAAAGAATTTATCAGAACTGATCATAAATTCTGCTTTTTATTAGGTTGTTCAGAGTACTTCAAGGCTTTATCTATCAAGAAATGATTAGAAACACAAAGATCTTTCACTATACCTTCTCTGTTTGCTTCTTATATTCGTAGCCCAATCCATGGCATCAGAAAGTCTTACTAAATATAACTCAGGGGTGGCAAACCTATGACATACATGCCAGAGGGGGCACTCAGAGCCCTCTCTGTGGACATGTGTGCCGTTGCCCCAGCACAGAGTTCACCCAGTACTTCTGCCCAGTACCCCAATGGAAATGCTTTCTCCCTCCCCCAGCACAGAGTTCACTCTGCCCAGCAGTCCAATGGGAGCACTTCGTCTCTCCCCTGTCTGGGGTAAGGCAGGTGGCTCACATGCGATGTGAGGGTGCACCGTGGACAGCAGCCAGTTGAGTCTGTGGCAAAGGTGAGTTTGGGCACTCTGTCTCTATAAGGTTCACCATCACTAATATAGGCCAATACCATCTTCATATACTGATCATTGAATGGCATGATGCATTGGTTACAAAATGGCAACTGTGAAAAAAGGACATACGTAGAACCCATTTCACCATAATGCTTAAACTGAATTGATTAAAGGGTGTTTCACCTGTTAAACCATAAGAAATTTGTGTTAACATATTATTTTTTAAAATGCATTCTGAGGCAATATTCCTACATAAACATGTCATTTGCATTTTCCCTTTCACAGGAGTAGGGACTGGGCTTGCACAAATGCTCTCATGAAAATGGGCAAGAATAAGGTCAGAGTATCACAAAAGGGTTTTTTGGGCCTGATATGTGTGTCCTTTATTTAGGCAGATAGTGAATCATGGAGCCTCTGTACATCCCTATTTTGAACCAACATATGTACAGAAAATTAAAGTATAATACATTAGGAAAATGGTCTCAAATATGTATATTAAGTGGGACTGTATACATTGAGTAACTAGATGGAAAGATGGGATTCCAGTACCTTTAATTGTTACTTAGAAAAGGAAATTTCAACAGGTACAAGCTTTAAAGCAAGCCACAGGAGCTGAAATTTCCTCTTCCACAAAGCTATTAAAAGTACTGAAACTCTTTCCTCTTTTTCATGTGGTAACCCTGTATACACCAAAGGCATAACAATGATGAGCTAATATTAGATCTGCAGTCAAAAACACATTTCAAGAAGCACAGCTGGTCATCTATGATATATAGAAACATCAAAGACCTGATCAGCTATCATCACAGTTCTGCTCAACTAGCAGACTTGGGGAGATAATTTCATAATCAACCACAATAATTCCAACCAGTTCATTGGAGATCAATTAACATTATATAATATTTGGCAGAATATGTTCAAATGTGCATCTGCACTAGCTTTGTACATTTAAGACTATTTCCACATATAGTTATCTTGCTGGAAAATCCCAAAAATTTGAAAAACTCTCACTGACAATTCCAACATTCTAACAAAAGCAGAAAACATGTATACAAGACTGAATCAAATATCCTTCTAAAAAAACAACAAGAGGTCAGATAACTCAGTTTTGGCTAGTATTTGTTCTTCAGGACTTAAGTAAAAAATTTCCACAACTCTATTCCCCTTAGATCAGGGGTTCCCAACCTTTTCAAGCCAGGGGCCAGGTCACACTCTCTCAGTCAGCTTTGAGGGCCAGATGGTCATTTTGCCTTTTCTGTATGATGGGGGGGATGACCATTTTGTCCCAACAGCTTCAAAGGAATGGCCATTTTGTTTCTTGAATGCCCTTGGAGGGATGGGGGGCCACATGAAATGGTGCCACAGACCAGATCCAGCCCATGGGCCTTTGGTTGGAAATCCCTGCCTTAGATAATTTAACTTCACATGCCTGACCTTGGAGGAGATTCACATAGTTTTGTGGTTTATTATTACATATAAGAAACAACAGGTCAAGCAAGATGGGCTCTCACTGACTCTTTCATTGGGTGAAAGTCTCCCTTGCTCGAAAAACTGTCATGTCCAACTCTAGGGAGCGGTGCTTATCTATGCTTACAACCAAAGAGTCAGCACTGTCTGATGTGGCAGGCATAACTAGATGTCACAGTCCATCGAACATTGTTATCTTTCCCACCAAAGTGGTCCCTATTTATCTACTTGCAATTTCTTGCTTTTGAACAGCTAGGTTGGCAGGAGCTGGGACAGAGATGGGAGCTCCCTCTGTCGTGCAGCACTCCAGTCTCAAACTGCTGACTTGCTGACCTTCAAGTCATCAAGCTCAGTGTCTTAACCACTAAGCCACCATGACCCTTTTTCTTTCATTAAAGAAATGCTTTGAAATGAGGTATTATCAGAGCTTGGAAAAATTATTTGGACTACAGCTCCCAGAATCCCCCAGCAACCATGACCATTGGAGATTCTAAGTGCTGTCATCCCAAAAAAACTGTTGTCTTCTTTTCACTCCTCTCCTATTGGAGGTGGACAACATCCCATCGTGGGTTCTAAATAGTTGTGGATGAGACAGCTCTGAACAATACCACTTTGTGATATCAAAGTATTTTCAGCCAATAAGCTCTTCCCCTTCCTCCTCTTCTGCTCCCATTTGTTTTACCATGAATGATGGATGGCCTACAACAACATATACTTGTACAGTATGTTCTTTCTATGTGCCCAAAATATGATTTTAAAGCTCAGGATAACATACATACATTCAATGGACATTAACCCTGAGGCATAGCCATATAAAACATTCCATAAAGCCCTGACACTCTGAACACAAGTGCTCATTGGAATATATGTACCCCCTGGGAGTGGCCCGTGTATTTCATTCTGTTTCTGTCAAATACAGTGTGTTGTCCTCCATGCTATAGCTAACATTCATGAGCAGTTTAATAATTGAGGGGCTGTCATTCTTGCACTACAGGACTTGCTGCACTGTGCAATTTATGGGGGAAATCTCTTCCCACCAGTATGCAAATCTATTTCACATTTCATTCTAGCTAATGGATAAGTGGCACTAAGTGTTGAGTTTCTCATTACCTGGATGTCAGAAATCTACTTTTACCATAACCGTACTGTCATTATTGTGTTTTAGGATGCCAAGCATGGAGCTCAGTCAGTCCTCAAGAGGATGTGAAAGTAAACAGGCAAAGAATGATTTACATTGACCACAAGTGAACCATTCACTAGCTTGTTATAAGCCTTTCATTTGCAAAGCCATTCAATCAGAGAGTCATGCTTCTAAACTGAATGAATAAGGGTATCTTCTCACAGTAAAGCTTGACTCAAAACACTGCTGATATTGAGTGTTCAAAGTTAGGAAGAGACTGCAAAGGCAGGTCATTTTATGCAGTATACACAGTCAATTCAAAAATTATTCTCAGTCTGCATTACACAGAAGAGTAATACAAGGTTTTACCTATGTGGTTTTTCCTCTTCAATGCTATTTGTATATAAATCCTCTGGAAGATTTTATAAGGCCATATCCTATGAAGACTGGCTATCTACTACCTAATTTCACCTAATATTTTTGAAATATTACATTTTGATGGTTTACCTCTGCCTCAGGGCAAAGCACAAATATTTCTCAGGACTAGACTTAACATCAAGAAAACCAAGATAATGGCAACAGGCCCTATAATTCCCTGAAAATGGATGGGGAAGAAGTAGAAGCTGTGACAGACTTTACATTCTTAGGATCCAAGATCACTGCAGATGGAGATCGCAGCTATGAAATAAAAAGGCAACTAAATTCTTGGGAAGCAAGCTATGACAAATTTGGACAACATAGTTAAAAGTAGAGACATCACCTTGCAAACAAAAGTCCGCATAGTCAAAGCAATGGTATTTCCAATCGTAATGTATGGTTGTGAGAGCTGGACCATAAGAAAGGCTGAGTGCAGAAGAATAGATGCCTTTGAAATGTGGTGCTGGAGGGGAATTTTGAGAGAGCCCCGGACAGCAAAGAGAACAAATAGGTTGATATTAATAGAAATCAACCCCGACTGCTCCTTGGAAGGTCAAATATTGAAGATGAAGTTAAAGTACTTTGGACATCAAATGAGAAGAGAGGATTCACTTGAGAAAGCCTTGATGCTGGGAAAGGTTGAGGGCAAAAGAAGAAGGGGGCAGCAGAGAATGAAATGGCTAGATGGCATTGTTGATGCAATGGGCACAAAGCTGGACAGGCTGACGAGGATGGTGGAGGATAGGGGTGCCTGGTGTGCCGTGATCCATGGGGTCATGAATGGTTGGAATTGACTGTGCGACTGAACAACAACAAGATAATTTGTCTCCCATCTGGGTCCTGCTGGCTATATTATTCTACAACTGCAGACAGCCTGTTAGGATTTTGTTTTCTTCTTTTACTTGTGCACATGGTGAGGTCTGAAGTCTATCTCAGCTGTTTACAACATATAAACAGAGCAGCAACAGAGATTTAGCCACCCAGGTTAGCACCCTCATTTCAGAATAACCTTTACAGAGCTCACATGCACACAAGTTTATCTTTTATGACTTTTCCACCAAATTAATTCAAGATGACTCAAGTATAGTTGGGTGTTTATCTGGGATCAGTCGAACAACAATGATTCCTTCAGATATATTTACTTGCTGTTTTAGAAAAGGCCTTGAAATGTATGAGATTAGAAAGCTGGCTTTTTGTTCTTGCAGGAAAAAAACCCCAAAGATACCTAGCTTAAACAAATAATGGGTGTTTCACACAGCTACTCAGCAGTAGTTTTGGCATGAATGTGGATTTATGAGCTGTAGGTAAGTGGATTTATGAGCTGCAGTCAATCTTGATCTTTTGATAATGAATGTCTTTATATGGTATGTTTTCAAACACATCACGTTTGTCATGTCCGTGCTTTTTAAAAAAGTCTTACAAAATGACAATGAATAAAAATGATTAAATTCAGCTTCATATGTGACACTTCTCTCCTACTGCCACATCAAAGTAACTCCTCTTAGGAATAATATGCAAACTGCATTTAGATGTCATGTCACCAACACCTCACAGTGAACTTTCTGTGAGGTAGAAGGAGAGAATAAACTCATTGGTTCTGCTCCATGCACACATTCCTGTCACTGAGTCTGAGCTTTCAACTCGTAAATAACTACAGTGAGGGCCTTATTCCACTTAACAGACTTCTCACATGATTGGCAGCCTTTGAAGAGTATTGCATATGAAGTGGAAGGCTCTAGGTACTTGGGATTGGTTGGAGACTCATTGTTCTTCTCCTTTACATTTGATAGCAATAGCATGAACATGAGAGACATTGAGTAAGGCTGTACAGTTTGCCTATCTCTGTAAAACATTGATTTGACACACTTATATTGATACAGGAATGCCAGGACCAGTTGCTTGCCAGGTAGAGAAGAGTTACAGATAGGTGCAGACACAATGGGGGCAGGTTTATTCTTTGGGAAAAGAAAAAGACGTGCCTTCCTTATTTCAGCCATAACCCAGCTATAGTTTTAAATTGGTTAAAAGGGCAGTGAAACTCAACTGAGCAGATTTGATTTATGTTCCTATCTGGAGTATATAAAAGATAGTCCGAAAGGAAATGGGAGGGATGGAGATTGTGATATTTGAGGACTTTTAACCCTAATCGTTTTACAATATGAACTGTAGGTTGTTTTATTCTAGTTTTGCTATTACACTGAAAAACTGTTTCCTTGTTCTCTACACCAAAAAGTTCTCTGGAATCCAAAAGTAATTACCTCAGTTCAAGAGATCTTCTTTTATTCTGGACCTGAAAAGGAAATGGATTTGATGAGTTTGTGTTTTTAGGTCACTTGATATCTTTATAGAAAAGAGCATCATTGACATTTCTCTTGAGGAGGGAGCAAGTGGTCCATAAACAGGTTGGAGAGTTCAAGAAAATACCTTTTGTAAATGTGTTTATGGTCTGAGTATAGCATAGAGGGTTACAAGTTAAAGCGGGAAAATAATTTTCCACCCATCCACCTACAAACAAAGTTGCCTTCTATGAACATTGGTTGGGTAGCATGCTCAAAATATCTGAGCAGGATGGGTCCTGTCAGCTATTTCTTCTTCTGTATCTGCATGATTCTTCAGTAGTGGTCACTGTTTGGTGCATGTTACTACTACCAGATGTATGTTGCACATATTGTAGATGAGTTGTACAAGTAAAGGTCAGTTAAGACTGAGATACAAACTCAAAATTATAATGTGTGTATAAGGGTAGAACTGGAAGTTGATACCAAGGCTCATCAGGCCAAATCCTGTTTGTTAAGGACTCCACAGTTACTAACAGAACTATATATGCTTAATTGCATTTTATCCCTCTTTTCTTCCTGCAGAGATTTCTAGATGTGCCTCCTTAGGGGCCATTCCATCTCTGCAGTTCTAAGACTAATATATGATATGAAAATAATATAAATCATCTTATGTTCAGATATTGCTAAGCCACAGGCTTCTTTAGCTCCACCTTCACGATGGCATATACCTTCTGGCAACATCAAAAGCTACTTGGAGAGTGAAAGTATATACAGTGATGGGCAAAGGAATAGATAACTTCAACTCCTAGCATTCTTCATCAAATGTTCTGCTCTCTATGACTAATGGACTATCAATATGCTGGGGGGAAAACATTTTCTCCACCCCATCTCAATTGGACTAGGAGGAATGACCTTCAATCTTTCTAGATGTACTGTACTCTGATTTACAGCAATCAGTATTTTCTTTTATTTTACTTCTTCTTTTTTGCAGATGGCAGTTAGACTTTTTTTTAGCATTTGTTTTCATTTTGATATGAGCTTTTTTTCCCCTGACAAATATTTGAAGCCAGCCAAGCTGTCATAAAATAGGTAAGACAATAATTGAAGATACACAGAGGCAAACTACTAAACCAGAGTGTTTACAGTTGAGTGGGGAAAACACCCCACAGCCTATGAAGACAGCTTAGAAATCAAGCAAAGTGCCACTAGGAAAACTGACAGCACAAACACCTAGAGAGGCACTGAGCCTTAGAACAATAAGACGTATTCCGTTGAGTTTGTTCAGTCATCCTACTAGACTAGACCTTGTCAGTCAAAGTACTGAAGCACTCAGTAACACCAGCCTCAATACCCACCCACCCATCCAGTTGTTTGACAGTTAATCTTAAAAATAACCACAAACAGTCTTTATCAGGTTTTATCATTTCTACCAAACCTCCAACAACATTATTTGCAGAATAAACAGTATATGGTATGAGAGTTAAATTTGATTAGCACATGTTTGTAACTGAGCAGAACATTTGAGCTTGTTAATTAATTAATCATAGAGTTTATTATGTTAGGAATTTATAAACCTGCAGTATACAGGGGAAGTCCTGGGCTTTTTGTTTATTGGCAAGAAGAGCTAACAGTATTAACAGTCAGTAGAACATTGCATGCTTTGAAATGTATACTATAGTTTCATGGCAAAGAAACATTCTTGAGTTTATCAGAGAATAAACAAAACAAAACAAAAAATGTAGCATCTTGAAGACTAAGAAAACTTATTGGCTTCAAAGAGGGCTATATGGGGAAGGTGATATGCAGATCCTTAGCTTCCTGTTTTGGGGACTGTAAAAACATACAATCTGCCTCTTATCTTCCCATTAAACATCTAAGAATGGAGCCTGGCTTGGACACCATCCCATGAGAGTGCCTGAATGCCTGATGAAGTAACCTTGAGTTACAAAAGCTTGCTATGGTCACATGGCTTATTTTTGCTTAATGTTAAATTTTAATGTTATCTTTTGTGGATCAAGTCCACTTCTTGAGTTTGTTACTCTAGTAGTTTTCACTTATGCATTAAAGAACATGGAGATACCCTGTAATGCAACACATCAGTGAAAGGTATCTAATTTGCTTTCCAACAGGTATGAAGATAATTGATAAATATTTGATCATTTCCAAAGTGTTCTGAAGCAAAGTAAATGAACCCAAAGCAGGCTTTACATGAAAGCAGAGTTTTCCCAAACCCTGAATATTTCTTTACTTTATTGGGATTTGAAAAACAGCATTTCTTTTTTTAAAAAACTCACTCCCTTTTATTTTTAGGAGGTTGGAAGAACTGGAGGGTTTCTTCTTGAAAGCAGCTGCTCATCTCTATCCAATTGGTTTGCAATTCTATATTACATTCTAATACATAGAAATATAAATACTGTACTGTATGTTAAGTGTCTGCATGTTATAGTTGTTTATAAGGATTGTAAAATGAGATAGAAAATAGTATACAACTGATTGTCTCTTTTCAGTATTGTCTAAAATCATATTTTATGCATCTCTCTTGGCATGCTATGGGACGTAAATCCAGTGGGAATCACTAGATCCTTTAAGAAATAGCTGGGGCCTGTAATGTGGGAGGACAGGTAGGAATGAAATGTAGGTACTGAAGAAGACAAACCGCCTTTGTAGATCAGAAAGAAAATGTGATCATTTTTAAACATGGGGACAAACAGGAATTGAGGGATAGATAATCTGTAATTACAGTCACACCTCGCATAATGAGCGTTTCACTTAGCGAAAAACTCGCATAACAAGCAAGTTTTTTGCTAAGCAGTCCGACTCGCATAACGAATTTTTCGCTATGCAAGTCAGACTTTTCCCTATGGAAAAACTCGCATAACGAGCATTTCTATGGGGAAAACTCGCATAGCGAAAATTTTTCGCTATGTGAGTTTTCCCCTTTGAAACGCTTGTTATGCAAGTTTTTCCATAGGGAAAGTCCGACTCGCATAGCAAAAAAAATCATTATGCAAGTCTGACTTGCATAGTGAAAAACTCACATAGCGAGCAGCCTTGCAGAATGAATTAAATTTGTTATGCGAGGTATTAATGTATTTGTCTTGCTGACGTATTGGTCGTCTTCTGATAGCTTGGTTTTTCAGTATCTATAACCCTGTTCTGATCCTTAAATGGGGTTCGATAAGTACAGAATAACATCTGGAATAGAAAGTTGACATTTTTAGCCGAAATATTGTTGGAATGATAAATGCCAATTATAATCCTTCCTCCCCACTCCTCCAACTAGTCCTGCTTTTTTGCAGCCATTGCTGCAACTCCAACTGGTGCTGCATGGTGGTAAAATGTGGGGAAGGATCAGTGGTGAGCTTTCAAAAATTTTACTACTACACTGTGGGTGGAGCCAATGTCATGATGTTGTGGGCACAGCCAATGTCATGACATCATGGTGTTGTGGGCGGAGCCAAAGTAAAAAATAAAAATAAAAATACAGTACACATAAAAATAGAAATTAAATAGAAATAAAAACATAAAAATACAAATTAAAATAGACATTAAATAGAAATAAAAACATAAAAATACAAATTCAAATAGACATTAAATACACATAAAAACACACTACATAACACACACACACACCTCAACCCACCCACCCAGCCCCAAACACGAACCCTAGTCACGGAAGTGCGCATGCGTCAAAATACCATTTGACGCATGCACACTTCTATTTTTCAGTGTGCATGTGTCAAATGGTGTTTTGATGCATGTGCACTTCCAAGCAGCCATTTTGAGCTGCCCGGAAAAGCCATCCAGAGGGTGGGCGGAGAGGCGACCGAACCGGTTGCCGGGAGTTTACTACCGATTTTTGCTACCGGTTCAGCCGAACCGGGCCGAACCAGTAGCAGCCCACCACTGGGGGAAATGTGGCAGAGGAGTGATTCCCAGTTAGTTCAATTGAATATACTCCCTCCACCCTCAAAAAGTTTACAGGTTTATGACCTTGGGCATGGATTAAATGATTTCACACGCACACACATGCAGCAACATTTCCAGAAAGCATCATGGTTGGCAGTTGGTAGGGCCCTAATCCAGCAAATATCCCACTACTCCATTGTATCCATGACAGTGGATCCTAGAAAGACAAAGACTCATCTTCCTTTCCATGATAAGGGGACCAACTAAAGATCCTCTGCTGTACAATATCTCAAGCCCTTATCCATAATTGCACTTTATACTAGCTATCTACTGTGCTGATTTGTTAAGTCTTAGTTTACTGTAACCATTCGGGTTTTGATTCTTGTTCTATTTTGCTCATAAATCAATTAGTGCAATCAATAGATTTCTCTCTAAGGAATTTATGATAAATTGTTTGGAACAAGGAATTGTTTAAACATATGCTACTAAATGTATCCTAGGTCTGATCATGACATAATTTCTCCTTTGATGGCACACAAAAAGACTGATTAGTCCAGCCTCTTTTATTATTGTGGCGAGTATATCAGGCTGTCACTTTTTACTTTCCTCTCCCTGTTCAGGTGCTTCTCCACAATGACAGGCAGGTATTAATCAGTTCTTTCTTCATTGCATATGCATGGTTGTATAACAAGGCAAGATGTTCCACCAGCTAAATTTCATATAAAAGTACAGAAGTCAGTCAATTAAAGAACAAAACTTGACAACTATACATGGAAGTAAAGAAAATTACAGTAATCAGTACTTATTTGATTCCTGGTAAGAAGGGTCATGGATGTATAGGAATTCTCAGAGAGAAGCTAAAAGGAGTTATGGTTTCTCATCAGTTCAAAGTGTATTTTTTTTCTTGAGTTGGCTGCAGCTGACTAGGAAAGGGATTAAAGAGCCTTGTCAAACATTAATACTGCATAAAAAGGAGCAATTATCATGAGACATTTAAAGGAGCTACAAGTGTCCTTCATGATGAGAGCCAGCCTTCCTGTTGAGTAGAATGGACTGCTCCTTAGGCCAGCAGATGGCTGGTTGTGGCAATCATCTGTACTGCCTGCTGTGAGTCTGGTCTAAATATGAATAACAATAGCTTCATGAAACCTGGAACAGCTGCTGTGGGAAGCGAATTTCCATCATCTAAGGCCATATGAATGGGACTCAGCCATAGGGATTCTACTATACTGATGGCCTCTCATAATCAGAGCCAACTCCACTACACAATGACTAGGAAACCTGTGGTCTTCCAGATGCTAGACTCCAATTTCCATGGGCTCCAATCCACCTGCCAGCAGTGAAGGGTACTGGAATAGATATATCCAGATGTAGAAAGTCCATCCCCATGGACATCTCTTTCCTGCCACCATGTTTGGCCAGTGTTCATTGTTTGATTGCTTGCCTGCTTGCTTGCCTGTGATGAAATCCATCCTCTTTTTGTATATGTTCCCCAGTAATGAGCATTTCTATACAATTTTTTAAGGATTGTACCTATTGTTAATGATTTGCCCATACTGACTGAAGAGGTGCATACATACATTTGAAATGCATATATTTTTGTTAAAAACTATTTTATTTATTTATTTATTTAAATTTCTGGCCGAAGGCGACACAGAGCGGTTTAACACATCCTAAAAAAACATCACAACATTACAGGGTAAAATTCTAAAAATTCTCAAAATCCACAGTTAAAACCAATCAAAACTACGACTAAAACTTTATATAATTTAAAAATTTAAGAACTTAAGGGATCAGAGGAGGAGGTCAAACTAGCCAGCAGGTTGAGATAGTTGTGCCTCCAGTACCACAGACCTGCCCTACCAGCCAGGTTTTTATACCCTTCCGAAAGGGCAGCAGCTCTGCCTGGAGGTGCAGCTCAGTTGGCAGGAGGTTCCACAGGGCCGGAGCAGACACAGAGAAGGCCCTCCTTCTAGTGCTAGAGAGATGAGTCTCTCTAGCTGATGACACAACGAGAGAGCCTCTCTGGTCTGCTCTAGTGGGACAGGCAGATGTCCTTGGGATGTTGTTGTCTCTTAGGTATCCTGGCCCACTACCATGTAGGGCTTTGAAGGTGGGAAGGTAAACAGTTTTCCGTGCACTCAGTGTCTAGTCATGCCTGCCACATGTCCACAGAAACATCTGTAGACACAGACAGCACTGGCTCTTTGGCTATAAACAGAGATGAACACTGAACCCTAGAGTCAGACACAACTGACCTTTACCTTACTGCTGATAAATGCAAGAAGGGTTGGAATATATTCAGCCATCTACATTTGAGGCCAAAAACATATGTGAATCTTATGCTGCTTCACACACTGTGCCCACTTAATTGCATGGCTTATTACAGCGAAGAAATCATCAAATATGCCAACATTGCAGGGTTACATCACAATCAGTAATAATCTCCAACTTTCTAACAAACCCATACAATTAACAAAAACTGAGGACTGCCAGGTGCCAGAGAACCAGCCGAAGTCTCAGGTGGTTGCTGAAATGTGAGTCTTTAGGCAAAGAGACAAAACTGTAGGGCAAAATGTTCTGGAAGCACTGAATGTTCTGTGAGTTGGCTTCAAAATCTATGTCTATCTTTTTTGAACAGGTGCCAGGATTCACTGACTCACTGTTGCTGTGTGCACTGTTATTGCACAACTCTGGTTGCACCAAAAGGCCAGGAATGAGAACAGTGGACTTGAATTAGAAGCAGTGGATTGGTGCATCTGGACCCTTCATTCTACCTGGAGAAAGGCACAGAGAGACAACTCATGAGCCTTCTTCTTATGCAAGCTCTGGCATCAGTGGTACACAGCTGGAGTCAGGAGCCTTCCTGTGAGATTTCCACAACCCCTAGCAGAGGTGGAAAAACTGCAACAGAGTTGTGGGTGGTATTGGTCAGAAAGCTTGTAATACAGGTCTTGGTGAAAATAACAACTGCTGAAATTGCTCAATGCATTTTACATGGCTCTGAGTTGGCATATTAGCTGGTTAGTTGACTTTTCCCTGAACTCTGAGCCTATTTAATCAATTTTTTTTACTGTCTTGCCATAGTCATTGAGTAGAAGCAGTACTGCCTCTTCACAATCTGTGTTATCCGACCTCAGTAACATCACAAGATTCTGCATTCTTGCAACATATATGTTTGGTCATGAAACCAGAGGGAATCAGATTCTGCTGACCTGTCCATCTACTTAGGAGTGCAATTAATAGACTGTTATACTTATGTCCCAGAGTACGATGTCTCTCATAATTACACCATTTAAAAGGAGAATGACAGATTTGTAGCAACTGGCCTTAGTTAGCTCTGAATGTGCTTATTTCAGTTTTTGTTGTTCAGTCGCACAGTCGATTCTGACCCTTTGCGACCCCATGGGCCACTGTTCACCAGGCACTTCTGTCCTCCACCATCCTCCTCAACTTGCTCAGCTCTGTGCCCACTGTGTCTACAATAACATCTAGCCATCTAATTTTTGGCCGTCCCCTTCTTCTTTTGCCCTTGACCTTTCCAAGCATCAAGGCTTTCTCAAGTGAATCCTCTCTTCTCATTTGATGTCCATAGTACTTCACCTTCATCTTTTCTATTTGATCTAAGGAGTAGTCAAGGTTGATTCCTTCTAATATTGACCTATTTAATCTCCTCACTGTCCAGGGTACTATCAAAACCCTCAGTTATTTAGATGAAATATCAAGGACAGATATTTCAGTATGAGGGATAGACACACACACCATGTTAGAAAAAAAAAATGAACAAAAGCTTTTGATTCAGCAATTCATTAATACCATTACTGGTATCTGACATACATACATACATACGTGCATGCATGCATACATACATACAGGCATACATACATACATACATCAGGGGTGGTGGTCACTAAGGCCCAGGGGCCGGGTACGGCCCCTGACGCCAATTCATATGGCCCGCAAAGCCCTCGTCGCTTTTACTTCTGCTTCCAGGAGCGATGTTTTACTTCCACTTCCAGGAGCAACGAGGGCTTCACGAGCCAGATTAATTGGCATCAGGGGCCGCACCCAGCCCCCGGGCCTTAGTTTGGGCACCACTGTACTACATACATTGTAAAAGGACAAGGACAGGAATCTTGTGGTGGAAATAAGGGATAAGATAAATGTATGGAAATAATACATAGGAGAGCTGTTTAGTGATGAAAGAGGTGAACAGCCTGTCATAAATGGCAATACTGGACCACCAATACTGGAGAGTGAGGTTGTAAGAGCTTTCCCAAAGATGGAAAGGCAAGAGGGCCAGATTACATCCCAGTAGAAATTTTGAAACTTCTGTCCAAAGTTAACATCAAAGAACTGACAGACCTTTTTAATATCATTTATGACACAGGGATCATTCTGAGTGATTGGTTGCTACCAGTCTTTGTTACACTGCCAAAGAAACCAAACACAAAGTTCTGTGAGGAGCACAGAACGATTTGCCTCATGAGTCATGTTCTTAAGGTCTTCTTGAGAATCATCCATAGTAGAATTTATAAGAAGTGTGAAGAAAGCACAAGTGAAACACAAATTGGCTTCCAGAATTCTATGGGTACCAGAGAAGCCCTGTTTACAATGCAGTTCCTCATACAAAGATGTAGAGACATGAGATATGATGTACATGCATGTTTTATAGGTTATGCAAAAGCCTTTGACAGCACTGAAGAAAATTGGTGTAGATGATAAAGATATCAGAATCATCACCAACCTTTATTGGAATCAGGTAGCTCAAGTCAGAGTTGAAGAGCAGCTGATGGAGCAGGTTCAAATTTGCAGAGGTGTGCAACAAGGCTGTGTGTTGTCACTGACACTGTTTAATATTCGGAGAATATTTTTTCAGAAGCATTATCAGATTAATGGGGAGTACCTGAATAACATCCAATATGCTGATGACACACTGTTGTTGGCCACAAACCTTGCAGATCTTCAGTTGATGCTGGATCAAGTTAGAGCTTCAAGCACAGAATATGGTTTGGATCTCAATACCAAGAAGACAAACTATCTGGTTATAAGCCAAACACCAACTCAAGGCAAGCTAATAGCAGGAACACAAGAAATCGAAAGAGTGGATAAAATTGTCTATTTGGGGAGTATGTTAAATGAAAATTGGGATCCCGAGGTAGAGATTAAAATACGAACAGAAAAAGCAAGATCCACTTTCATACAAATGTGACATTTGTTATGCAGTAGAGATCTAATTCTCACTATAAAGATCTGAATAGTGAGATGTTATGTATTCCCAGTGTTGCTATATGGAGTTGAAGCTTAGACATTGACTAAAGCATCTGAAAAGAGAATCAAAGCTTTTGAAATGTGCCTTACAGATGGCTGCTAAGGATATCATGGGTTGACCATGTGACTAATGTGCTGGATGGATAAATAAAAATAACTCTATAAGACAATTAAACAGAGAAAGCTCCAATACCTTGGCCATATCATAAGGAACAACATAAAGTATAGAATACTCAACGTCACTCTGCAAGGAAAGATCCCTGAGAAGAGAGGCCCTGGATGCAGACAGACTTCATGGATGAAGAACCTGAGAGCCTGGTGTGGCATGTCCTTGGAAGAACTGTTCCAAGGAGTTAAGAACAGGAAGACTATCATCATGATGATTACCAATATCTGGAACAGATAAGGCACCTGAAGAAGAATGTATTTGACTGGGATAAATTTCTAACTGGCCTAGTGAGGCTAGACTAGTGATGTTATAGCAAAAGTCCAGATGGCACACAGATTGCAAATATTTGGGTTGAAAAACCTGTACCATTTCTCTTGGTATTTTATTTTTGCCCCATGAGGCTTTGGACAGAAAAGGTAGGTTTATTCTCTAAACTAGAATGCTCCTAGCCAGCTTTCTTTTTCTGTTTCACTGTCATTTTACTTTCTGAAATCTTTGAATGTGGTTACTTTCTTAAAATAAAAGCTATTTTCTTTTTGATTTCCACTTTGCTGCTAAATGCTAGCATGGGACTTTGTTATTTTTGGAATCATAATTTTTCTCAATTTCTGTGAATTTCATTCAAATGCTTTCTAAACTGTTGTCTAGAGAATCTTTAGATACATTTTCCTCCTTTCCTTTTGAACCCTAAACTCTTCATTGACATGGTGGATATGAGTTTTCTGCTCCTCTTTTTTTAACTAATAATTTAGAAAACTAAAGTTAGGCTGTGACTACATAGTCAAATACTGTAGGAGTTGTTGTGGGTATAAAATGGATTAAATTATGAGGGTTTTTTAAACTGATCACATGGTGGAAAGGCTAATTCTCATCAGTCTGGTCTCTCTCTTTTGCTTCCAATACACAGGTACTTTTACTTCTTTTTCAAGAAAGATATTTACCTAAACTCATGACCTGTTTAACCAGACTTTCTTTGCAATCACAATTTACTTGTGTATATTTTATTTATTTATTTTATTGGTACCTCGCTTCTTCAGTTAACGTAGTTTTCATTTTACAAATGAAAACCCATTGAAAATAATGTCTCATTTTACGATTCCCCCCCCCCCCCCGCTGGAATGGATAAATTGGTTTTCAATGCATTCTATGGGAAACTAGATTTCACTTTATGAAATAATTTTGGAATGATTTTAATGCACTCCTATGGGAAAACATGTTTCACTTTACAATTTTTTTGTAATACAAAATGTCCCATGGAATGCATTAAATTTGTAAAGCGAGGTACCACTGTATTATGACTTTGAGAAGGAAGGATTAGATATAAATACCTCAATCATTATAAAAGAAAGAACAAAAGAGAATTTTCTCTCTGTGTTGTTTCCCAATATTTGTAATCCCAATATTGACAGTTTGTATGCCATTTGGATTCCCCCCATGTCATCAGTCTATCCTTAGTAGGCATGTTAGGAATTTAAAGTAATTTTATTTCCAAACACTTCCAAGTTTTTACCATTGTGTTCATTATTACAGGATTATATTATCAGTGCATACAGTAAAACCTCGGATAACGCTAAAACTTGGTTCCACAAGTTTTGGCATTATCCGATTTTTAGTGTTATCCGATGCATGTTAAAATCCTATGGGATGCATCAGATAACGTTAAAGCTCCATAGAGATACATTGTAACTGCACAGGCTTTAGCGGTTGTTATCCGATGCATCCCATAGGACTTTAATGTTATTTGATGTAATTCTCTCCCCCCCCCATTACTTAGCATTATGGAATTTTAGCATTATCCGAGGTAAACGTTATCCGAGGTATTACTGTAAGTTTTGTATTGGTTTAATTTTTGGTATAGTTTTGGTTTAATTATCATTTTCAATAAGCTAAGTGGAGCAAAACATTGAATATACAAGAACCCCTTTCAGAGAGTAAGACATAGATATTTGGCCTAATTCTATCATAGACCTCTTTAATGGGTTGCTCGTTAAGCGAGTTGCTCATTAAGCGAAACACTGCTGTTAGCAAGATGGATTTGCCTGCCCACCCTGCTCAAGCAACAGTGTGGGCAGGCAAATCCATCTTGCTAACAGTGCTGGCTTGCCTGTGAAGTGCACAGCAGCAGCGTGTTTGGGAAGCAGAACAAGGAGCACCCCGTTCTGCTTCCCAGCCACGCTGGAACTGCAGAGCACGCAGCAGCGGTGTCTTTGGGAAGCACACCATTCTGCTTCCCTAACACGCCGCTGCTGTGTGCTTCTCAGGCAAGCCAGTGCTACCAGCAAGACGGATTCACCTGCCCACCCTATTGTTTGAGCAGGGTGTGCAGGTGAATCCGTCTTGCTAACAGCACTGGTTTGGGAAGTAGAATGGGGAGCTCCCAGTCTGCTTCCCAGCCATGCTGATGCTGCAAAACGCCCTATTCATCTCCCTGTTCTTCTCCCCATTCTTTTCCCCAAACACACTGCTGCTGAGTGTGAGAGAACTGTTCAAGAAAGAGAAGGGGGTAAAAAGCAAGTTCTCTCGCCTGCGCTGGTGGATAAAGGCAGGAAATAGCTTGTGGTTTCTCATCAATGAGACTGGAATGCAAGCTCTTTCCTGCCTTTATCCACCAGCACAGGCAAGAGAACTGTTAGCTTTTTACCTCCTTCTCTTTCTCGAACAGTTCTCTCACCTGTGCTGGCTGATTCACCATTGCAGGTAAGAGAACTGTTCTCTTTAAGCGAGTTTTTGTTCATTTTTTGGGAAAAGCCTGCTTGTTAAGGGAGTTACTCGCTAAGCGAGATGCTCATTATGTGAGGTATTACTTTAAACTGTACATTTGTTTGTGGAGTTACGTAGTTAAATAATGCATTTTATAGAGTTACACTCTCACTTCCTCTTCAGTGATAGGAATGTTTGCGTGGGAGACTGTAGAATACAGTAAAACCCCTACTTATGTAAAAAGTCTGTTCCATAGCATTTTATGTAAATCATTTTTTTTACGTATATAAAAGCAAACCGATAGGAAAATGAATATTTACGTAAATCAAAGCAAACCCATAGGAAAAAATGAAATTTTTACATAAATCAAAGCAATCCCATAGAAAATTGCATTATGTAAATTGGGACATTTGTGTAAATCGGGACACCATTTTAGCAAAAAATACTTATGTAAGTCAAATTGTACGTAACTCAAGGCATACATAAGTCAGGGTTTTACTGTACAGTAATACCTAGTATAACAAATTTAATACATTCTGGGAGGCTGCTCACTATGCAAGTTTTTCGCTATGTGTGTCAGACTTGCATAACGAAAATTCCAATGGAAAAACTTGCATAACAAGCTTTTTAAGGGGAAAACTCGCATAGCGAATTTTTTTCATTATGCGAGTTTTTCCCATAGAAACGCTCGCTATGCGAGTGATTCCATAGGTGAAGTCTGACTCGCATAGCAAAAATATTCATTATGCGAGTCGGATTGCTTTTTGAAATAACCGCTTGTTATGCGAGTTTTTCGTAAAGCAAAACACTCGCTAAGTGAGGTTTGACTGTATTCTGATTTTTAATAAGGCCTATGATTCTTAGTACTATAGCTGTTTACAAAATGGCCTTTCAAAATACTCCACCACATTTGTGGGGAGAGAAATTTGGAAGGGGAGATGATTTCATGAAAACTTTCAGAAAAGGAGAAATTCTACAGCAATTTATCAGGAAATGGGTCTCACCGTCTGTCATTGTTGTAGCATGACTATGGTTCTTTTTCCTCAAGGATTTTTTGCAATTCCACTGCAAATAGCAATGGCAACAACTATTTTGGCAGCCTGGCCTAACCACCACTTTGCTTCCGACACAATTACTATACCTAATGTTTTTCTAAGGCATTGTGGTGGTCATCTTGATGAGGTGACAAACTAACCAAAAAAAGGAAAGATGACTATTCTACTCCTGCTGGTTGCCCCAGTGATGATTGTAAAATGCAAAATAGACACATCCATGCACATCTTTGAGCCACCTGATAAAGAAAGTAAACACAGCAATCCTGAACTATAATGATAATTATGCTCTTTAAGCAAGGTACCACTGTACTGCATTGGAGTATAAGACACACCCTATTATTACCAAAATAGGCCACTATATACAGTACAAGAATCACTCAATTTTTCCAATATTATAAGGGGGGAAAGTGAGTCTTATATGCCAGCAAATAGGGTAATTATCATGAGAAATGCCATCATATTAAAAAATAACACCTGAGGACATATTATTGATATAAAAATTAAAACAATTAAAAGATTTAAACAATTGAAATAATTTAAACCAGCTTTGAACAATTTAGTTTCAGTGAGTACTTCTTTCTGTTTTTCCTTTCTTGCATTTTTCAAGCCTTCCTGATCAGTTGTTGGAGCGCTCCTGATTGCTTCTTCTTCCATGTGTAGGCCAGATGTGAAACTGGAAAATGAAGGTACCTTTTGGTGACTTGATTCTGCAGTTCCTTTCACCTGACCTAGTGTGAGGAAGATTAGCTGGCAACACAAGGTTGCCATTACCAGGGGATACCCCATTGTTGTTCAAAAATACCACAGGAAGCTCTTTCTGTGTACTCCTGATTGCTTATTCATTGCTGTTGTCATACCTATAGGCAATTTGTGTCAGTCCAAAGGTAAACAAATCTTAAGGAAGGGCTAAGATTCAGGATTTGAGTTAGAAATAGCAGAGCAGCTGTAGCTGGTGTTCTCATAGAAGAGGATAAGGCCCTTGCTACCTTAGATTATGAAGTAGAATGCCAATATGTTTGTGCAGCAGAGGCACTGAAAGGTGAATCTGCACAGAGCTATCATGTATTTGCATTTTATTTTAGGGCTTTAAACCTGTTTACTCAGAGCTGTTTTCTTTATGTTGTGGATGCCCTACCTCAATCGATAAAGATATCTGGAGATTTGCTTTTATTTGGCTTCAAAGAAACATTTTCATTCATCCTCGTTTCTACAAGCCACTCCTGTTCTGATGCTGTTGAAAAGAACTTGTCAATAAACTGTAGCATCCAGTGTGGGGTAGGTGCCTTATCACTATTGTCATGGTGTTTTGTTTATATCTGCACGGGATTGCAGCTATGTTAATGTATGGCACAGCATAACAACATTCTACAAGCCAATTCTAAAGATGACCATCTCAAACAAACAAAAAATGCATCTTTGAAGCTGAATTTCAAAATTGGTCTCACTCATTTTTTATTTATTTAGAATGAATCTTGCGTGCAGAGGCTTAAATACCGATCCTTTAAAAAGTCCTCTCAAAAGGATAAAACAGAGACTGTTATAAACTGCATGCAACAGGCTTACCAGCAGGAATGTTTACATACATTGTTGCAAGTGCAGGCAAACTGTGGAGCAATCTGAACTTTTGACATTCAGGACCTAATTAGCTGACATTCAGAAAGAGAATTTTTAAACTCCTTCATAGCCAATCAGGTATTTAAAAGGGATTTTGTTGCACTTTGTAACAATGTTTAAAATATTTTTTAAAGTGTGGCAAACAAATATTCAGAAGCTCACTCATTCATGAGTCCATTGAGTATGGTGCCCTCTAACTCTGAAATCACTATAATCCAAGTCTGGATGCCAAGTTAGAGTATCATTGTCCCCCATATCTCAAGCTGCCTCATTCACAATCATCCAATTGCAGGTACAGTAATACCCCGTATAACGTGAGTACCGTATAGCGTGAAAACCGCATAACGTTACAAGATTTTCGGAAAAATCTTGTATCGAATAACGTGATTTTTAACGTTATACGATACAGTTGTTACTAGCAGCAGGGTGGCTGGAAAGCTGAATGGGGTTCTCCGTTCAGCTTCCCAGCCACCCTGCAGCTACGGAGGCAGAGGTGGGGAGGCTGGAAAGCTGACGGGGGGGCTCCTCCATCGGCTTACCCAGCCACCCCACAGCTGCGGAGGCATGGGCGGTTGGCTAGGGAAGCCGACAGGGAGTCCCCGTCAGCTTCCCCAGCCACCCTGCAGCTGTAGATCGGGTCCTCTGATCTCTCTGGAGGTGTTTCTGGGCTTCCCCGACATCCTGAGCCAGTGCAGCAAGCCAGAATGTCAGAGTTCGAATCCCGACATTCTAGCTTGCTGCACTGGCTCAGGACGTCGGGGAAGCCCAGAAACACCTTGGATCGGGTCCCCACACCTCCCTGGACCCAGCGGGGGGGTCAGAAACCCCAAAATTGGTAAAAAAAAAAAACCGGACGTTTTTTTTACCAATTTTGGGGTCTCTGACCCCCCCTGCCGGGTCCAGGGAGGTGTGGGGACCCGCTCCAAGGTGTTTCCAAAGTTCTCCCACCTCCCTGGAGGCTGCAGCAAGGCAAAATGTCAGGATTCGAATCCCGACGTTCTGGCTTGCTGCAGCATAAAAGAGGGTGGGGGAAGTTCAAAATTAGCGCGCATCGGGTCTCCCGACCTCCCTAGAGCTGATGCGAGCTAATTTTGAACTTCCCCCACCCTCTTTTATGCTGCAGCAAGCCAGAACGTCGGGATTCGAATCCTGACATTTTGCCTTGCTGCAGCCTCCAGGGAGGTGGGAGAACTTTGGAAACAGCTTGGAGTGGGTCCCCACACCTCCCTGGACCCGGCGGGCGGGGGGGGTCAGAGCCCCCAAAATTGGTAAAAAAAACATCCATTTTTTTTACCAATTTTGGGGTGTCTGACCCCCCCGCTGGTTCCAGGGAGGTGTGGGGACCCGATCCAAGGTGTTTCTGGGCTTCCCCGACGTCCTGAGCCAGTGCAGCAAGCCAGAATGTCGGGATTCGAACTCTGACATTCTGGCTTGCTGCACTGGCTCAGGACGTCGGGGAAGCCCAGAAACACCTTGGATCAGGTCTGCCCACCTCCCTGGACCCGGCGGGGGGTCAGAAACCCCAAAATTGGTAAAATAAATGGACGTTTTTTTTTACCAATTTTGGGGTGTCTGACCCCCCCCCCGCCGGGTCCAGGGAGGTGGGGAAACCCGCTCCAAGCTGTTTCCAAAGTTCCCCCACCTCCCTGGAGGCAGCAGCAAGCCAAAATGTCAGGATTAAAATCCCGACGTTCTCGCTTCCTGCAGCCTCCAGGGAAACAGGGCTTTTTTTAACATTGTGTGTTCAATGTATCGCACAACGTTAAAAACCGGATAACGACAGGACTTGTGGAACCAAGTCATAACGTTATTCGGGGTACTAGTGTACAGTGGAACCCCAAGTTACAAATGCCTCAAGTAACAAGATACTCATGATACGAAAGGAAATACTGAGAAAATGATGCTTCAACTTTTTTCACTATATGAACTTTTGGGGGGGGATGGTGGGAACAATTTTGCCATTTTTTTCCCAGCTGTTTGGGTAGCCTCTGCTGCTTCCCACAGTGGCGGGAGGGTATGGAGAGCATTTCTGCTCTGTTTCTGGAATTTTTCATCACATTTTTTGTGTGTTTCGGCAGCTAAAATGTGGAATTTTCAGCACTTCCAGATGGCAGGGGAAGTAATCAGCTGATTGTCAAGGATGAGTCCAGCATATTACCAGAGCTGGCCACTAGAAGCCACTGTAGGACGTGTTGAAAATGCATTGAAAACCAATTAATCCCTTCCAGAGGTCAGAAAAAAGTGTGTGTGTGGGGGGGTGTCTTTTATCTGTTCAAATCTGTTTATAACATGGTGAAAATGTGGTGAGAAATTCCCAAGTGCCCTTTATAAAGAGTTTGGAACAAAAAAAAAGTTTGTTTGTTTGTTTGTTTACATTTTTCTGACTTCCTGAATTGATTATTTCATTTTCAATGCATTCTTGTGGGAAAGATTCAAACTCTTCATTATATGAAAAACACCAAGGAACAAGGGTTACAACAACAGCATTTGACACATTACAACTCCAGCACCAGTTCCCTATTTGGTGAAATACCCTTATGAACCCCAGGTAAAAGGTTATATTCTACTATGTGTAGCTACCAGAAAACTGGCTGTTCCAGGTCCAATCAGTGGAGTTAGAGTTCAGTGGTATCATCGGCATTCTTTCTGAAGCATGGGAAAGGGGGGGGATGAATGAGACCCACAATGAGACAAATTTAGATCTGCTTGTAAAACCTGAGTGGATGTTAAAAGGTGTTGCCATAACCCATGAGAAGGGAGAGAACTGTAAGAACCATTAAAGACAGAAATTCAATAGCAATAATTAAGGTTACAACAGATTAAATAAGGCTAAAGTATTATACACAGGTTTTAAAGAGAGAAAGGTCTTCTAACACTTCACCTCTCAGTGGTCCATTTTTAACCTAAAATTGGATTTGCTAATCTAAACTGATATTAATCTGCTTTAAATCAGGTATAGTTTTTACAAGCCATTTTTCTTTGAGTGAGGTTTTTCTGGGACTTCGGCTGTCCTGCAGTCATCTGCTTCTCATCCTGGTACTGCTGTGGCCTTGGTTGCTGCAATACTATTTGCATCTGGATCTCTCAGTGGTTATTTCTAAGGGGGTTAGCCTATGGCAAGATAATAACCCAAAACCAGGAATTTTCCTAATATGGGTGTGGTGGATCCAAAAATGAATGCCTTCTTTATTGACTGCTGTGAAGGATGTCAGAAGAACGCTATGGATTAGCTCACAATTGTTCGTTGTCACCACTTCTGAAGTAGAATTTGGTCTTGTAGCCAAATATAATGAGCTGGAACATCTAAGGATAGTGAATGGACCTCTCCTGCATACCTATAGTGAAAATATATATGTTTCTGTAACATTATTACGTAAGTACATAACCGTCCACCAGCTATTACAGACAAGTCTGTTGGTGTTGTAATCTGTGGTAACCTGCCAGGAGGCAAGTGACCAAATAGAGTAGGCTCATTGACTCAATGAAACTTACATGGTTTGGGCTCAAAAAATTCCCCTGATTCAGTGGTCCTATATTAATTGAAATGTACTAATAAATTTCAACCAATTACTGCTAACTGGTTGATTTTAGACTAATGAAAATTTGATGAAGAATGCAATATGCACTTTATTAATACAACGGGTTAGGTGTTTTAACTGACAAGAGTTACATTCTGAGCGTATTTCAAGGTACTGAGATATATTTTGGCAGGAATTTTTCCGGGTTCCTGCCATTCCATTGTCAATGCTCGGGGGGGGGGGAGGATGTGAGGACTACAAACACATTCAGGAGTCCCCTGAACAATGACAGCAACGATGGGGGTGGCCATTTTGAGGCATCCATTTTGTTTCTCCTTGGAAGGAGTGAGGGAGATACCAACCCACTAAGGAGGCTTCAGACCTCCATCCTTGACGGAGATGGATTGCCTACTCAGGAAAAGGGCGAGTAGGGCTTGCTAGTCCTTCCTTGTGGTCCTGGGGTCCTGGAGGGGGTTGGTAGGTGAGAAAAGGCCAGGAGCCCAATGGTTCTCCCTCCTCCCATGGTAAAATTTCATGTGGCCAGCTGTCCTTGCCCCCAGCACCAGTGCTGCCACAAACTGTACCATGTATGGTTCCTTTTTAATGTAAAAAGCTTTGAAATGCTTTTTACAGGGGGTGGCCAGCAAGTCCCTACCCATCCATTTACTTATGTATCCAGTGTTTCTGTGTGCTGTGTGGGTCGAGGGACTTACAAGCCACCCTGTAAATTAAAAAGGAACCACACATGGCACTAACAGGTACGACAGAGGTGGTGGTGGGCCTCATGAAATGGCACTGTGGGCTGGATCTGGCTCACAGGCTATATGTTGGGAACCCCTGCCCTAGTTGATGCAAATGAAGGGTCATATTTTCCCCTGTTTTAACCAAACTGAGTGCTGATCTCATTAAACTTTACTTATCATGTTTACCAAAGAGCAGCTTCCTCTAGATTATTTAAAATACTGCAGATTAATAGCCACAAACTGATAGCCACAAACTGCTTTACTTTCAACAGCCATGTCTGTATAAGAACTGGAGCTAATGCCTCTCCCATGAACAAATTCATAACCACTGTGCTTAGTGGCATATAAACAGCAAGTGGGTAGGGTTTTTTTTGTTTTTTGTTTTTTTTGCTTTATTATGGAGTAATATTACAATATTGAAGCCAATGTTACTTTGCTTCAAGTTATCCTTCATTGGCTTTTTGGAAATACATTTAACACTTTGACACCAACACTTTGCAAGTCATTGTCCTTCTCTACATCACTGCTTATTGGCAGGTATATGGAAAGCACTGTACTTGATGACCTCGGGATGACATAAATAAGAGTTGTTACATCCTCAGAGGGGAGAAGTCAATATAGAAATTCATTGGGAGCAACACAGCACAGCCATAATATGGGTTTCTCAAAAATTTTCTCAGAGTAAACTGCCTTTATTGAAATAGATTTTTTCTTTTAAATTGTGTTCTATAGACCATAGCAAGTCTACACTGAAGACGGTACACCTGTGGTTGTCTATATGTTGTTGAGCCACAACTACTACCATCCTTTATTGGTGGCTATTATGGTTTAGGTTGAGGAGATTAGCCATTCAAATATATCTGGAAGGTCATGCATTTTCTACCTGTGTCATGCAGATCATAGTAGACTAGCCTAAAGTCCAGCAAGTTACACACATTAAAACCTTGAGTCTTGAACATTATCAGCAAGGTAAGCCAAGTAGAGTATGGAGAAGTTTTAATGATATATGGTTGCTGTGTAAAGCCAAATATTAACCCACCCACCACCCATCTATGTATAATCTTGGCTGCAACTACAGATTCCTCTGAGAAGCTGAGGAAATTTTTTGAGTAGACTGACGTCGGCCTATATTTGCACAGTTATCTGTATCCAACACAAAATGTAGGATCTATTTTTCCTCACGATCCTGCACAATGCTACATGTAGCTTTGTGACTGAATTCAAATGTTTGCCAACATGCTGGAGGGTAAACTTTAGATATGCAGTGACTGCAGATGTAATAACTGGCTAGCTATGACATAGAAGGCAACAGCACACACAGGACTTTCAACTGATTTTCTTGATCTGAGCCCAGAATATTCATGAAAACTCATCCTTAGAAATGGAGCCAAAAGTTAACTTACTAAGGCTGGTTTGGTTTAAAATCTCCCAGTCAAAATAAAAGTGGCTTGTGGTTTCATACACCATTTTAAATTGCAGACTTCTTATATTCAGTGCTGTTTCTAACATTTAATCCTCCTTATTTTCATGTCAAAAACCAGTGTATAAAATCATTAAAGGCACCTGCTTGCTGCAAGAGCCTTTTGAAAGAAGTTCATACAAAACCCTGCTTTCCCAGATGATTCAAGTATTCAAGCCATACTTTTTAAATACACTGCCAAATAATTTTGCTATTATATCACGTGTAGCCATTTATTTTAAAGTAATGCCCCAAAATATTGCTCAGAACCCAAACTGAAGTTTTACAAGGGAGAAAATGATTTTTGCCTAAATTTAGCAATGTCCATGGAAGAAGTAGAAGTAGTGACAGATTTTACTTTCTTAGGATCAAAACTCACTGCAGATGGAGATTTTAGCCATGCAATAAAAAGGCGACTGATTCTTAGGAGGCAAGAGATGAGAAACCTGGGGAACATAGTGAAAAGTAGAGACATCACCTTGCAAACAAAAATTCACATAGTCAAAGCAATGGTATTCCTGGTGGTAATGTATGGTTGTGAGAGCTGGACCATTAGGAAAGCTGAGCACAGAAGAATAGATGCCTTTGAAATGTGGTGTTGGAGGAGAGTTTTTGAGAGTCCCCTGGACAGTGAGGAGAACAAATAGGTCGATCCTAGAAGAAATCAACCCTGACCGCTCTTTAGAAGGTGAACTAGTAAAGGTGAAGCTAAAGTACTTTGGACATCAAATGAAAAGAGATGCTGGGAAAGGTGGAGGGCAAAAGAAGAAGGGGGCAGCAAAAAATGAGATGACTAGATGGTATTGTAGATGCAATAGGCACAAAGTTGGGTGGGCTGACATGGTGGAAGACTGAGGTGCCTGGCGGGCAATGGTCCAAAGGGTTGCAAAAGGTCAGAATCTACTGTGTGACACAACGACAACGACAACTACAACAACAACAACAACAACAACAAGGATCCCAGAAGATAGGCTTGTGATCTGTACTATGATTGCTGGGAGATGACAGAAGCAAGGACTGCTGGGATGTAGCTGTAGTCTCTCTGTGCCAAAATATATTTAAGATGGAATTTATTATTTGTACATCTCTTTCAGTAATTTAATAATCCAGAGTGGCAATATGTTACTTATGGGCTGTGTGTGGCCTCTGCTAATTCTGCTGCCAAAACAGTGCCATCAGAATTATAAACAACAATGGAAATGTGCTACCAAAAAACTTCGGTGCTGCCATCACCACTCACCTCCATGTTTAATCCTTTTCTTCCAGAGGAAAAGGAAATGCTTTATCTTATAGAATTGCAGGGTTGTATGCTGACTGAAAGGTATTCTTTCCTGCTCCTGAATTTCACTGGCAGATTTGGAAGCATTGGGAACCATGACATTGGAAAATGGATTTGAGTGGCAGTACCAAGAACCTTGTTAGTGATGTAGCACCTTGTAGGTTTCTCATTGTATAAATTGCTTTAGCCTATTTGCTTTATTTTATGAAATAAGATTCAAAAACGACCAGTATGCAAATCCAAGAAACTATCTGCTTGAAATGTGTCAGTTTTAGTACCTTCTTTAGGGTGCATCATATACCAAGTTTCATATATATTGACGCTGTTTATCATCCCACCAAAGTTGTACCTATTTATCAACTTGCAATTTCTTGCTTTCAGAGTGCTAGGTTAACCACTAAACTACTGCAGTCACCAAGAATTTGTGTAAAATCATATTCAGGGATTGTGATGGCTTAGTGATTAAGACACTGAGCCTGACAACCAGATGTTTAGCAGGACAGCAGTTCTAGACCTGACAGAATGAGCTCCCATCTCTGTCCCAACCTCGGCCAACCTAAAAGTTCAAAAGTAAGAAAATGCAAGTAGATAAATAGGTACCACTTTGGTGGGAAAGTTAACAACGTTTTGTGCACTAGTCATGCCTGCCACATGTCCATGGAAATGTCTGCAGATGCAGATGTTACCTGAAAAATTGTAACCTTTTAAATTTAAGGGAACTTTCCATAGGCAGGGTTGAAGCAGGAACCAAAGACCACATAATTAGCCCTAACTAAGAAAGGAGCCACAAACAGCTTGTTGCAATTAGAGAAGTTTACTTGGAGAATAAGACAAAGACAAAAATAAACATTGGATAGAGACAGAAAAAGGAAGACTGTGAGACAATTGAATTGTCTTCACAGGGTAGAACCAGGAAAAGAAGAAGGTTCCAGCCCCGGCAACGGCTGCATGCCGCTTTTATGAGCATTCAAAAATGGAGAAGGGAATTGCACAAACATCATTGGCTCAAGGCATCATATGGGAGGGAAATGGGTCTTCCCCCCACATTTGATTTGCTCAGAAGTGTCCACATGGGAGAGAAGTCCACCACCCCCAATTATGGTTGGTCCAGGATGTCACATGGAGGGCTGGGAGGAGTGTTGCCATGAGGTCAGCTTCAGAGCCATATATGGTGCTTTCCCAAAACATTCTCTTGATTGGTGAATCTTCACAAGGAAAGCCCGGCCTCCCGTAGTCCCATTATTGTTGCTGATGGCAGCATCACAGTTTACATATGGTAAATAAAGATTCCCGGATGGTGATGGCTATTATCTTCTTTGAGTAGGGTGTGACCTTCAAAGGATTATGTTTAATTGGTTTCTGGGTTGAAAAGTCACAGTATCCTTTGTGCTGCTTCAAAAATACAAACAGAACATGTTAAGAATCAAAATATTACAGAGCAAAGGAAATACTAAAAGGGAACCATTTTAAGGGCAATTTAAGAACCCCATTCATGACCTGTAGCTCCAGTTTTTCCAAGCCATTTATGTTAATAGCTGGCTCCTAAGGCAATTAACACCTTTTCTTCAGAATTCCAGGACAGTATCAATGAATAAATTTCTTGTTTGCCCATTTGATCTGAGAGGAAATCAGTTTGAGGTCTTTTGTAAATTTATTAAACATTAACCCTTGCAGTCATCCCCCAGCTAACAATCACCGGCTAATACAGTGTGGTGCTTGTGAGTGTGAAAGAATAAACTTGAAGTGGATGGCAAATCAAAATAATGAGAGAAACATATTTTATTGGAAATCAAAGTATATATAATACTAAACATGCTAATTTCAAAATTATGGTTACACAGACAGCACTGGATCTTTGGCTATAAATGGAGATGAACACCATAACCTAGAGTTGAATATGACTGGCTATTGAGCAAGGGCGACCTTTACCTTTACTGCAAAAGCAAAAAAGATACAGCCATTTTTCCTTTGCATTTTCTTGCAATTTTAATTTACAAATTCATTCAGATCCAGGGCATAAATAGGATGGGATCTCTCTAGAATGAGGTGGGATTTATTACAAAGAGCCAAACTAGCCTCTAGACCACGTCCCCAGAACATGGCGTGTTAGTGCATGAGTGACCATTTTACTTCCTGGTCTGGCATGGATGCTTCTGTACATGTGCAAGAAGTTGCCATTTTACTTCCTGGTTTGGCATGGACACTTCTGCACAAAAACAAAAGCAGCTATTTTACTTCCTGGTTTGGCGCTGATGCTTCTGTGCATGCACGAAAGTGGCCATTTTACTCCGCAAAAGCATCCGTGCCAAACCAGGAAGTAAAATGGCCACTTTTTGTGCATCCACAAAAGCATCTGTATTTACTTCCTGGTTTGCTGAGGATGTTGCGGGTCTGATGGAATGCCTTTGGGGACTGTATCTGACCCATGAGCCGTAGTTTGGGGCATGCCTGCTCTAGACCAGTGTTTCCCAACCTTTGGTTTTGGGACTTCCATTTCCAGAAGCCTAAGTCAATTCCCCAGAGCACTGATCAGACAATGTACTGACTTAGGCTTCTGGGAATTGCACATTGGGAAACACTGATCTAGACTGCATCAGTGACTCAAGCACAGCACTAATAGGAAAGATTGATCCTATACTACATAGGTTTAAAAGAAATTATTATTTCCACAGAAGTATAGTGAATTCCTCCTAAAAGGTTCTTGTATAACTTGAATTGGCCACTCTCCTAATTTGAATCCTTGCTGTCCTGACTCTTTGCCTATAAAGGGACCTACCAGCTGCTTTGTTTTTGTTCCAACAAAATTAACTCCAATCCTTCCCATCATTTCCAGTGTTCTTCTACTCGATCTCAATCACTCCCCATTAGCCAAGTGCCAGTATCCTACATGGTCTGATCTTCTGCTTCTGATTGTCTGGCCAAAATGTCAGCCTACTTTGTCATCCATTTGGCTTGTGGTTTGGCTTTTCTTTGGCTTTGATCGTGGAAAGAGTCCTTACAGGAGTAACATGCTGTTTCCTTCACCAGAATTCCACTTGGCTTCACTAATTTACATCCAAACATTGATTAACTTAGTACTTAGTTCTTGTAAGCTACCATTTTAGAGAGGTTCCATGTAATATGGACAACATATAAAATGATGGACAACAAAATTATGAATAATTGGGGAGTATGAGTATATTAAGGGACAGCAGTGACTTACTGGGAGGTTGGCAGGTCAGCAGTTTGAGAGCCTAGTACTGCATGACAGAGTAAGCTTCTGTCTCTGTCCCAGCTCCTGCCAACCAAGCAGTTCAAAAGCAAGAAATTGCAAGTAGATAAATAGGTACTGCTTCAGTGGGAAGGTAACAGCATTCCATGCACTCTGTTGTCTAGTCATGTCTGCCACATGACTATGGAAATGTCTGCAGATGCAGACATTGCTGGCTCTTTAGCTGTAAACAGAGATTAGCACCAACCCCTAGATTTGGGTACAACTGGCTTTTGAGCAAGGGGAATCTTTATCTATGAGTATATTAACTGGCTAAATAGCTATTTAGGAAATGATGGGAGTTCAAATTCCCACTGTGCCTTCTGAGAGAAGAGCCAGCTTCACAGTCCTAAGACTTCCCCTGAAGAAGAGAATGGTAAACCACTTCAGTGTATTGGCTGATCCTGGAAAGGATTGCCATAAGTCAGAATTGACTTGACACCAGGCAGTTATTATCGTGCACTGAGGAACTTTGTGATTATAAATCATGCATAACATATTTACAATATGTCTATAATTTCCAGCACAGTACAATTATGTGGTGCTGTATTTTAAAGAGGAATTTTTGATTCTTACTAGCTTTATACTTGAGTGTAGATTTAAACTTCTGTCTAGCACAATACTCAAGCTGCTATTCTGTATTATCTTTTATGGCATATCATGATCTTTCATCTGAACCAGGGCCTCGCTCTATTGGTAACAAACAAACAAACAAACAGCAGTGGTGTTTCCTAAGACTGGCAGTCCCACTGCTTTTTAGGCTCTATAAAAGGTCTCCCAAATATGTACTGCTTCCCCCACCATTTTTATATTAGCAATAGGAAGCAAGGCTGGAGTTATGCCATGCAACATGAGAGCTGGGCCCGTTTAAGTGAGTGGAATATGGATGACTATAGGTGTTTGTAAGTGTGGATCTATGGGTTGAAACTTCCAGAATTCTGTCTACAAATTCTGGAGAATTCTAATAGTTGTCGTCCAAAAGAAAAGAAGGAAGGAAGAATGGAAGATGCCTATGTAACATCTATAACAGTGATGGCAAAACTTGGCACTCCAGCTGTTCTTGAATATCAATTCCCATAAGCCCTGATCAGCAGGAGTGCTTACTTGGGCTTCTAATAATTGAAGTCCAAGAACACCTGGATTGCCAAGGTTCACATCATGGAACTATAACATCAAGTGAATTCTTGCACAAGTAAAAAGCAATTAAACAAATAAACACCTAAGCAATGAAAAAATCATTCTTTCCATTATACCTCTCTTGTAATGCAGCATTTCTTAATATTGTTCCCATATAGAAACACAAGCCATCTAGTGATGTGCAAGCAGGTGTGAATTGCACCAGTTCCTGCTAAATTTTTGAGATAATTTAAGCATATGGTTAAGCATGTAAGCTGTACTTATCTTTGTGATGTGCAAAAATCACAAATGTTTGCATCTGCCACGCCTCACCCTTTTAAGTCATCTTCAGAGGAGGAAAATGATCTGCCTCAGCCAGAAAAATGACGGCACAGCTGGCCTCACCCTCTCAGAAGCTCAGGAGGGAACAGCAGAGGCCAGTCCTGCAGATGAGGACTAGGAGAAACCTGGCACATGTGCTGGTTCTTTGACAGCAGTCTTAATTGACCAATGTCCAATGCTGTTTCTCCCTACTTAGTCTCTCCTGTGAACCAGACTGATTCATGTCCATGCCTCTGCCTGCACTCTGTTTGACAGGGTGAGTAGTTTACTGGACATAACTCTTACCTTGAACCTTAGAATCCAGGATGACAACTTGGAAATAGGCCACCCATTAGATAATACATCATCCTAGATTTGTTGCCTGCCACCCATTAATGAGGTATCCATTGTATTCCTGAGTGCCTACCAGATTCCATGGCTGTGTAGATACCCAGTAACACACTTGACACCCTGTTAATTAAAGCTCTCTGCTATAAAAATATATATGCACTTTTCCTTGTAATAATAATAATAATTGTATTGCTAAGCCAATTCTAACTAATGGTGATGCTTCTCAGGGATTCTAGGTAGTGAAAATACAGAAGTAGTTTACCATTCCCTTTTCCTGGGGGAGCCCTAGAGCTGTGCAGCCTGCTCATGACTACCCAGGCTGGATCTTCTCATATGAGGCACAGCAGGGAATCAAACTCCCAACTTCTGACTCCACAGCCAGCTGCCTAAATCATTGAGCTATCCAGCCAACTTACACAAACATAAAACTGGTAATGAGATTTTGGACAGCCTTCTGATTCTCCCATAATTCTTTCTTTCTTGTTAAATTTACAGCTCTTTCCAGTATTTATCATTATCTGCTTTTATCTGGGGTTAAGCAAAGGGAGGGGGGAAATCAAAGAATCCCATATTCTCGCTCTCCACCCCACCTACAATTTCCTTATTAATTCAACAAGTTCTGATTTTATTTCTGTTCAATACCTAAAATGTGTCCCATGGATTTTTCAAACCACATGGAAACAGGTAATTGAATAAGAGCCTTCAGCATAGTGATTTTAATAGGATTGTCATACAGTACCAATGGGAATAGTTCCCTTCAGTTATCTAAAAAGCTTTTTCTATTTGAACAAAAGGTTGAAGATCATAGGCTTGAATAAACATCTTCTTTAACTTAATCATTTTTATAATTATAGTGTCTTCTTGCATTTATTTCCCAATACTAATAGCTTCAACTTCTTTCTCCATTTTCCAGGCCAGAGTATTTCTCCTTTGATTAATTTAAATACTGAGGAGATAGTGTGAAGGAGAGCAGAAGTTTATGTATATTGATTTGCTCTCTTAACTTTTCCATCCCAGTTGTGAATTACATTGTAATTTTCTGTAAATTCTGTATGCATCAGGTTTTCCTCATCAGCAAATTTATTTTGGGTTCCCTTAAGGTTCTTGCTTTCAAAAGGAAATGGATGCACTTTTAAATAATCCTGACCAACACCACCAAGCACACTGAACTGTTCTTTCGCATTTGGTTAGATACCTGCCAAGATGTCCATGTGCCACTATTAATTTATTATTTGTTTCAAATATTCTTCAGTTGGGAACAAAAGATTCTTTCGGCTTAAATAGATGCATGCTTCTTCTTGCTCTCTTATTAGTTCTAGGCACTTTCAAAATGAGCATTTGGTCAGCTTCATTTCCTTTCATCTCTTTGGTGTTGGAACAACATGGGGTATTATTATCCATGTTTCCTTTTAAACACACTGCGCTCACTTTAAAAAAAGTTATTTCTCTTTAACTCTAGTGCATGGCTCTTGTTTAGAACCCTTGGCTTGTTTGATTAGGCAAAATCCTGCAATAGCTGGCTTTAAATATGATTCTGCAGCATTCAAAATTTTACTTTATGCAGATGCAATTTTATAGTTTATTTCAAAATCCCAACCTTCTATTCTAGCATCAGTAAAGGCAGTTAATATTTAATTTGTCTGGTTTTTCTATCAGTTTGGTCAAATCAAATGAAGAAGGTTTAGACTTTCCTATCTTTAGACTGTTCCATCACATTTTCTAGTGGGTGTCTGCTAAATGACCATATGATTCCACAAGTTTTTCTAGTTGGTTTTGCAATCTTTGTAACAGAAGGAACCTGCCTCTCGGGTAGGCCCCTACTTTCTTCTGGATTGCACTTCTCTGGCTGGAAAACCCAGGCCTCGGATATGTGTAGAAAAGGAAGCATTGGGCCAAATAACCACTCCAAGTTTCTTCAAGAAATATATTGAAAACATTGTAACATGCAGGATACAGTTCATCAAAAGATCAGCAAGCATTTCAAAGCAGAAATTAACCAATAAAGGTTCCAGGGAAAGCACTCCGGACCCCCTCATTCCCCAAGTCTCACATTTTGCAGAATGGTTGCACAGCATTCCAGGGAAAGGAAATGCTGTCTCTCTGTGTGTGTGCGCCACTGGGTTATACCTCTGGCCCTCCTCCTTAGGGAATCCAGCCCATGATCTTACAGCAAGGGATGCCAATCACATATTCACTTTCATTTTTGCAATTCCATGTGGTTCAATTGTTTTGAATTCTTTTTTCTCCCCCAGATCCAGAATCACCATTTTAAGTGTACTAAAACTCAATTAAGTGGGTACAAAGGTAACAGAAAAAGTGCCTTTTAAAAAGAGACCCCTTCTATGACAATCTTCCAGTTTTCTTTTTAAGCAGACAGTGATATCATCAAAACAAGTTACAGCTACTTTAGTTCTATTACTCCTACATTTTTTGCAATGAGAGATATTCATTCATTCATTTAGTATCCTCCCAACATTTAATGCTAGGCAGTACTCTGAGAGGCACACAATAAGAACAAAGACATTTTACAATAAGGAAAGCATTAAGAAAAGTAAGTACAAATATAAGCAAATAACAGTATAAAAAGAAAAATGAAACAACAATACAATAAGTTACAAACTATGATGGCATCCAATACTTATAATAAAAAGTCCCAAAATATTAACAAATCAAAGAAAGTCATAATAGCTCACCAGTGTCAAGTAATTTGCTATGGGAAGATCTATATTGGATAAGTCTTTGTAAACAAAAAGTTTTTCAGCATTTTCCAAAGGGCCAACAGAGCTGGAACTGTTTTAATTTCTGTTTGTAAGGAATTCCATAGTCTGGGTGCCATAGCCAAAAAAAACTTCTACCTCTCAAGATAGCTTTTTTAAAAAAAACCATTTTAGGAATAGGCACCTGCTAATTGATTGTGTGCTCTAGGGTGAATTTCCCAGGAAGAGGAACTCCTGAAGATATTTTGGTGTATAATATCATGAAAATTACAATTTGATTATTTTTTCTCTCCTACTGGATTAATTTTACGGGATAATCCGGAACTAAAAACTGGAAAGATGCCATGTTTGTGTGTGTGGCAAGTATGGACAGACGCAGGCATATTTTACTTTGGACATACTGATTGGTCAGGCTGAAGAATTTCTTCAATTATTTAAATTTATACTGATATTTTAGCATAGCACCACAGCTTTGAATGCTTCAGCTGCTCTTGCAGTTGTGGATAGATTTATCAAATCATTAGAGAAAAGAAACCTTTAGATTTATTAATAAACATATAAAGCTGGCTGATCAGTATGAAATACAATGTTGGAACAACTATAGAATGAAGAATTAAATCATTGGGTATTTTTTTTAATCTTACCAGTGGAAAAGACCTTGACTTTTATATCTACTATTCATATAGACATAAAATTGCAACTTTAAAAAATGTCTGAGTAAATCTGCTAATTGTTGTTAATTCAAAAAGCTCATTCCATCTCTTTAACATATATGCAGTCATATTCTTTTTGAGGGGATGCGATTATGTATATTAGTCATGTGTAAGTCCATAAACATGCTACTGCTCATCTGTAACTATTTATATTTTCTTCTTTTCTCCGCTAAATGGTGAATCTGAATCTGATAGAGATACTCATTTTCCAGAAAGAAAGGACGAACAGTTAGTAACATTTGTTGTGGCGCAGTTTCTGAATGGTATAGGCATTCAGTTAAACCAGGGATTCTCAACCTGCAGCCCATAGGCCGGATGCAGCCCACAGCACCATTTCATGTGGTGCCCCACCACCTCCACAATACCAGGAAGTGCCATGTGGTGGAGGAAGGGCAAAATAGCCATTTGGCAAGTGGTGGGCTGTCAAATTTTTTACTAAAACACTGTGGGCAGAGCCGACAGCATGGGCGGAGCTGATGTCATGACGTCGTGGGCAGAGCCAACATCATGATAACATGATGTTGTGGGCGGAGCCAAAGTAAATAAATAAAAAATAAATAATAAAATAAAATAAAATAAAAATACACATTAAAATAAAAATTAAAATAAATACACATAATACATAACTACATTAAATACACATAAAAACAAACTACATAAAACCCACCCACCCACCCCAGATACAAACCTGTCACTTACCTGGCCTGGGGTCAGAGAGCAGCAGGCAGGTAGGCAGGCAGGAACAGCGGCGGTGCAGTGGCAAAGCGGCCTGGTGGTGTGGCCTAGCCCGGCCTGGCCCGGCCCGGCCCGGCCGAGCAACCTGCCCCAGTCTGGCCTGACCCGGTGGTGCACCGAGGAAAGGCCACCGCCGCTGCTGCTGTTCTTCCAGGCGCTGCACTCTTTATGGGCAGCCCAAAATGGGTGTTCAGAATTGTGCAGGCATTAAAACTCCATTTGATGCATGCACACTTCTATTTTTCAGTGTGCATGCATCAAATGGAGTTTTGATGCATGCGCACTTCTGAGCAGCCATTTTGGGCTGCCCGGAAAAGACATCCAGAGGGCAGCCAGAGAGGCGACCGAACCGGTCGCCCGGGTTTTACTACCCCCCCCCCCCCGGGCGATCCCCTCCGGAATGCTGCTACTGGTTCGGCCGAACCAGGAGCAGCCCACCACTGCATTCAACCCACAAAGCTGTTTGAGAGAGTATGACCGGGCCCCCAGCTTTAAAAGGTTGAGAACTCCTGAGTTAAACTATTTCTTGTGTCTCTATGGGAATTAACCAGTGGTCAACAGAAGTGGATCCTCTATGCCCTTATAGTAGTTACATGATTGATACTACAGTAATGGAAGGACAAATGCCCATCATATACCAATGGACTCAAGACTTTATAAATCTTACAGCATTCAAACATGTGGCATATAGGCAGCAACTGCACATAGACATCAGCTGGCCTTTTGAAAACAGAATTTGTATCTAGTGTTTAATATATTTTGTCTTCTATGCATTTTGGATTGTTTTCATTTTTCTTTTATGTCTTAATCACAATGGAATTTTTTTTAAAAAATTATTTGAGGAATCTATTTCTCTGATACAGCATCTGTATACATGCATGCAATAATGACTGCAAGAACCACTGCATGGCCTTCATGACCACTGCAAGAACATCACAGAACTCTCCCTGCCTGTTGGAGAGGGGGAATGAGGGCCAACTGTGTGGCCCAGCTAGCCCAGCCATAAAGACCTTGCTGTCTCTCTTGACTGTATTGTATTTTTACATTGTATTTTATTGTATTGCTTTTCTTTTTATGTAAAATTTATTGATTGTATTATCTGTGCTGCATCTGTTGTTATATTTTTATATTATGCTGTATTTATATTTGAGATTGTGATACTGTATATGTTGTTTATGTTATGTGAGCCCCTCTGAGTCGCCTCAGTGAGGTGAGTGGAGGGGCATATAAATCTAATATTATAATAATAATAATAATAATAATAATAATAATAATAATAATAATAATAATAATAATAATAATAATAATAATAATAATAATAATAATGACTGAACATTTCTGACTCTGCACTGCAACTGCAAAATACTAAACTCCATCCCCAATTTAAAAAAAATACTGTACTACAAATAAACTATGTTTTGAAGAACAAAAAGGAGCACAAAATCATGCTGGGGAGAAGCACAGTTAGAAAATAAGATAAGAGAAAAAATCCTACCGATGGTGAAAAATATGACAGTATCAGTGCAGAAAACAATATTTTAAAAATACATGCTCTATCTGGAACAGACTTTTATTTCTGGTGTTCTTTAGATATCTCTTTCCCAGCCACAAAAGTAGCAGCACTGTTGGTTACCCAAGCTGAGTACTGACTCCATCCTTGGCCTTCTCTGGTACTTCAGTGCTTGGAGATAAAAGTGCTACCTTTACTCTCTCTCTCTCTCAATATCTATGTTTGTATATAACAAAATCTTATTCTCCTACCTGATACATCCCAAAAGGGCCTAAATCCAATATAATATTTCTTTATTGATTTATAACATATTAATCTATGAATCTACTAATCCTAAATCTTATTCCTAGCTATTTTAAAAACACAATATATACTGAGATGTACAGAATGCAAATGTAAATTGAGGCTTCATAAAAGGGCACAAAAACGTGAAGTACAGTCTTCTATCAGAACATATCCTTAAAATGATTGCTGAGGGGATTTATACGTAGTTATGCCCACCTTTCAAATGGAAAGAACCAACTTTTTTAAAAAAAACCTTTTGGTGTCTGTACCTCGTAGATTTCATTGCTGCAGACAGACATTATTTGTATGTTTTGATCTCCAGGATGCCTGAGAAATAGGGTTCACTTTTGTTTCTTCCTATGGGGTACATGGAAAGAGCCTCCTGAAAGATTTTGGTATTTTTTAACCACAATCGGACATAGCCTGCACAATGACCATTGTGTGCCAGCTAATCTTTCTCACACTAGGTTAAGCCATAGGAACTACAGAATGAACTCACCAAAGGTGGCTTAATTCTGGCAGCTTCACATCTTGCCTAGACATGGAAGAAAAAATGTCTTCCTCTATATAGCAGTTAATATATAGCAGTTAGTCTTTAAAGTGCTACTGTGTTTTTTATTTTTATTTTACTTTATTTTGTTTTGTTTTGTTTTCTGAGATGTCTTCCTCTAGCAAGCAGAAACCTAGCCTTCTGCTTTCTAATCTATAGCAGTAAATGGGATACTGAATATTAGTAATTATTATTACAGATATTTAGAGCTATCAAATTTTGGATTCAGATATATGTAGAACTGTCCAAACATGGCATTGTTCAGTGAGTCCCAGATCTTTCAAATTTCAATTGGTATATTTGCCTTTGCTCGAAAGCCAATCATGTCCGACTCTAGGGTATAGTACTCATCTCTGTTTGTAGCCAAAGAGCCATCGCTGTCTGCGTATGCATACATTTCCGTAGAGATGTGGCAGGCATGACTAGACACCGGAGTGCATGGAACAATGTTTATCTTCCCACCCAAGTGTTACCTATTTATCTATTTGCATTTTCTTGCTTTCAAACTGCTAGGTTGGCAGGAGCTGGGACAGAGACGGGAGCTCACTCTATCTTGCAGCACTCAAGCCTTGAACTCCTGACCTGCCAATCTTCCAGTCATCAAGTTCAGCCTCTTAACTGCTAAGCCAACCACAGTACTACTCGAATTTGAATACACATCCTTAACTCAAGTACACATGTACAAAACACTCAGATTAATTTAGAGTGGAAAGGTCAATCTATTGTTCTAGAAAACAAAGTTTTAACTATACTGTACCTTCCTTTATCAGGCAATTTTCCTAATACAGTAAAACCTCGCATAAAGAGCACCCCGCTTAGAGACTAACTCACTTAAAGAGCAGAATTTTCTCTGAATGGTCACCTTACTTAACAACTAAAACCAACTAAAAACTCGCTTAACAACTAAATCGGGGGTCACAATCCCCCCCCCCTCAGCCAGAGGTCACAATTGGTCACTTACAATGGTGTTTCGCCTAAAGAGCAAACTCGCTTAAAGAACAATCCCATGGAACGCATTATGCTCTTTAAGTGAGGTACCACTGTATATATTTCCAGTATCACTTGGTCCCATTTTTAAAGTCCCAATTTCTTAACTCCATCAAGCACTCAGTCTTCAGATTAAAAGTATATGACAAGTACGAAGTGCCTGGATGTACGTATCTCTCTGGAAATTACCTCCTTGGAGGATACTCTCAAAATTTTAAGTCATTCCTTAAAGGCAGGGGTCCTCAACCTTTTAAATCTGGGGGCTGGGTCTCACTCCTTCAGACTGTTGAAGGGCCAGACTGATGGTCCCCCCACCCCCACCATCAAAGGTAGCAGTGGTGACTACTCCAAGCCCACCACACCCCCAAAAGCCACCCACTCATCCCCACTGCTCTCCTGCTTATCAGCCTGAAGGAGCTGCATCACATGGGTGAAATAAATGCACCCGTGGCCACCAGAACCCCCACCCCATGGCTGCTGCCATTGCTACTGCTGCCGCCGCCATCGCCACCGCTGCCACCACCACCACCACCTCAATTCTTGTTTCCTCCACTTGGCTTGGTGTGTCCCTAATGGCACTCATAGAAGGGTGGATGTTTTAACTTATTGCTATTCACAACCACAATAAACCCAGTAACTCACTGTGTTTTACAAGTGTTCTCTTAGCACTGAGCAGTTATTTGGGAGTCTGCTGACAGTTTTGACTAGGCATTGAATGCTAGTGATTGGTTCATCTGCTTGAGACCCTACTGCTTGTGAAGATGCATATTAAATGTCAACTCAGACTTTGGACTTTTTTTTTCTATTTAAGAGTTGACACAATTATTTATGGATGTTGCTGCTAAATATTGGCTGTTGTATTATTTCACAGGATGTTAGTTTTCTGAATATCCAGAACTTGGAAAAATTACTTCTGGGCCAACAATCCTCTGAATCTTTCAGCCAACATTGCCATTCAATTTTCCCCCTTCCACTTAATGGGCTACTTTGGCTAAACTTCACAGGTGTTCTGCAGTAACCTTGGGACATGAGGCTTGAGGGTTTCAGTAAAGTGTCTAGTGAATTTCTCCTTCATGATAATTTTTCCTTTCAGTAGGCCAAGCCCAGAAAAGAAAATTTAAATATGAACCTTAGGTAGGGTTGCCATAATTCTCTCCTGCAAACTCGGGACAGAAGTATACTCAACAAAAATGGGTGGGTTATATACTAGGGGGGGGGGGAAGGAAAATAATCTTGTTCTTAATAGAGGGAGGGGAAGCATGAAGCCCACATAACAACATGGAAAGATTGTTCTGAATCTTTCCACCCACCCACCCACCGACCCCTGCCATGTGGCTCAACCACAATCCCTGCATGGGTTTATTTTGCTCGCGGGGGTGGGTGGGAATGAAATAAGGCAATAGCTCCCTGAGAAGGGTGTTCTGGGCACCTTGGGAGGGCAGTGGACAGGAAGTGATGGGGTGCCTATGGGGGAGTTGGGGGGAGAAATCCCATACATTCCCATTACCTCTGCTTGCCTCTGGGGGGTGCCAGTCACTGGGGTGCACTGGGATGAGTCCCTGTATCCCTGTGGGACAGCACACCACTGTCCCTGAGTCCTCCTGCAAAGCACTAGTTTGTCCCCCTCCATCAAGAGCGTACTCATCATTGCTGGTGCCAAGGTGGGACAATCTCCGTGCTGACTTTATGCTTCTGGCAGCAAATCCCTTGAGGCTGATCCCACCCACCCCACCAGCCTTCCTGCCCACTTTGCACCAATAACAAACACCTGGCCGAGAGGGCACACATGTGGTGATCCCATCATAGGAAGGAAATGAGGGACGGGGTATCAGACAGTAAACAAAACAAAGAGACAACCCCCCTTGTGGCACCTTAAAGACTAACTGCTGTGTTTTATTTATTTATTTTATTTATTTATTTAGATTTATTATCCCGCCCTAATCAGGCGAACCTGACTCTAGGCGGCTTACAGAAATTCATAAATTAAAACCTTAAGGTTCATAAATTACTTAAAAGTCAATTAAAAAAGAATTAAACCATGAATTTACAAAAATCTAAAAGACTTAAAAAGGTTAAAAGGTTTAAAAAGATTTTAATGTGAATGTTTTAATGTGAATGTTTGTGGATCAAGTCCACTTTGGTTGTAAATAGAGATGAACATCGGACCTTATCTGCTAAAAATCTGGGACTTTTAAATGCTTTTTATTGGACTGGATGGAACAATTTTCCCAAGCTTGAAATCGGTAAAATCCTGGGGAAATGGGACATATGGCAAGCCTGACCTTAGGTGCTTATTAATACAGATAGGTGACTATTAGAAGACTTCAAATTCTACTTTTGCTTGACTTTCCCTCCACTTTTCAAGAGACTTCCAGAGATGCATAAATACACCATCTTTTTTTAATGAAATATTTGAACATGGATAGACATGTTTCTTTATCAAATATACAAGTGCTGTCTGTCTTGGAAATAAAGCATTTCTGAAAGTTAGTAAATTCTTACACAGAATAAACTGTAGCAAAAGTCTCATATGTCTGTACCCTACATCTTTAAGGACATGCCTGGGGAGAATACCATCTCACACAAAAGTTCTCCTGCGGTAAATTATTTTTGCCTCCAAATATTGAAAGCATCACCTTAGGAAAGCTATTGAGATGTATCTTCCTTACTTTGCATTGGGGGGGGGGGGCTGATCCAGGTTATCCATTGCAGAATAACCTGGCTAGACTACAGTAGCAATAGAAGAATGTAATTACTAGTTAGTTGCAGACAGAAAATACACTTGCAAGCCAGTAACAATGACATGGAGCATGGCTCACCAGGTATGAGATATTTTAAATTAAATTTTAAGTATTTTAAATTAAATAGGAAATAGATGTAAGAGTTGAAAGAATAGAAGTCTAGCTAGGATATGCTGCTATGGTAATGAAGTAGACCATACTGCCAGTGACTCAATGCTGATTGTCAGATGGTGGTTAACTAACCTGACAACCCTAAGGACTAATGGCCTGGGGTGCTGAAGTCCACAGGGAAGGGTGATGGACCTCAAATGGATTAAAGCCAACTTGAATTCATTTTGATGGAGGGCATCAGCTTCATCAATACTGGTCTAGGGCTGAGGAGGACTCTGTGTGCCAAAAAAAAAAACCTTCAGGACCAGAAAGTGATTCACAGAACTGGATCAGTGGTACAGGTGTTACACTACGATGAGGAAGGCAAATGAAAGGCAAATGAAATGTAGCAAAGGAGAACTTTATTCAAACACAGATGCCCTGAAGCTCTTTTTACATGTGCAACTTGAGAAACCCATTGGTCAAGGATGGAGAAGTATTCCATGGAGGGAAGCAGATACTCTGTGGGTTGGATGATGCAAGGTTGTCATCCTGACCCCATCATTGTTTTGGATAGGAATCAAGAAGCACTGGTTGAGAATGAGAACCCCTGCTACTTCCAGTCAGTGATCAGAGGCAGCAGAGATGTTTTTCTCAGCTAGGTGAGGGAGGACCTTTGAGAAGGATATCCAGACCCTTTATGGACTAGCTTTTGAAACTCCTGCATGCAAAATCCAATCTGTAAACTTGATGTCCCTATTATAGATGCTATATTTTAGTTTTGTCTAATTAGAGTTTTTGAAAAAATGTGCAAGTTCCATTCCTTCCATAGACTGTGCATGTTGAAACAATTCATGAAACCAATGAGTTAAAAGTGGATAATCCTGTTTTATTTTATTGTTTTAGTTTTAAAGATTGATTCTGGAATGGTTCTTGAACCTAAGGAGAAGTTTTATGTTGCTGCAAATTCTTTAATGTGGTGATGAGCAGTTTCAAAGCTAGACTAATAATTTTTAAAGTTATCCCACAGGACCCATCATTTAGATTAGACAACAACTTGAGCAGCCCTACTCAAAAGAATGAGTGTCTAGAATCTAAGAATTTATGTGAACACATTAGCAAAAATATGATTCATTGATCTATGATACTAAAGTCAACAGAAACAATTTAGGTTCAATTTGGCTTACCCTGTCTAGTGTGTCCTGTACCTGCAACACTAAAGGAAAAAACTTATGCGGAGAAAAATTCTTTCTTTCTTTCCTTCTTCCTTCCTTCCGTTCTTTCTTTCCTTCTCTTTCTTTCCTTCTTCCTTCCTTCCTTCCTTTCTCTTTCCTTCCTTCCTTCCTTTCTTTTTTCTTTTCTTTCTTTCATTCATTCTCTTTCTTTCCTTCTTCCTTCCTTTCTTTCATTCAAGTCTCATACTCAGTGGCAGATCCTGCAATTTTGTGAGAACTTTGAGGGACAATCAAGACCCTGAAAAGTCTTTTATATGGAAGTGAAAAAGGAATTGTTTCAGTGTAAAAGCTATTTTCCCCAGATATATGCTGGGGAAAATAGAGCATTGTAAGGTTGCTCTCCAAAGAAAAGGATGACTCCCAGATATTTTCAAAGAGTCTGTAACAACAAGACCTCCCAATTAAAACAAAGACAGGGTTGGAAGAAAACTTCAGTCTTAGGTGACTAGTGGAAATCTAATGTCTAGTCACAGAAATGGTGAGAATACATAAATCTAAACAATTATAGATCTGTCACATAATATTAATGATCAAGTACAGAATCCTGAAAATGTCAAGTATATTAAAGTGCTATAAATCTCTATTCATTTACTCAAGTCCATTGGGACTTACTGTCGGAGATATGAATATGGGATTGCAGCTTTTTAAAAGTCTATCTTCTTTATTGATAGATTTTCAGAGCAGTGAATAAGATCTAGCAAGAGACCAAAACAACTGATAAATATTATTCAGCCTATTTCACAAGTGTATTAATAAGTTAAGGTTAATAAGCATGAGAGGATCTAATACCATCTTTAGCTGCACAGAAAAAAAGATGTTATAAATATAACACACACATACTAGAGATGGAAAAAGAGGCAAATATGTGTATAATTTAAGTAAAGTCATAAAACCTGGCTCCTGTTTTTCCTTTTAAAATATCAGGGGTTTTTTTTTTCAGTTTTTTAAAGGGAATATTCTAAAAACACCAGAAAATATTTGGCACTGGGGGGAAATGGAAGGAAATGTCATATGATACCCATCTGATTCAGCAAAAAAGCAATACATTGGCAAAGCAAAATGTTCATTTTGTCCTTTCCAAACTGAGGATGTCACACTTAAAAGCAGAAAAACTGTTCAGTTGAAAAGCAAGTATAACCTCACTTCTTTTTTCTTTAACTGTTCAGAAAGTCTTGTTTTTATTAATTATTTGAGGGAAAGAAGGGGATCTTCCTCTGAGCATTGTAGCAGGTATTCTATTACGGTCTTGATTTGGCAAGAAATAGCTGTTTCTTCTGTAGCACTGGAGAAGAAAATATATGACACATATTTCACAACTGTGAGGCTGGCCATGCAAAGTTTTTCTGAAACATCACCTCCTGACAGGTTTATTTAGTCATATTGTTCTCAGGACTGAAAATTCTTTATATTAAAAAAGCTAATTAAGGTGATACTAATTTAAAGTTGCTAATGAGTGGAAGAGTATACTGAGCTCTGTAATACATTTTTAATTCAAAACTCAACAGATTCAACAACAGTGTTGCTCAAGGTCAAATATTTAAAATTATAATTCAAACTTCTAATCTGCCCTTTGAATAAAACAAATCAGCTATTTGGAGTTTGGTGACAGATCAGAACCCAGTTTCACATGGTCTGAGCTCATGAGTCAGTGTTTAGGCTTTTAATAAAGCAGCAGTTATTTAATGCCAGTATGGTGTAGCATGGAGCTGAGGAATCCATCGCTCTCCAAGTTGTTATTAAACTGCAGTTCCTATCATAGATCACCATTGGCCTGTGTGGCTGGGACTAATGGGAACTAGAGCCCATCATCTTGGGGAGAACTAAAGTTTTCCCACCATAGGACTAGTGATGAGATTCTGTAGTATTAGTATGCATGAAATGGGGTGAACATGAAAAGTAATACTGCAGACTGTAGACTAGGAATACCAAAGGGAACCTGGTGTTCAATTATATATTATAGCCTGACACCAACTGATGATCCAGCTAAAGAGTTCCCACTGAATGAATGTCATTTAAATACCATATATACTCGACTATAAGTCATCCTGAATATAAGTCAAGGTAACTAATTTGGAGCTCAAAAACTAGGGAAATAGATTGACCTGAGTATAAGTTGGGGGTGGAAAATGCGGCAGCTGCTAGTGAGTTTCAATAATTAAAATATATGAAAATATGGTAAAATTAATTAATTTAGACATTTGTTTGGGTTTATTTTTGAGGTTTTTATGGTAGTGTTAGTGCTTTTTTTAACTGTATGTTTGAATTTGCACCACCGCAGTTTGGAGACCCTTGGAATTGTTGACCTGAGAATAAGTTGAGTCCCCGTTCTGGATATCTGAGGGGGGGGGGACGACTAAGAACTAGACTTATACTCAAGTATATACATTGTGTACCACTTGAAACCATGGATTTCCTTTGGGGAAAATTAGATTTAGGCCATTTACTTTAATTATCAGTCAAACCTTTACTACCAAGTCACTATACTAATTTGCAAATATGCATAAAGGAGAATTTACAAGAAAACAAGAATTTACAGATATGCATAAATATACAACTAATTTACAAATATGCATAAAGGAGAAGATGTCTGAGATGTCAAGCTGATTTCATCCTAGCTCTTCAAAAGCAGAGCCATGCTTTTTTTCACGACCAGAAACACACTTGGAAAAATTGTTTTTTCCCCTTAAAACGAATGAGAAAGCATTATAGATGAAATCCCACCTAAGCATAGTTTGAGGCATGCTCAACCAACATATGTCCATGGACTGCTATTTCTTTGCATTTCCCATTGGCTTGAACCAAGCACTGACCAGTTAGCAGGATTAGTCTGAAAGGTCTTATCCCCATTTATACTCTGTATCCATTTATACCTGTCAACAGCTGTTCCTTTTTTTAAAAGTGGTAGCATGATTCATGGTTTCATGGAACAAAAATGTTCATTAGAAGCTCTGCTGATTGATATCTTCCTGCAGTTATGAGCTACTGTCACTCTTCTGTTCGAATTCCCCTTTGTGTCAAAACTCTCCACACACACTAAAATAACAACACTTTTCCTATTCTTAAACTGTATGGGACACCTTTTTGGGCTCCATCAACACAAATGCAAGGCAACATAATACTGGTATAGACATGCCTTTCATTTTGCTTACTGCTACTTCTCATTGTATTTTTTAATTTGTTAAAAACAAAACAAAACTGTGACTTGTTAAAGACTTACTGAAACACATTTGGAACAACCCCTAAGAAACTTAAGCTAGTTCCAAGCAAGTCTATATAGGAAAGCAATTTATCTAGGGAACTTGTTAAAGGTCATGGCCATGAAACTTACAGGCACTGCTTAAACTTGAAGAAGCATGAGCTCAAATGCCAAGTTCCTTCCAAAACTATTCCTGCTGATACTTTTTAAAAAGCCAGACATTTTGTTTTCCAGTAACCCTCTTTAATCAAAACAAAAGCATATGTGGTTTTTAAAATGTTCTCTTCCTGTAAGCATTTTCAGATTCACACACTAAATCTATAGATCCATCAATATTTTAGAGTGACATCAAATGCACTTAAGAAATTATACTATTAATACTTAGATAATTTGCTGTTCCTATTTTTTAATGATGAAAGGTCTCTCTCTCTTGATCTTTGTTGTTTTTAAAATAATTATGAATGATTGATTAAATTGCTGCATAGATAGTATTTTCATAGCCTGGAGTCTGGAGCTGTCTGCCTGTAATTGTTTTTTAAATACTAGGAAAGACAAAAATATTAGTAAAAATGTAAATGCATGGAATTAATGTGCGAACAAATCTAAATTGTTGTTAAGGAAAGCAATGGATAAAAGATTGGAACAGGTTATTTGAGTCTGGGAAGACAGAGGAAATGTTAGGAGACTTGATGGTCAAGTCACTAGATGTCTTATTCTCCCCCACCCCATTTAACTGAATTTCTGAAAAAAATGTGTAAAACAAGAAAACAGAAAAGACAAAAGGATACATGTGTCTGCCACAAACTACAGTGCCACCATTGCGCATTGACAGGTTCCATCCAATGTTGTGCTGCAGATAAGTGATGCAGGAAGTATGTTGGTCTCCCAACCTTCTCAATGTTATCATCCAGGTATGTCATGGTTTCTACAGTTTTTGCAAAAATATACTTTCTGGACATATAGGCTAATGGATCAAATTATTATTCTCACATAAAGCAAGCACAGGCAGCCTTTCTAGTGCCAATGCCTTCTATATAAGATATTTGTTACTGTGGGTTTTTTAAAATAAAAAACCCCTACATTTTTAAACATGCACACAAATGTGTTCACAAGAACGTACAAAATGTTTTGAAAACCAGCAACATACATTTTAAAAATTGCACTGAAGATTCTCCCACCCCTATACTGGGCAAGGATAAAACAAGATAGGACTTTACATTGCTAGCAAATGTTCATGAATGAATACTAATTAATAGCATGCATGCCCCTAGCATGCATGTAACTTGTAGGAAGGGGAGAAGAGATGGATAGGAGCACACTTAAAACAAACTAAGTAATAGATCTAAATACCATTGTTGACTAATGGTCTAGATTTCATGGCATACATTGAAATAACATACAATCATCCTGTAGCTAAACTAATTTGATGGCCAGTTTGTCTAACTCCAGTAGCTGAAGGTGACTTTTGAGGACTGAGCAACAGGCAATGAATTGAAAGATACAAGGACTGACAAAAAAGTCTTTGTATTGTCTTCATTGGAAAGTATCTAGACACTTCCAAATTTTTGTAGCGGAAAAAATGACAAAGAAAAGGAATCAGCTAGAAAAGAAATAACTCTCTTTATCTTCTAATAACCTTAGCCTTTACTGCATATTAATATTGTTTGTTCTGGGCTTTTTACAAAGGAGAATATCTCCTCTGAGTTTCCTACAGATTTTTTTTTAAATGAAAGTAAATAGTGAAACAATACAAAGAGATGCTAAAGTCCTTTCTAAGGGACATTGTGAAGTCAACCTAAATTTTGCTGGAACCTGGTTGCAAGTAACAAGTAGGTGCACTGAATCAATGGGAATTTGATGAGTTAACACCTAGGTAAGTTTCACTATTTTAATCACTTAGTGATGACACCATGCTCATTTATCCTTTAATTTTGGACAGTTGAAGGTAATTGCCCACTACCTTCTTTTCATGCTGTAAAGCCTTTTAGGATGATGCCTTGTTTTATTCAGTAATGAGCAGCACTCTAGCCAATTTCATTAAAAATGAGATGAAGGACTGCGACATGAATCTGGATGCAGGAAGTACGAATATTTTTTATAAAAACAACATTATTTTTTCCATAGCTGTTGTTGTTGTTCAGTCGCACAGTCGATTCCGACCCTCTGCGACCCCATGGACCACCGTCCGCCAGGCACTCCTGTCCTCCACCATCCCCCTCAACTCACTCAGCTCTGCTCCCACCGTCTCCACAACACCATCTAGCCATCTCATCCTGGGCCTTCCCCTTCCTCTTTTGCCCTCGACCCTTCCAAGCATCAAAGCTTTCTCAAGTGAATCCTCTCTTCTCATTTGATGTCCAAAGTACTTTAGCTTCATCTTTATTATTTGACCTTCTAATGAGCAGTCAGGGATGATTTCTTCTAAGATTGACCTATTTGTTCTCCTCGCTGTCCATGGGACTCTCAAAACTCTCCTCCAACACCACATCTCAAAGGCGTCTATTCTTCTGCGTTCAGCTTTCCTAATGGTCCAGCTCTCACAACCATACATTGCCACCAGGAATACCATCGCTTTGACTATATGAATTTTTGTTTGCAATGTGATGTCTCTACTTTTCACTATGTTCCCCAGGTTTCTCATCGCTTGCCTCCCAAGAATCAGTCGCCTTTTTATTTCATGGCTGCAATCACCATCTGCAGTGAGCTTTGATCCTAAGAAAGTAAAGTCTGTCACTGCTTCTACTTCTTCCCCATCTATTTTCCAGGGACTGATAGGGCCTGTTGCCATTATCTTGGTTTTTTTGATATTGAGTCTCAAGCCAGCTTTTTCACTTTCTTCTTTCAACCTAATCAGGAGCCTCTTTAGGTCCTCCTCACTTTCTGCCATTAGGGTGGTATCATCTGCATATCTCAAATTGTTGATATTTCTTCCAGCAATTTTGATCCCAAATTGTGATTCCTCCATCCCTGCATTGCACATTATGTGTTCTGTGTATAAATTGAATAAGCATGGTGACAAAATGCAGCCTTGTCTTACTCCTTTTCCTATTCCAAACCACTCCGTCATTCCACTTTCTGTCCTAACTGTTGCCTCTTGATTCATGTACAGATTTCTCATGAGGCCTATAAGGTGTTCCGGTATTCCCATTTCTTTAATTACTTGCCACATCTTGTTGTGGTCGACACAATCAAAAGCCTTCGTGTAATCAATGAAACAGAAGTAGACTTGTTTCTGATATTCCTTTGTTTTTTCCATGATCCATCTTATGTTGGCGATGTGATCTCTAGTCCCCCTGCCTCTTCTGAAACCTGCCTGCACTTCTGGTAATTCTCTCTCCACATACTGTTGCAGTCTATCCTGTATTATCTTGAGCATCACCTTGCTAGCATGAGGGATGAGCGCAATTGTTCGATAATTTGAACATTCTTTAGCATTACCCTTTTTGGGGAGTGGAATGTATACAGATCTTTTCCAATCCTGTGGCCATTGTTTTGTTTTCCAAATCTGCTGGCATACAGAGTGCAATAATTTGATTCCATCATCTTGTAGGGCTTTGAAAAGTTCAACTTGGATACCATCAACTCCACTGGCTTTGTTGTTTGCAGTGTTTTTTAGGGCCTTTCTGACTTCACTCTCTAGAATGTCTGGCTCATGTTCAATGTTCTCATCATTGTGATTATCAAGGGTGTTGAGGTCCTTTTTGTAGAGTGCCTCTGTGTACTCTTTCCATCTTTTCTTAATCTCTTCTGCATCAGCTAACTCCTTGCCATCTTTGTCTTTTATCATGGTCATTTTTGCTTTAAATGTTCCCTTGAGTTCCCCATTTTTTTTGAAAAGATCTCTAGTCCTACCCCTGATATTTTTTTCCTCTATTTCTTTGCACTGTTTGTTCAGGTAGGTTTTCTTATCTCTCCTTGCTTTCCTTTGAAATTCTGTATTCAAGTGATTGTATTTTTCCTTTTCTCCTTGGCATTTTGCATTCCTTCTGTCCTCTGCTATTTTAAGAGCCTCATCGGTCAACCACTTAGCTTTCTTACGCTTCTTTTCTTTTGGTATGGTTTTCCTTGCTGTCTCCTGCATGATGTCCCGCATCTCTGTCCATAATTCTTCTGGCACTCCGTCTATCTGGTCCAAGCCATTAAATCTATTCCACGCCTCCACTGAGTATTCCCAAGGAATGTTTTCTAGGTCATATCTGTCTGGCCTAATTGTTTCCCCTATTTTCTTTAGTCTAAGCCTGAATTTTGTGATCAATAGGTTGTGATCTGAGCCACAATCTGCTCCTGGTCTTGTTTTTGCTGATTGTATGGAAGTTCTCCATCTTTGACTGCAGAGTATGTAATCAATCTGGTTTCGATGTTGGCCATCTGGTGATGTCCATGTGTAAAGTCTCCTCTTGTGTTGCTGGAAGAGAGTGTTTGCCATGACCAGTGCGTTATCTTGGCAGAATATCAGTCTTTGGCCTGCTTCATTCTGTGTTCCAAGACCAAACTTGCCTGTTATTTCATTTACTTTTTGATTTCCTACTTTGGCATTCCAGTCTCCTATGATAATGTGTACATCATTTCTTGGTGTCTGTTCTATGAAGTGTTCTAAGTCTTCATAGAACTGGTCAATTGTGGCTTCATCTGCACTAGTGGTTGGTGCATATATTTGGATTACAGTGATATTGAATGGCTTGCCTTGTATTCTGACTGACATCATTCTATCATTTTTGAGATTATATCCCATTACTGCTTTTCTCACCCTTTTATTGACAATTATGGCTACTCCGTTTTTTCTGAGGTTTTCTTGTCCACAGTAGTAGATATGATGGTTTCCAGAGCTGAATTCGCCCATCCCTGTCCATTTTAACTCGCTGATTCCCAAGATGTCAATGTTTATTCTTTCCATTTCCTTTTTTACCACTTCCAGTTTTCCCTGGTTCATAGACCTCACATTCCATGTCCCTATACAGTATTGTTCCTTGCAACACTGTATTTCTCCTCCCCCTTTCCTGTCCCTTCCCTTCTTTTGATCTGCTGTGCTAAGCATCCTGTTTCATCTAAATTGCCCCATTTGTTTTGCCTTTTGTTTTGGTCCATAGGGGTCTCTTGGCAAAATTCCTGACATTGGTTTGCCGGTTTCTATGTAATTAATGCATGGAAGATGATATTTAAGTCATCAATATCTCTAGAAATAGCACTAGAACATTTTCAAAAGATACTTTCAAATGTGCCTTTAGGTCTTCAATAATGAAAAATAAAATATTAATTTTTTTCATTCCTTATTGTTATTAAATAATTATTTCTCAGAACTTAAGAGTTTATGCATTCATCAGCACTAAGAAAAATAGCTAGGCAATGCCCTTATGGCATGAGAGATGTAAGACCAATTGAATAACTGAAAACAGTAGGTGAGTTTCATTTGCATCAGATAGAAAATATGACATTTACAAGTGTGGAAGGGAATTCAGGCCTTGTCCCATAATAATTAAGTTCTTGAACCTAAATTTATCTATGCATAAGATAATGTTTTCACACTTCTTCACTATGGAAATATTTTGGCTATCACTGTCATCATCTGTTATTCGTTGATGATGATGATGATGATGATGATGATGATGATGATGATGATGATGATGATGATGATGATGATGATGATGATGATGATGATGATTGACTTATATGCCACCCCACTCTCGTGCGACTCTGGGAGGCTCAAAAAAAATTATGCTCAACACAATATACATTAACACAATGAAATATCATAAGATACAATTTACATAATAAAACACAATTTAACTCCAAAATAGCACATAGCAATTAAATAACCAAAAAAGTCCTTTGCCGCTCAACGTCCTCAATGAGCCCAGGGCTCAACGTCCTCTGCAGCATCAGCAGCTTTTTAGAGAATACATTCCCCACCCCCTGGAAATCATTTTCACAATTGATGGATTGAAAAAGAATGACAAACAGGAAAAATGCCATTGGCATGAATTTGTTTAAGATGGATCCCAGCTTGCCATGAAATGACCCACACACTGTGATCATGGAGCCCTCTCCTGAAGCATGTATGAAATGAGACACGAGGACTGCAATGGACTGCCACAGCCTTGAGAATATTAACAAGGTGCGCCAGTCCATCTGGCATGGCCTTTTCCACCTCCATGAACTTTGGAATATATTTTGGATATATTAACTTTGTTTCCAGTGTGCTAGATTAACAGTGCTATAAATATTTTCTGCCTGCATTTTTTTCTCATTTTCTCCTTACTTTCACTGAGGTTTCGTGGTGCTCCTGCTATTATTAAACAGAATATAATCTGACACCATTAGCCACAGTATGCCTCGCCCCCAAGATAAGGTACCTGAGCAATAGGAATTAAGAGGTGTCTCCCTCAATGGTTGGAGAAAGAGCTCTACTATCAGATCCCCCTTACCAGCTCCTGAAGAAATATCTGTTGCCCTTACCTCTCTGACATCAGAGCCCTGCTGCAAGAGATGGTGGGAAAGACTGGGGAGAAGGTAGCTTGAATAGAATGGGACAGTGCTCAGATCTGATTCTGAGGCATCAAAAGCTACCCTAGCCCCTGACTCCACCTAAACATATAATACATTTTGTGTCAGAAATTTCTTTGGGTTGAAAGGATTTTTGCTGGAGAAACTCCATTCGGGGAGTGCCCAAATGAGGCTATTTTCATGTCCCCAAGATCCATCGTGCAGCACTCAGGTATGGAACCCCAACCTTCCAGGCTTCACGTTCAGCGTCTTAACCACTAAGCCACTGCAATGCTGCCTCTTACCTAAGTGTATGATTATACCAGTCCTGGAGCCTGCCTGAATAATTTTCTTTCCACTGCAAGAAATGGGAAGAAAAGAAGGGTGAAAAGGAATTTCATGGGATTTGAATAGTTTTATGTAAAGAGAAGCATTTTTTTATACCTCCCGAGACTGATTAAGAGAAGAAATGCATCATGCCTCAACATTCACATGACTACAAACCATGCAAGGAATTTTGATGAAAGGAAGTCTTACAGAAAAATATGTGCCCATTTAAAAATGTGAAACATGCGATTGAATAGAAACAGAAACATGTTTTAATCAATGGGGAAATGTGTAAATTAGGTAAAAGGCATACATTTAGGGACAACAAGCAAAAATGGCTAACAATTTCAGTGTGGGATTTAAAATGGAAGTGTTTGTACATTGTACAGTGCAATGAAACTTACACAGATATTTTTATATCCATGGAAGTGAATATTAAAAAGAGAGAGAAGAAACTAAAGCAAAATGCAGAGGAACTGCTCTAACAGCCATTCCTTCAATTTGGCCCTCCTGCCAGAACCCTTTGAAGGTATTAGATATCATCAGGAGTTCCAGCTTTGGAATGGTCTGACTTGCAGTAATTTGGTACATACTACGAAGAGAAGTTTTTGTTCTACAACTTACATAAGGCATGCAAAAAGTGGTGGTGGTGGTGGTGGTGGTGGTGGTGGTGGTGTGTGTGTGTGTGTGTGTGTGTGTGTGTGTGTGTGTGTGTGTGTGTGTGCAAAGGTGCATGTTACATGTTTGTAGTGGGCCATTAAAATGGTGTGTGATTTTCTGGTTATAAATAATGCTTGGCTGTTTTTATGAATGGGTGGTAATCCAACTCTACCCTCAAACTCTTCTCTAACTTGGGCTACAAAATGAACTTTCTCCAGATAAGTAGGCAACAAGCATTCTGCAGCTCAGCTGCCCTGGAAGGAAGATTTTCTTTTGTTTCAACAGGACAATAAATCCAGTGGTGGGCATCAGCAGGTTCACACCAGTTCGTCAGAACCGGTAGCAGAAATTCTGGCTGGTCCCCCCACCATACAAGTTTTGAAATAAAGTAGTCCTAATTCAGGTCCAAACAGGGCTTTTTCCCTGGCCACGCCCACCATACCATGCCCACATTGTGGTAGTAAAAAAATATGAGCCCGCCACTGAAAAAATCCCAGTGATAGTTGTCTAATTTTCTACTGTAAAAAGTTTTTTAATATCTTGTAAGCCACCCAGAGTGGGAAAATATTCTAGATGAGCTGGATGTAAATGTAAAAAATAAAAAAGTCTCATACCTGCAGAACATGCTGTGGAGTAAATGGTTCAACATTGCCATACAAGGTACTGCACTCCTGATAAAAATCTCCTCTCCATCACTTGCTCATATTTCATTATTGTGTTTAAAGATGAAGCAACAAATAATATTTGTTTTCGCCCTCAGACTTGATTACCATTCTCTGTTTGAAATTTAGGAGAAGTAGCTTTGCCAACAATGTTGTTGTCATGGTTGTAGAGCCTAGGGGCCTCCCTACCCATATTTGTGATCTTAACAACACCCTCCTTCTTTGGTATCACTACTGCCCAATCAAGAGGTCTGGCAACAAACAGAAGCAACCACTTCCCATTGTTGCTCAAAAACAGGCTACATGGGAACCTGCACCTTGTTTTAAAGGTGACTCTCTTACAAGTTTTCATGTATCATAATTCTTATCCTAGTAAGCTTTGTTTTGAAGTTGAAAAAGAGTTTTCCTGACACTGTTGTTCCAATGAGTTTCAGAGACTGCTCATATGTGTGCAGTTTCAGTGGTCCAGATGTGGTGGGACAGGGATGCTCTTCAGTAGGTTTTGATGACAAAATTGACTCCCAGGCTTAATGACATTCCTGACTCTTTTTTATGGCTTTCCATTTGTTATTGGGCAGACAGTGTCCTTTGAAATGCTGCAGTTTGTGAGGTGGATTGGTTGTGCAAATCGTGGTATGTCTATCCAACAGGAGCAAAATCTTTCTGAAGTTCTGCCTTGTCTTTGTGTGAGTTGTAAGATTTCTTAAAATAGTTGAGGGAGTCACTGTCAGACTCTATGTCTTGCAGGCAAGAAAATCCCAGATATGCACTCAAATCCTATTGACTTACTTCATTTGTAATCTAAGAACTAGGGTGACAGTTTAGAAAAGACAAAAGAGAGCGATCAAAAACAGTTAACTTCCAAAGTGTATCCAGCCTCACTAAAAGTATGGATTTTAACTGAAACACCACTCCTAGGTGCTATTGAACAGAGGTGGCTCAGTTAAGTTCCCTAACATAAGCATTATCATCTTATGTTTTACCAAGTTGTTACTTTCTGGATACTTACTTCTAAGTAAATGTGCATGGAATTGTGTAATATGATGGATATATTAATACTTGGGTGTATAATTATGTGGCCCCATCACTGCTTGCCAAATAGAAGGGGAAGAAATGGAAGCAATGACGGACTTTACCTTCTTGGGATCTAAGATCACTGCAGATGGTGACTGCAGCCATGAAATAAAAAGACACTTACTTCTGGGGAGGCAAGCTATGACAAACCTAGGCAGCAGAATAAAAAGTAGAGACATCACCCTGCCAACACAAGTCTGCAAGGTTAAAGTAATGGTCTTCCCAGTAATAATGTATGGCTATGAAATCTGGACCATAAGGAAGGCTGAGCACAAAAGAATAGACACTTTGAACTGTGGTGCTGGAGAAGATTTTTTAGAATCCCCTGGACTGCAGAGATCAAATAAGTCAATCCTAAAGAAAATCAACCCTTTGTTTATTCTTAAACTGTGTTTAAAAATAAAGATTGGAGGATAAATAAAAACATATGAAGAATTCTATAGATGTATAAATGGAAGAATGGAATTGATATCTATGAGGAGGATGGGAAAATGAAAAGGTATGTCTGATGATAGGTGTAGTTGAGGTTTTGTTGTTATTATTACCAATATCATTATCATTTTTCTTTTTAAAGTATGTTTTGTGTATGTAGTTTATCTTTTTTGTCATTGTTGGTATTTTTGTTAATTCTTTAAAACTTAAATTAATTTTTAAAAAAAGAAAAGAAAGAAAAATCAACCCTGACTGCTCCTTGGAAGGACAAATACTGAAGCTGAAGCTCAGGTACATTGGTTACCAAATGAGAAGAGAGGACTCACTGGAGAAGGCCCTGATGTTGGGAAAGATGAAAGGCAAAATGGGAAGGGGGCAGCAGAGGATGAGATGGCTAGACAGCACCATTACTCAGTGGGCATGAATCTGGGCAGGCTACAGAGGATGGCAGATGACATAGGAGCCTGGGGTGTGGTGGTCCATGCGGTCAGAAAGGGTTGTGCAACTGAACATCAAAAATAGTCTTCTGAAAATTAGAAATCGGATGTTCTTGGCTACAGATTCAGATTCTATATCCCAGAATAAAGACAATAATTTATTTCTAACCAAGCCTTTACAAAATACAAATAAAGAGGAAATGCTGTGCCAAACATCTGGTAGAATATCAAGGTGCAGCGTTCCATAGGCTGAACCATAGTTGGAAAAGTGGCTTTTTTGGACTATAACTCCAAGAATCCACCAGCCATCATATCCACTGCTACAAAGTGCTGGAAGTTATAAGTATACAGTAATTTTGTCAGTCCTTTCCACAGGGTGACAAGTCATGCAACTGGCACACACCAGATCATGTGGGACCGGGATGTAGAAACAGACCCATGGGCAGCACTTCATGATCCCTTTATAAGATAAAATCACCTTTATAAGATAAGCTACTCTTCGAGCAATAGTTTTGTATATATATGAGACAACATGTAGCTCTTATCTGAGTACATGGCTCCCATTCTGCTGATGACATGACATCCATGGTATACATCTGTTTTATACAGAAAATTTACAATACAGAACACCAAAATTCCATCATTCCAAAACAAGTGGAGCACCATTTTTCTAAGCATATTCCATCCCCTCAATAATTTCAATGGAAGGGAAATTTCCATAACTGTAGGGAATATCCCTAAAATGCTCTAGGTGAGTCATAATTCTGCCATGCTCACAACTATCCCATGTTCTTGCCACATTTTTAACATCACACTGATAAAGTACTAGCAAAAGTCTGGGAGCATAGCAGCACAGTTCTGATGACAATTCTGAATTTCTGGTAGTATAGCACTACAATTTGGATGGAATACTAAGTGTCTGCCTCAGGCCATCTAACCATCAGCAGAGCTTGAAAAGTATTTTTTGTTTTTGCTTTTTGGAGGAGAAAAAACCATATTCTCACACTCTCAGGGATAAGATGATACTCTAGATCAGGGATCCCCAACCTTTTTTGCACCATGGACCAGTCTCACACCTGTGACTGAATCTACTTTTGTTAGATTGGGTGAGGCTGAACAGAGCTGGTATACCATTTCACCCTGATGTTTCTAACATTGTTTCTCATTCTGCACTTTCCTGATACTGTAGAAATATTTTTAATTAAAAGTTGCCTCTTCTGATACACCTAATTCACACTGGTTTTGTCTAGCATCAATCAACACAACTCAGAGAGGTACTTGTTGCATGGAGGGATAGTGTTTCTGATTTACAAATCTTTTTTTATATAAATGCTTCTTACATATAAAGGTAAAGATAAAGGTCTCCCTTGCTTCAAAGCCAGTCATGCCCAACTTTAGGGGTAGCACTCATTTCCATTTACAGGCAATGTGCCAGTGCTGTCTGCATCTTCAGATGTTTCTGTGGTCATGTGGCATGCATGACTAGACACTGGAGGACACGGAATGTTTTTACCTTTCCTGCCAAAGCAGTATCTATTTAGCTACTTCCAATTTTTTGTTTTTGCATTAGTAGGATGGCAGGAGCTAGAACAGACAACCAATGTTCATTCTGTCACACAATACTCAAATGTTGAAATGCTGACCTGTTTCCGGTTCTCAAGCTCAGTGTCTTAACCAAGTGGTTAACCGAGTGTCTTAATCAAATGGTTAACCAAGTGGTTAAAATGTTGAACTCAATGACTGGAAGGTCAACATTTGATTCCCGAGTACTGCATGATAGAGTGAGATCCTGTCTCTGTCCCAGCTCCAGCCAACCTAGCAGTTCGAAAGCAAGAAATTACAAGTAGATAAATAGGGACCACTTCAGTGGGAAGGTAAACAACCTGCCACATTTCTACAGAAACGTCTGCAGAGGCAGACAGTGCTGGTTTTTTGGCTATAAACAGAGAAGAGCACTGAACCCTAGAGTCAGATATGACTGGCTTTTGAGCAAGGACAACCTTTACTACCACACCCCTTTACATATAAAACAAGGGCTCAATCCTAATAGCACATAAAGTTAAAAAATAATCACTAGTGTATTGTGATACTGTTTAATAGCCCTGTTTATAGAATCCAGCATTGTCGACATGCTTAGAGGGGACCACGTAACCTCACTGTGTTTAGTCCCTTAGCATTTTTATTCTTTTTATTGGCACAGTGTTTTTGCTTTTAATTTGTTATGTTCCCCCACCTGCCCGTGAAAGCAATTGTGAGTCTGAAGAGACGAGATTCCTCCCTATATGCATCTATGTCAACCCTTTCTATGGTTTTCTAGATATTCAGTACTCAAGCGTGGTTTACAATCTCCTTCTTTTGGGCCACTCAAGGACTGCCCAAGAGTACATATGTTGGCTCTTACCTTGGGAGAGGCAGTAGGAAACCAAACTTCCAACTGCTGACTCTGCAGCCCGGTACTTAACTCACTGTATTATCCAGTCGGCAATCTCCTCAATATAATTTAGGGACAACATACTGACTTGAACAATTTTGTCAAAAGAAGATAATTTTAATTTTATGGATATTTATTACTGGTGTTTACAACATTCCTGCTGAAGTCTATTACTTTTATTCCTAATCATAATCAAGTCTTAGTTACTGTGAAAGTGTAACAATCTGAATCCATTAAATTAGAGCACATCAGATTGAAAAACAGATGTCAGACATCTGAGTAAGTTGACTTTGACCCACAAAGGTCGCATTAAAATATGGTTTATAGTTTATAAAGTGTCACAATTTCTCTTTCTCTGTTTTTTATCTGACACAGCTTCTTCAAACATTATATTACCAGTCACACTAAGTGTTAACTTTGCAGAACTGAACTGCATAAAGATTTTTGAAAACTCATTATCCTTATTAATACTTGTGGAAATAGTTTTTCTGTTTAACTGTACCCTGTAAGTCAACTGAATTTCCAGTACTTGATATTTGTTCTGTGCTTATATCTCAAGATAACTCTCCCAAACAATCCAAAAGCTAATTAGTAGTGTAACGCTACAGAAGATGAATGAAACAAACAATATGATAAAAGAGACAAATGCATTATTTTGAATAAACATCAAATGCATTGACCTACATTGATAACACATGTCATAATTGTCTGCCCCCTTCCATCTGCTCCTTCTTCAGTGCACTGGGATTTTGTATTCCCTGTAGTTATCCAACATAAAATGTTCAAACCCATTGGAACCTCTTTATTATTATTACAAAATTTGTTTATGGAGACATATCATAGTAATTAATGGCTAGGAGTATAATTTGTCTTGTATGAATGTGTGGGAGGACAAACAGGTATCACATAGGTAATAACTAACAAAGCAGAAATTTATATTCACTGAGTCTTATAAATTAAGTTTATTTGTTTGTTTATTCTATTTTTATACCACCAAATGGGGTGTTTCACACTCTGGGTGGTGTACAAATAATTAAATGAACAAACAACAATATAGTACAACAACAACAACAAATAAAAATAAGAATAATGGGATGGTTAAGAGCAGGAGTTTTGAAGAAGGAAACAGAATGATTTATATTGGCAGCTCAGGAAAATATTTTGCCAAGAAATTACATGAAGACAAAAATACAGCACACATCCAACAAGAGAAAATGCCAGCCTTGTGATGAAAAGGATGAACAGTAGATCATCTGATGCAGCAAATTTTCACAGACTGATTATTTGTTTTTTTTTTAAAATTTTTATTAGGTATTAAAAAAAAATAATACAAAAATACAGAAATACAAAAATACAAAGATACATAATAAGACAGTTACAAAAATATATAAACTTATGAAGATCATGTGAAATATTTTATACATAACGATATTACGTACTACAATTACCACCTTTTTAGACATAATCTTCTACACCTTCTTTTCTATTAGCCCATTAACACCACCCTCGTGCTATATACATTGTCCGGGGGATTCTATACCTTTACACATCCAACAAGAGAAAATGCCAGCCTTGTGATGAAAAGGATGAACAGTAGATCATCTGATGCAGCAAATTTTCACAGACTGATTATTTGTAATGCCATAACAGGGCTGCAAAAATTATGCATAGGAAACTTTGCCCAAAGTTTGGATTTGAATGCAGTAAAAATCATTGGGAACATCAAGTATAGAAAGTTCTAGAAAATGAGAGAGTCAAGATCCTGTGGAACTTTAAAATTCAAACAGATAGACATTTGCCTCATAACACACTTGATATAACTGTTGTGGAAAAGAAGAAGGCCTAGTTTATTGACATTGTTATACTAGGAGATGCATGAGTTGAAGACAAACAATTGAAGAAAATCACAAAATATCATGATCTGCAAATTGAAGTTGAGCATTTATGGAGGAAGAAATCTGCTGTTGTACCCATAGTGATTGGAGCCCTTTGAGCAATAACCAAAGGACTCCCCAGATATTTGGAAATTTTGGAGTTATTGGACTTGAACATTCTAAAGCTCCAAAAAAATCTCTGCTAGGAACTGCATATATATTCAGACATTACCTTAACAGTTCTTAGGTTCTTGGTTAGGACTTGCACTCTTAATTTTATTCCAGTCCTAGACTGTGAACCAAATGGTTTATTTGTATTTAACGGCAGTGGCGGCGGCAGCAATGATGATGATGATGATGATGATGATGATGATGATGATGATGATGATGATGATGATGATGATGATGATGATAGGTCCTTGGTTAGGGCTTGAACTGTAAATTTTATTCCAGTCCTCGACTGTGAATCAAATGGTTGATTTGTATCCAATAATAATAATAATAATAAATCAAAATATCTGATGGCTTCTGAGATTTCCCCATTAATACCCTTGTAGGAATCACTTCAGATGGAAAGCAAAGCAGTGGGAAAAGGAGAGCAGTCTGGAAATAATTTAACTGAGAGAGACAGCTCCAGATCAATTTAAAATGTAGTCTTTGAAAAAAAGTTGGGAAGTTTCTATTTGTTTGCTCAGTGGAGTGAAAGAAATTACCTGTCTGACGTTAACTAGGACAAACCCTTCTAAAACACTTGGCTTATCTTTTTCTTCTTCTTCAAATGGGCTCAACCATCTGAGTCCACACGATGATCCATTATGGCAGCTCAAGTCACGAAATTACCCTCTTGTCAATGTGTCATGCCTGTTACATCAGGCTATTCAGTAGACAGAGCAAGAGATAAGGGTTCAGCAAACTCTCCCCAGGCCTCTGTTCCAGTTAAGGGAGCTTTGCTACCATGAAAAAGGAATTGGGGAGGGGGGAGAGAGAATGAGTGAGCATTTTTGGCAAGGAATTTTCTTTCTTGAAGAAAAGAAATGTTCTGTAGAAGAACAGCACATCTTTTAAAATAATGCATTGTGTGTGACACATCTTTGTATTGATCTTAGCATTATCTCTTGAGGCTGACCAAGACAAACCTTGGCCTTTATCTCCATCAGGAGAGATGGCATTCAATTGCCATTTAAAAATGGGAATGTCCAACTGTTCCACCCTGTTAACAGGCAGACACAGAAGTAGTGACAAACAAAAGCTGATATCCTTCAACCCCAAAGTGGGGTGCAAAATAGAACACAGTGGTGGCCAACTATCTAATATATGCAAAGTGTTCTGGGAAATATTTAGCTTTGAGAATAGACTGTTCCTGAGATGTAATACAGCAATATCCTTGTCGATACCAGAGTACTCTTTAAGAGGAGGAGAAAGCTATTAAATGTTGTTGTCTTTTCCTCTTAGACCTAAACAAAATAAATGTGGAGCATTTTTGGGTACAGTCAAACTTCACGTAAAGAGAGCCTCGCTTAGAGAGTAACTCGCTTAAAGAGCAGAATTTCTCTGAATGTTTGCTTCGCTTAACAACTAAAACCAACCAAAAATTTGCTTAACAAGTAAATTGGGGTTCGCAATCCCCCCCAGAAGTCACAATTGGTCACTTACAATGGTGTTTCGCTTAAAGAGCAAACTTGCTTAAAGAGCAACTCTGTGAAACACATTATGTTCTTCAAGCGAAGTATATCTGTACTTGAAATAAAATATCTAAATGTTATTATTTAAGTGCTAATGTAGTGTTGCAATTTTAATGTACATCTCAAATCAGGGTTTAAATTCCACCCAGGCTTTTTTTTTAAGGTCAAGTTTCTATTCTGTTCCACTTTGTGTCCTTCTACCACTGTGATTGATTGATTTATTTATTCAGATTTATATTGCCGCCCACTCACCAAGGTGACTCAGGGCGACTTACAGTCAAAACAGCAACAGTACAATAAAAATTATAAAATATAACCTCACAAAATATAACCAAACCAGAACACAGACTACTTCAGATCACTACTTCAGGCATGCACTAGATGATAGTGCAGGAAAATAATGAGTCTCAAAAATTCATGATACATGTTGTACCAGGCTTGTTCCCCTTTGAGTAGGAAAGAACAGAGGCTGCATCATGTAGCTGTTGGTTGGAGATCATCCTTTGCTACTCAATCACAAGAATTCAGGGACATCCAAGATGCCCCACCTCCCTCACAGCTTTCTTTTGAAACTGCAAGATTGATTTCTGACAGTGTGAACCCACTCCTCTTGTTAGTAAATAACTACAGTAATATCAGAAAACAAAATAAAATGAACAAAATAAAATAAAAATAAAATAAAAACACTGTAGCATTTTAAAGACTAACTGCTATATTTTTATTGTTAGCTTTCGCAGATCAAGTCCACTTCTTCAGACAAAGAGTGAAATTTACAGACTTGGTTTTTGTACACCAAACTCAGGGGGTCAAAGGGAGAAGGGTGTAGTCAAGCAAGATGACAGACAAGCAAGCACAACAATACAGCTTCACACAGCCATTAGCAACAACAGATTATTCAGATTAGCTCTAAATGACTCCCTTTCAATCTCAAGGTTGCTGAGAAAGCCCATTCTGGTCTCTGATTAACTTTTGACCTGCATGTCAGAAAACAAACAAAAACACTGTACCTGGTTACTTTCTGTTTTGATAAAGAGAATTGGCAGCAAAATTGTAATATAATATATAAAATCATATAGCAATCTGTGTATCAAATTTGATAATGTCCAAGACCTGAAAGTTACAATTCTGGAACAGAGAAATTACAAAACTAGGATTGAAAGGGAGACAGCAGAAATCAAATACATCCATCTGTTAGACACCCATCGCAGGGGACTAAATATTAGTGAAGGGTTTCTGGGACATTATCAAAATTGATACACAGATTGCAATATTATTTTATATATTATATTACAACTTTCCTGCCAATTCTCTTTAGCAAAACAGAAAGTAACCAGGTACAGTGTTTTTGTTTGTTTTCTGATATGCAGGTCAAAAGTTGATCAGAGACCAGAATGGGCTTTCTCAGCAACTTTGAGATTGAAAGGGAGTCATTTAGAGCTAATCTGAATAATCTGTGTGAAACTATATTGTTGTGCTTGCCTGTCTGTCATCTTGCTTGACCACACCCCTTCTCCCTTTGACCCCTGAATTTGGTGTATAAAAACCATGCCTGTAAGTTTCACTCTTTGTCTGAAGAAGTGGACTTGATCCACGAAAGCTAACAATAAAAATATACCAGTTAGTCTTTAAAGTGCTACAGTGTTTTTTATTTTATTTTTATTTTGTTTTGTTTATTTTATTTTGTTTTCTGATATTCCTGAACCACAGACTAACACGGCTACTATTCCAAAAAAAAAATATCCAAAGTAAGCAACAAGATGTAATCTTGCATTATTCAGGAGAAAATTACCCAAAGAGAGAAACACGTTTTTGGTTAAAAGTGACATTTTATTATAGAAGCTATATTTTAAAAAGCAAGGGCAAAGCAAGGATAAAGAGGAAAGGTATCAGATTAACACCCTCGCTCAAACCCAAACTCAAAACATAGGCAGCTGACAGGTTCTTCTTATACTTTCATCCCAACTAAATGTTACAGTATTACCCCACCAGTTACCTGTCAGGCAGAACAGCTGAATTAAACCCTAATGCAACAGCTTCATCTATTCTGGGAGTTGTCTGGTCAGAGATGCCTTAGTTCAATTCTCTTTAGATTACTGTAACTCACTCTATATGAGGCTGCCTTTGGAGAGATTTGGAGACTTTAGCTTGTCCAAAATACTGCTAGTAGACTGTTAACTGTTTGAATTCTCTCTTTCCGTCTTCTTTGGGTTTTCTGACTTCTGTTATAATATTACATTTGTATTCCCACTAAGTGGTGGTTTTCTAAAAGTTATTATTTCCAACTTTTAAACTGCTAGAGCAGTGTTTGGGGCTTTGGAAAGTCTGCTTCCAACTGAGTGCTGCTTTTGGTTCCCGTACTTTCCTTTAGATCTCTTTGGAAATGAGCAAATACCCTGATTCATGTCCAGATCTGAATAAACTTCACATCCATTCCTAATTACTAGTTTTTAAAGTGATTTTTAAAATTACATTATATGATATTTTAATATTTATAATTTTTTTAAAAAACTGTGGTGGTGTTTCCTTATCTTATTTTGAACCAGAGCTATATAAATAAAGAAATTAACATAGCATTTGGTAGTGTCAGACTTCACAAGTGGCAGAGCAGTGCATAGTACTGTCTATGTTTACACCATTTTAACCAATCTAGTTGATCCATATTTGTGGGAGGGAATATATGGTACTTCCTTGGCTTGGGTCCAGATTCTTCTTTCATGTCCTGAACAAACCCTGGACTGCCAAAACGAAGCCACTTTCTTCGCTTTGTCTTTGCCCAACATAAAGTCCTCAGTGGTGCATGTTTCTGACAGTTACTTGGCAGACCAGTAAATGAGCCGGATTCTGTATCTCTCCACATTGACACTGTGTGTTGTTGTCAACCAACAGCCCTCCACTTGAGCATGTTGGCCTTGAATTTAGAGACTCCTACCCTCAGCCTCTTCAGGGTCCTCCAAGTGGCATAGGGGAGGTTGAGTTCCTCAGCTATATCCTCCTTGAATGTTGTTCCTTGTCCAGTCAGCTCCTTCCTCCATTTTCTAATTTGGTTTTGCTCTTGTGTGCCCTCAAGAATGTTTGTTTTTGCCATAAAGCTCTTCCTGAATCTGAGCCGGCAGACTTGAGGCTCATATCTGAGGATCCTTCTCTTGTTTAGTTTACTCGGCATGACCTTAGGTGGAACGCTACCAACAAGAGGGTATATTTTCTCAACTGGGACCCGATAAGTTATATATATAGGACCTTGAAACATGGCAAAGGGGATGTAAAAATTTAACTTTTCCAAGCCTCGTACTGCAATATTTATATTTTAGAGTCTCAGGACCTCAGAATGCAGACTTTCCCACTGACTGTTGAATATTCCTCTTACCTATAAGGAGCCTTCTAATTCCCAAGATGTCTGATACCTTCAGGGTAAAGGTATAGGTTTCCCTTGCTCGAAAGCCAGTCATGTCCACCTCTATGGGATGGTGCTCATCTCCATTTATATACAAAGAACCAGCACTGTTTGCAGGCAGTGTCTGCAGATGTTTCTCTGATCATGTGGCAGACATGACTAGATGCCAAAGCATATGGAATGGTGATACCTTTCCTGCAGAAGCAGTACCTATTTATCTACTTGCAATTTCTTGCTTTTGAACTGCTACATTGGCAGTAGCTGGAAGAGACAATGGATGCTTAATCTGTCATGCAGCACTTGACTGCTGAACTGCCAATTTTCAAGCTCAGTTTCTTAACCACTGAGCTGTTTTACCACCATTGCAAAAATAGGTAAAGGTCACCCTTGCTCAAAAGTCAGTCGTATCTGACTCTAGGATTTGGTGCTCATCTCTGTTTACAACCAAAGAGTCAGTGCTGTATGCATCTGCAGACATTTCCATGGACATGTGGCAGACATGACTAGGCACCAGAGTGCACAGAATGCTATTACCTTCTCATCAAAGTGGGTACCTATTTATCTACTTGCAATTTCTTGCATTCAAACTGCTAGGTTGGGAGGAGCTGGGGCAGAGATGGGAGCTCACACTGTTGTGCAGCACTTGGGTCTCAAACTGCTGCAGAAAGAGATGATCCCAAAGAGCCCCATATTTAAAACAAATCACATATATTGAAAAGACCAATTTTGTTCATCTTGAAAGAGATTGGTTGGGCCGAAACACTTTTTTAATAAATTTAGGAAGAATCCAGGCAGGAGGAGCTGAACTATTGGTCATTATAAACAAGGCAGAAAATAGTGATTTCTTACTGAATGGAGACTAGCTAGCAAGAATTTTGCAAAATACAGTGGAACCTCATATAACAATCGCCCCATATAGCAACAAAATTGTATAACACTTAGGGTTTTTTTGAGAAATGTCATCCCGCATAACAATTTTCCCTATGGAAAAAATTGTACAACAATTTTTCAATGGGAAAAACCACTTAGCGAAAAAAAAACATTGTACGATGCATCCAATAGGGAAAATCGCTATATGATGCATGCATCGTATAGCAATTGTTTTGTACAACAATGAGCCCCATGGAACAGATTAAAATTGTTGTACCAGGTACCACTGTATATACATTGTTGCAGCTTCCTAGAGAGATGATGCAGAGCTCTAGGCTAGGACAATGAAAGGTGAAAAAAACAGAATCAGACAGGTTTTCTTTAAAGAGCAAACAATGGACAGGCTTGCTTTACATAAAGTAATACCATGACAATCCTCCAGAAATAGAGATATTTTGTCATATACAGTAAAACACCGGATAACGATTGGATTGGATAACGCTAAAATCGCATAACGTTAAGTAATCTGGGGAGGAGAATTGGACTGAATAACGTTAAGGTCCTATGGGATGGATCAGATAACAACCGCTAAAGCCTGTGCAGTTACAATGTATCTCTATGGAGCTTTAATATTATCCGATCCATTCCATAGGATTTTAACATGCATAGGATAACACTAAAAATTGGATAACACCAAGACTTGTGGAACCAAGTTTTAGCGTTATCCAGTGTTTCACTGTATCTCAATGAAATTAGCATACAATTTGGTAAGCCATATTCTGTGTGTTTATGCATTAAAAAGAACAGAATAGATGTGTTTGTCCCAACCCTGAATGCTTTCAGTAAACATTCTCTCAAGATTTCTGAAGCCAGGCTCTTGATTCAAATTGTCAAAGGGAAATTATTTCCAGGTCTGGACAGTCTGAATTTTTTTACCTGTCAATCATGGTCAAACTAAATTTCTAACTCCTTCCTGGCCAAACAGGGAATCATGCTTCCAAGGAAATTCTGTCTAGTTGTAAAAACAATTGTAAAAAGATACTAAAAAATGGAGAACATATATTCTGATGCTCATTCACTTAAGTTGTGAAATTACTGGGTTTTTTTTTTTTAAAAATTAATGAGTGATGGTCTTACTCTATGTTTGCAGAGCTTTGGTGTTTATAGCCTCTCATAGTCTCAACAATTCAATTTGTCTTGTATTCTACAGTTATTTGGTTATAGAAAAACTCCAAAGATATCTTGTGCCATCAGGTTATTGACTTCCAAAATGTGATATTATTTGCAGCTCTACTCAGATCTTGAAAACCAACATCATTTCATGTTAATATAGTCTCTCTTACAGTAATCTTCACCTTTTCTAGCTATAATGACTTTTTCACTAAGTTCTGTTCATGTCTTGCAAATTGACAGCTGTGGGTTCCTTTATTGAGACACTCTGTCTCATGTTAGCTTTCCCTCCCTCCTGCTCTCTTTTTCCTTGTAAAATTGGTTATTTTCCCCTTGTCAGTTCTGTATCATATGTATATAGTTGGATAGGTTCAGTTTACTCATTTGTGCTCAAGTTATGGTACAGGCTTGACTTGATTGAGTACCCACTTGGGTGCCTTTCTGGTTGTCTGTGATATTTATAAGGCTTTCCCATAACAGTACATTTCAAATGAATTGAGTTTCCCCTATCTTTATTCCCTGTCTTTCTTGACTTGGTTTCCAGTGACTATCCTTGCTAACTCCAAGCTCTCCCTTTTTTATTTCTAAAATGAAACTCACATACACACACACACCACATTCACAGAGCTTTTGTTCCTAAATAATCTCCCCCTCCAGTTGTCAACCCCTTAAAGAAAGGGTTTGGAAATAGGAATATATTTTCTTAGTCTTCATTCTGTAGAATATTAGTTTGCCATAGAGGCTAATGGGGGTGTACATTTCCTGTTGTACATTTTGCATTCACCCACATTTTTTTGCTCCATCATTTCATTAAGTTCAAAGCAGCCTTTCAAATTATCCTGGCACAGAAAGACTACAGCCACATCCTAGCTGTTCTTGCTTATGTCCTCCCTCAGCAGCCATAGTACAGATCTTATCCTCATCTTCAGAGATCCTCTAGCACAGGTTAATTCTACACGAGGAAAGCTTCCGTTGGAATTTGTGTGTAGTGTATCTATACTTAACCTTCTATTTTAAAAAAGCCAAGAAAGTCAGTTCTTCCAAAAAGCCTCTAATTTATAAATTTGGGATATTTTTGTTTTTTATCCATAATTCGAAATAACCTGATTTTGCTCCACAATATTGTGCCCATGTTGCCAACAGGAAATGGATGTCCGTGGCTTATCTTACCAATGAACAGCAATCAGGATGATCTACAAAATACTCTCTCGTACTCACTACCATTCACATTTGTTAAATAAAATAAAATAAACCAGCCATGACAATTATGATGTGTTTGGGTAAAAAGTGGTGAACTGATGAAAATATGATCCCACTTCTGGTATTTTCCCTTGGTGTCACTTTGTGAATGGCAGCAGTCAAGATGCTCTACAGTATACCACTTGTGGACCCTACCATTATCAAGGGGTATCCCATAGAATAGATCATCTTGGCTGAGGTCATTAGTGTTGTCACCATTTAGGATGACCTTTGCTACATAAAACTTGGCATCCTTTTCCCTGTTGGCAGGCCAGGCACTACTCAATGTAGCAACATTGGGCCATTTCTTGGAGTTTTGAATTGTGGATATAGAAGCACAGCATGTCACATTCATAAACTGAGTTTTTCTAAAGAATTGTATTTCAACATTGCAGGGTCAAATGGTAAGGTACAAAGATATTGAAATAATGTTAATGCCTTAGCGGTGTGATTCCACCAGAAAATGGGATCAGAAGAGTAACACAGGAGGATGTATGTGTTTTATGAGAATCTGGTTGTGCTGCCAAGACTAAGTTAGTCTGTTCTCCTCAGATACAATGGAGAACACTGTTTGGTTGTGATGAAATATTGCATTTTCAGGTCAATAAGCTTCTGATTGTGTTGCAGGGCATGGTCAGAAAATTATTTTTCTAGAATTCAGCTGGATGAGAGAGTCCTGGGTTGATTGGGGGATGTACTTCAGAGAAGCAACTTTCCAAAACTTTGGGAAATGAGGAGATACTGTCTTGCCCTTTGGCTCAGACAGCCAAATATCTTTGGCTAACCCTGTTTCTGATATCAATAAAGTATGCAACTATTCCACCTCATAAAAGTATGCATTTGGGTTGATTCCAGAGGCACTCTTGCATGAATGGTAGGAGTCTTTTAAAAGCAAGGCTTAGGCTGAAGGGAAATGTGTATGATATATTTGCCAATTTCCTTTCTTCCTCCAACCTGTCATGATACTTCTCAATATGTTGCAGTAATGGCACTTGTGAAATCCTATGATCTAATTCACTGTTTTCTGTAACCAGCAGCAACAGCAATAGCAACAACAATAATCAACAAGGGACAGATACCTTGGGATGAATTAGTTTCTGTGGAAAAATAACTGTATAGCTTCCTCTGATGCAGTGAGAACAAAGAACACAGAATGGGAGATAAAGAGGTTCATGTACTCTTAACTTCTACTTTCTGTACTGATGTACAGATCTACATTTCCCATTATCCAAATGGGTTTGGAGTTGAAGAATCCCAATCTACTAGTCTTTGGTTGCCTGCCTTTGTGAAATGTTTTTCATACCTCTTTTATTCCTGATGACAGATTATATGTGATCTTTGCTTTCAGATCACTTTTCGCCTGCTGTTCTTTTATTCATCCTTGACCAGCTATCACACCCTCTGGGATAATTCTTCAGCTGGTTTTCATTTTCTGTTGAATAACCTAGAGGTTTGTCTTTCTAGAAGCAGTTGTCATACTCCTCCACCCTCCTCACATTCCTTAGGGAAGAAGAACAATGTGATCTCCCCCCCTCCCAAAGAACACTCTGGACATCTGGTGTGCTTTTCAAACAGTCAGAACTCTTCAGTTTTGATGAGACAGTCTTAACGATGTTGACAACGTCCTGTGTCAAGCGCTTCAGCGTCTGTATTACTGAAGCCTATATTCAATGTGGAATAAACTCTTCAAATATGCTATTTTGCATAGGTTTGCACAAATATGTAAACTGCACATTCAGTGAGTTTGCACAGCTCAAAATAGTTTGGCAAAAGCTTAGTACTGTATTAGAAGATAAAATATGGTGGGGGATGTCTTTCAAGTGCAATAGTGGCAAGATGATGAACCATGCATCACTAGCCTGCTAATCAGATTAAGAAATGATCTCTTTTCTTTAGAAAACTCTAGCGATTTGTCTGGGGAGGGATGTCGGCATCTTTAACAACAAACCACCATCACCCTTACCAAAGTACATCCCCTAGGATTGTTTGAGGGATGTAACAGCACTCAAATTAAGAAACATTAAATGTGTGTATGGAGAAATTGTTAAGGATAATTTCTTCTTCTAAGTATAGACAATGAATTTTTCTTTCTTCCTTCCTTCCTTCCTTCCTTTCTTTTATATACCTCCCAATTAGTGAAAGCACTATTCTGGATGGTTGACAGATTAAAAATTAAAACCTCACAAGATATCCCACATAACAAAATACATTCAACAATATATCAATCACTGATTAATGAGATCAGTGGAGTAAATAGAATATTATGAATAAAATGCATAACAAAGTGTGCTGCATTCTTCCTAGTAAACCCCTGATCAGGGATGACTTGAAGTTGTGCCTTCTTTTTTTTTAAGTTGTATATGAACTAGAGAAGAGTCTCCTAGCTGCAAATGAGCCAATTGTTGGCTTAGAATCAGGAGAGCAACTTGGTTTCCTTAAAGTAATAGTTTATTATGCAAATATCACACCAAACTAATATTAGTATGTAGCCTACAAAAATAGTTTGATCTTGTCTACATGTTTTTAATTAAAATAATAGATTGCTATTTTATTATATTGTTTTAATTTGTATACAAGAACCAAAGAGATTTTTTTATTTTTGGCAATGAAAGGCTCAGACTCATCCTTTCTGTGTTAAAAAAAATTGTACCTACATAGTACAGAAAAATATTAAATAGTGAGAATGAAACTTCCAAAACACTCTTCAATACGATATCTATTCATTAAAGTCAGATTTTCATCCTGGTAGCCCACATTGCATTGAATTTGTGCATTTTTGGTCACCTCTGATATGCAGTAGCCAAGTGCTTTGAAAATATTGTTTGGCAAGCTTCTCTCCTGATTCTGTTTCACTGCCATTCTTGAGCTGCCCCTTTTCATGCAAAAGGCAAGCACTGATTACACAAGGCTTTTTCCTCTTCTCCATCCAGCATTTTCCCACTGTGTCTTGATTAGGTCTAGGTTGTTGTACCTTAGGGGGCCCATCAATGATGTGACAGTATTCAGTGCACTGAAAAATATAATGCCCAAGAAAGATCAATGTGTGTCAATTACTATGAATGCTCCCAATTTGAATCAAGTTGTTCCATTAAAGTGGGACCAGAAGTTTGTTTGCTCTGGAGATTCATCTGCATCTTATTTAACAACTTTTGCTACAAGGACACATTATGTACATGCCAGAAGAAATATTTCCTCATTGGCCCCACCCTCGGGCTTGCCTCTCCAGTGCCTGTTGTGTTGCAGGATGCTGAACATGGGGGTGGGGATGTTCCAGGATTCAACAGTCTTTGTGGTCTCATGATCCAGCGAGAGAGCTTTTTCATTGGTGTTCCTGTTTGCTGAATGCATGTCTTCATGGAGGAACACATGTAAATGCACTTCTCCTAGCTGTAATATTACAACTTTAGAACAATGTGTTAAGAGAACAGATGCAATCATCATTAAAGGTTGGCTTAATTACATAAACAAAGTCAGTGTAACCAAACATCTTTATTATCATAACCAGTGAATGGGATGTAACAGGTTCTCACCAGTTCACCAGAACCGGTAGTAACTTTTCCCAGTGTCCTGGAGAACCGGTAGCAGCTGGGGGGGGGGGGGAAACCCACCTTTGAGGGTTACCTTTTCACTGGTTCCCACACTGCGCATGCACGCCTCCTTGCTGTCCTCCCAAGCGGGGAGGAGGAAGAAAAGCTGCTAGCCTGAAGATCCCTATAGCCTGCTCCCCAGGGTAAGGGACTCACCTTTGGATGTGGTGTGCCTGTGTGTATTTTTAATGTGTATTTAATACCTTCACCTATATTGATGTACTACCATAGTTCCTAAAAAGGCCTGGCAACCGGCAGGCCTGGCTTGGGGTTTTTAAGCAAAATCTTGAAGTTACCTCAAAGATAAGCTACACCTGTGCTGTTTCAATTGCTGTTCCAATTGGAGAACCCTTAAGGAGGTACAGCTGTTTTACATTTACGTTAAGGGATATTGTCCTAAAGAACTGGTTAGCCAAAGACTTAGTACCTAACTTCTTTAACTGTTGAAAAGTTGAAAAGTGCCAAAATGAAGCCATCTTGTGGTGAGTTCATTCTGTAGTTCCTTCTATCTGACCTAGCGTAAGAAAGATTAGCCAGAATAAGCTTTAAGCTCTGGTTTAAAAGCTCTGGTTGATTTGTGTTTGGGGTGGGTGGGTATATTTTATTTATTTATTTATTTATTTATTTATTTATTTATTTATTTATTTATGGGTTTGTGTTGTGGGTGGGTGGGTGGGTTGAGTGTGTGTCTGTGTGTGCTTATTTTTATTTATTTTATTTTATTTTTCTTTCACCCCGCCCATAAAATCATAGCTCCGCCCACACTGTGATGACATAATGATGGGGTAGTAAAATTTTTGACATCCCACCACTGATCATAACAATCCAAATGCCAATGTATAGTTCAAGTCTAGCAAAGCCTGCCAGATTGGTACAGAAATATACCGTATTTGCTGGTGTATAAGACGACTTTTTCACCCTGAAAAACATGCCTCCAAGTGGGGGGGTCGTCTTATACGCCGGGTGCACTTCAGTTGGGATAGACATAGCTGCCCATAGTGGCCTCCCGATGCTCGCCCACCTCATTCTACATACCATCCAGATGAAGAAAGAAGCTCTACATTACAATTGTGTCTCCCTTTCAAACTGGTGGGGAAAAAGAAAGGGTTTCATTTACTGGTACCTTCTGCCCTTATCTCTGGTCTGCCCAAAATGGAGGAAAAAGCCATGCTTTCAGGGGAAGCAAGAGGCTAGGCTAGAGCAACACTTCCTGCCTCAGTGCAATTGACCTGCCCACCTACTTTACCTGCAGCCCCACCACTGGTGGGTGGTGCAAGTACAGTTCTAAAAAATCAATAAAATAATTAATATTACTGTATTTTAATTACTGAAACTCATTAGCAGTTGATACATTTCCCACTCTTGGCTTATACTCAGGTCAATCTATTTTCCTGGATTTCAAGGTCAAAATTAGGTACTGTACCTTGGGTTATATTCGAGTTGGCTTATATTCATGTATATATGGTAGATAAATAAGTACCACTTTCCACTTGCACTGTTTTATATTTACTGTACATGTTTGATAACATACAGCCTTGTGACAGTTTTTCTGCATGTCATAAGCATTTGAATATAAATTAACATGTTGAAATTAAATCTGATGTTCTTTTACGTCTTATTTGGTGTGTGGAAGGTGTGCGGAAGAGGGGGTAGTCTTATACAGCGAGTATATAACAAACTCTATATTTTGAGTGGAAATGTTGGGGGGGTCGTCTTATACACCCAGTCATCTTGTACACCGGCATATACGGTAATTGGTCTATGGATCTGTCATAATACTGCAATACCTCCAGTCAAATTTTCTGCAGATGCATTTTCCCCCAGTTATGAAACATGAGTGCATAAAAATATGATTACAGATCATTAGTCCTATCCTGCTCCACATATATAGCTAAAATGAGTAAGGAGTGATTTTGAACTATTATTATTCAGCAACTCATGCTTTCATCCAAAAGAAAAGTTCCATGCCCTCTCCATCCCACAATCATGGGTAGGTGAATACCTCCATCTAAAAACAATCCTATGTGAACTCAGTATTAAGTTCCTGAGTTGAACCTGTAAGGTTCACAAGCAGGAATGAGTTTCATTGTCTTTCCCCACTTTCCACGGGTTGAAATAACATCTTCATTGGGCTTTAAAAAACAGCTTATTTTTAAAAAGTCCAAAACAAAAAACAAAACAAACCCATGCCAAATGCCATATGGGTGCAACATAATTTCTAAATATTGGTGTGTTATATTATGTTCATATTTGTGAAGATCTGCTGTGATATAAATCATATCTGCTAAACCCTCAGAAAAGACAGACCTCAAAACAAATATTGGAAGATACAATCTTGAAGATTACAGTCCTGTTGAATGTATTAGTGCCTAAATCCAAAGCTTCAGTCTTTCTTAGAACATTTTCTCAAAAAGACAGATGGTTACTTTTCACCTTGGGTTGTACCAATATTTTATAACAATAATCTTAGCACTCCAACCCAGGGAGGAACCTTATGGATCATCAACTCCAACCCTTGTTGAGGAGGCATGGGAGGGGGTGGGGAATTAATCTCCCAACCAGATACAGTAATACCTCGGATAACGCTAAAACTTGGTTCCACAAGTCTTGGTGTTATCCGATTTTTAGTGTTATCTGATCCATGTTAAAATCCTATGGGATGGATCGGATAACGTTAAAGCTCCATAGAGATACATTGTAACTGCACAGGCTTTAGCGGTTGTTATCCAATGCATCCCATAGGACCTTAACGTTATTCGATCCAATTCTCCTCCCCAGATTACTTAACGTTATGCGATTTTAGCGTTATCCAAGGTATTACTGTATCTAAAACCCTGAGGTATGTATCCAGTTTACAGGCTGTTCACTGTGCTACTCCTTGAGTTACCATTTTAGTTTCATACACTGACTTGCGCCTGTTAACAGAACATGTAGCTGTTTTGTTTTGGGGGCTTTTTCCCTATAAAAAGTTCAGCTTCTATTCTAAAATGTACAGTTTTCTTAAGGCTTCTAATTACTGAAGTATAGTTTATGTTTCAAGTGGTAACATAACTAGGACATAAGCAACAACTCCCAGCCAAATGCCCAAATTCCCTTCTGTGCACAACAGGACAGGCAAAACAAACAAACAAAAAACCAACATCACAGGCCAATTTTGGTGTGAGCCAAAAATTCCTGTCTGGTCCGGAAGCAACCAGTTTAATCTCATCATGCACTTTAGGGTGGGAAGGAGGGTCACTGTAAAACCCAAATACATGCATGAGGCTGTGGGGAAGCAACAGATATATATATTAGCCGGAAACCACACCCAAACACCCCATGCAAACCTTATTGGCCCCAGTCTAGTGGCCTGACTCCCCTTGAAGAGGAGGGTGTTGCAAATGGCATCCTGTTGGCTCAATTTTCATGGCCGAATGCCTGCCAAATCCTTTGCATATAAATAATGGAAAAACATGACACAAAAGCATATCTCCTGGTGTGTGACCTCCATTGTTGGAAGTGTAGATAAGTTGTCTAGGAAAAGATTAGAGTGCTGTGCAAAAGACTTGGCCCAACAAGTAGCTGGTTTGGGGAAAATACAATGAGTGATTTTGGAAGCCATAACTCAGACACCCTAACTCCAAACTTCAACAATATTGGAGAGCATTGAGAGGAGCATCAGCAGAAGCCTGTCTCCAATTTTGGTTTGTGTAGGTGGCTCGGTGGTTGAGTTACACCCCTCCCCCTTAAATCACTCACTGACTTTTCCCCAATGTAGCTGATTCTAGCATAAGACTTTTGCACAGCACTGTAGGAGCTTCAAAATTTTCCCCATACCATTTGCAGCAGCTGCCAATTTGATTCCACACTACTCAGCATGCAATCAGCACCATCACACAGATAAAACATGGACAGCTCACTATTCTTCTGGTTGCTTCTATTACCCACTTGCTTAGAAAAGAATGATGAACAGAAAGTATCAACAAGAAATAGAAGGGGCAGGAATTTTTGGTAATTGGCATGGTCCTCCTAATGGGGCCTGGGCCTTGGTAATTGCCTGTTAAGGGCAGTCTATTGTTTGATCCCCAAGTAGGAGGTTTTTAGGTCCTTTACACTTTTCCTTTTACAGTTTACTCATTACTGAAGTGACTTTTGGATCGATAGTGGATAGGCTGCCTTTTAAAAAATAATAATCCAAAAGTAATAATCCAACAACTGGATTTTTCTATTCCTATGAAAAGATTTCCACCAACTGTCCCAAACTATTATTCTCTGACTCCAAGTTTTCATCAGAGAGCCTTGACTTATGTTCCAACTCTCTTGTACAAATTACTTCAAGGTAGAAGCAAGCGTCCTATACAAATGGGTGGATTTAATATTGAGAGGGAGTTATTCACACCCTGCCCTGGTGAGTGATAAAGGCTGTTCCTTAAGCAACATAATTATTTCTTCTTCTTCTCCTTCTCCTTCTCCTTCTCCTTCTCCTTCTTCCAAACAAAAGCTTCATAAACAGCATACAATGTGTTGCCTGTAATTTTCTCAAGATAAGAAATAGAGTTGTACAGTTCTTAAAAGCCTGTATTTTTCAGTAATTTCCTAGCAGGAAATGTGATGATCAGATTTCCATCACAGTGGAGTTGACCTACTGACTTGACATTTTTGTTATTGCACTCAGCTTCTAAGGGCTACAGTGAAGTTTTGTTAAGCAATAGGGATGGGACATAGTGTATTTGGCTTACCTTTCCTACCTTGATTAGTGGCCCCTAGAATTCTGGAGTAGAACATGTCTATGTGGAATGTGAATCAAACATGAGCCATACAATATTTAGAAATGCCATGAAATAACGTGTGTACAGTTTTATTCTTTTCTTACAGAAGGGTTGAGTGCCTACAGTGATCTTCTAAAATGTTGTCTAAATGACCCAAATATGGCCTCTTTTCAGAAATCAGCAAGTCCAGCAGCAATTGTTGCATACAAAAAGTAGCAAGGATCTGTTTCCTATTTTCCTATTTGTGGAATTAGGGAAATGGTATATCAGCCTTAGGCAGCCAAATGTTGTGGTTCAGCTTTGTATCATATGTCAACACCAGTGATGGGATGGAACAGGTGCGAACCAGTTCGTCAGAACCGGTAGTAACTTTCCCCAGTGTCCAAGAGAACTGGTAGCAGCTTTTGGGGGGAAACACCTTTGGGGCTTACCTTTTCACTGGTTCCCCCACTGTGCATGCATGCCAAGTACTTGGTGTGCATGCATGCCTACAGTGCTTGGCACGTATGCACGGCCTCTTTGCTGTCCTCCCAAGCGGGGAGAAGGAAGAGAAGCTGGTAGCCTGAAGCTCCCTATAGCCTGCTCCCCAGGGTAAGTAACTCACCTTTGGATGTGGTGTGTCTGTGTGTATTTTAATGTGTATTTAATACCTTTACCTATATTGACGTACTACCACAGTTCCTAAAAAGGCCTAGAGGCCGGCAGGCCTGGTGGCCTGGCTTTGGGTTTTTAAGCAAAGTCTTGGAGTTACCTCATCAATAAGCTACACCTGTGTTGTTCCAATTGCTGTTCCAGTTGGAGAACCTTTAAGGAGGCACAGCTGTTTTACATTTACATTAAGGCATATTATCCTAGAGAACCAGTACGATGACCATATCCATCTTGCAACATGGTGCTGCCCAGGCACTTATACTAACAGGTAAGTGATGGTTTTGTGTTTGGGGTGGGTGGGTGGTGTATTTTAATGTAATTTTAATTAATTAATTAATTAATTAATGGGCTTGTGTTCTGGGTGGGTGGGTGGGTGGGTGGGTTGAGGGGTGTGTGTGTGTGCTTATTTTTATTTTATTTTCTTTAGCCCAGCCCACATCATCATGACATCATGATGTTAGCTCCGCCCACACTGTGATGACGTCATGGTGGGGTAGTAAAATTTTTGACATACCACCACTGGTCAACACAAAGGAAGCCGTTTATGTGGGGATAAATTGTTGTGAGACCCTCAGATTAAGATTGCAAACTATCTCCTGTTATGCTGCAAGCAGGAATGGGAATCCACACCCACTTATGGCACTTCAGCAATTACATCATGAGTGAATAGTAAAGATAAAGATCACCCTTTCTTGAAAGCCAGTCATATCTGACTCTAGGGTTCAGTGCTCTTGTCCATTTATAGCCAAAGAGCCAGTGCTATCTGCATCTGCAGACATTTCCATATTATTGTGACAGGCATGACTAAACACTGAAGTGCACAGAATGCTTTTTACCTTCCAACTGAAGTGATACCTATTTATCTACTTGCAGTTTCTTGCTTTCAAACTGCTAGGTTGGCAGGAGCTGGGACAGAGACAGGGGCTCACACCATCATGCAGCACTCGGCTCTCAAACTGCTGACCTGCCAACCTTCCAATTGTCAAGTTCAGTGTCTTAACCACTAAGCCACTGTGGTCCCTTCACTAGAAGATGGGAGGTCATAATAGAAGAAAAATTTTACAATAATGGAGAGCAGGAAAAAAATCTAGTTTCAAAATTGATGAGCCATTTGCTAGCATGTGTCTACGATAAATTATTTAATATTTAGGTTTCATGTCTATTAATTCATTTATTGTATATACTAACTGATGTTGCAATCATGTTTTCAAGACTTCCAGTCAAACAGGTAAGAAATATAACACAAACTAGTGGATAACTTTTCCAGTCTTCTACTGACACTTTTTGAGACTAAGGCAAAACAAGCCTTACTATATTCCATCTATGTGAGACAATGCTTTTATTTCTCCTTGTGAGAAAAAGAGATAAGAAGCACAAAAGGGCTATACATGGGAACAACTAGACAGGAGGAATTTGCTGAAGGTTAGAGAACCACTGAGCTGGGAGGAACCAGAAGGTTATCTAATTTAAATCCCAACTGTGAGGAAAGTTCTTACACTCACCATGATACCCTACAGACCAACCTGACAAAAATACACCATAGGCAGAGAGCAATGCCTGGTAGAAAGGTGGTTACGGGCTACATAATTTGTGATGACTCTTAGAATAAACTAGGCCACATGCTGGAAAGCCAAAATCAATGGAAATGTTCAACTCTTATGCTTCAAAAGAAATGTTATGAGTATCTGAAAGTCCTAAGAGAAAAAAGACAGTAACCACATTTTTTCTCCTTCTGCTTTTATTTCTTATTTGCATGAATTCCATACTCTCTGCACTTAGCAGCTCAGGTCACATTTGGTTTTAGAGGGCATGAACAAAGTTGCAGGGAAAAGTAATGTATGTTGGAGACTGGGGAGTTGAGTATATTGCATGGTATAGGTGAAGGTAAAGGTTGCCCTTGCTCAAAAGCCGGTTTTATCCGTCTCTAAGGTTTGTTGTTCATCTCTGTTTATAGTCAAAGAGCCAACACTGTCTGTGTCTGCAGATGTTTCTATGGATATGTGGCAGGGCAGGCATGACTAGACACCAGAGTCCATGGAAAGCTGTTTACCTTCCCACCAAAGAGGTACCTACTTATCTACTTGCAATTTCTTGCTTTTGAACTGCTCGGTTGGCAGGAGCTGGGACAGAGATGGGAGCTCACTCTGTTGTGCAGCACTCGGGTCTCAAGCTGATGACCTGCCAACCTTCCACCACAGTCACCATATATACATGTATGGTATGTTTAGAAGCTGTATTTAATTCTAGGAGACATACAGTGGGAGATGGTTTCAGAAAAAAAAACTAAGCTGGGTCTGTGGTTAGTTTTCGAAGCCCAGGACTGAAGAAGGTGGGGGTATTGATAACTAATAAAATGCTAGTGCAAGAGAAATTGACCACCCACATTTTGTTGCATACCAGTTTCTTTTCAGCTAGTCCTGAACTGGGGCATGATAAAAGATGACGTTCATCAGCATTGAAAGGGCAATATGTTCCCCTCATCCTGGCAAGATGATGGATCCTTCATCTGCCTTTTCAGAGTGGCTTGTGTTTTTAAAATCTAATTCCTGATTTCTAGAAGGTGTCGACTTCAACAGACAGGGAGAGAGCTGAGAGGAGAGTCAGAAGAAGACTCTCCCCAATTTAGCTGTGTCTAAGTGTCTTGGGGGCAGAGTTATGGCCCCCATCACTCACTGAATTTTCCCCAAATAAGTGTGGGGGGGTGGCCTAAGACTTTTGCACAGTATTATATATCTGATCTTTGTAGACAGAAAACAGGAGGGTAGATTTTCCTAGATTCTGTGCAAATAATGCAGGGAGACCAAACCTGCAAGAAGAGGTGGTTTGTATAGCCTTCCTCTTGACTGCTTAAATTCATAATCTCTCCCTCCCCCTTATATAGCTCTTATACCTCTAGCAGCTGCAGGATATATAGATGTTCAATCTTCTTCTTCCTATGCTGTATCCACTTCCAAATATTGGCAGTCATGATGATGATGGGGTATACAGAAAGAGCCTCCTCAAAGATTATGGTAATTTTGAACCACAGTGTACCCTGGCAATGGCAACCTTGTGCTACCAGCTAATCTTTCTCACACTAGGTCAGGCCAAAGGAACTGCATTGAAGTGCCTTCATTTTGGCAGTTTCACATCTGGCCTAGACATGGAAGAAGGTGACAAATCATGGTGAGAAGCCATGAAGATTGTCCTGGGAGTAAAACACAGTTGCCATCCATTTGCCTTCCATATCCCAGTGTGATACATGTACCCAGTTGGCATAGCATGGGTTTCAGCTGCCTGGGGCGTAGGCCAAATTTGCTGCCCCCTGGGTGGGGCCCAGGATGCTGGCGGTAGTGGAGGGTCCCAGCGCCCATCACCACAGCAGCCTCTTCACCCTGGCTGCTAGGAAGTCCAGGGGCAGCAATGAAGTCCTGCCACCATAGCGGCCTTTTGTGCCCTGGCCCAGGGCAGGGCCCAGGATCCTGGCAGTGGTGGAGGGTCACAGCACCTGTCCCTGCAGTGGCCTCTTCATCCCGGCCACTAGGAACTCCAGGGATGGCGGTGAAGTCCTATTGATTGTGAAATTTTGCTTCCCCCACCCCAAAAAAAGTGCTGCCTCCTTTTGGCACACAAAGTCCTCATCAGCCCGCCCCCAGGCCAGTATGAATGGAGTTGCTGCCCTCTATCAAGATGGTTTTATGTGGGATTTAATCTACTTGGGAACCATCACACTTCCCTGTGGACTTTGCCACCCAAGGCTGTCAGTCCTCAGTGTCAGGTTAGTGAACCGCTGCTTGATGATCTACGTTGAGCTGGTGGCAGTAGGATCTACTCTGTTACCAGTCTGGCCAGACTGTTTGATGTTCAATAAACAAGAGAAAAATTCCACACAGTTTGATAACTTGTTCGTAGCATTAAAATTGCCATTTGAAACCTCTGTAGTCATGTCACAGCTGCCTATCCCCACAGCTGGGGAAGTCATCAGACTTGGTTATGAGAATGGAGGAAGCATCCTGTGAAGCTAACACTCTGTGTCTAGGGGAAGTTAGTGCTCCTTACTATTCCTTCATGCTTCTTCTGCTACCTCCTGTTGACTCTTTTGATTTCTTGATGGTGCAGATAGCGAGGCTTCCTCTTTCTTTGTCTCTTGAACTGTGTGAAGAGCTTAGCAACCCTGCAGAGGGAAGCATAACCCTGAGCTGCCTACAGCCTCTGAATATCCCTGCCTCCAGAGAACATTAAGGACATATGTCACCATCACTGAAAATGGTGCTGCAAGCTCCAGACAAATTGTCATGATGACATAATGTTTTAAAAGCAATATAACTTCAAGATTCATATTGCTAGTATCCTCTCAGTATCTATGCCAGGTTTAGGTGTCTAGGTTTGATTGTATTGAAGCTAATGAGTAATAGAGAGACAGACAGACAAATTCATTATTAGAGTTAACGGATACTGTACTCTGATTCCCCCAGGGCAGTGGGAATGGTTGGTGCTTCTCATTTACCAGAAACCAAGTTAGCACACTATCTGATCAGAGCTTCTGGGAACTGAAGTCCAAGAACATCTGAAGAGCCAAGTTTGAGGAACCCTGCACTAGCTTATTCTGTAAATGATCATGCTGAAAAACAGCAATACAAGGCCAGGTTCTACAAACTCTTTGTATAGCACATCTATCCACTCTTTGCCTTTTTAGAAAAAACACCCTCTGCACAGACATTAATTGTGAAAAAGATCTGTTCTGTCATCCATATTTCAGGAGCAAATGATTGTCAGGATTTCAATATGTCTAGCCTTGAGATCACTTCTGTTGGACTTGTAAAGATTATGTGCTCAGATAAATCTTCCTATTGTAAGACAAATAATATTTTTCTGACTAAGTCCCACAAACTCCATAGAGGAAACTTTCAATACGATTTTCTTCTTCTAACCCTTTAAGATGATGGGCTATCAATGCTCATTATGTCATCTTCCTCTCAAGGAAAAACTGTCATCGAGAATGATTGCTAAAAAGGTGTATAAACATTGCCTTGGCCCCAAACTTCTAGGCATCTTGGGAGCACTGGAAAACAACTCCTTCACATTGGCTCACAACATGGATTACCTAAAAACTTCTATGGGAGTTTAGAAGTGCTCATAATTATTTTGGGGTTTGTTTTCTTTAATGTAAACTGTGGAACTTACTGAAGGCTTTGAAAACTGTATCTAAATTCCAATGTAGCCACACTAATGTCAAATATTAGAATTTATTAAACTAGCAGAATATTTGCCATATATCAGTATGTAGCCCATGGACCAATAGAAGGGTAGTTTCTGCATTTTGAACATATATTTATTCAAATAAAATTCATTACAAATGAAAAACTTGTGAAAATATACAGATCTATCTATCTATCTATCTATCTATCTATCTATCTATCTATCTATCTATCTATGAAAGTAGACAGCACTATTTCTGCCTTATTGATATTTTCTGCTGCAGTAGGCATGGTGAAGTAGGATGGCACTAGTATGGATGAGCATGCTGCCTACATATTCCAATCCTTCATACTTTCTGCTCTCACAACATTAGATGATGGCTGACAAAAGGGCTCCAGTTGCAAACAGTTTTAATTATTCAAAACATGGGTTGTCTTGGTAATTTCCTTTTCAGTCTTAAGCGTATGAACACAAACATTTCTCCTAGACACCCAAATTCTCTTGTTTTAAACATGTATTGACCAAAAGAGAAAAATGCATTGTTTCCAGGATGTTACAAGCAAAAATACAAAACAAGATCACAGGGAATCCCTTCTCTTGGGATACTCACAGAGTTACTAGAAGGAAAATATATCTGCTGACTAGAGGAGCTGCCTAAACACAACAATAAAGACAAAAAAATTATCTAGAGCACATCTAATTTAACACCCCAGCTACTCATACTCCTACTGTGTTCAGAACTTCATAAAACACGGATGACACTGGATGTCTTTGCCCACATGGCAGGTCCTCAGAGAATATGTAACTGCATCCCTCCTCCTTCCAGATTTGGAGATTAAATGGCCAAAAAAGAAGTGGAAGAGGAGATTCTTGGATTTGCAAAAAGCAAATTTTTCACACCACTGCCTCCGGAACCTGGGCAGTTCCTTTTTCCTCTGTAGGCTCATGCCTATGATCAACAGAGACAGATTATAGTAACTAACAAAGGGTGTAATTCTTTCTTATTATCTTACAACCTATTACACATTGAGGAATGATTTCTGCATAGTGACACTTACGTATCTATTGTAGCCCCTGCACACAATTTGGATCCCTAATTTTCCTGTGCTTATTGCTCAGTTTTGAGGAGATGACAGAATCTAAAAAGCCAGGTCCATATCTAAGATATGCTAATCAAATGGGCACCACCAGCAGCCTTTTAATTATAGCGGCCAACCGTCACGGATTCTCCAGGACAGTCCCGATTTGAGAGGGGGAATCCCGAGTTACCATTTTTAGGAAAATGGTCACGGAATTCCCCCATGACGTCCCGGCTGTCCCGATTTCTCTTCGGCAGCAGGCATTAAAAAAAAAAAGGAGCAAAAAATGGCTCCAATAAACTGTGCATGCGCAGAAACTCAATCTGATGCATTGCGCATGCATCAGATTGAGTTTCTGCGCATGCACAGTTTATTGGAAAATAAGCCACCCATGTGCCGATTTTCGGGGGGCTCTAAAAATATAAGGCACCCCCCGAAAATAAGCCATGTGTTATGAAAACACAGCCACCCCACTGCCTGCTCGGACACAGAGAATACTACACCCCCCCCAACTCTGCTTACCTTCAAGCTCTGCTTTTTTTCTCTCCCGACGAACAGCTGATCAGACTAAAGAGGCTTTTTTTAAAACTACAACAAGGAAGGAGGAGAAATTCAGCGATTTGATTGGCTCTCTATGTCAGCTGACATAGAGATCCAATCACATCGCTGAATAGGTGTTTCCCCTATTCAGCAATGTGATTGGCTCTCTATGTCAGCTGACATAGAGATCCAATCAAATCGCTGAATTTTTTCTCCCCCTTCCTTGTTTCCCTGCCTACTGTAGTTTTAAAAAAAGCCTCCGAGTGAGTCTGATCATCAGCTGTTCGTCGGGAGAGAAAATAAGCAGAGCTTGAAGGTAAGCAGAGTTGGGGGGTGTTATTCTCTGTGTCCGAGCATGCAGTATATAGAAATATAAGCCACCCCCCGAAAAGAAGCCATCAGGCCATTTTTTGCCATTTTTTGGGGAAAAAAAGAATAAAAGCCATGGCTTATAATAGAGGAAACAGTATTGGTCCAATACTGTTTCCCCTATTATAAGCCATGGCTTTTATATTCTTTTTCCTCCCAAAAATGGCAAAAAATGTCAGCTGACTATTGGAGCCATTTTTTGCTCCTTTATTTTTTTGGCCCCGCCCATGACGTCGTGACGTTGGCCCCGCCCATGACGTCGTGACGTTGGCCCCGCCCATGACGTCGTGACGTTGGCCCCGCCCCACTGTCCCGGACTCAGTTTTGTAAGGTGTTGGACGCCTTACTTTTAATTGGTAGCAATGCTGCTGATCCTCTGTGGAGGAAGGGAGTCGCTGGCAAGGTGCTGAGTGCTGTAGTTACTTCCTGGTTATTTTTCACATCATAAACTAAAAAGCAGGTTTGGGACAGGGCCAAAATTGCTAGTTACAGCTCTTCCTGTAAGACTCAACTTGAAGAAGTATTTGCAAGGCTCCATCAGATCAAAATCTAGCCAAAGTAAATTTCTAACTCCCCCACTTAACCTCTACACCCTCTTCCCTTTAAACAAGAAAGAGCTGAACAGAAAACCCATAAATCTTATCACAGCAAGAGAGAAGAAATGAAATATCTTTCTTCCATCACTCACTAGTGCAATGGCAATACTAGAGCAGAAAACAACAACTCCTGCCAGCCTCCCTCCCCACAAAATCTTCAGATTCCTCCAAGGGTGGGCATAGCTGTATTCATGGCTGGCCTACTCACAATGCTTCTTTTTGAGCAATTATGCCTGTTGGCAATACATTGGGTCTGAAAGACCCAACAGAACAGGAGAAAAGTGAGGAAACAGAGAAGGTGAGTGTGGCTGTAATACAAATAAGAAAGTGAACCGCAAAGCATGGAGGAATGGGTTTAAAAAAATTTCTGCTCTATTTTCTGAAACATTGAACCAATCAAGTGTAATTTTTCTCACGTCAAAATTCTCCCTACCCCCGAAAGATGTCCCTTTGGCAAGCAGTGACCACAGACCCACAGAGCAGGAGTTGTCAGCAGGGATTTATTTTCATTTACTTACTTACTTACTTAGACTTAGATCCTCGTAGTAGCATATCAGGGAGCAAGCCCATCTCCAACAGTTTAAGTCTTGGGCAAGTACTTTGGTATCCTCCCATGTCATGATAAGAGTCTTTAAATTTACCATGAAAGTTGTTTGCCATTTATTTTAAGGGTCTCCTTGTTGTCGTTTGGCATTAGGAGAGGTTCAACTTCTTGGCACCTTAGGTATTCTGTTTTTCTTTCTTTTAAACCTCCTTAAATAAAGTGCTAAGTGAGAGCCAAGCATAACAGTGGAATTTGAACATCCCACTAGGGCTTAAATGACAAAAAGAATATGCAAAAATCAGGAGAGAGGTACAATATTTCCTTGATTGACCAGACTATCAAGGGATGAGTTCCTGCTGGTTGGAACTCGTTTCCATTCTTTTTGCTGCAGTGAAGAATCTCCAGGTTCAACCAAAAATTGTCATGATTGAGTTTTCCCATTGTTAGGGGGCCTGTCGAGGGGTATTTTTACTCCTCTGGGATACCACTCTGTGACTGCTGCTATCCAATGCCCATCTGTCATTTGAGAAACATGTCCTGCCAAGCACAATTTCCATTTATGATATTCGACAACAGCTTTGTTGATTCCACTTTGATTTCTTATCTGAGTGTTGTGGATGTGGTCGTGAAGGGATACCTTTAGCATTGATCTTTCCATAGCTCTTACAGTTCTTGATAGTTCTTCTTCCCCATTGGTTAATGACCATGTTTATTCCCATAGTGAACTGCAGGTAGTGTAAGAGGCCAGAGTTGGCAAAATGGGAATACTTTGGTTCTGCTGGGAGGCACATGAATTGAACAGGCCTAAGGCATCAACAAAAGGGGGAAAAGATTTTAAATTTGGCTTGAGAATGCTAACTGTGTTATCGGCAGCTGTTTCTTCCCCAAAACAACTTTCAAGGACCTTGGCTGTGGTTTCCATAATAATCTGAGGAAACTCTCAGGCATGGGGAAAGAGGTGGGTCTGTGCCAACTGAAGGAGGAGGAGCCTAATTTCCATACTGGTCTCCTGATTGGTTTTAGTATCTGATTGATAGACTGTTCAGCCTAGTGGGTTACCAAGTTGAGAAAGAGGAAATAGATTGCTTCGGATGGCTCGCTGCTAGCCCTGTTCTAACCATGGGGTAAATTACTCTGCTTTTGAAGCCTTCAGACTTCTAGTTAGGTGTTTATTATGTTTGTATCTGGGAATCTAATGCTGTTCTGATTTGCTCTCCTGCCTATTTTGCCTATTGGGCTATCTTTTTGCCCTGAAATACTTTGTAACTTGTCTTTTTACCTTTTTCATAAACTCAAGAAAGATGACTGGAGTGTGATGTGTTCTTGTTTTTCTGCTACCACTCTAGACAGTAGGACTCAGATCTTACCTGCTCCCCACCTCAAAAGAGATTGAGGGCTGGTTCAACTAAATCCTGTAAGCTTAGCCAAACCATATCACAGGTGAGAGCTCTCCTGACCTAACCTCCTTTGGCAGCTCTGGGGCAGTGCAGACGCTTACAGGTAGTACTGTGAATTAAAAAGTTTGACACGTTGTTTCCAGTGGTTGCTCAAAAAAAATACTACCTACTCTGTGGGTGTGGTATGGTGGGTGTGGCCAGGGGGAAAGCTCCGTGTTGCAACCGAACTACTTATTTCAAAATTTGGATGGGCAGTGCCAGCCAGAATTTCTGCTACTGGTTCTGGTGAACTGGTGTGAATCTGCTGATGCCCACCACTGCCTGCCCTCATTCCATGCCTCTGGCTTAAAAAGGTTGAGAATTCCTGCTCTCCGTTAACACCCCTGCCTACTTTCCCCCAATGAATCTGGTAAGGACAAAAGAAATGGGAAGGAAAGACAGGGAGAAAATCTAGGATGATGGGGAGGGTGAGGTTGGGCATCAGATGGAAGGATTCCCCCCAACCTTATTTCAGGTGACCCCTTGTTTTTTGTTGAGGTTCTTGTTTAGCAAGATGAATGCCACCCATTCCACTTTCTTTCTTCTGGCTAGTTCTGCTATCTAATCATTGTTTATAATTACAGGTTATAAATATCACACTTGGGAGGAGGAGCTGATATTATTTATTATGAAGTAACATTTTACATGGAGAGGGAGCATCTAAAGGGCATACCAGTACCCTCGTCCTCCTTGCAACTTTAGTGCCTGAAAGTGAAAACAAAAGTTTGGGGAAGTGCTTCTTAAAAGGTACTTCTATCTGCATAAGCACTTGTGAAGCAGATATGCAGCACTGCGGTAGTAGAACAGTTTTAAGTATTGTTTCTCCCTGAGTGAATTCTCAGAGGAAATCAAGCAAAAGAATAAAAAAGCTTTGCCGCAAATGAAAAATCCCCTCACCTGATATTTTCTCCCCATGTGTAACCAGTTTTGTTGAGGCATGAGACCTCTTATGCATTCACAACATCATTTCTCAATTTAGCGAGCATGCCATGGCAATTGATTTAGACAGTGCAATAGCTGTGACAGCCATCGGGTGATGTTCCAAATTTAAAAAGTAACAGGCCACACAAAAATTGAAGCCTACTGACTTTGTGATAATTGAATTTCATTGAGTTTCAGCAGTAAGCAATAAGCACTCAAAATCCCCTCCAAGTCACAGTTTCAGGAAACAGTGTAGAGGGTGTGAAAGCCAGTCATATCTGACTCTAGGGTTCAGTGCTCATCTCTGTTTATAGCCAAAGACCCAGTGTTGTCTGCGTCTGCAGACATTTCTGTGGACATGTGGCAGGCATGTCACTGTTTACTTTCTCACTGAAGTGGTAACTATTTATCTACTTGCAATTTCTTGCTTTCGAACTGCTAGGTTGGCAGGAACACACACACACACACACACACACACACACACACACACACAATGTCTATATTTAGAAATCACTTGATTTTATTGAAACAATCTAATCCTTTTCCAGAAATCCTTTCAACGTAAAGCTTGAAGCGTATTCAGAAGGCTGCAAGCCACAAACTACGTGCTCTGAAGTTGTTCACAAGTAGCTCTAGTGGTTCCCCATAGGACCTCCTTCTGGGCTGCTTCTTGTGTCTGAAGAAAATGGGCCACAGATGCAGAACAAGTTCACTGGATAATTACTGGCTATATGGCGAATCATCAAGAAGATGGATTGCTCTCGCAATCTCTCTCTGGCTGCATGATGCAGCAATCAAATAAACAGCTTCACAGCATAGCCAACTGCAGGGTACATGGAACATATTACCCTATATAATTTTACTGTGCCAGTACTGCATAGCCCTTCAAAAACGTTAATGCTCACAAAAACATGTTTTTGCTGAGGCCCAGTTTCAGCTTCCTGGAACGCGTAACTTGTGGATTACATTTTAAAAATTGTCTGGCTTTTGCTGAGTTCAAAGTTGTCTCCTTATCAACTACCTGCACGAATGTACTACATCCTGTTCTGTCACAGCAGGGAGTCATCTTGGTGGTTGTTTCAAGTCTTTCCTTAAGCAAAACTGCCACCATCACATAGAAAACTGAGGTAAGGGCATGGACATTTTTTTTAATGTTTGAATTGCTTTGGACCTTGAAGTGATTGCATTTCTTGAGGTCACCTCAAAAGTCACATTTTCAATAAGAGCGGTAGTTTCTTGTGTTCTTAATGTGCCTTTGGTCCTCCCTGCCCGCAGCCATTTTTTTTAGCCTGAACAAGAAAATTACCAATTAAACAACAGTTGACAATTGACTGTTTTCTGTGGTGTGTTATTAAGATTCATGGCACATCCTAATATTGATCCCTGTTTCCACAAGTGAAAACCTGAGAAGATTAATGTCGAATTTATGGAAGCAAACCATTTATATCCAACTGACTATGGATATTTTGTCACGTGTAGATGTTAATAATGACTCAAGCTTAGGATATTTTGTTTTTGGTTGTAGCCTTTTTATGGAAACCTAGTTGGAATTGAAGCATTTATGAGGTAGCGCCAAAGCCTGCTGCTTGCAGGTGGGAATGTGGACATCAGATGAAAGACATGCAGTGATTTTGATTTCTAGAAGGCTTGTTGTGAGATTGGATAAGTTGAAATACTGTTTGATGTGTTACACCTGCAGAAGGGTGATGTCATGGATGGATGGTGATTTTTGGCAACTAAAGACTTCCTCCTGTCTGGTGGCTCCCACAGCTTCCAAGTGATGAAATGAGTTAGAACACTGATGGAGCAGAAGTAGGAAGTTTCATCCATTATTCTTCCTTAGGCCCTTAAGGACAGTACTGAAGCTCTAGCAAAATGCGGTAGCAGGGCTTATATCAGGAATGCAGAAGTTTGATTGTATCTCTCTGATCCTAGCCCATTTGTATTGGGTTCCTGTAAACTTCTGTGCCAGATTTAAGATAGTAATAATGACATATACAGCCCCACAGGCTTTATATGGGACTTAAATGTTTGTTGGAGTGTCTCTCCCAGCTTAGATGGCCCAGGCCTTCCCACTCTTTCCAGGCTTTTGGTCTGGGGAGGCCCACCCTGACAAAGGCTCAGAAGGTTGTCATGTAGAGCCTGGTCTTCTTAGTGATGGTCCCATTAGCTTGTAACTACATATATATATCAGGTTGCCTCGCTTTTTTTAAAACTAGCAAATACATTTTTCTCACAAGGTGACATTCAACAATATTGTCCCATTACTGCTTATACATTGTTTTTAAACTGTTATTATAGTGATATCTATGCTATTTTTAATTGTGGTTTGATTATGTCTACTTCCTTCTATTGGCTGTGTAATGATTTTAATTCTGTATATGAACCAGCCGGAATGGCTTTTGCTAGATGGATGGCGCACGCACGCACGCACGCACGCACGCACGCACGCACGCACGCACACACGCACACACGCACACACGCACACTCTGTTGGTTGGTTGGTTGGTTGCACAACAGGGTTTCAGCTCCTGTGTCATTCTCTTGTTAATTCTGCAAGTGTGTTTTTAATTCTATACTGCATATGTGTATTTGTGTGCTTATTTTGTATGTTGTCTTAGGCTACTAACTACGTTATGTACCACAAGCCAGGAGCTTATACAATACATTTTTAAATAAGAAAAAGAATAGGAATGAGAATATTTGCATGCCATTAAGTCAATCCTTACTTATGCCAGCCCTTTTTAGGTTTTTCTCTGTAGATAATACTCAGAAGTGGGTTACCATTCTCTTCTTTTGTAGGGTGCCTTGGGTCTGTGCAGCTTGTCTGTGGCTACTCATTCTGGCTCTTCTCCCAGGAGGCACAGAGGGAAATCACACTCCCAACCTCTGGCTCAATATCTAACCCACTGAGTGATCCAGCCATCTTCACAATATATAGGACACATTAAAAGGCAAGTCTGGGTTCTGCCTTGTTAAATGGTAAATATGTGCCGTTATAGCATTTAAAATAGTAAGTGTTTAAAATATAAGTGTAGCTACCCTATAGAAATGCAGTACAATGAGAATGATCTCAAAACATCAAATGTGATTTGGCTTGATGTTTTTTTAAAAAAACTCTTACCAAGCTGAAAGTGAATAGAAATGCTTAAATAACGAAAACTCATCAAGTCTTTTCTCCACACAAGGCACATGTGCAAGGAAATCATTTGTTACACATTGTTGACTAAGCTGCTTTTGTGTCTTCCTTTTTTGTATATTCGCAGTCTCAATCGAGTTACCTTGAAAAAGGAGAGAAACCTGCTATGAATTTAAATACAATTCATGATAATAGTATATGCTCTGCCTCTATACAAATAAATGAGTTTTTATACAATGTGATAAGCCAGTTACATAGTGCACAACAGAAGCTGCATCTGGAAAGGAAAGGGGAGAAAAAGAAGAGCTTACCAACTACATGTCAATTTCCCCATGAAACTTTTACACAGGAGTCAGTGTGAATCAGGGCTGCCAGATTCAAAAATAGAAGTGCCTTCGTTACTCATTCATCCGCATGGTTTAGGCGAACATGTAGTTGGATGTGAAAAACCAATAAAAGCTCAGTGAAACATCGATGGCAGCACAGGGAACTGTAAGTCCACTGCTGATTGGCATGGAGCATCAATCGGTATTCTGTCTGTGTTGTGGCCCAGAGAGTGCAGGGAAATGAGGCACTTTTGTGATAGAGAGTTTGGAATTGTGGAGCCACAACATGACAGAAAGCTTTGAAATTTGGTAAATGTTCCTGCTGATTCTTTTCCTTCCTTCCTTCCTTCCTTCCTTCCTTCCTTCCTTCCTTCCATCCTTCCTTCTTTGTCCTTTTAGAGTAGTCTTCTATTAATCACATAAAGTGAAATTGCTGTCATGCATATGAGAAAAAGAAAGCAGATTTGAGCCACCCACTGTTCAGTTGACAGGAAAGGAAACAGGGGAGATCTGATTATTATTTTTTTTCCTCATTTCTGTTCAGACTTACAATGCAGAAGGGCTCCTTGAAAACCAGCAAGGGAGCATTTCAGACTGATGGCTTGTACCACTTGAATTACTTAACAAGGGTAGGCATATGCAACTGCACTCCTTACACCCACTTCCTTAAATGTAAGCCTCATTGAACTTAGGAGGGCTCACTTCTGAGGAGGTATATAAAGGGTTGTGCAGGACAAAACAGATTCTTACTCCAGAATGTATAATAATAATAATAATAATAATAATAATAATAATAATAATAATAATAATAATAATAATAATAATAATAATAATAATAATAATAATAATAATAATAATAATAATAATAATAATAATAATAATAATAATACCCAGAAGATTCTGGATGAGAGAAGAAAACCTTTTAGTTATGGAAGCCTATTACCAGTCTGAACCATAAAATCATGGATTTCAAAAATGTATGTACCATATTGGGAAAGAAAACCACCCAGATTTGGAAATTGGCGAGCAAGGACTGATGGACCAGAGATGTGTTATTTTAAAACACAAGTTCTTCACTGAACTCAATTTACAAGAGGTTGTAAGAAGATTAGTGCAAAAACCAGACCCGAGCATAATTTATAAAGCACCTAATTCACAACTAGAGAAACAAGTAGTGGAGGAAAGAGAGGAGACAAATAAGGCTACTGTGAAACCAAATGAAAATGACAGAAAGAGTCTGACTACCAAAACTGAACCAAGTTAATAAGGAAAATTTGGCCAAAATTTTGAAGAAAGTGAATGAAGCTGTTCAATATATTCCAACAGAAACATGAGACAAAGGGTGCCCAAACTTTTTGTGCTGTGGACCTGACCATGCCCCCAGAACAGGTGAGTGGGCCTGACCATGCCCTCCAGAAGCAGTCATATTTGTGCATGCACAAACACACCCACACTGCACCCAAAAGTGGATGCAGATACATTTGTGTATGCCTGTCATCCGGCTCCATTCCCAGGCAGTTCCCTGGCAAGAGAGGGAGCCAAACCCGTCCCATTTCCTTCTGAGTAACAAACACCACTAAACAAACACACACACACACACACACACACACACACACACACACACACACAGAGGACACCTGCGCTAGGCTGGCAGCTTTAAGAAGGGGCCATTGCTGCTGCCCTCGGGACTCTGCGCTGCTCTCCTCCTGGTCTCGACTGGGGAGAGCGAGGACACCTGCGCTGGGCTGGCAGCTTTAAGAAGGGGCCGTTGCTGCTGCCCCTCGGGACTGAATATTGATTATGGACTGTATCCTGATTGTATTGTGGTTATATTTATTTTGTTTTGCTACATTGTATTTTATATTGTATCATTATTGAACTGTTATATTGTATTTAATTGTATGTTGTGAGCCGCCCTGAGTTGGTTTTCACCAAGTAGGGCGGCATATAAATCGAAATAATAATAATAATAATAATAATAATAATAATAATAATAATAATAATAATAATAATAATAATAATAATAATAATAATAATAATAATAATAATAATAATAATGAAGTAATTATAATTTAAAAAACCAGGTTTGAAGACCAGACATGCTCCATTTGACTTCAATGCAGCAGTCAAATCTGCATATAGGGTAGGATGTATATATGTAAATTTTGAACGTGACTAACGTGTGTGCATGAACAAAGATCTTAGCAGTTTCACTGTATTTTTTTTTAGCAACCATAAATATATGAATAAAATTGGTTCATCTAATAAGCTTATGTCCACCTACCTGGTATTGTATGCCACTGAAATCCCTACCTTTGGCTAGACTTGTGTTGGGGTGGGATCAATATATTATTCAAATATATTAAAACCTTCATTTCAGGCTGGTTTCTGTTCTGCATGGAGTTGATCTGCTGTGCTTTTATCTGCTAGTGCTGTGAACATATGTCAACTGGTGCCAAGGTTTCAAAGGTTTGTGTTTTTTTAATGAAAGGAAAAAATGCAATAAATATAAGAGTAGAATCCAGTGTAAATGTCAAGAGTGCAAGCTGAACCTGCAGGTTATATTTTTTCTGCTGACTCTGCTGTATCTTTTTTAAGCTTGTTCATATCACAGGTGCACAAAGAAGAAATAATATTTTGGATACATAAGATGGGGGTGTGTGAGAAAACAGCTACTACTCAAGTGATTAGCAATAGAAAGACTGATTCTTATGTAGCTTCAGAAAATGAAGGTTTCTGGGGGGCGGGGATGAGGAAAGGAGCAACCCTATGATACAAGGGTGGGGAACCTGTGGCTCTCAAGAAATCAGAGGTCTCTGACTCATGTCATTTGCAGGCAGTATGGCCAATGGTTAGCAGCAATAGTTGTCATTACAATTCAAATGGTGAACCTATGACATGTGGCAGGTTGTAGATTCACCATTTAAATTATCATGACAATCACAGAAAACTGGTAGCAAAATAGATCTTTGAATGGTTACTTTTTTGGAACACCAATCTAAGGATCCCTAACTAGCATCACCATTCATTTGGGAAGTTTTGGAAACTGTGTCTCAAAATGCCTCAACTTTTTCATGCTCTGGAAATGGAAAATAGAATATTGCATTATTGCCATCCAGTTTTTGACATTTGTTCTTTGCAATGGTGTCCATAAAAATCTAAGAGAACTTTTGCTTAATTTCCTAGGGAGGCGTATTTCTTTCTTCTGCAATTATTTTATTTAACTTCAGTGTTCATCATGAGGAAAGGGCAATGAGTTAAATAAGTGTTGGTGTTGTCTTCATAGCTAGTAAACAGAGCTATCGTGTTGTGTTTCTGACTAGTCTCCTTCAAGAACTCAGCAGATAAACCAGCCCTTCGTCATTCCATCTCCATATGGGGAACTGTTCTATTTGTTGAGCTGTTTGACTACATGGACTAATTCAAAGGTATGCAAAGATTTAAGCCATGAGAAGCTATCAGAAAAGAACAAACACTGGTGACTGACACTAGTATGAAGATTTATAATGAATGTATTGTCTTAATTTATTGTCAGACAAAGAATTAACAGCCCTAATAACAAAGAACTACCTTCAGTTTTTTATTATAGGGGTGGTCATAATCAGTGGTGGGCTCAAAAAAATTTTACTACCACACTGTGCATGTGGTATGGTGGGTGTGACAAGGGGGAAACCCTGCATTGCACCCAAATTAGGACTACTATATTTCAAAATTTTGATGGTTGTAACCAGCCAGAATTTCTGCTACCGGTTCTGGCTAACTGGTGCGAGCTTGCTGATGCCCACCACTGGTCATAATGATTGTTATTACCATTAACATATAAGTGAAGAAAAATAGACACCTTTGTAGTGTGGTGCTGGAGGAGACTTTTGAGAGTACCCTAGACCACAAGGAGATCTAATCAGTCAATCCAGAAGGAAATTAATCCTGACTGCTCATTAGAAGGACAAGTGCTAAAGATGAAGCTCAAGTACTTTGGCCACCAAATGAGAAGAGAAGACTCACTTGAGAAGATTGAGGGCAAAATGAGAAGGAGGCTGCCGAGGATGAGGTGGCTAGATGGCATTGTTGATGCAATGGACATAGATCGGTGTGGGCTGCGGAGAATGACAGAGGAGCCTGGCATGCAGTAGTCCATGGAGTCGCAAAGGGTCAGATTTGACTGTGCAACTAAACAACAAAATAAGTGAAGAGGCAAACTTTAACCAATTATTTCCAAATCAGTTCTATTGCATTCAAACATATATGGACTGGTCTTAAACCTATTTACATCCACAGCAAATAAACCACCACTTTCTAATAAAATGCTTTGTCTTTTACTTTTTCAGACTCTGATTTTTTAAATATATATATATATATATACCATTTAAGTCATATATCATATCCCATTAATCCATTTCATCTCTATTGGAGAAAATTCTTCCCCAATTATTAAAAAGACACATTTGTGCAGTGCTAGTAAGTGCAAAGTTATCTGCCTTCTGACCCCATTACATAACAAAATGATATTATTAGATGTTCTTTATAAATGACAACAGCTAGTCTTTTTTTTTAAAGCAGAGCCACAGAGAGCTATAAGATTCAGACAGAGGACCCCAAGAAGCTCAGAAGATGGCATCTGCAAAGAGGAATGGACAACATGTGCCAGGGGTTTAAAATGAGGTCCCTTAGCACCTTTTGAACCCCATGCCCTGAAGTTAAAAACAAACAAACAAAGAAAGGCTCAAAAATCTGCCTATGTTCAATTGACAGCATGGGGGAAATTGCCCTATATTTGATCTTGAGCCTCTTTGAAGGGTCCCCTCCCCATTTTTTGAAATTTAGCTATAGTGGGTAAAAAGAGTTTTATCCTTTCAGTAAAAAAGGGCTTCTTTTTCTGCAACTCTTCCCCATTTTTATAAGAATAAATGGGAAGTATGACTTAAGATAGTTGTGAATAATTTTTTTAAAAGACAATATCTCAGTTAAAGCACAGATATCCCATCCCTTAAAATTTTAAAATCAACATTTATAAAAGAAACAGGCAATATCCAGCCAATTAAAACCCTTTCAGCAACAGAGCCATCTGCATGACAAAGCCTTGTTGCATGGTGCCACATAAGGAAAGTGTGCATCTGATCATGGCTAGTAATACTGGATGGCAGTATTGGAACTGGCTTGTAATCATCTTTTCAGAACAGACAGAGCCCAAAGAAAACACTTGCCACTGCTGCCATCGCTGTCGCTTTCTCCTCCTCCTCCTCCAAGTGCCATATACATTCCAAATATTTCCTATCCTCATGGCAATAGTCTTCCTGTTCGTAACTCCTCCGAACAATTCTTCTGAAGACATTCCACATTCCATTCATAGGTTCTTCAGCCACAAGGTCTGTCTACATCCAAGGCCTCTCTTTCCAAATATCTTTCTTTGCATAATGATTTGGAGTATTCTATACATTATGTCATTCCTCATGATTTGCCCAAAGGTTTGAAGCTTTCTTTAATGGTATTAAACCAGTGATGGTGAACTTTGGCATTCCAGGTGTTCAGAGACTTCAATTACCAGAAGCCCAAGGCAGCACTCCTGCCTATCAGGGTTTCTGGGAATTGAAGTTCAAGAACACCTGGAGTGCCAAGGTTCACCATCACTGTCTTAAACAGTTCTTCTCCATCAGGCACAACACTTCTACATTAGTCACATGGTCAGCCCTTGATATCCCTAGCAGCTGTCAGTAGATCAACATTTCAAAAGCTTTGATTTTCTTATCAGATGCTTTAGTCAGTGTCCAAGCTTCAACTCCGTATAGAAACACTGGGAATAAGTTAACATCTCACTATTAGGATTTTCATAGCAAGAGTTAGATCTCTGCTGCATAACAAATGCAGCATTTTTATGAAGGTGAATCTTGCTTTTTCTATTTGCATTTTAATCTCTACCTTGTGATCCCACTTTCATTTAAAATACTCCCCAAATAGACAATTTTATCTACTCTCTTGATTTTTTTTTGTGTTCCTGTCATTAGCTTGCCTTGAGTTGCTGCTTGGCTTGTAACAAGATATTTGTATGACCTTTTTCCTGGTCTTAAAAATACTCTGTACCAATTCATCTGGGACAAAAAACTATCCATACACTTTGCACATGTTTAATCTATTGTGCACATTCTCATCTACAATTCTGTAGGCAATCATATACCAATATCTAGAAACAAATTGCTCCATTTCAGCCCATGATCTGAGTGAGAGGGGAATAATCATTGCAGGGTGATGAGATGAGATCCCCTAACTCTCAGACCATGAGCCACTGCTGATTGCCCCTAAAAGAATCCTTTTGATATTTTCATGGATATATGTATTTTTATCCACCTGACCTCTTAGATATAGATTTTGATCCACTTCCTCCCCCCTACAAACAATTAATAGCAAAAATTCAGAGGTGTGAATACTGAATGAAGTATCCCTTAGGCAGGACTATGGAAATTTGATCTTCTCTATATTTTCAAGTTAAATCAGTTATAACACTATATTTTGGATATTATACTTCAGAAGGAGTGTAGCTGCTGCCCAGTGCAGCATTACTTCTGTTTCTTGTTTGCATTAGTGTATAGGTGCTGCGAGTTAGCAATCATGGCTCTTTAATAAGATTGTTGATGAGACACACAAACATAATAAATTAAGGAGAAAGGGGGAAATTGCCTATGTATGTGTTAATCCAGACTTCCATGCAAAAAGGGAAAAATTGCTTAATTTAAATTCACAACAATCAAATGTGCAAGTAGTACAAAGATAGAGATTCATCTTATTAGATCCTATCAGCTACCTGAGAGAAAATACCAGACTTCTGATCTTTGTGCCTACACCTTTTTGCTTTCATTTCTTGCAATCTAGATTTACTTAGTATGTCCAACTGATAAACTTCTTATGTAAGTGTGTTTCTTCCCTATTTTATTCTGCTTAAATGCAGTTATTAAGAAAATGGAAGCAATTTTACATGGTTATTAAGATGCATATTATAACAGAGGATATGCATTTCCCACCTAATTAGCTAAGAATATTTCCTGCTGGCATTTTCCTTCTACTTAAGCATGGTGTCTCCAGTGTTTTTAGGTTGGATGCTATGGGAGGGTGAAACTATTCACTTACAAAGGCTCCATCTTCCTGCTCAGAATTAGATTTATTTATTTATTTATTTATTTATTTATTTATTTATTTATTTAAACTTTTATGCCGCTCTCCTCACAAAGACCCAGGGCAGCTAACAAACTTTAAAAACACTTAAAACACAGTAAAAACATGGTATAAAAACAGTTTTAAACAGGATTAAAAAGTTACAAAAATTAAGAGAGATTAAACAAGTCACACAGAGAGAGGGAGGGGTTAGATGAGGCAACAAACTGAAGCAACCGTCTGGAAGATATAGAAGATATTTGTCTCCCTCATTCTCTCTCTAATCTAAGCATGGAAATTTGGCAGAAAGGCTATAAATCAGACTTACCTGCCACTGTAGCCAAGACTTCTTTTTCTCCATTTTAGGCAGATTGCCTAGCTGTGCTCATTCCTTGACATGTGGTCCTTAATGACATCAGCCTGTGCCTTGGTAGTCTTGAGGATTGATTACTGCAATGTTCTTGGTGTGGGGGTGATTTTGGAGACCATATAGAAGAAACTGCAGCAGATATAAAATGTGGTGGCCAAACTGGTGATGAGTGGCCACAGGTTTGACTGCATCTCACTGACACTGGTCCACTTACACTGCTTGCCTATTAGCTTCTGTACCTGACTTAAGGTTTTAGTGATAACATATAAAGCCCTTCATGATTTGGGACCTTGGGACTGTCAGAGTGTCTGGACCAGAATTCTGCCTTACCAGCCAGCTCTCCCAGGCATCTGGGCTCCATGTTTCCACCCCAAGGGAGGCCCAGATGATGACCACAAGGAATTGGGCCTCAAGCATCCACCTGGTTCCCCCTCTCCAAAAATGTAGGCAGGCTATAAAGGCTGAATTGTTAAGAGAGGCTTTTCAGTACATCTTGTCTCTTCCTGCTATACATGTGTGATGTTAATTGATTCTGTCTGTTCACCTTTTGCTGCTTTACATCATGGTGGTAATTTTATATTACAGTCTTGTATGATATGTTTTATTTTAGCATGTGTTTTAATTGCTTTTATGTTCACTGCATTGGTTGGCCTGCAGCATGTAATTGTAAAAATAAGTAAATCAACCAACCAACTAACTAACTTGCTTTTTATTCTGTAGCTGAGTGCCTCATTTACCAAAACTAGACTGCTGGATGAAAAAAAACATATACAGTTGTACCTCGCTTAAAGAGCAAATGCGTTCCACAGGATTGCTCTTTAAGCGAGTTTGCTCTTTAAGCAAAACACCATTGTAAGTGACCAATTGTGTGTGGGGGGATTGCGAACCCCGATTTATTTGTTAAGTGAGTTTTTGTTTGGTTTTATTTGTTAAGCGAAGCAAACATTCAGAGAAAATTCTGCTCTTTAAGCAAGTTACTCTTTAAGCGAAGCACTATTTATGCGAGGTTTGACTGTACTAGTAACATTTTTGTTGCAAGCAGATTGAAAGGTAACAAGGTAAATTGGAGGCCCATCTCATTTTTGTATTTTTGTATTTGTATTTGAATGTGTATGCCGCTCTAGTCGCCGAAGCGACTCAGAGCGGCTAACAACATAGATCACAAAATATCACATATCTCATATCAAAATGTATCAAAGTTGCACACTAATGGGTAGGGAGAAAAATTAGTGTGGTGGAACAATTTGTAAACATAACTAAAAGGTAAGTCAGTAAAACCTGAAAGTAGGAATTAAGATTTACTTTTTTGTCTGTCATCTACTGAACAGCATATTAGTTTTTTAACTGTTTTCTTCATTTTGGCAGTTTCACATCTGACCTAGACGAAGAAGAACAAGAGGAACAAGAGGAAGAAGAGAACGAGGATGAGGACAAAATTCTCAAATGTGCTTGTGCATGTAAGAACCAAGTAACAAGTATATAACAGACACAAACGGTAGTTAGTAAGAGTAGATTCAGGTAAACAGAGACTCCAGTGCTATACTCCTGTTACCCTTCTACACATCTGCCTTACCCTTTAACTAAGTTCCCATCTTTCTTGAATTGAGCAGTCTAGTCCTCATGGTGCTCCTGTCTGCATTGGTTTAGATGTGGGCAGAGGATTCCACATAGCCAGGAACTCTGCTTTCTTGTAGTTCTTGATTGTGCAAAAAGTCCTACTAATGTTCAAGCAAACAGGAGAGGAAAACTGACATAGACTTTCCTGTTTACTATACTGGGGGGGGGGGGGGTTGCTAAGAGAAACTAACATTGTCATTGCTTATATTCATATTCAGTTCAGCTAATATGTAAACAACCAGGATATCCCAGATTCAGACTGCTGTCTTATGGTAGGATGTAGAAGTAAAACAAATAAAGCCAGTTGAGAACTATTCTCTGCTTCACAAGATTCATAGTCTCTGTTGTAGCATTCTGCGTTTTGTTTTGTTCAGCCATGCCTCAATAATATTGTTTGGAAGGATTATCTACGTAGGAAATCTGGAATGTCTTTGCCTGGATGATAAGTCATTGTCTAACCACTGTGATAGAGTTGCATTACATCCTTCAGACAGACAAACTGACCCTAAATATATTTATTTTATTTTATTTTAAAAATTCCAAATAAACATGTTTAGACATATAACAAACCCCTTGTGCAGGGATCAGCTTTGATTTTCAATGGTTCAATAACATACTGATGTAAAATTGTCATACATTTAAAGCACCACAAAAATAGTGAAGACATTACTACTGATATGTAGATATTACTTCTACTGACCTCTGTTTTGAAAATATCTAGAAGATATTTCCAGGCAAAATCAGTTCAGGTTTCCAAAGAATAGTCTTTTTTTTTCATTAATTCATTAACTAAATACATGTGTGTTTTCTAAAAAAATAATATTCAGTAATTGGCAGAGGGGCCTAAATGTCAATGAGCTGACTAATCTTGCAATCTCTTAACCATTTAGTGAGAAATTCCCCTTTTTGATAGGGAGGCTTTCAAATGTATTATCTTAATGTTTTCCACAAGTTATGAACATGTTGAACTATGCATGTGTCCAATGGTTATGAGAAATACTATATATACACGAGTATAAGCCAATCCAAATATAAGTCGAGGTACCTACTTTTGACCTTTAAAACTAGGAAAATAGATTGACCCAAAGATAAGCCAAGGGTGGGAAATGTAGCAGCTGCTAGTGAGTGTCAATAGTCACTTCTACATGAAAATAAAATTAAGTTAATTGAGATATCAGTGGGGTAATGTTTCTAAACATTTATTTTTTTAAAAACCTTCAGTAAAAGGACTTAACAAATTTAACATTAGTAAACTAGCTTTGTAAATGGAGAATAGGCTCAACAAGTCTGTTTTTAGAATGTTTTTACAGTAGTGTATTTTTGTTTTTACTGTACAGTATTTGAATTGGCACCACCCCAACCAGTGTTGGCACTGCAGGGGAAGGGGTTGGGCAGGCCTATAGAGCTGAGGCAGGAAATATCACTCTAGAGCCTCTTGCTTTCTATGGAAGTAAGTGTGGCTTCCCTTCTCTGGCTTGTTGTGTCCCATGGAGCAGTAGGTGAAGTAAGTGAAGCCCAACAGAAGCAAGAAAGGGTCCACAGTGGTTTGAGAGGCACCCACTTCCTCCATGCTGTTGTCAGTCAGCAGACTCTCATAGCTAGAGAGACGCTCCAACAACAGAGGAGATGGGCATCTCTCAAATTGACAGCAGAAAGTAAAGATTTTTTTCTTCACAGCAGTTTGGGATGCAGCCTCCTTCCCCATTATGTTATTGTTCAGTGCAATTTTGTTGCTAGAGAAACAGATCAACAAGAGGATGAGGGAAGCCGGACATGTGCGTAGGAAACCAGCAGGAGCAAGAAAAGGGTTTTTCCCCCTCCACAGCAGTTTGGAATGCAGCCACCACCCAGTTCTTTTGTTGTTCAGCGCAAAAATCCTTTCTTGCTGTTTCCACTTTTAAATGTGACTGCCCGCTTGCTCCCAGTCTGTTGCCAGTCAGTGTGATCTTATAGCTAGAAAGACATGCCAACAAAAGGACAGGGGCAAGGGGGCGGTCACATCTAAAAGTGAAAGCAGCAAGAAAGGAGTTTTCTCCACACCGGTTTTAGACTTGACCATATCCCCCATCTTATTGTCAGTCAGCACATCTTTATCCAGTGTAGTTTGGGGGGGGGGTCAGTGACCCAAGCATAAGCCGATCCCCCTTTTTGGACCTCATTTTTGGAGCTAAAAAACTTGGTGAATACTCGAGTATATACGGTAGTAGTAATACTTTTGAAAACTTTTAAGTCAGCCAGCAAGGGATAGACCAAATGTCTATAGCGATCTAATTGTAGACTCGAATATCAACTCTTCTTCTTGTGTCATATCCAATTCTGAATATTGGTGATCATCATGGAGATCAGCCATGAAAATTGTCCTGAGAATATAATGCAGTGACTGTTGAGTAAACCAGCCTCAACAATCGACGCTGAAGAAATTGAGTCAGCAATCTTATCCAAGTGAAAAAAGTCTTTATTAGGTTCTCCACGTCTGGAGAAAACCTACGAAGTGTCTGCTGTGATCTGTGCTAGCTAGCTCTTCTGCAGACTGCTCTTTTGCAGTCTCTCCTCATAACTCTGATACAGTCACACACACAAAGAGATTTTTAGCCAGAACAAAAAAGGAGGGGGAAGGTGGAGGGAGGAGGGAGGAGAGGGTGTGTAGCCAGGAGAAAAAGGGAGGGGGGAAAGAGGAGAAAAACACAACTATATAGTGTTATTACAACTGACTGAAGAGGGGCCTCCTCTTATCTCTTTAACGCCATTCACTGCTAGGCTTCAAGGACAGCATACATTCCTTTCAAGAGGCCCAGTTGTATTTTTCCAGTACAGTAATGAAATCTAGCATAAAAAACCTAATACAAGTCTATGATCTATAACATAAGTATATAAAGGCTTGATTTATATATAAATGAATCCCAACAAGTGACCTTTCATTTGCCATCTGCATCACAGCATGACACCCATACCACTGATCTAGTTCCGCAAACTGCTTTCTGGTCCTGAACCATTTTTGTATACTAAATCCTCATTAGCCACAGGCTACTATTGATGAAGTCTTCAGGGTGGTCAGGTTAGTTAACCACTGCCTAACAATTCTCACTGAGTCACTGACAGTATGGTTTACTCTTTTACCATCACAGGATAACTTGGCCAGACTGGCAGAACATCAACATTTGAAATAAAACTTTCCTAACCCAGATTCTGAACTCCTATTTTTTTAAAAAATTGGTTGGGGAGATGGCATGAAGAAATTTTACTTAGCTTTGCTAAAGTCAAAAGAAAACAAGGAAGCTTCATGTAAAATATTGTAACATTGTGCACCATGAAAGAATGTTGTTATTGTTAATTACTGAAGCTCTGTTAATCTACACAGTGCAATTAGCTTTTGTAGTGTAGCTTGAAATAGTAAACAGTTACTTTTAAGGAGTTCAAATGAACTTTTAACAGAGGTGAAGTGAGTTTAGAGACAGAGGCATTAAGGCTTGTAAATTTTGAGCAATATTGACTAAAAAACACATTTGTGGTTAGCATAACCCTCAACTGAGTCATTTCTCAGAGATTTTTCCAACTAAAATATAACCTGAGGCAGTGGGAAGTTTGTTTATGATCATTGGAAGGTTGCCTGCTGAACCTCAGCTTGGTTGTGTTGCTGGAGATTAATGGTCAAATGATAATTTAGTCATTCTACAAGCAAAAGTGGTAATTATGTGTTCAGGAGGAGGAGATGATTATACCAACACAATTGCTCATTATACACTATGTGATGGTCTTAAATTGTTAATGAATATTCTTAGACAACCTAATGCTTTGATTATGTCAGATTGCTGTTAATTGTTGCAAAACAGTACAAACTGGATACTGTATATGGACTTCTACAGCACTAAAAGATTCACAAAGAAAAACATTTTATGTTGGTTACCTTATTTTACTTTAAATCCAGGACATTTTTTGAATGCACACTCCAACATGTGAAAGCTACCTCACTATAGTTTGATCTTATACCGCAAGTGAGTGCATGAGCAAAACCCTAATCATGTAATTATGAAGGCAATTCTGTTGTGGTAAAGGTAAAGGTCTCCCATGCTCGAAAGCCAGTCATATCCAACCCTAGTATGTGGTGCTCATCTCCATTTACAGCCAAAGAGCCAATGCTGTCTGCGTCTATAGAAGTTTCCATGGTCATGTGGCAGGCATGACTTGATGCCGAAGAGCACAGAAAGCTGTTAACTTTCCTGCCAAAGTGGTACCTATTTATCCACTTGCAATTTCTTTCTTTCAAACTGCTAGGTTGACAAAAGTTGAGACACATGTCCGGAGCTTGTTCCCTCATGCAGCACTCAGTTCTCAAAACTTCTGACCTGCTGACCTTCTGGTTGTTAAGCCCAGTATCTTAACCACTAAGCCACTATGCCGCCCTGCAATTCTGTTAGACCCATGTAAAAAAACTACAGTAAAACCTCACATGAAGAGTGCCTTGCTTAGAGACAAACTTGCCTAAAGAGCAGAATTTTCTCTGAATGGACACCTTGCTTAACAACTAAAACCAACCCCAAACTCGCTTAACAGCTAAATCACGATTCACAATCCCCCCCACCCAAGAAGTCACAGTTGGTCACTTACAATGATGTTTCACTTAAAGAGCAAACTTCAGTTGGGAGAGACATAGTTGCCCATAGTGGCCTCCCGATGCTCGCCCACCTCATTCTACATACCATCCAGATGAAGAAAGAAGCTCTACATTACAATTGTGTCTCCCTTTCAAACTGGTGGGGAAAAAGAAAGGGTTTCATTTACTGGTATCTTCTGCACTTATCTCTGCTGTACCCAAAATGGAGGAAAAAGCCATGCTTTCTTCTTTGCAGGGGAAGCAAGAGGCTAGGCTAGAGCAACACTTCCTGCCTCAGTGGAATTGACCTGCCCACCCACTTTACCTGCAGCACCACCACTGGTGGGTGGTGCAAGTGCAGTTCTAAAAAATCAATAAAATAATTAATATTACTCTATTTTAATTACTGAAACTCACTAGCAGTTGCTACATTTCCCACTCTTGGCTTATACTCAGGTCAATCTATTTTCCTGGATTTCAAGGTCAAAATTAGGTACCTTGGGTTATATTCGGGTTGGCTTATATTCATGTATATATGGTAGATCAATAAGTACCACTTTGCACTTGCACTGTTTTATGTTTACTGTACATGTTTGATAACATACAGCCTTGTGACAGTTTTTCTGCATGTCATAAGCATTTGAATATAAATTAACATGTTGAAATCAAACCTGATGTTCTTTTACGTTTTATTTGGTGTGTGGAAGGTGTGCAGAAGAGGGGGTAGTCTTATACGGCAAGTATATAACAAACTCTATATTTTGAGTGGAAATGTTGGGGGGTCGTCTTATACACCCAGTCGTCTGGTACACCGGCATATACGGTATATGTCTTGTTTTTCATTTCATAGTCATCACTCTTGCTGCTCAAAGCTTCTGCAACCTCCTGTACTTGTGACAATGTAACTTGTTACAACTTTTTCCTTAGGGCTGTTTTAAATCATGCAATGCGGACAGGCAGGGAAGCTGCAGAGTTAGGATGAGAGGTGCATGGAAAAGAAGATTGCATCCCATTAGCAATGTTAACGAAAAGCTCAAAAATATAATAACAAAATGTAAAGGTTTTTGAAAAATAAATGAATGCATACATAAATAAAATAGAAGCCTCATGTAAAGGGAAATGAAACTTTCTGGGAATTATAGAACCCTATAATGTTCACCTTCTCCTTCCTGGAGTTGGATACAATTAAAACCTCCTACAAGGCCCTTTCTTGTACCTTCTATGAGGCTCAAAGGGAGGATTCTATGTTATTTCCTGAGAGTTTCAAACAAAAAATGGCAGCTATCACCCCGTGGCCACGACTACTGGGTGCTAGAGAGCACTGTAAATCAGTTGGGAATGCAAGGGTCCAGCATCCCAAGCCCTGGGCATTTCTCTATTAGTAGTGAGAACTCGATGCTTCTTGAAGTGAGGGTTTGTTGGAGATTGGCTTTTATCTCCATCAACCCCACAATATTCACCTTGATCCTATTAGGGTATGGAAACAGTAACTTCATCAGCAAGACTACTGGAGTTTGTGGAGAAGTTTTCCCAGGCCCTGGAATGGTTATCCTGTGAAGTTAATCTTGTTTTTATGAACTGTGATTTTTTAAAATGTCTCTTTATGACCCATTGTAATCCACCCTGAGTCACCTATGCAAGTAGGGCGGAATAGAGATTCAAATAAATAAATAAATAAATAAATAAATAAGTTTTATGCAGCAGTAAAGCAGGGGATATTTACAATTAGCTTTAATTTGACTTGCAAGTTCTCTGAGCATTTTACTCCTCACTCTAGCCCCGCACAATGTTTGGAAACATAACAAAATATTCTGTACTTACAGTTTATTCAGAGAGATAAATATGTGCTGTGCTTTGTAAAAGTTGTTTCCATAAATGTTGCCATGTGCTCAAACAAAAAGTAGTTATTTTAAATATACATGCTTTTGCTTGTAAGGCAAAAATAGCAAGAGAAGAAGGAAAGACAAGAGAGCAGAGAATGAAGAGACCCGAACAACAAGGCTTAATACATAAAAGCCATGTCAGGTGACCCTAGAGGCAGAAAGATAGAAGACTTTTCTGTTTGTTAGTCAGGGATAGAATTAACATTAATAACCCATTGCATGCTGGGGTTGCTCTAAAATACTCAACATGCCCCAGGGCTATTAATGGCAGCTAATAGCAGGCCTAGAAGAAAGGAGTTCAGAAATACAGTAGAACCCCGCATAATGAAAAAACTCTGTTCCACGGAGTGCTTTATTATGCAATTTTTTTCATTATGCGAAGCACTATTGGCGTACCCCTCATAATGAAAAAAAAGTTCATTAACCAGGGTTCCCATTGAGCAGATATACCCCAGCTAATGAAAACCCTGCATATTGAACATTTTTTTCATCATGCGGGGTATCACCCTTGCATAACGAATGCTTCGTTATGTGAATTTTTTGCTATGTGAAGCATTTGTTATGTGGGGTTCCACTATAATGTGGTTCTTATTTCCTACCACTTGACTGACCAGTTTGATTGTGCCATAAGGGGGTCAGATTCCTACCAGGAAGAGTGAGTCATATACAGTGGGCAGGCCGTGGGTCATACATCTCTATTTTATAATGTTTTGTTTAAGCATTGAAATTCTAACTATTGAATATTCTGGGATCTGAAGTAAAAAAAGAAAAGTTTCCCATTTCTAGAAGAAGAGTGAGGGTATAATAATCCAGAGAAGACAAAATCCTATTGAAGTTTTACACTGGCCCAAGCAAAACAATGGTCATTATAGTGACTAGTTAATGAGGTGCTGCTTACATGTTTGCTCAGGTACTCAATTGCAATTGGTACACCAGGCACACAATCACCACATCATTAATTGGCTTCTTGGCTTATGCAATTTATTTGCCATAGTATAAAATTAAAAAAAGGATTTTTGTAAGAATGTCAAACAAGCTTGAATAAAAGCCTTCATATGGATAAAAAATTTGAAGTCAGAGAGAATAAGGAAGAGGATGATAGGAAATTTCAGTAGACAAGGCATTGCTTGTTTATAGGTTGAAAAGAAGCCTTGCTAAGCTTGGAAGAAAATACATATTTTATATATGTGAGTAATAAAGGAATGGGGGGTAGAGGTGTGGAGAGAGAAATTCTTATTACAAGATCTGTGATCAACTGCTGAGATGCTTGATCATATACCAGAGATGGATGAGCTGACGACCCATCCCCACATACTGATACTAGGACCTGAGACATTTTTGTAACATATAATTTGTAAATCGGACAAGTAGGTGTTATCCTTTTACAAGAATCTAAATGTTTCATCCTTTCTATAAGAGATGCACCACAGGGGAAAATGGACTTTCTATAGATTATCTGTCTAAAACTGCCAAATATCAGTAGCATTCTTCTTTAATATAACAATAAGGAATGATTGTATGGTACTGTGGGCAGAACTGGTTTATTCTGTGTTATTTGTTGGAAGTAAAAAGCATTCCAAAATTTCAGGCTTCCATGCTTTCCCATTTTAAGATTATCCTACTCCCCCCCCCCAATCTATCAGGGAGACAGACAGACAGTCCAGTTGACTGAAACTAAGCCTTTGTGATGGGGTATGAACCTTTTCCCTGGCTCATTTATGTCAGATTATTAGCTGAGAACATATCATATGCACAATATATGATTACTCACACACACATTCAGAGGGAGATATGCAGAAATCTAGGAGTTTGCAGAATGTTGTTTTTATTATCACTTGATTAGCCACTTGAGCAGTGGCTCAAGTGGTTAAAACGCTGACTGGAAGGCAACAGGTCAACAGTTCGATGCCCGAGTACTGCATGACGGAATGAGCTCCTGTTTCTGTCCCAGGTCCTGGCAACCTAGCAGTTCAAAAGCAAGAATTGCAAGTAGATAAATAGGTACCACTTTGGTGGGAAGGTAAGCAGTGTTCTATGCACTCTGGTGTCTAGGCATGCCTGTCACATGTACATGAAAATGTCTGAAAACACAGATAGCACTGGCTCTTCGGCTATGAACAGAAATGAGCACTGAACCGTATAGTCAGATACAACTGGTTTTCAAGCCAGGGTGACCTTTACCTTTACCTTTATTCTCACTATCAGTCACACAGTAGATCCTACTGCCTCCTCAGGTAAATACTAAAAGTATAATCTGATTCCAGATATATTTTACTGTATTCACTACAGCTTACTTTCAAGCAAGACTAAGAGTGACTAAAGTTAGTTTGTTCCTTGAAGTGAGGTGCAAAAGGGCCTCCCACCACCGATACCAAAATGGACTATGTTTGTAGCTGAACTTTTCTTCATGACAATGTCAAGTACCAGAAGGCTGACACAGAAGTTACAGGACTGTCTTCTCTTCCACCATCTTACTACAATTTCCCAGCACCTGCCACTGGAAAAGGACAACTCTCTCTCCCCCCTCCTAATAATCACTGGTTTAAATTACAATTTCAATCTACCTAGTGATAAAGCCAGGCCTAAAGAATAGTTCTTATATCATCCATTGTAAACAAGATTACAATATATGGGAAATGAGAGGCAACATACTAGAGAGAAACAAAACATATGGATGACATTTTTGGCTTTCCCACCCACTCAACTGAAGATTTGTTCTTCACATGTCTTAGAAACAACTAAACCAAAAAGGCTGCCTAATTAATAAAAGAGAAAGAAAGCCTGACAGTGGGCAGATTTTCACACTTTACATCAATCCCCTCATGGTGCCATTGTAACATTAGAGCAGGGGTTCCCAACCTTTTTATGCCATGGGCATGACCACACCCTCAAATAGCTGAGTGGACCAGACCATGCCCCCTGGAAGCAGAAGTAAATGTGACCACTTCCACGTTTATGACAGCCGCAGGCACATTTACAGCTGATGTAACCATGTTTACACATGTGCAGGTGTGTTTTACAGCTGTCTTAAATGCTCCCGCTTCCACTTCTGGGTGAAGTGACAGCAGTGATGGGCCACCATGAAATGGTGCAACGGACTAGATCTGGCCCACGGGCCATAGGTTGAAAACCCCTGTATTAGAGCATAATCAAATAGGCTGCTTCTTCTGACCAGTACAGAAAGTATTATTTTGGAAGTAACTATGGCCTTGTTCTAAAAAGAAGATATAAGTTTAAGATAAAAAGAGTAAGTGATGTAATGAGAGCATCTGTAACCAAGTCCACAGGTTCTTGGGTCAGAAGCCTTTACTGATATAAAAATTAACACTAATTATGATAGACTGATGAAAATGAATTCTTGATGTGCATTGAGGTACACAGCTAATTACTCTACAGCTCTATTTATACTTGACAAACAGTACCTTCTGCTGAACTCAGCATGACTTCCTTCTACATAAAAGGATATGATCTTTTTTTGAAATGAAGAAAATGAGGACATGTAAGGAAAGAAAGACACAAATGTGTAAGGAATCCCATTACTCATGAGTAGGACTTTGGCCTACACGCAGCTTGGATTCCACCTGAATTGCTGCCCTCCTAGCTAAGCAACCCAGGATTTTAGCTTGCTGTAAATACAGTAGCGCATAGCCAAGTAAAAACTCCAATCAAAACTTGGACATGAGTAGCAGCTGATGACAAATGATGAGGTGTGGAGAATGCAGTCATAAGGGGTAAGTTTCTTCTACATTAATAGCCTCTATGTGGGATCGATCAAAAATCCTGAATTTTAGAGTCTTCAACTAATCGGTACATAGCAAGATTGTCCTTGACATGTTTCTTTTCACACCAGCACTTTCACAGTCTTTTAACCTTTAAATTAACTCTTTTTAACACTTCAGCAAGGTTAAAGTTAAGACAGCAACCTTGCTGAGACTGCTCCACTAAAATCACTGTAATTTTGTAGAATCTCATACCTGTAGAGTTGGAAGAACCCCAAGCATTGTCCAGTTCAGCTCACTACTGACTTAAGAAATCCACTAATAAATCATTCCTGGCCGATGAACATCCTCATTTATTTTTTAAGAGTCCTGCCCAATAGATGAACAATTTGTAGACTTGCTGTAAGTAGCTGTTAGAGGTAGCAGGCATCACATTTTTTAAAAAAGGACTTCTACATTGTTTCAACTTTTTGTGAAATGTCTAAATTTTGGTAAATTCCTTCTTCCTTTTTTACTGAGACACTCCTCATCTTTAGTGTCCATCTAGGAATTGGTTACAACATGACTTTCATGATGTGAATACAGGTAATTATTTATTTTGGTTGGCACTGACATTCTCATTCAGTTCTGAATGATTTGCCAAAATATGCAAATTTCTTTATATTCCAGAGAGAAGAACTTTGAGAGTCTCAATGCACGAAAAAGCAAATGTAACAGATTTTCCTATCTCTAGTATTGATCAATGATCTACATTTCTGGCTTAAAAGCAAAAGATTGGGAGGTTGGTTTTCCATTGTGCCACCTGGTGGAAGAGCCAGCCTGTATCATCATGGGCAAGCTGCACAGCCCCAGGTTACCCACAGAAGAAGGGAATGGTCATCATAAATCAGAATCAACTAGGCAGCATGCAATTATTATTTATTAGGTACAACTGCTTTCAATTTTGTGCGGTAACTGTTTCCTTTAAAACTTTGTGACGAGTTTTTTTCCTAATAAGAAGGGAAACAAAGCCTGCCAAATAGTATTTTTCAGGAAATTGGCAGAAGGAAATCATTTTTATTCTTTGGAATCATCTTAGATGTTTATGCTAACTGAACATTTGTTCTGTCAGCTATAATTAGAAATATTATTGAACATGTAGTTCCTTCTGTTCTAGCTAGTGTGTTAATTTGGATGGTACCACTACCAGGTATCAAGTGATGCCAACCTACAGAAGACTATATTTTTCCTTACAAAATCACTACATCAAAATAAAATAAATAGCTCCAACTGGAAATACCAGTGTATTTATAGCATACATTCACATACATTTTTATTTAGAAACATTTGATTGCATTCAACGGCATTTACTCTCCATTAACTGTTAAGACAACTAGAGTGCTGGTTATGATGAGACAGTTGGGTCCTAACCAAAATCAATGTGAAAAGAGGAATGCTTTGACTCACATTGATTCCAACTGAAATAAAATACAGTCAAACCTCGCATCAAGAGCACCTCGCTTAAAGAGTAACTCACTTAAAGAGCAGAATTTTCTCTGAATGTTTGCTTTGCTTAACAAATAAAATTAACCAAAAACTCGCTTAACAAATAAATTGGGGTTCCCGATCACCCCCGCCCATTGGTCATTTACAATGGTGTTTTGCTTAAAGAGCAAACTTGCTTAAAGAGCAATCCTGTGGAACACATTATGCTCTTTAAGCGAGGTACAACTTTCTCTAACATGGATCTTCTTATTTCCTTTTTCACCCTTGTTAAACCACAAGACTGTATCTTTGTACCATGGTCTTTAGATATCTGATTAGAGGCAAAAAGAAACAGGATTAATTGATTATAAAGTTTGTAGTGGTTCCTACACAGAAGTTAAAACAGAATTCTGTGTTTCATTTTTTTGTGAATCTACTGAAGTTGCACGAAAATAATCATGTTCTGATTCGTTCCTTAATGTTACTTTAATCCTTTGTTTACATTTTTGAAGAATTACCCCAAACTTTACAAAGGTGAAAGCTGAAAACTAGAAAGAAATAATCTCTATGTACAACTTCATTTCTGTAAAAGGTCTTTTTATGAATACTTTAAGATTATCTCATTTACAAATGCTTATATTATCCCTGCTGTATGTTTGGGTACTGTGCATTTTGCTTTATCCCACCATGGTAGCAGACAAGACTACTGTCATTATTATTGATGGCTTAGTTATTATTTTAATGGGTTGTCCTAACAGTTATTTTGTGAGTTGAGTTTTATGGATTTCTGAGTGCTGTCTAGTACAAAAGAATAACATAAATGACTAGTTATATTTCCTCTTTCTCTGTGCCATAACTTGAATAATCAATATTTTTTATCTGTGCTGCTTTAAACATGATGACATGGTGAGGGGGTGAAAATATAAATTCAAATAACTAAATAAATACTCACCCAATGCCTGAAATCTTGTTGTTGCTCTGAGGCAGACCTGTGAATCAGTGAGGATTTAGTGAGTCAATTATTCCATAGCTCTACTGATTCAGAAGGGCCTACTTGCTAATAATAATAATAATAATAATAATAATAATAATAATAATAATAATAATAATAATAATAATAATAATAATAATAATAATAATAATAATAATAATAATAATAATAATAATAATAATAGCTGCTACCGTTGTTGTTGTTGTTGTTGTTGTTGTTGTTGTTGTTGTTGTTGTTGTTATATCACAAAATATAACAAAACACATATTCAATCAACAAAACACACAATATCCCTGAGAGAGCCCAGGCTCAAAGTCCTTGACAGAGCCCGGGCTCAACATCCGCGGCAGTGCCCAGGCTCAACGTCCTCTTCAACATCCTCCTAAACAACACAATTTCAGCCAACATAGTTAACAAATTCACAATAATTCTTTCAAAGTGTAGTGTACATTGGAAACTTAAAAGTATGTTATCAGTTTTATCTAATTGATAGCAAAGCATTAGGTAACAACTGGTCCTGAATGAGGACACACAAAGTAGTCAAGCTCAATTTTATCAAGATTCTTCTATATTCAGTACCAAACAATTCAAATTCAAACCAGCTTGAGTCTGAATTATGCCTTTTTTTGTTCAGATATTCATTTCTCAAAAACATTTTTAAGTTCTGCAGATAGATGAAAACTAACAACCCTCACCATCATTCCCACATGATTTCTTGAACCTTATTTGCTCTTTGAGAGTCCCTTACATTTACCAGGGTGAAAGGTGAAAAATAATTGTATTGGTATCAATGAAAGTAACAGTTCTGCACTTCTTGAGATACTTTGTGAGACAAAATGCACATTGTTTTGAAAGTCCACACAATCACAAAGTTTTCAATGCATTGGAGAGAAATAAAATATTCATAAAACTTTGCTAACAGTTAAAATGTATCAAATTACCAAAAAAGTGTGTATATTTGAAAAAGGCACACAGGCACTGGCAAAAATGCATACAAAATTTTTAACATATCATTTTATTTAATGGTGCCCATTCCACCAAGTCAAAGGCCTTAGAAATGTTTAGTGATATTAAAACTATTCTCAATTTATTCTGATTATCAAATTCTATAATATTCAATAACCACTACATTAAATCATTCATTTGCCTTCCTTTAAAAAATCCTACTTGATCTTTTGTTATATAATCTCCTATAATAATAATAATTTCATGTCAGAGATTACTTTGGGTTGAAAGGTTTTTTTTTCTGGAGAAACTCTGCTCATGGGATGCCCAAATGAGGCTCCTTTCATGTCCCCAAGTGCAGCCCTTGGGTATCAAAACTCAACCTTCCAGTCTCAAAGTTCAGTGTCTTAACCACTAAGCCACCAGGGAAACTGCATATGAACTCATTTAATCTTTCTGTGATTATACACATACATATTTTTGCATCCTGATTAATTAAGGAAACACAGCAATAAGAATCTACCTTTGTTTTATCTTTATCCGGACTGGGAATCAACATAGTCAGTGACTGCATCCATGAGGGTGGCATTGCAAAGAACATTCTGAAATGGAAGTTACAGCTTTATCAGATTTCTCTTGCTGAATGGCACTATGAAGCACAGTGGCATCTAGCATTGTAAATTTTTCCCATTTGGCTTTTTAAAAATCATACCTCATATGGAATGGTATAGACTTAGGTTGGATATCTGAGTAGATCTGACATAAAATGGGTCCATACTGAGTGTTTGAGGTTGGATCAACTACATTCTGAGCTATAGGCTATCTAACAAAAATTAGGTCTGGATTGTATCCTCCCTTCCCCTGCTACTGTTAAATGAACTGGGTAGCTTAGGATCATGTGTAAAGCACACTGAATTGGGAGTCTTCCCTTTTTTTATAAGAGCCTCGTGATCATAGTCCTGAATGTTGCTATGACTGTCAAAATCTCCATTTAGAAAGAGTTTTGATTTTCTATTTTACATAATTCTTAAAACAAAAATGGAATATTAGGTGGCTCATCAATCAATGTTACTATATGTGCATCCAATTCAATTGCCAAAGTTTCTGTCCTCTTTGGGTCCATAATACCTGGCTTTACAGAAATGGCACTTTGGTATCATTTGTGGGCCTCTCAGCAATTAGACACATCTCAGGAACATTTGGTCGACACTGATCAGTTCCTTTGTAAGTTTCTTGGACATAAAGGATGTCACATTCCATTCTGCAACAGAAAAGCTACAAAAAGCTTTTTGAAACAGTTGTGCATCTGATGACCTGATTATAAAATGTACAGTACTTTCTTTTCCAAAAAGTAGTAGCCTTTACAATAGGATTACAGAACCCCTCTTCCAGGGGATGGAGGAGATAGAACACAGGGGATGAAATGCAGGAACATGTATTCTGACTTTGTTATTTTTACACTTGGAAATATAACAACTGTAAAGTGCTTTGAGAATCTGTTTGCTTCAAACAGCTTCTTTACTAATTAACACCTTAAAAGCAGAGCTTGAGGAAGCTATTTTCATGGAGAGTCGGCAGTTCCCAGAACCTGGCAAACAACATGGCCAGGATCCATATTGGCTGGAAGATACTTGGAGCTGTAATCCAGAGAAGGTTTTTAAAGCAAACTTTGCTTAAAAATAGTTCATTGCTTGCAAATGTCTGCCTCAGAAAAGGTGAACCAAAATAGACAGGGTCAAAAACAAGGATTGCAAATCTTTTACTTATTTCAGTCTCACAGACAAGTTTGGAAAAATTGTAAAGTTTTCTCCTTGCTGAGCAAAACTGAAAGTTTTGATGCATTTTCTTTTTACAACCAAATATTTTTCTTTCTTTCGAGAAAGAAAGAATGACAGTGGAAATTTCTCTTACTCCAGAAACCTATTTGTTACTCAGGAACTCCTGCATGTATTTTTAATGTGATCCAACTTTTTAATACAACATCCAAGTTTTCTGTACAAGCTCCTGTGCACTCCCACCCCAAGCTTCTTGAGAATCTTGCTGAAGCAAAAACACTTGGAAAAGTTCCTCCCCCCCCCTCCTTCCTTCCTTCCTTCCTTCCTATCGGGATGAATTGTTAATGTGTTTTTCCCCCACTGAAAATGAGAGAAGTTAGAGGTATTCATTGCATCCTTTGTCAAAGTACAGGTCTGGCAAAATGAAGCTGTGTATGTGGCCAAATAAGAATTAGGATCATAGGTGTGTAGTTTAAAACATTTCATGAGTGTCTTTCTTATTTATTTATTTATTTATTTATTTATTTATTTATTTATTCCGATGTGTATCACCATCCAACTCCAAAGACTCTGGACAGCTCACAGAAAACACAGTAACGATTAAAAACAATAAAAGTTATAATACCTAGTTATAATACCTAGCTTTTAATTAAGTTTGTAAGCTTTTTAAAGTTTTTAATTTTTGAGTGTTTTTAAAATTTGTTGAAAATCGCCTTGGGTCCCTTCGGGGAGGAGGGCGATAAACAAATATAAATAAATAAATAAAAATAAACAAATAAAAGCCCCATTAAAAGCATTAAACAAAGACAAAATCAGTTACAAGGTTAAAAGAATAAAAGATTTTTAAAAATAAATTATTAAAAGAGAGAGAGTCACTGAGTTAGCCAGCAGGCCGGGGCCACAGCCCCACTGTTGCCCCATACCTGCCCTGCTAGCCATGTCTTTAACACTTTCCTGTAGGGCAACAGCTGCACCTAGAGACACAGTTCAATTGGCAGGAGGTTTCATAGGGCTGGAGCAGACACTGTGCTGGAGCAGCCTCCTTCTAGTGCTAGAGAGACGTGCCCCTCCAGCCAATGGAACAATGAGAGAGGCTCTCTGGTCCGCTCTGATGGGATGGGCAGATGTTCTTGATGTGACACGGTCTCTTAAGTATCCTGGCCCACTACCATGTAGGGCTTTAAAGCTAATTGCCAGCACCTTGAATTGCACCCAGAGGCACACTGGCAACCAGAGCAGCTCCCAGAACAGTGATGAGGCACGGGCATAGTGCTCACACCCCAACACCACCTGAACTGCTGCATTCTGGACCATTTGCAGCCTCCCAATTGTCATCAAGGGCAGCCCCATGTAGAGCACATTACAATAGTCGAGTCTGGAGGTGATTAGAGCGTGCATGACCATGAGCAAGGAATCCCAATCTAGGAGTGGGCATAACTGGCATATCACACGAAGCTGTACAAAAGTCCTCCTGGCCATGACTGCCACCTGCTCTAATCACCTCCTCCTCTTTGAGCAGGAGTCATGAGTCCAGGAGGACCCCCAGATTACACACTGGGTCTGTTTGAGGCAAAATAGACCCATCCAGACCCAAAGATGGTAGCTTCCAAGATAATGCAAGGCCCCTGATTCACAGCCACTCGGTCTTGCCGGGATTCATTGTAACCCGTTGTCCTCCATTCAGACCCTATCAGCCTCCAGACACCTGGATAGGACTTCGATTGCATCGCTTGGATCTCCACGGGGCAAGATATACAGCTGGGTGTCATCCGTGTACTGATGATACCTCACCCCATGGGAACAGATGATCTCACCCAGAGGCTTCATGTAGATATTAAATAGGAGGGGCGACAGCACTGAACCCTGAGGCACCCCATATTGGAGGGGCCTTGGGCTGGACCTCTTGCTCTCCAACCACATTGACTGGGTCTGGCCCTTCAGAAATGAGGAAAACCAGACTGTCCTTCACAGGAGTTTACCTCCCAAGGAAATTTGGATCTTCTGGGTAAGATTTCTGTCAGGGCTCCATCCTTCCCCAGGTCCTATAATTCAAGTCCTTTATGCTATACAACCCTATTTTAAACAGAAATAATTGAAATCTGGTTATGGGTTTAACTTGACAGGCTACTTGGCCCTCCAATAAATGATCAGTTGGTGGACATAAATTAAGCTAAATCAATTTGTCAGTTATCCCAGCAACGTTTAGAATGTAACAATTCTCAGAAAACCGTAGTCCTATATCAGTGTTAGAAAAGACACCTACAATACTAGTCAAATATGATTTTAAAAAGAGATTTTTTTTCTGACACAAAGGTTAGTTTGCATATTAGAAACAGTAAAATAAGAAGTGGCCCTAAGATGTATCGGAACACATATATCTGAACTCCAGGGGGAGATGTGAGACCAGGAGGGAAACAGTTGCTTACTCAGCTCTTAGCCGATTTCTCTTATTGAGAAATAAGAACAATGGAATCTTAGAATGAACAACAGTGGCTTTTCCCAGTGTATGTTTTATATGACAAAACTAGCTTATCATCATTTCTAAACATGCATTGCAACAGCAGGAGAACAGGGAGAACAAAGCAAAATAAACAAATAAGTAAAATTAATTTTCTCAGTAAGTTGATGAAAGGGCTGTTTCCCTTGTTTGAAATTTATTTTTATGAAGGCACAGCTGTTCTTTATCTACATAGCAATTTTCAGGACATTATTGACATTAGGCCAAAGTCTGAGTTGTAAGATAAGGCTGGATGGGGGTGATAAATGTCTAGATCACAGTTTAATGTGCATTTACTTTCAGCACAGTAAATATGGACACAATACCAATCAGAACTCCTTTAGATTTATGTCTTTCACCTTTCACTAGTATATGTATGTGTGATTTACACTCATCAGTGCGTTTTCTTTCTTCAGAAGCATCTCAGCATATCCTTAGATTTATAAGTCTCCCCTTGTTCATACAGTGAAGAGTAAAGTGAAACAAAACCAATTAAACCTGGCACATCTAACCAAAGTAACTTACCATATATACTCAAGTATAAGCCAATTTTTTTTCAGCACCAAAAATGTGCTGAAAAAACCCAGACTTGGCTTATACATGAGTTATCTGCACATACTTGATTCATCTGCATGCGTGTGCGCACCCACACACGCATTCATGCACACATGCATGCATGCACGCACTTGATCTCTCCTGGCCCAGCAGTGAAGGAAAGCTCCAGTGGGAGAAGCGGATGCCAAAGGCTTCTCCCTCCAGTGTGCCAAGCAACCCCTGCACCCAATAGAGTCCCGCCACCAGACAGCCAGTTTGTCACCATGGAACAGGGATGATATGGTGGGTAAGTGAAGCCGCAGGGGCTGAGGGGAGACAGCTCTGTCTTTCTTTGAGAGAATGGAGGCTTTGCAGGTCACTCTCCTTAACAGGGCTTCCCTGTAGCTTCACTCACCTGCCTCATCATCCCTGCTCCATGGCTGCCTCAGCAGCGGAGGGGTTTCACTGCTTTTTCCTCCTCATCGGATGTGTGCCAAGCTGGGGGAACCTCACTCCAGCCACTCACTCACTTGCTCACAGCAAGAGAGAGAGAGAGAGAGGCAGGAGCAAGGTTTCAAGTCATGGTTCCTGTGTTCTGCCCCTGTGCTATGAACTCCCCACCCGCCCTCCCCAGAAGTGTGAGTGCTGGTTAAGTGCTGCTGCTGTCACTTAGCATGCCCCTCCTCACTCAGCTGGCCACACAATGCATGCCACGCACACACAAGCACACACATACTGGTAGGCAGACTCCCATCCTCCTTTGGAAGAGCCAGCCTTGATCTCTACTACCAGGTGCGTGTCGAAGGCAAATGCCTCTGGCATGCACGTTGCACACCTCCACACATGGAAACGCACAGCAGGTGATGTCACAGGGCAGGGCCAGCTCTATATAAAAGGGCTGGTTCCGTTCCCAGACTCCATTTTGTCCCGGAAGTCGGGCTGCTTGCCCACCCTCCCTCACCACTAGTGTGATTTATTTGGTTGCTTAATTGGGAATTTTTGGCCAGGAACCCTCCATTGGTTTATGGGATTCCTGTTTTTTTCATCCCTCCCACACTGGTGCGGCATTTAGAGTGTAGTTTGGTTTCTTTCTTTCTTCTGTCACTTATGGAGCGTAGCATGGGAATGAGAATAATTAGGAGAACTAATACACTTAATCTTTAAGGTAATTGGCACAGCAGGCCACCTTGAAAGGAGTTAGATCTAAGGTGGGCCTGTCAAGATTAAATTTTGGGAAAGGAGCCTTACGAAAGCTAGGCGGCTTTGTTAAGGAATAAAGAGATAAGTTTAATCACCAAGTGATAATTGGTTGGAACAAAATTAAAAAGTGACAAACAGGTGGCATAATAAGCAAATTGCCTCCTTGTGCTACCACCACAGCACAGGCTGTTTTTTATACACAGATGATAAATACTGGAATAAAGTGGCCAATAATAAATCCACAAACTTGTCTCTTCATTGGGTGGTGGGGGTACAAAGCTGCCTCTCCTGTTAGAAATGGATAATCTTCGGCCAAAACAAAAACGCCAGTCATACGAGGATGGTTTCAAAATTAAGGTTGTGTCAATAGCTGAAGAGAGCAATAACAGTATTGCAAGTAGGGAATTTTGTGTTGATGAAAAGCAAGTGAGAGAGTGGCGGAAAATGAAGGATGACTAGGAACAGATTCCAAAAGCTGAAAAAACCAGACATGGTTTGACGGCTTCTTATGGGGGTCTAGAGATTGAATTAAACAAGTGGGTTATGGAGTGTGGTCAAAATGGTTCCTGCATAACACACATGGGAATTCACTTACATGCTCTTCAAATGGCTAAAGAAGACAAATATAAAGCACTAGGCATTGAAAAATTTGTTGCATCAGCAGAATGGTGTATCCGCTTTCATGAATAGTTTGGCCTATGAATGCAACAAAGAACAAAGTTTGCGTAAAAGTAGCCACAAGACCTTGAAGAAAAAATTATCATTCCATTCATTTATTATAAAACAAAGAAGGATTTATATTTATGACATGACAAATACTGGGAATATGGATGAAACACCCATGACTTTTGATCTTCCAACAACAGAAGTGTGGCAGAATCCCTGCACATTTCACTGCTTTTCATCTGTATCTGTGCCTTGCTCCTTACCCTATTGACGATACCATTTGAAAATGCCTGTTAGAAACTAGCAGTATAAATGTGATGCTATCATGTGATCCTTCTGATATACCAGTTAGAGTTGGCATATAATGTTTCTTCGGGGGAATGCAAGAGGTTCAAAAAGGACATATTTTGAGCAAGTAGCTAGAGTGAGAATATTGTAGCTGTATCTCAGTTCTCTGTCTCTGTCAAACACCATTTTCAGTGGTAGAGTCATATTGAAAGAGATGGGTTCAAGGGACTGTTCTTTAAGAAAATTAAATTCTTACCCTGATAACACTGTGAAGTGTGATGAGAAAGGCTGTGTGCCTCATGATACAGAAGTGTTCTCTAGTGCAACCTGAGCAAGATAAGTTATGTTGACTGGGAAATAAACTGTTGGAGCAAAGTCAGAAATCCTCCCAAGTGACTACTGAAATGTTGCTTTATATTATGAGTTCTTTCCCATATTTTGTTACCTCAGTGGTGTAGCATAGTGGGGCGGTGGGGGTGGCCCGCCCCAGGTGGCACTTTTTCGGGGTGGCAAAATTTCACAACAAATAATAAGAATATCTTGTAATCTGAACTAAAAATTTGAACCATTTCATTTCATATTTCATATTTTTGTCATACCTACAATTCATACCGATTTAAATGAGCATGGAACTTTTTATTATTTAATCTGTGATGGAACCAGGGAATCCCCTTTCTTTATATCAGTGTAGTCATCTCACTTGCTCTAGTTACTGGCAATACCATCTGTACTAATCAGGTGCCTTGAGGTAATTACCCGTGCTTTATTTTGTGCTCAGATTGTTCACGATGAATATTCAGAGAGAATTCTTTCTTTAGGATACAGTGCGGGTAAGTCCCTTTGAGGAAGTCTGTCCATGACTGTGAATTTGGCGTACACCCTGGGCGGCTGAAACCCACGCTACGCCACTGGGTTACCTCTTTCTATCTTAGTATTATTAAATAAAACTGAATGGCAATTATTAACAAATGTTTATTCTGTTGACATCAGTTGATTTGAATTTTTGTTTTCACATTTATTTTTGTGCCTGCTTTCTCATGCCTTTTTAAAAGTCTGCATGCATCTCTAGACAAAGATGTATCTGAGATTTGAGCAATGCAAACTCTTTCTATGAGTTTTATGAAACATAAATGCTTTCTTTCTCCACTAGCTATTATTTTTCTTCTTCCATTAGCATTGTACTTCTTAACTAAAGTCTTGAAATTGCTGCATATCTTAAATATAGAGATCGTGCTACAACACCCGCTGATGGAAATCTTGTAAATTAAAACAAGATCCTTTCTTCCATCCCATTTCTTTAAACTAGAGTAGAAGTATTCCTAGTCTCATAGACAAGATTAAATTTTACCTGCAAATTAGTTTATCTGCAGATCTAGGCTCCATAGTCTTGGTTCATTGAGGTTTCCAAGCTAGAAACAAAAGTAGTCTCAAAGACATTCAAACCATAGCAACCTGAGAGACAAGTAGGTTACTTCTTTCTATGGCAGAGTTGCTACAGACAATAGCAAGCATGGAGAAATAATGGAATTTTCCCAATGCTAGCCACACCATAGTCAACTGCCCATCAAAGACTGAAAGCAAAATTCTGATTAACTATGAATGGTGGGATTCCTCTCTCAATCAACTATTCTAGTGCTGTTTAACTTCTGCCAATTCCATTTCCCACACACCCCAGCATTGGGTTCCACCTTTTTATTCCATGTTCTTGGCATAAACCTTCAGAATTGAAGAGCAACATTTCCTGAAGCTTGGATGGCTACAATCCATTCCCTCTACCCCAAAACCATCAATTTTTAATGGCCACAACACTTCACTCTATGAATATAATTCATATAAAGTAAATTTACCTTTGAACAGCTGAGGTTATCTCTGGATATGAAATGAGCATATCTGAGATCTTGGCAGAAAATCTATATAAAATATAAACCAGGGGTGGCCAATCTTTTTATGCCATGGGCCTGACCACTGGACAGCTGAGAGGGCCGGACCATGCCCCCCGGAAGCAGAAGTGGGTGCATTTATGGCTGTGGTAAATGCACCCACTTCTGCATTTATGACAGTTGCAGCCATATTTATGCATGCACGGGCGTGTTTTATGGCTGATGTAAATGTCTCTGCTTCCACTTCTGGGGATGGTGGTGGTGGTGGCGGCAGGCCACATGAAATGGTGCCACAGGCTATGTCTGGTCTACTGGCTATAGGTTGGAAACCCTTGATATAGACATTTCAAGAAAAGATCTTGGAGAAAGAAGGTAAACAGCATTCTGTGCTCATGTCTGCTACATGTCCACGGAGAAGTCTGCAGACTCAGACAGTGCTGGCTCTTTGGCTATAAACAGAGATGAGCACTGAATCCTAGAGTTGGATACAACTGGCTTTCAAGCAATGGCAACCTTTACCTTTCCTCTCAAGTCCATTTGCATGTGCAGAATGTCATCACAGAGACATCTACCAATGTGCGGCTTCCTTGCTGAATAACAATTTCAAGGTATCCAAGGTATCCTAGCAAACTACTTTATGAGAAAACCATTATCAACAACTCTTAACTCAGACTGCCTTCTCCAAACATTTTATGACTGAACATGGAATAACCTCTAGATCTTGCACCCTTTATATCCATAGCCCATTATGGTGCTCTACCCACAGCTCCTTTGAGATTAAGTGTGCATCTCACACTATAATGTATGGCCAGATGAGCAAGTTGAGTGAAACAAGTAGGCTTGTTTTGCTTTGACTCACATTGGAGGCATAGAGCTTGGCCTCAGATTGATGAAGGCCCTCTGCCTTTTCCTCATTATTGCTCCTACCCACTATCTCTCCCTTTATTTTATTATAGGCCTTGTCATCTATCTTGTGGAATTGTTTGAAATTGTTGAATCAGCTGGGTCAGGTTTTTCACCTCCTTGTTTTGTTTTCCATTATACTAAATGGATGGGTGAAGTTAAAGGTTGGGAAGTCCTGGATTCCATAATTTTGTCCCTTGCTCTTTGTTAATTTGTTCATAACCTGTGGGCTGAGGTGAAAAATTGGGGCATATGGAATCAGGAATAATTTGACTGATTGTTTAGGTTAATTTTATCACCTGTGGTTGGCAAATACATGTAGGTAAATTATGAGTGCTCAACTGGGAGATAGTGTGTGACTCATAGGTGTGATAGAGATCTCTCTTGGGACCAATTTTGTTCTTCTGCTTAATTATTCTGATGCTCCAAAAAGCATAGGAAGTATAGGAAGCTCTCCATATATTCAACTCTCTCTGTGTGACTTGTTTAATCTCTTTTAATGTTTGTAACTTTTTTATCCTGTGTAATACTGTTTTTATACCATGTTTTTACTGTGTTTTAAGTGTTTTAAACGTTTGTTAGCCACCCTGGGTCTTTGTGAGGAGGGCGGCATAAAAGTTTGATTTTTAAAAAAACCTGGTGGAAACCAAGGAAGATATTGGCCAACTGTCTGCCCCATTCCCATGACTAGAGTTGACTTTCCCATCATGCATGATTTATGAGTGAGGACGCCCACATTGATATCCCTTTGCAGGTGCCACTATTCATTTAAAGATGATGCTCTAGTTTAATCCAGCTACTGGTATCTCATTTCTTCCATTCATTTTCATCCTTTGCTTGCAAAACCTCAAAAACACTGCAACTGAACATCTGCTTGAACTGAGCAATTGAAGATAATCAGGGAGGAGGGGTTGTCAAATGTTCTTGCAGGCCAGTTGGATCACATGGTAAGCACCTGTGAAGGGATCAGACTTCTCTAAAGTGAGCTGCAACAATTGTATACTTTTCACAGTCTAATGTACTGATATGATAAGTATTTATGCTCAGTTCTGGTCCAATGGGAGATCCTGGATTGGTCCGAGAGAGACCTCTCCCACACACTCTATACAACCCTCTTGAGAAGCAGATTAAGATGCTTTTATAGAAGAAGCCATGATACTGTAAGTAACTATGAAACTATGAAATTTCCTGTTGCTTAAGGCACTTTACACGTCTTTTCTATGGTGTTTGTATTAAGATGAGTAACTACCTATCTACTGTTTATGCTACTTTTGCTTCTGGATAATATTCTAAGAATGCTTTTAAAGCAATTTTGAATTGTATTCGCTGGTGGATGTTTCCACCCATCACTCCATACATGAAGGTTTATTGCTACTTATCTTGATTTTACATAAGTCTTGACAACTAAAACTGATTTGTGTACACCTTTTTTGTTTGATGTTCTTATGTAGAATTTTAAACTTCATGGCTTAAATCCAACTGCAAGTCCCCCAAAAAAGTAGACTCATTGAACCAATGGTTGAATTGTGAGCCAACAGGTATATAAATCTCACTTATTCAAAAATTACACCCTGGTCTGTTCTTCGGTACTCAGTTTCTTGAAATTTAACACACCAAAAATTCTACCCTGTTTATGTTTCTATTTAGAGGTATATTCAGCAAGGATTTGTGAGACTTATTGAATTGTGAAAAAAAAATGAAAATACCATTTATGTATTGCATTTTTATACTTCCCGTCTGGGATATTTCCCACATTGATTGATTGATTGATTGATTGATTTGGATTTTTATTCTGCCCTACTCGCATGAGCGACTCAGGGCGGATTACCATTGATCAAGCAAACAAGTAAGATGCAATTAAAAAATCTAAAAACAATCTAAAACAATTTAAAACATGCTAGAGAAGTGTGCCACAAAGTGTTGGAAAAATACTCTGTGTTTGAATGTTGATTGTTTTTCACCTCAAACTAATTGATCAACAGAAATAAAGGATGATCAGTTGGAATGTTGGGGTTTTCAAGAAAAACTTGCCCCTGCATATAATGAAAAGGGAGAAATAGTGACATAATGGTCTTGAGGTGCTAAAACCTAGCCTGCTGAGAGCACTGGAAGGAGACCTCCTTATCTCCTTTCCATCCCAGTAACAGCCTTAGGACTTTATTATAGCTGGAGATCGATCTATCGATTGATCTATAGATAGATAGATAGATTAGATAGATAGATAGATAGATAGATAGATAGATGAGGAACACGTGCACCAGGATGAGCTAATCTTTGGCAGTCTGTGTCTGTACAGAAATTAGCCCCATGACACTAACATCCCAAGTTCCCATTATCTGAGGCAAGATCTGGAGATGTGTCGAGGGGCATAACCATCTCCCTAGGAACAGCATGGTTAGGTTTTGTTTTTCCTGTGTTGATTGCTTAGTAGGTCAGGATGGCCATCTGACCCAGCCACAGAGAAGCTTCCTGCAAGGGAAGAGTGTAGGAGATAATAGTTCAGTTTGTCCTAAGGGGAAAGATTGACATGCCAGCCTGGCTAACCAGCTGCAAGGCAGTTAAAGGTCCTGCACATTTCAAGTTGGGTAGCTTTTTATGTGGACTGAAGATTTGTAACAGCTTTTACTTGTTTGCAATTCATCAGTTTTACTTCTCACCTCTGAGTCTACGTGTGGGCAAAGATAATGTTATTTTGGGTGTCTGTGCATCACCTGGTCAAATCTTGTTTTTCCATCCAGTTTTACTTGTATATATATCCTCCAAAAAGGAAGGATAATTTGGGTGCCTGGAAGTAGTGCTGCCATCTTTTCACAAAAGAGATCATATAAATAGTGATCTGTACACCAAGTACTGTCTGTAAATCAGTATTCATAGACACATACTCAGAGAGACAGAGAGAGTGCACAAGTATTGATGGCATCCTCCCAAACAAAGGATTGCTCTATTTTACACATGGGAATGCCTCACAGCTATTTTGCATTCTATACAGGAATGTGTCAATGAACCTTTGGTGATGATCTGATGTTCTTAATCCTGCACCTGCTGCTTGTATAATTGTTGACCAGCTTAACATCAGAAGGCAATGTGGACCAAATGAAAGAAAATTGACTGGCAGAAAAGCACCAGGATGAGGGAAATGACATATGGTGTGGGTCAAATTAGCACTGCAAATTTGGCAGTTGAAAAAACAACAGAGTATCCAAGAGCTGTGGAACACAGACAGGACTTCTATTCCTGTGATGGGAAAGGATGCAGAAATGGAGCACTAAATGGACCCAATTAGGGTCAGGAATTCCTTACCTGCTGAAAGCAACTGAATGTACATCAGGTGTTTTCCTCTCCTCCAGTTTGCCAGTTAGTTGCCTTTGCTTTCAAAACTTTTGCACATGATTCCTTTGAAGTATGAAACACAAAATTATCTCTGAATCATGGCTCTCCAACACTAATGTGCCTTTTGCTTTCATTGTGAGCATCTATCATTTCCCCTTCTGCCCTTAAAAATACTGTACAGAGAGAGAGAGAGAGAGAGAGAGAGCGCTCTCGCATTCACGTGCATATGTATATGTGTGTGTGTGTTGACAGATGGTTGAAACTGGAGGTAATTGGTAATTGGGTTACTGGGTCTGCAAACCTAATTTGACAATCGCAGAGCACAAGTTTTCTTCTGAAATCTAGAGTCTCCATGTGTCCTTTATGAGCCCACCCAGGTATTCAGATCATCAGGGGAGGCCTTTCTTTCAGTTCCACCACCCTTGCATGGGTAGAGTTGGGAAGTGGTCCTTTCTATCACTACCTGGAAACTGGAACTTGCTCCCAGAGGGGATCAGGATAGTCCTATCTTTGCTGTCCTTCCTCAAGCCGGCAAAGAGCTTACTCTTCAGGAAGGCTCTCCCTCAGCGATTGATTCTCTAAGAGGTTTTTAAAAAGAAATGGCTTGTACTTCTCCTGCTTTTAAATCTGTTTTAGTAATATTTTTATCTATTCTTTTTTTAAATAAAAAAATTACTGGTTTCAGTTTTTAAGATTGTTCATAATGATATAAGCTGCTTTGAGTTCTATTTAAGAGAAAGGTAGGTAATTTTTAAATAAATAAACCCCTCACCTTCCAAATCAGGCCACAGTCCAGTCACATGGTTGCGCAGGCTGTTCATGTTGTTCCTCCCACTGGAAGCAGAAGTAAAACACACACATGCATGTGCAAAATGCTGCCATAAATGCACCCGCAGCAGTTGAAAACACATTTATGACAGCTGTAGATGCTTTATGGCAGTGTTTTGCACATGCACAAGTGTAATTAACTTCCGCTTCTGGGAGTGGCAAGGGTGATGCAGGCCTGATTATTAGGCACCGTGGACTGGATCTGGCCCATGGGCTGTAGCTTGGGCACCCCTGCTCCAAATGGATAGTTATGAATGATTTAATTTCATTGGAGGAAATTAAATGTGTATTCCTGATTCCTGACTCCTAGTTCTATGCAAAGACAAATGCCTTCTTTTTTCTTGGAAAGAGGAGCCTTTGTTTATTAATTATAACCTCATTTAGAAACTGCAAAGACTCTAAGAGGCTTTGTGGTTGCTGTCAAAATCAGCATGGAAAATTGTGCTGATGAGGCCATAAGAATTGTAGCTGAAATTGACTCTGTAAGCTCATAAACCCTAGGATGAAATGCTCCCACTGGTGTCCTCATTCCGGAGGAGAGGGCAGGTGGTTGCTTTTTGCTTCAAGCCAAGATGTTTTTGGGCCAACCAGAATCCAATCTAGTATAGATTTCTATTAGCTGTCAATGAGAATCTGGCAAGCTACTGAGAGCATTTAAATTGTAAACTTAAATAAATGAAAACCAAGAGCACGGATGACATCAAACCATTTCAATCTATCAACTAAATTAAATAATATTATTTTAATATAAATCACACCATTATGTTTCCTTAGATTTCACATGTACCTTCTTTAATTGTCTAGTCTGCATTTCTTTTAATTATTTATTTTTCAAATTTCTATTGCTGCCCAACTTAGCAAAGATTTTGAGCGGCTAACCGCAATTAAAAGAAACATAAAAAAAACTAACTAAATACCCTTAAAAACCCATTAAAATTATAAATAATTTATCCACTCACCCCATCAATTGAAAGAGAGGGAGAAATCTTAATTATATAAGCCAGCAGGCGGGGGTCACCCCTCCATCAGTTCTTTAAATCTTTATAGTGCAAAACTACTATGTTTAAATTCAGGTAATTTCTACATTTGCTTCACTTCAAGAACCCTAACTTTTCTTATAACATGGTCATGGTTGCCATAGTAAATACTATCAGAAAATACTTTGTTTGGAAAGTAAGAGGAGAGTTAATTTTCTAGGAGTCATACTTCCTGTTAGTTTTTCCTTATATTACCTTTGGCTTCTTCTGTATTATTAACTAAATATCAGGAGTAATAAGCAGGTTTGGGAGTGATAGAATTGGTGGTCAGTATCCAATACTGCATTATTATATTTATTGTATTATCCTGTATGACCTCTGATTATGTTATATTACTTTTGATTGTCTTATGTGTATGGTTTCTGTAAACTGCCCTGAGTCGGTTATACCGAGTAGGGCAGTATACAAATCGAATACAGTAATACCCCGGATAACGTTATGACTTGGTTCCACGAGTCATGACGTTATCCGGTTTTTAGCGTTGTCCGATGCATGCATCGAACAACGCTTAAAAAAAAAGCCCTTACTTCAGGGACAAACCGAGCAGGCAGTAGGGTGCCTTTAAAGCCACCTCCCACCGCCGTGCTTACCTTCTCTTGCTGACTTGCACGCTCCGATAGCTCGAGGCTTGTATTTTTCACTTCCTGTATTGAAACTACAGGGAAGGGGGAAAGAGAGAAATGTGATTGGTTCTCCCTGTCGTTTCAATGCAGGAAGTGAAAAATACAAGCCCCGAGCTATCACGCATGCAAGTCAGCAAGAGAAGGTAAGCACAGCAGTGGGGGGTGTCTTTTTTAAACTACAGGGAGATAAAGGCTTTTTCCCCCCTTCCTGTATTCAAGCCTCTCCCTGTAGTTTAAAAAAGACGCGAGGCTTCTGTTTTTTTTCTTTCCCTTCTTGCATTGAAACGACAGGGAGAGGGAAAAGAGAGAGGTGATTGGTTCTCTCTATTTCCCCCTTCCCTTTAGTTTAAATACATGGAGGGAAATACTGTAAAGAGACTTCGACTACAGTAGCATCGGGGGAAAGGCGCTTTCCCAGATCCTACTGCAGTCACAGCTGTGGGGGGTCGGGTGGGGGTGGGGAATCCCCAAACTGCTTGGGGTGGGGGGGAGGGAAGTGGCAGGGAGAGGAGCTTTGGCCTCCTTTACTTCTTTATGACGATGGATCGGATAATGCTAAAATGAACGTTATCCGGTGCAAATCTTCCCCCCAAATTTGTCGTTGTTATGCGGTTTTAGCGTTATCCGGTGCAATCGTTATCCGGGTATTACTGTAAATGAAATGAAATGAAATGAATTTTCACTTTTAACTTGGATAAAAGTGATACTTGAGGTGTGTCAGTAGAAGTCTTCCATTCAGAAGAATGCCAACACTATATTAAAAATGCCATTTGCCACCGAGATCAACAGGCATTCTGCTACTCAGTTTGGTGATGGACCAAGTCTGCCAGCTTCCTGTTCGCAAAAAGTGTAGGTTCAAATGAGAAGATGGGCCTGCTAATTGTACTGAAAGTGAATATTTGGACATAAGGGGAAAAAAGCAGCCTGCCTATCTTTGGTAACCAGTAAACAGATGTATACATATCATGCGTCATTGCAAAAATGAAATGTAAAGCCACCCAAAATACTGTGTTGATGCTGCTGGGCACCAACAAAGAGAATTTAATCATACCCTAAAATTCACACAGAGAGCCTTACTTACTAGAAAACTAGTCGTGTGCAGTTTGACAGCCTTCTCTCTTTTTTAAAAAAAAGCTTTTCGGGGAATGGTTGTCTGAATTTCTCAGAATCAAATACCTCCTGCTAGATTCTTTTCTTCCAGCTAGTAAGTATCAATGTCTGCTATGATCTCCCACTGATATCCCTTCTGTGTTCCTGCTTGCTTGACACATTTGTATGTATGTCTTTGTTATGGATACATTTTGTTCCATATATCATGGTAGAGTTCACAATAAACCTCTCTAATATGAATGACAAAATTTGATGAAGTACACTGTGAGTAATGAGGAGGCACTCTGTGAATTCAATAGCAGTTTCTTTATTAGTAGGTTTCATTTTGTCCCAAGTGTGTACCACCTCCAACCTGCCTGAACACCAAGTTAAGGACTGAGCTGTTCTGGCAAATCAAACAACAAGCAAAGTTGATTCCTATGTTAAAATGCAGTACACACAATCAGTCTTGTGTACTTCAGTTATTTTTTTAATAGTCCTAAATGTGCAAAGTACCATTGCCCTTTTGGGTTGTAGCTTGTTCCCGTTCCATAACCATTGCTTCATTATTAACAATTGTTTAAGTAATACTTCCGGATATTTATTATAATTTGTTTAATTATTGTCTTATGGCTTTATGGGGTTTCATTAGAAAAATGTGAGTCCAGACATTCTCATAAGTGATTTATCCATTTCCACATGTCATTGTAGATCCTGTACTCTAAAGGCTGCATTCATAGATATTCTCATTTTCAGATATACTCATAGAATATGGTTTGATTGGGAAGGAATGTATAAAATATCAGGAAGATAAAGTTGTAATATAGCAGCATTAAAAAAGCTTTCATAGATTAGAATATATTCTGGGAAAGTGAGCTATGGATTCAAGACAAAACTATTAATTCAAGTAATTCTACCTGCTGTTTCAGAATCAGAACAATCTCCTACTTTTACATCTGCTTTTAGTAGAGTTCAGCAGGAACTGCACATAAAACCACTTCAATCCAGATAATAAGGTTTCTGAAAGTGTAGAGTATATGATGTGCAATCATCTCAAAAAGGGAAGGAGATGTCCAGGTGAGTGGTGGGTATGTAGAAATCCATCTCTCTTGTTCTTACTGATTTTCTCGCTTTTTCAATTTTTTTCTTTCTGTCAATGTGCATGTTCAGTTGAAAGATTTCTCCATCCTTCTGATGGAAATTTATACCAATTTTAGTGTACATTTGCACCTAAATCTATATGCATTTTGCAACCATTTAAATGTACACCCTTTTTATTATTTCATATAGTTATTTTTCATATAGGTTTTTTCTAAACATGTTGCAAGTCTTCTAAACATATGGATTTCTGATATGATGTGTTTTCAATTGGGATGAGAATCTTACAGCCTTTTTGCTCCTCAAGCAGAATTAAAGTTTTCACTCTTTTATTCCCACAGATCCTACAGAAAAACTCATGGGATTTCTTGGACGTTTTCTGGATCTTTTTTTCTGGAGAAAATCATGAACTCTGCAAAATTATTATGATTCCTGTACACAATGGCATCTTTCTTCCACAATATACACCTGGGAAGGGTGAGGGATATAAACATGATTACAATCCAGCACAGAATTCAATAGAAAGGACATTAAACTGTGCAGACTTTGGTCATTCCCTACATAGAAAGAAGCCCTCCACCACCACCACCACCAAAAACCGCAAACCAAAGTGAGGAAATTAGGGCTGAGCTCTAAGTTTGACAGGAAGCTGAGAAATTTTGTTGATACAGGAGGAGGTCCAGCAGGGAGTCTTGGCACAGCAAGACTCAAAAACTTGCCAAGAATAAGAAATGTTATGTGTATTCATAACTCCCTCAATGTGAGACAAATGGCTGCATTAGCTTTTGCAATCCTATACATACTTACTTGGGAGTTCAGTTTCATTGGACTCAAAGGGAGTTGCAACTGAGTAATACTATGTAAGTCAAATCTAAACTTGAAATATTTAAATACACAGTATTGTCCAAACTGTTCATTACACCAGCTAAGCTGTCAGAAAACTAACACACTCCATTTGAAAAGAAAACTATTATTATTAAGCAGTAAAAGGATGTGGCAGCTTGAAATGAAGTAGTAGAAGTTGTTGTATTTTATTACAAAGTGGTAATTGTCATTTGCAAGACATCCCTATTGGTTTTATTTTCTAGCCACAATTTCACCTTTTATTCTAAGCACAGTAAAACCTCAGATAACACTAAAACTTGGATGCATGTTAAAATCCTAAGGGGTGCATCAGATAACATTAAAGCTCCATAGAGATACATTGTAACTGCACAGGCTTTAGCAGTTGTTATCCAATCCATCCCATAGGATCTTAACGTTATTCGATGCAATACTTAATGTTATGTGATTTTAGCGTTATCCGAGGTAAATGTTATCCAAGGTATTACTGTATTTCTTACTGTTACCTGGAAAATTGTAACCTTTTAAATTTAAGGGAACATTCCACAGGCAGGGTTGAAGCAGGAACCAAAAGACCACATAATGAGCCTCTATCTAAGAAAGGAGCCACAGACAGTAGCTTGTTGCAATTAGAGAAGTTTATTTAGAAAATAAGACAACAAAAGGCATGAGTAAGCATTGGATAGGGAAAGAAAAAAGGAACTGTGAGGCAAATAAATATCTTCCATAACACATGGCCTATATGTTATGGATATTGCCACCACAGGGCAGAACCAGAATAGAAAAGATTTAGCATCAACAAAGGCTGCATGCAACTTTTTTATGTGCATTCAAAAATGGAGAAGGGGCTTTTACAAACACCATTGGTTCAAGGCATCACATGGCAGGGGAATGGATCTGTCCCCACATTTGATTTGCTCAGAAGTGTCCAAATGGGAGAGAAGTCCACCTCTAGATTATGGTTGGTCCAGGATGTCACATGGAGAGCTGGGAGGAGTTTCACGATGATGTCAGCTACAGAGCCATATATGGAGCTTTCCCCAAAACACTATCTTAGAGATCTTCTGAAGGAAGCCCAGCCCAGCCTCCTGTCCATCACCCTTCCTTGCACCACAAGGGCAAACCAGCACTAACAAAGGATTTCCTGTTGATTTATCCAGGGACAAAAGATGTGATGGGGGACAACTCAGAGTACAATCATAAGGTGGTTCCTTCCAGGTGTGACCTTTGTGTTTGACTCATGAAGTCTGGCTTAAGGTGAAAGGTTGTCTTAATTGTTTTTTGAGATAATCGGTTCTGGGAGCTGGCTAGGATGAAGAAGACACCCTTAGAATTGTTCTGCTTTAGAAACCCAAAAAGTACATGTTAATAATAAAAATATTACAGAGCAAGGGGAATATCAAAAAGAACCTTCATTACAGAAAAAGAAAGTTTTTTTTAAAAAAAACCTATCCATTATTTTGCAGGACGTCAGGAACCTCAGTTCCCCCACCCAGTTATGTTAATAGCTAATCTATCTCTGACTCCCAAGGCAATTTACACCTTTGCCTCAAGGTAAACAGGACCCCTGGTTGCACAGATGAATATGGCCTCATGCCCACCTATTTGGTCTGAGAGGAAATAAAAAACCTCTATTTTGAACATTTTAAAGTACATTCAAACATCCAATGTATCACTGCCATGAAATAAACAGCAGCTGGAGAGCTCCATAAATTCACCAAAAAATCAATTCTTGCAGCCATTTTACCTGCAAGTAATCATGGTATAGTGTGGCGTTTGTGAACATGAAAGACCAAATGTGAAGTGAATGGCAAATTAAAATAATGAGAGAAGCATATTTTATTGAAAATAAAAGTATATATAATAATAAAAATATTAATTTCAAAATTAGGGTTACATTACCTAAACTTAGAGGCACCTCTTCCCAACCCTATATATTCTGTTAAGCTAGTGTTAAGTTCCAAATATAAAACCCAGATTTTCTCACAAACAAAATCGGTGGTTATATTGTTATGACAGGTAGTGTGGTGTATTGGTTAGAGTGAAGGAGTACATAGGAGATCTGGGTTCAAAGCTATGCTCAGCCATGGAAGCTCATTAGGGGAATGGGACTGATAAAGCCATTTCAGAAAGCTACTTACTTTAAAAGCCCTGCTAAGGTTGTTCTATGTCAGTTCTGATCTTCACTGATTCAATGGGCTTATACCAGTCATGATTTATTTTAACCATGATGTGGATTATGATTTACATTGAACCTCCTTTGTTGTATTAATCAAGGATTTCTACATTTGTGTGTGTGTGTGTGTAGTTGTGCATAGTAGCAGTAGTACTCAGGACCTGAGTGCTGCATGATGGACTGGGCTCCCATCATCTTTCTCCCCTCCTGTCAACCTAGCAGTTCAAAAGCAAGAAATTGCAAGTAGATAAATAGGGACCACTTCAGTGGGAAAGGTAAAAATGTTCTGTGCGCTCCGGCATCTAGTCATGCTTGCCACATGACCATGGAAATGCTTGCAGATTCAGACAGCACTGGCTCTTTGGCTATAAATGGAGATGAGCCCTGTTCCCTAGAGACCAGACACAACTGGCTTTTGAGCAAAATAGACCTTTACCTTTACTTTAGTTCTGCATTGTCCTGTATATCACTTTGGAATTACTTTTTGTGAAGAGCAGTCCATAAATTGATCAAAATGACTGGTAGCCAAATAAATTGCACTACCATGTGAATGGGAACATTCTGTGTGTAAAAAGTTGGCATAAGTAATCATGCAATGGAATCCATTTAATTAGGTGGTTCTGCTCCATATCAATACAAGAGTCAACTGTTTTGATTGAAAGCCAATTAATGTTTGCAAATCCTTTATTTTTAGATATGAATACAAGTAGCAGAGGTATGATTTGCTGTCTGATAATACCACACCTCAAACTCACTTTCCAACTGTGCACCTTTGTTACCGAACTCAAGTAACTACAGATTCTTCTGCCAAGACAGCAAACTAGAATGCCTAGATATTGCCAACTCTTCTGCTTTCCTCCTAGCCTACTGCAGAGTACTGAAGACCTAAAGAGCTTTCTCTTTTCTGTTTCTCCTTTTTAATATGCTGGTAGTCTAAGAATGATATAGTTACCCAACTCTGCTTTTTCATTTGATTCATGGACCACAAGTTGGCTTCCTTCTTTTACATGAGATAGAACAATATCACTAGACCTTATTTGTTATCATTTATCATCCCCTTTTTTTAAAAAAAAAATGTGTCTTGTTTTGAATCAACAGAGCTGAACAGAATTTTGAAACAAGGCTGGAATCTAGAAGGTAATCACAACTAGGATAGACCCCTTGCATCAGTAGTAATTTGGTGTGTCAGGTTCCACTGATTCATTGGGGCAATTCTACTTGTAATTTACAGATGGATTGGAACCATCAAATGGTACTAACTAAGAGTGAGCTTATGGACTTCCCTTTTTTTACATGCAACAGAGCAATATAACAAGGGGTGAGAATGAGGGAAATAGCATGAATAGATAATGGGAAACTGTGCTGGTCATTGACTGTAATAAAGTGATTGATTGATAATGGGAAAGGTAATAAAAGTAAGATGGGTAAACTAGTACAGAGAAATTTGTGTAATACTAATACCTTCTGAAGGGGTCAGTAATGGAAAAAAGGCAAAGGTTTCCCTTGCTCAAAAGCCAGTCATACCCGACTCTAGGGTTCAGTGCTCATCTCTGTTTTAAAGCCAAAGAGCCAGCGCTGTCTGCTTCTGCAGACATTTCTGTGGGCATGTGGCAGGCATGACTAGACACCAGAGTGCACGGAACACTGTTCACCTTCCCACCGAAGTGGTCCCTATTTACCTACTTGCAATTTCTTGCTTTTGTATTGCTAGGTTGGCAGGAGCTGGGACAAAGATGGGAGCTCAGTTTTCTTTCTTGGCCTCTAATCACAGGCTTTTATATTGAAACAGTAACTATCCAGCCATACGTAAAATGCCAAGGGACTATTAGAGAAAGTGAACAAATTATGAAAGCCTTCTGTGAGCCCCCAATACCCACGACAGAAAATGATGTCAGCAGCGTTTATGCACGCGAAGCCCTTCTGTTCCTTGCGTACTGCTGTAATTTTGTCCGTGTGCATCAAAAGTGATTGGAGAAGTAGCGAAGTCATGTGTTCTCAGAGGCGTCTCCTTGTTGTAGAGTCAGTGTTGCAAGAGTCGGTGTTCTAAGTTTGTCTCCTTCCAATCAGAACAGCGAACACTTCCTAACAAGTGAGAAACCGCTTAAATGCGCTCCTAATTTACTCACGGCCGAAGAAGGCGATCACTAGATGGCAGCAATGCCCCATCTTTCCCGCGGATACCTGTTCGCTGGGGCGCCTTCTCCCTCCCCTCCCCCCCGCGCTCCGGAGAGAGAAACCGCAGCGACTTTAATATCTAAATACAAGCTTATTAAACGAGCTCAGCCCACTTTTGTTCACGGCCCAGGTTAGCTCGATTCTCCAAAACGCAACAAGGAAACAGCTTGGCATTGCATGGTTCCCCCCCACTCTCCTCAGAAAGAGAATTTATCCTAAATTAGTAATTACAACGTTAAAACTCCGCCTCGTCATTAGTTCTATTTCGGTCCTGCGATCCTTTGTGTTTTAATTACCAGCACCGGTAGCACGGGGCATTAATTGCGAAGTGAGGAACGTTCGACCGTATTAAGTGGCTTTAGAGTTGTTGCTTTCACCAGGGAGAAAATTGAGATTTGGGAGATTTTTTTAAAATTAAAAAAAACCCTGCTTTTTGCGGGGTGGTCGCTTTGTTTGTTCATAGTGAAAAAGTTGACACGCTGGATGGGGTCTCTTTTAGGTGCCAGGAATGGCCAACTGTGTCGCTACCACGCTGTACTTTATGCGCCAGGAAGAACTCTGAATGTATAATATTTTTGCGTTAGGTTTGGAAGATGCTGTTTTTTCTCAACACGGACTCGGAAAGGGCCTATTTTAGATATTCTCGGTGAGACTAAAGCATCAGGAATGGAGTGTGGATGTATTCTGCGTATCTGTAACTTGACACTATTTTGCAAGGAGACTGTGGCTCTTTTCATACCCCCAGGAGTAGCTATTTTTACCCTGACCAGAAGCTTAAAATGAATACAAGGTATATATATATATATATATATTTGAAAGGAGGACACCGGCTTGGTTTGCTTCAATAGCGATATGAAAACGTGTCTCTACAGAATATAAATAGCAAAATCAATCCATGCTCATTTGAGAGTACTGTATTTGGCTCGTCGTCAACACACTTTCTAATCACTTTGGGTGGTTTGCTCAGTCTTGCAACAGGCACCCCCCCAACCCCCACGAGGCACAGAGATCGGTTTGTTTGCTTGCTTTTCTTCCCCCGTGTTTCATGAATGACGGCGAAGGGCAGCTGGTTCCAGAAGACCCCAGAAATGCTTTTTCAGTCTGTAGCGTAGTACTCGCGAAGGCTGTTTTAACATGGGGAAGAGATCAGAAGAGAGCCATTTCCAGTGACCCTGATGCAAATGCGCTAATGAGAATGGCCATTCGTTCTAGGGCAACGAGGGAAGTAAGGTGGATGGGAAATGGTTGCGTCTTCCAGTCTAGATCCCCATACACTTTCATCACAAAGTGCCACGATCTCACTTTCAGAACGATCTTTTTGGGGTAATTTCTTTACAAAGTCTCCCTCTCTGGCCATATTATTATTATTATTATTATTATTATTATTATTATTATTATTATTATTATTATTATTATTATTATTATTATTATTATTATTATTAATTTACACTCAGGCCATCACATTGCTTATAGGGAGCCAAACCAGAAGCCACCCGAGCCCCGCGGCTCCCTATCGCTCCTGTCGGAGCGGTGGGCCGCTCGCAAGGTGCCCAGGGGCGCTTCCAACGAGGGAGGGACCCAGGGCCGTAGCCAGGGGGTGACCAGGGTGGGCATCGCCCACCCTCAAACTCCCGGCTGGTTCCCCACCCCACCCCACCCCACACATCTAGAATCCTGGCTACAGCCCTGGAAGGACCCTTGGCTCGGCCAGGCTTCAGGTCTTGACTTTGAGTCCTGAGGTAAAGTCAGAGCCCGGCATTATTCAGCAATGCGCCGTCTGGTTCTGTCCGGCCCGGGAGGAAGCCCTGAGGCCAAGAAGCCCACAAGAAGGAGGGTGGTGGTGGTCCGGTGCCAAACGAACGAACGCGAAAGGTCACGGAGGACCAGAATAGGATGGCGGTGGTCGCGGCCGTCTTCTCGCGCGGGAAAGTACTCGTCAGAGACCCCTGAGGGGCAATATGACAGGAGCGCAGCCGTGAGGGCGACCCAGTGGGCTTCGTGGCGGGACAAGGGTTTCCAACCCGGGCTCGGTCCGGGCTTAAATCCCTCAAGCCACCGTTGCCGGGCTCCCCTTCCCTGCTGGCGGCGGCACCAATTCCCCCTTTTGCCCCCCCCCGCCAAGCCGAAGCGAAGCGGGCGCCCCCCTCTTTTCTTCTCTTCTCTTCTGAGGCGCTCTCGTGGCCGCCTCGGTCCCCCTCTCTGTGGGAAGGGATGGTCGAGTCCGTCGTCCTCGCCACCCGCGCCGCCGCCGGCCGCCTCAGCAGCTCCTTGGGCGGCTAGTGGCTCGCCAGACCGTTGCAACGCGCGCTTTCTCTCTCAGCTTTCGGCTCGTTTTCTTTCTCTCTCTTTCCCCCTCCCTCCCTCCCCTCCCCTCCCCCTTGACAGGACTGCCCCCCCCCTCCACCACCGCCGCCACTCCAACTCCTTCGCCCCTCCTGCAGTTGGCCGTCGTCCGCCTTCGCTTCCTGAAGCTCGGTTTCCCTCAGGCAGCCCGTCGTTCCCGGGTCGCCCTCGACGCCGTCCGCCGTCCTCCTCGCCGCCGCCTCCCATCGTGGGTCTGTCAGTGCCGCCGCTGCCTTTATTACCTGAGAGGCGGAGGAGCCGCGGCGGCGGCAGCAAGCACCGGCCGCGACCATACCGCCGCCGAGGCGCTGGGCTGGGGCTCTCGGCGGCGGCGAAGGCTCGCCCTTGCCGTCTCCCTCCAAGGCGCGCAGCCCCGCAGTGCCTCGCCGGCACTTGAGGCTATGAGGAGAGCCGAGCCGAGCAGCAGCAGCAGCAGCAGCAGCAGCAGCAGCAGCAGCAGCAGCAGTCCTAAGGGAGGCGTCGAATGCGCCTCCGCCTCCCCCTCCTCCTCCTCAGCTGCCACTCGTGGGCCCGGGACCGGCTCCCTCGGCCGGGGCTGCCGTCGTCGGCCCCGCCGCGTTGCCCTCGGGTGATTCTCGGGGGGCCCCGGGGGCGCTTCAGGGCCGGCGCGCGCGCGCCTCTGAGAGAGGGGGCGCCCCGGCCCAAACCTTCTCCTCTGGGGCGAGCTTGTGGGGCGAGGTGGGGGTGCGTGTGGTGATCTTTTTTCGTGTGTGTGTGTGTGGGGGGGGTTGTGACCCCCCTCGCCGCGCATCCCGCCCGTCCGCCTCCGTCACCAGCCTCCTCCTCCTCCTCCTCCTCCTCTTCGCTCGCCGCTGCCGCCTGTTCCGTGGCTTCTCCCGCCTTCTCTCCTTCTCCCTCTCTCTATGTGTGTGGAATAGCTGCAGACATGACTGCACGGAGGCAATTCGGTGCCTGGCTGGTGGCGTTCGGCGCGGGGCTCCTCGCCGCAGCTCAGGGTAAGTGCCCGTGGCGGGTGTGTGTGTGTGTGTGGGGGGGGGGGTTTGGTTTCGTGGCGGGTGGGATTTTTCTCCCTCTCCTTCCCACTGGGAGGAGGGAAGGGGGGCTTCTCCGTGGCCGCTCTGAAAAGAGGGTGGTGGGCTCCTCTGCTGCGCTAGCGTGTCTCTCAGGCAGGCATTTCGGAGAACACACACACACCCCAATATACCCATGTATAGATATGGACACAGACATGACGATCCCGAGCCCATTTGCCCACCACAGAGAGAGAGAGATGGGGAGGGAGAGACACGCCTTTGTGTGGACAGAAGGGCATCTCTCTGGCTCGGTCCTTGAGCTCTCCAAAGAACTCCCCTGGCATTGGCAGAGCCGCCGATCGGCTTGGATCGTGCCCCTCGGGGAGCCCTCGCCACCGCCGCCCCCACCTTCCTTCTCATCCTCTCCACATGAAGGCTGGTGTGTTTAAAGCGGGATATGCTAAAGATAGCTACCCAGGCTGCCAAGTTCCTCTCCTCCTCCTCCCCTTCCTCCTCCTCCTTCCCACTCTCCCACCTCGACGTTCACTAGACCTCTGGTTATCCCAGCTGATGTTGGGCTCCTCAGCTTCCAGCCCACCTGCCTTCTGGTCCCTTCTCCTCCCAGAAGAAGGTGGCTGTGACAATGCCCCCCCTTTTTTTGGCTGACATTCTTGGGCATGTACTTTGTTCCTTGTAAGTTGCAGGGAGCCAGCCAGCAGGGAAGAAGAGGGGGGTGCAGTTTGAGTCATCCTTATGGCATTCTCTTTCTCTCTTTTTCTCTGTTTCCTACAGAGAAGCAAGAGGAGATCTTTGATGCTGAACATAAAAAATGTTTGTGTGCATGCACTTGTTTTTATTCTCTTGCACACAGGCAAGCCACTGCACACACACATGCAAGCACACACATCTAGACACGCACATTCAAGATTCTCCTCCCCCCTCCTTTTTTCTCCTTTTCCAATCCTCTCTCCAGTTTATATTCTTGACTAGCTACCCATCCTTTTCTCCTTGGAGGTGGAATAGAATGTTGCACACTGCTTCTCAATGTTATCTCTAGCACCACAACTTGCCTTATCCCCTTAAACAACAGCATCTTTTCTATTTGTTTTGCCTCCCATTAGCTGAGGCCCTTTTAAAGTTGACTGGGAGGGGTGTTATGGGTACCTGGGTACCAGAGATGCTGTTGCTCCAGGCTGAGAGCACCTGCTGCTTTTTTCAGCCCTGTTTTTCTCCTTAAGATCCTATTGCAGATCTGTGTGTGTGTGTGTGTGTGTGTGTGTGTGTGTGTGTGTGTGTGTGTGTGTGTGTGTGTGTGTGTGTGTGTGTGTGTGTGTGTGTGTGTCAGGGGGAGGAATTATTGCTTTCCATCTTAGCTACATACCCAAATAATGAAGATGTTCCCTGTTTTCTGTCTGTCTTTCCTCCTCTTCTTTTTTCTTGGTTCACTAGTTTTATAGATAATGATGGGAAAACAGGGAGAAAACAAACACTTCAAAGTGACAAAGAATGTTTGTGTCTTACTTCTACCTACCACTAGTATGCATGTGTATACTTCTTATTTGTACCATAATAACACATTGTGAAGTGGTGGGGTCAGTTTGTAGAACAAGTATCTATGGAGTTCTCCATCTTTCCTTCTTTGGTTTTCCTGGATTACTTTGATCACTAGACAGAGATTAGGGTAAGAGATGAGTTAGAATTTTTTCTTTTCTGATTCTGCTGCTTGGTCATATGTGATCTAGGGGCAGAAGCATGTTGTTTGTGTGCTTCATAGCCCTGATGGTCCTCCCTTCAACACTAGCACCAACACCCTGCCTTCCTTCCAGCTGCTGCAGGTGACAAAGTGATGCCTGGCTCCTTGCTGCCTCTGATCTCATTTTACTCACTATGAATAAAGAACAGAGCAATAGAAACCTCTCTGACATACAGTATTTAGAAATGGTGCTGAAAGACCAGCTCCTATAAAGAGGCAGAGGCTTGCCTTTGCAACCTTCTTTTATATATACCCACACATTTCTCTGTATATTTCTCTTGGAACATAGATGATGAAAGGCTTTGGTCCTTTGAGCCTGCTGTAGCCAGAAAGGTCTCCCTGCTTCATGCCACTTCCCTGAAAGTTTCTGATATTCTTATCACCCTCCTCTGTCTTAGCTGGGAGATTTTTCCCTCCCCTTTCTTTTCCTAACTACTGATCCAAGTTAGCTAGGGTTTTGCTTTCCCTGGCAGTGATGCTGCTTAATAACCCCAACACATGGTGTGCATGTGTGTGTGTCCTTGTCCTTGTGTGTGTCTTCATTCTCTTGCCTCTGGATTGGAGTGTCATGATGGGGTAGTTAGGAGCTGCCTGTAGCCAAGAGCATTCCCAGCTTCAAAGGAACTGACTCTGGGGCAAAGGATCCATTTGCCAGGAATGGATGTACAAACAATGGCAATCTAACAGATGCATGCTATAGCATCAAGACAAATAATACTTTCTCGAGAGCGAGGAGAAGTGTGGAAAGTAGAATGGGGATAAGTTGCTATCAATAATATTGCTGTTTGAGTTATAGCTGAGAACTTAGTTTTTTTACTCCTTTGTTATATATGCCATCCCCAGTTCTTAACATGCATCATTTAATCTTTTTCTTTTCAAGGCTTACAAGATGTTCACACCTCTGAAAACAGGTTCCATGCTTATAATAGCAGTGATGTAATGCATTTGCCTCTCATACAAATGGGCTTTGACATGATCCTTTGGGCAGTACCTCCGGTGGCAATGGTACGAGGCTTCAGAAGAGTAATTCACCTAGGCATCTTTTCAGAATAGAAGACGCAGACTAAAATCAGATGTAGCACTCGGGCCAGACAAGAGGAGGAAGAGGAGGAGAATCCACAGAGGCATTTGACTTTTCCTACTTCATCCTTTTATAAACCAAAGCAGAAAGCATTGGCATCTTTATTCAGCAAAATGTAAAGCTAAATTTGAAATTAGGTATATAGCTTAAATAAAGAGAGGCTGACTGAAAAATAGCTAATCATGCAGCAATTTATCATCCTTAGTTTTCCAAGCACATAAAATCTTAATTAATGGATACTAGGAACCCTTTCTTTTTAATTGTCCTGTAGAAAAGAATTAATTTTTGTTTTGTAATTAACAAGGATTCTAAAGTGGAAACCCATTGAGGGGTGTGTATGGTATCTTTCTGTGTTGTTATTTGTGTGTGTGTGAGGGGGGGGGGGTCAGAGAAGGAGAAAGGATTTAATGTTCCATTCATTTTCCCTTGTGAGATAGGTATATTTATCACATTGATTTATCAGTATCTGTGTGGGTCAAAAATCCATATTTTCAACAGCCTGCATAACATGATCCTAAATAAAACAATATAGGAAGGACTGGTGGGTATACTATTACACTTATGCTTTTCATTTTCCTTTACTTAAAAATCAAATCTCATAGGCATTAGTGCTTACCCTGTTCGTCTCCCTTCAGTAACTCCCTCAAAGACCAACCAGAATAGAACCACATATGGTGTAATCCTAAGCATATATTTACTTGGAAGTAATTCTTGTTGAGCTCAGATGGATTTACCTCTGAGTAAATATGGTTAGAATAGGGTTATAAGACTTATTATCCAATTACACTAGCTCTGAAGCTTCTCTTTGCTTATTTTCCTGTCACCAGTCCCTATCCATTTGAAATGTACACATACTCTCTTTTCTAACAGCCAGAATTCATGGAGGCCTACATGGCTTCATCTCATTTATTTAAAAGAAAATCAGTAGGAAAAAGTAGACCCTCCTCTTTGTAACATCACCACTGTCACAGTGTAACAAGATATACGCTGGAGAAGGAAAGATTAAGGTTACTTTTGCACAGCTTTTCTTCTGGTAATTAATAAGGCTCATAATATGTGAAAGAAGCTGCTATATAGGATATGATGTGAAATGAAGGAGTAGATGTTTCTCATGCTTTATAAAATAGGTGAAAAGACATTTACTGTATTCCCACAATTCTCTCTCTCTCTCTCTCTTTTTGAAAGTGAATGTTGACTGAAAAGTGGACTATGCTATGCAAGTTAGAGGAGTATGTTCCATTTCATATGAAGGAAGGGGGACCACACAGCAGTTCAACTACACATAACAAGAACATTGTCTCAACCATCTTTTGGCTGCTTAATGTCCATGCTACAGAGACTAGCAAGGAGCACCCACCATTTGCTCAGGGCCCAATGCCTGAGATAAAACCTTACATTTCCTCTGCACATTCATACTGAGAGGTTTTAGTTAAGCCAATGGCCTGATTTTAGGAACATTGTCACATGCTTCCTGCACTGGTCCCCAGGTGGGTTATGAAAGTTGAGGTGACAAAGGAGTAAAGGAAAAGAGAGCACATTGTTTTGTATCACAGACCAGTGACTTGCAATGTTCAGGTGGCTTTTTCACAAATGAACAATTAAAGAATTGCTTCTATAAACATAACTATAACTGTGTAGTTTGTTTGGGAATGAAAATACCCTCTGCAGTTACTGTTATATAAAGTGTGCTTTCTTCTGTACTGACTGTGGGTGTATTTACCCAACAGTCCTAACTGGTTTAGTAGTTATTTTCTGTGTTTGTAAAGGACCTTGCAATCATGAATCCTAAGACAAAAGTACAACTCCATCCAAAAAATTTGTAGAAGGCTTTATTTATTTAAACCAAAATGGGTATATATAGTGTTTTGCAAGGAACATGTGTGACAGATATCTACCTCAAAGGGAGTGTACAGTAAAATTTTAAAAGTAGAAGAATATACCAGAAGAAGGAGAAATGATCAAAGAGGTAAACAGGAAGAATGTGTGATTTACAGAATAAAATCTCGTATAATATTGTGTAACATCTGCTTCAGTTTGCAATGTAGATACAGATCCAAATTGCAACATGATGTTCAGAATAATATTTAGGTGTTAATTTTAAGCAATCATGTATGACAGCTGTCCTGATTTTCATATTGTTTTACCATGTTATATATCTTTTTCATGCACTTGTGTTCAACACAGGAAGTTTATATGCCACTGATGATGGTATTGAACCCACCCTATCCTGTTCTACAATCTCCTACTTCAGCAAATGATCTGTTATTTGCTGACATAGGTTCAGGTCATAAGCTTTAGTAAAAGAAAAACAAACAAACAAAACACTGCCAATAAATATACAAAAAATATACAAAAATTTATGAACTCATAATGCATTGTGAGCAACATGACTGCTTTGCAAGTATCACTAGGAGCCACTTGGTGGAAATAACTATAAACATTCTTGTTCCATTTATCTAAAGTTCTCTCTTCTGTTCACCCAGAAGTGGTTTCATGAGAAGAAGGCAGGAAAGTTACAACTGTAATAGAAGAGTAAAATAATTATTTGCATATGTGAAACCCAAATATAATGCAAAAACAGATATTTAAAGAAAAACATTTTTAGTTGGAAAAATAACTACTGGAATAAATAAGAACAAAAGCAATAACATCAAATAACCATTAGGCAGTGTTTTATGGGTTTTTTAGCAACACTTTTCACTCAGTAAGGCTAAAATACCCTTCTAAAAAAAGATGCATGCAGTTGAACATGGTAACCACATAAAATAGTATAAAGTATTTCATATTTAATCAATAACACAGGTTCCCTCTATTGCTTGAAAAGGTTGTATATAACCATGAATGTATTTTATACATAACCATGATGTGATTGCTTTAGTAGTCTCCAACAGAATACAAAAATTTTATTTTTATATGATACTCAACCAAGTTGCAAATAGATAAAAATGAGAAAAGGCGAAAGTAAATACCCTTCTTCAGCCAAGAGCCATGGAAAAAACTGGAAGCAACATGCATATGCTGTAGCTTAAGATTTTACTTGTAAACTGTGCTTTTTAACATACCCTCTTCTTGCTGTTATCACCTTGTCAAAATAATTACTACAACTATAAGAGCTAAAGGTTCCCCACTATGCTAAATGCCTACTTGTATATATGGGTGGGAAAGGCTCCATGCATGTTTTTTTCTATTGCTTTTAGAATAGTGATTCTCATCCTGCAACACTCTTTTTAAAAATGTGGTTCAAATAAGTACAGAGGAAATGAGGAAGGAGAGGAAAGCCTCATTTCTATTGCAGTTTTGGTCTGGAACTGCCAAATCAAAACCCACTGTGGAGTGTATAGCAGTAATAGAAAGCACTCATCAGACGATTCATGCTGTCAAGCAGCAGCAACAGTAGAAAAAGAAATGAAAACAAAACAAGTAAGTTCCTGTGTATAAGTGTTTCCACTTTTCTTCTATTTAAACATTTTGCTGAAAACAAGAACAACAAAAACTCAATCCCGATCTTCAATATTCAGTTGCTTTTCAGTTTTTGAGAGTCAGTCTGGCCAGGTAATCCTGCTATGGCAATCAAGTAGACCATACTGCCGACACCTCAACATTGAGTGTCAGGTGGTGGTTAACTAACCTGACAACCTTGAAGACTAATGGTATTGGGTGGCAAAGTCCACAGGGAAAGGTGATGGTCCCCAAGTTGATTAAATCCCACTTGAATCCATCTTGATGAAGGGTAGCAGCTTCTTCAATACTGGCCTGGGGCTGAGGAGGACTTTTTGTGCCAAAAGGGCTCAAGACCAGAAATTGACTCATGGAACTGGATCAGTGGTATGGGTGTCACACTGCGATGTGGAAGGTGGATAGAAGGCTACTGCATTATATTCTCAGGACAGTCTTCATGGTACAGGTACACAAAAAGAACCTCCTCAAAGATGGTGTTATTTTTGAACCACAATCAGGCATGCCCTGGTAATGGTAACCTTGTATTGCCAGCTAATCTTTCTCACACTAGGTCAGGCCAAAGGAACTGTAGAATGGACTCACCAAAGGTACCTTCATTTTGGCAGTTTCACATCTGGCCTAAACATAGAAGGAGAAATGTTTGAAAACCTATTGCTTAGTATCAAATCACAACTAGGGCAATATCTATTTAAATCACGGAAATGTGACTTATCTAGTCCTCACTGATTCAATGGGCCTTCTGTAGTTGTGATATACTACACTAAGCAACAGAATTTCAGATAGTGCTTCTGAATGCAGAATAGGCGTGGAATATAAATTTGAAAAATTTCCCCCTATTTTTTCTGCCTGGAAAGGACTAAGAACTGGATTCCAAATACTACTGGAGAGATGCTTCTCTCTCCCTCTCTCCCTCTTTCCCTCTCCCTCTCAATATACCTTTCTGCTATTTTAATATTGTTGTTTACTGCATTTGATGTTTCATTGATTTTACTTGTTGGTATAGTTTTTGCCATTTTTGTACACTGTTTCAAGCGTTGATATGGATACATAAATAAAGTTACCTATATCTGTGCTTATGAAATAACAGAATATACAATATGTGTATTGTATGTGATTTTGTGAACAGTATATGAAAAACTTCCTTGAATTATCCTTGAGGTGATTGTGTTCACCTGCAATTTCAGCATATGCATGTAGATAAAACTTGAAGCATGATAGAAGACCAACACTAATTTGCATAATAAAATAGAGCAATGTACTGCCAATAACAAATGTTCTTTCAAGCATTATCTTGTGCAATTTGGAAAAGAGTAAAAACAGAGTAGCCATTATGTGTAACTGGAAGTCACGTACAGCTTAGGAACAAAACTAGATCTCATCTATTTCATATTTATAATCATTAATGGGAAAGTCTCTTGACTAATAAGAATATTGCTAATAGTTCGCTTTCAGTGAGGTAGATGCACAAAACCAGTTTCTTGCTATGTTAGGAGTAGAGATATAATAATTAAAAGTAATTATCTACAATTAAGCAACTATCAAGCATTTTTGATATCTGTTTATATTTAAAACTAGGTTGTAGCTTAAATAGATTAACTTCCTTGGATGCAAATTAAATGGTGTTGTGTTGTTTTAAAATTATTAATAATACAGATGTATGTTAACAAGGCATGTCATATGGTGGTGCCTGGAGCAACCATGGGGATATGCCTCACTTTCAAATTTGTTGGTGAGGGTAGGTGGGTATCCATTTGGTTATGAGTCATCTATGCTCAAAATTCTTCATTGTGAAGTTGTGATGTTCAGCAACAATAGTCTGGGGTACACAGAGTGAAGAACAAACAAAATATATCAACTGGATTTTCTGACTCTGTCTAAAAAATTATTATTAGTAATTAGTAAAAAGCCATGGACTGTGGTAATTATACATGTTTATTAATGATATATAAAATTGATTAAAACCAAAGAATTTGAAAAGGAGCCAGCATTACAAGCAAGGTAAGGAGGGAAGGAAGATCCTTCTGAAGGAAGGAAGGATGTGATTTTCACATAGATATTTGAAGGGAAAGGGATTAGAAGAGAAACTATGCCTTTTTGGAGGCAATACAGATAATTTTGTCTCAGAAGAAATTAGGAGTCTATGTTTAATCATCATTTAATTATTACAATGTGTACATTTCTCCCTTTATCACAAGATTAGAGGGTAGGGTACAAACAAGAAACAAATTACAACCAAGTAAGACATTTTACAACATTCAGAACAATGTAAGATCATTTAAATCTGTATACTTGAAGCTCTACAATCTACTCAAGCCAAGTTCCATCAACGCCAAAGGCTTTGGCATATTTTAGCCTGGCCCAAATCAATGTGAGCTGTGTCTTTAGTAATAAAATATTAAATAGCTGGTATGCCAGCAGGGGAGGTAGAAATAAATACTGCTAAATCCTTTGTCTTTATCTGAGCAATGCTTGTCAATCTGAGGGCCATCCTTAGAATGGAGCTGTTCAAATTACTGAAATAAGAGAAATCTTACAGATTCTTGGATCCTCACATGCCATTAAGTTTTCTCAGGCAGAAGCTTGAGGGGTTATGTGAAGCTTTGACCCCTTGAAGTCATGAGTGCCACACTGTTGCCCTCCAAATGTTCTTGTATTGCAGCTTCCATTAGCAAGAATAGCCGGTGGTGAGGAATCACAGGAGATGACATTCAACAGTATCCCTAGGCCTTCAACTACTAAGCCAAATGTGAAATAATTTTTAAAAATGAAGTTGAAAAATGAGAGGAAAGGAAGAGAGGAAAGGAAATAAGGCAGAGTAAAACAGAACTCTTATAAACCTTGGAATTAAAAACTAGAACAAAATAAGCAAAAGTAAAGAATTTGTGGGTGGTACTGTTGATGTTGTAGATAGATAACAGTTTTATGAGTAATGTAGAAGTGTTGTGCTGGATGGATAAAGAACAAGAAATGTTTAAGACCATTAAGCAAAGAAAGCTCCGATACCTTGGACATATCATGAGGAACAACATAAAGTATAGAATACTCCAACTCACTCTACAAGGAAAGATCCCTGGGAAGAGAGGCCCTGGATGTAGATGGACTTAATGGGTGAAGAACCTGAGAGACTGATATGGCATTTCTTCAGAAGAACTGTTCTGAGGAGTTAAGAACAGGAAGACTATTGCCATGATGACAGCCAATATCTAGAATGGATACGGCACCTGAAGAAAAAGAGCCGCTGTTTTATACAAAAGGAGTAATTAGAGCATTAGATGAGTACATACCTTTGATAAAGTTCCTTAACCTTTATTGGTACTAATGGACACTGAAATATTATCATGCAATTCTACTGACATCCTCTGGGCTCTCCTACTGCAACCTTAGTACATTACTTGGTATAACCCATTGTCTGCAGCCTTTGATTTTTTAAAATTTTATCTTACTGAACTATGGAAAATTTATTAGTGATGTTTCCCTATCACTGCTAAATCCTTACTTCCCTTATTTCTTTTGTTGAGGTTTCCTGGGTCTTGCAATTGTTTCCTTATTTGAGGTTTGTGCTCTTGTGGTGGTTGAGGCTCTTTGCACTCTGAGCCATCAGAGCACTTTTAGTGCCAGCTTCTTTAACTTAGAGGTTTTTCCCAATGCCTCATCAACTCACTAAAAACCTGACCTGATCCTATGGGTTGGGGAATAATTTCTTCCCAAAGCTTCAAATATAATGTGATTATATCTCAGGCATGTCAAATATTTGATCAATTCACCAATTTAAGCAAATTGGAAAGAGAAAGGGAGAGTGCTGTTCCTCACAGTCATATCAACATCCCTCATTGTAACTAGATATTAAAAAGTTGAGTATTGCATTGGGAAGTGATAAAGGATACTAATTAACTACCACCACATTATTATTTGGGTTCAAACTAGAGTAGGTTGGGCAATGTCTGGTCCTCAAGATATTGTCCACTGCAATCTTTATGATCCTTCACCTTTGTTCTGTTAGGTCAGTGGTGCCCAAACTAAGGCCTGGGGGCCGGGTGCAGCCCCCGGTCCCCGGGCCTTAGTGACCAGCTCCCTGAGCCACATGATCAGCCCATGGCCCATAAAGTTTGGGCACCCCTGTGTTCGGTTGTTGGCTGGTGGAAGTTGTCATCCAACAATATCTGGAGAGCCACAATTTAGCCATTCCAATCTAGATGGAACTTTAAACATTAACAATTTACAGAAAATATCTGCAAAATGTTTGTATATTCAGTTACAAGTTAATTGCTATTACTCAATAACAATATTAAAATATCACTATTGTAAATTTCCTATTAAACGATGAATGTTTTGATAATGTTCCAGAGAATTACAGGAGATGATAAAAAGAAGGATAGTGCTGAGAATATTTTAACCTAATCCATTTACCTGGAAATAAGTCTCACTGAATTCATTGAGCTTGCTTCTGTAGAAGCTCAGGACTGAAGGGTATGTAAAAAAAATGTAGGGACATAAAGGCTGCTTTACATGAATCAGACCAATGGTTCGTTTCACTAGGGATTTCCAGCTATGATCTGCAACAGTTCTCCAGAATTTCAGGCAGGACTGGCAGAGCAAACTTACAAGTCAGAAAAAGAGTGAAAGAGGAAATGAATAAGACAATTCACTTATGACAGCTGTGACTTTTCTGCATAAACTATCCTTTTGCTTTTTAAAATATTTACTTACTGACAGCATTTTTATCTGCTCCCTGACACGAAAAGATTCTCACAGCTACTTATGCACAGTCTGCAGTTGAAGTAGTATAGGGATATTAGTGTTAGAGTTGGAGGGAAGATAATATACTGCTTCTAATTTATTTATCACATTTCTAGATCACAAAAATTTCCATGCTCTATAGTTGATTCACAAGGTTTGAGTGCATTAAAGATTGCTGTAAATTACAAGTTTTTTATTGTTAGTTGAAAATGAATACATCTTAAAAGGTTTATAGGACAATAACTCACCAGGTATAAAAAAGGTGTGGATCATCTCTCATCATCGGTAGTCACAGAATTTTCCCACCAATTTCTGCAACAGTTTTTTATTCAAGTCAGATAACTTTATAATTAGGAAGCAAATGGTTTTGTATGTTATTGATCTTGCTTATTGCACAATTGGTTGGATCTCATGATAGTATTCTGTACACACAGTAGAACTGACACTAAACAGAAAGAACTGTAAGGTTGGAAGGGGTACCTAATTGTCATTTAATCAATTTCCTGCCAATTCACTAGCCAGCAGAGGTGTTGCTTTCCCCTGCCACTGTTTAATCCAAGTCTCTGCCTTGTTTTTTTTGTGTGAAAAACAGAAAATAGTTTAGCTGTTCTGAAATAGGAACCTGTGATATATTGTGCCTAAATCCAATCCATGGATCTAGAATATACACTGAGTTTGATGAAATGGGTTGAAAATCTTGTAGTGTTACATCAGTATTTAAAGAAAACTCTAATTGACGTGAACAGATATGACTTTCTCAGTCAGGGAGCTGCATAGACATTTTTATGGGCTAGAAAGTGAAATTTAGTTTACCTTAGTGCAAGAATCCAACAGCAGCAGCCATCTTTGTTGATCGGGTATCCCTACAATAATCACTGCTAGTACTCAGGTAAAAGACAGGATACAGAGAGTCTAGCATTAAAGGAGGTTACTATTGCATAGCAAGACAGGAGAAAATTGCAAAGAGATCATTACTAGGCTAGAGATTGTTTAAATGGGGAATCAGAAACTTTAATACTCAGGATCAAAACTGGTCTATCACATAAATCTAGCAATATTACTTTGTTCTTCCTGTTGCCATCTCAAAAGAATGGGGCTTTGGGCCAAGGGATAATGGTTGTAGCTGTACAACTAGCTGGCAGTCTTCTTTGAGGGCAAAATGTGGTTTTCATGCCAACTTCAATCCCCTCTTCATGGTAGCCTTCCAATAAATCTAGAAGCTATTCAAAAGAAAAATATTCTTTGCTTTGAAATTACATGTATACAAGTACAGATACGATAGAGTGCTTTTATAGATCCTTTATACACTAGATGTGAATCAAGTCTCAATTTTAAATAAAACCATGTCAGGAAGCATTTGCAGCCTGGCACGATGTTGATTTTTGGAACTATGCCATGTAAATTGTATTTCCTGAAGGTAGACATTTAGGCTGAGAACCTAAAGTCCACAGAACCAAAAAACATTCTTCTTCCCCTTAATGAGTTTTGGGCCCTTTTTTGCAACCACTCAACCCAACTACAAAATAATTATGGCAAAAATATGAATATATGCTTGAACCGAACGTTGCTGCTGACAAAGTATCAAATTAATATTTGACACTTTGGAATGGACAGAGTGCATTCTATATATAAAACAGTATTAGGAAACTGCTGACCAACTTGAAATATATCATTTGCTTCCTGTGGTGTTCACTGGCACCTGATTTGTTTGATTTGAAGAGAGATTAACCTTTAATTGCTTTCTTTAGTAACATTTAGTAAACAGGCTGATAGAATGGAGATGATCTGTGCAAACAGGAAAGATTTCCTGAACTCAGGTTTCCATGGCAATTGAATTTTTTTCCTGTCAACACTTGCAAGATGTAAGTCCTCTTCTCCATAAAAGCAAGGCTGAACTGAAAATTTTAACATTTTAGAGTGATTCAAAATACTCCTAAAATGAAGGTTTTCTGACATAGGCACCTCATAAATATAATATAACATTACAATACTTTTTTATTATTTGAAGTCAGAACAACTCTGTAACAAGCTACACTTTCCCATTGTGCAGTTGTAAACAATCAAGGATCCATCCCGTGGATCTGTCTAAATCCGAGTCTAACACAAATTCTAGATCACTAAATGAACAATGTTACATTTTATTATCCCAGTAACAAAACAGTTAAAGATTCTAACTCATGACATTATATTTAAACTATCTGGTTATTTCTTTTTTAAAAAAATCTGAAGTAATAATTACTGTAAAACTGATAGTCAAACATAGAAATATAATTTTTATCTCAATAATATTTTATCTTGCTGCTTTCTGCTCTGAGGGAATTACACTGCAAAAGGATTATGGAACAAAAGAAGACTAATCATTTTATTTCTTTTACAATTCCATTTCAGTAAAATCTTATTGTCAAAAGAACATAGAAAAAGCTATTTAGTCTGGGTATTTAAATAACTGTAAGGTGCTTCATACCTAAAGCAACAAGTATATGATTTAACCAAAATTTTTCTTCCAGTTTCGTATAAGCACATATATACCTTCTAGTTGCTTTGAATATAAATTGCATAATTTGATTTTTAAAAAAATGCCTTATAAAGAAATAAGTTAGCATTTAAATCCATATCTACAAGGATGAAATATTTTAATGCTTTAGATTTAGAATCACATGTGGTTGCATAGAACTGTTGAAGAGTAGTGTAGCTGTTTTGCAGTATTGTCACATGAAAAAATAATGATGGTGAAACTAATAATCACGGATGTATTTGTGTGACTCGGCACTCCTGTTAATAAGTCCTGTTCATCCAAAGAAGCACTAAACAAGTCTCAGAGATGGAAAGAGCCATAACCAGTAATTTTGGCAGCTGGGGAAACCAGCACCATCTCCCATCTTTCTTCCTTGATGCATGGGCCTGAAGTCCTCAAAGAAATGGAAGAGAAAAATGTGATTGCCCTGCCACAAGAAGAAAGAGAAGGTTCATGATTTTGGTGCCCTCTAAATTTGGATGTTCTGGGGCAAAACTCAGCTGTTCCATTCTTGTTACAGTCCTGAGAATGGAAACATCTGACTTAGATGTTGTGACTTATTCAAAACCAGTGATGCATCTCCAGAAATAATTCAGCATAAATTTTATTTTCTTGTGATTATCTCAATATTAAAATAAAATGTATTTATTATATTGGGTTGTATATTTTAATAAAAGAGGAACTGAAATTGTTTATGAGAATGTCAGTATAATCAGTTGTGTACATTCATGAAGAAGTCCCTTCTGTCCAGTGCAGGATGTCTGCTTTGCCTGTTTTTTTTAGAAGTGAAACAATTTTAGGTGAACTAAGCACACTTAATTTTCAGATATCTAAGCAGAATATTGGTGGAAGACAACAGTAGGAGAAACAACAGCAATCTACAGCCAGAAACAGTGTTTGATTCCTTACTAGTTTATCAATCAATCCATAAAACAATCAATCAATCTTTATTATGGCCCAAGACCAGCATAGTGCAGCAAAAGGAACAGAAGCTAAAATGAAGGTACTTTAAAAATATCAAGAGAAGAAGTTAAAATGAGGGTGCTTTAAAAAGAACAGTTCTGCTCAGAGTTAGGGAGAAGTAAAATTAGGACATAAGATCAATAGTGTTACAGCTATTACTAAACCTATGCTGTAGCACTAGTAGTTTATTTAGCTGAAGGACCTGCCAGGATTGTTCTTGTGATCTTACACACTGTGGTGCAGAACATGGCAGTGTTGTGGGTCAAGGTGGGCCTTTCATCCTATAGCAGCCAGTGGGTATATGTGCTGTTTGACCAGCCAGGATAGTTGCAGAGCAGCAGAAATATGAACTTGTTCTGGATATCTCTATAAAAAGGGCAGATGCAGAGAACGTGTCCTATGGTTTCAATTTCTACAGTGTCACAGGAGCGTAATCTCTCTGACACTGGTGTCCTTTAGAACTGTCCCCTGAGAACCACAGAAGGGAGAGCATGACAGCGGACTAACGTAAATGCCTTCCAATGACTTGGTGTCTCAAGTTGGAGTAGGTACGGGGCCGTGGCAACAATGTGTCTCCAAGACTCTGGAGCCAGGAAGGTAGGGACTCTAGCTAGGTTCTTGCTTTTCCATGTCTAGTAGTCTAGTTTATCTGCAGAACAGCACCAGGATAATTTAATGAGAAGGAAATGCATAGTATAAAGATCATCAGGAGAAAATGGTTAAGTTCTAGATTTTACAAACCAAGGAGGAAGGACTTGCCAAGTAACTGTCATTTTTTCAGCCTCTCTGTTTGTTTGTTTTTAAAAAAACCCACACCTTTAGTTCATCCTTTCAGTCACCCTTAAAGGTACAAGGATTATAGTTACACCCTTAGAAGAATGATTGTTTCTTGCTCTTTCTATTAGGCTCACATATATATTTGTGTGAATAACATTTATCTGGAAGAGTGAATCCTTCAAAGTGATGCTTGCAAAGAAGGCCATGCAGAAGTTCAATTACCACAGCTGATTAGCACCTAGATTGTCCTGGGATTCAAGAATCACTTTCAGTGTTAGGGCTTAGTAACAGCTGACTATGTTAGATATTTCTGCAAACATAGAAGATGCACACCTGACAGTCCCTATTGTAGACAATAGGATGTCTTTGCCCCTTTACACCTGGCTGAGCTCCCATTCAGAAAAAAGGAACCCATACCCTCTTTGCCAAAAATTGATCTAGTTCAATAGATTATTAACAATTTAAACATTACAGACAGAGGGCTCCTTGATCTTGACTGGGGTGAGTTGAAAAGGATTAAACTCCTTATTCCTATGTTTAGACCCATAACTGAATGGGATCCACAGTGTTTACCTTTCAGTACTACATTTTCACAATAATTTGTTATTTGGCTAAGCAAAGCAATCACACTTATATACCACTTCATAGCACTTAGTTCACTCTCTGGGCAGTTCAGAGTTAATTAGTATTCGCGTCCCCATCCCCACATGCTGGGTACTAATTTACTGACATTGGAAGGATGGAAGACTGAGTCAACCTTAAGCCCTGGTCAGGACCAAACTCACAACCTTTAACCACTGTACCACCAAGGCTAAGATAATTGTCTTTGTAGAATTTTTTTCTACACTTTGTAATAGCAGTTAGAGATGTGACTTTCAGATTAATCTGAATGGTAAAAATTACAAAAGAAGTATTTTCTTTCATTTTAGGGCCTTTACAATAGACACCTCTGAAATATGGTAGATTCTGAAAGAAAGGGTAATGAAACTATCAAATTTCATTCAGCGTTCCTAATTTGAAAGGTCAGATGTCTAGTGAATGGTGATGATGACATCTGAGGAATCTGATGAGGGTTCTCCTTCTCATCTGTACTGTTTCCTGATGCTGATGCTGACTTAATGTGATGTAAAGTACCAGATGAAGTTTGTTTCTCAGGCTTGTTGTGATGCCTGCTTTTGAATTACAGTATATGATTGTCTGTTTTCTTGAACTTGATTTTTTTGGAGTAGTTTTAAGGTTCTGTAGGATTTATATTGGTCCAGAACAAGAAATCTGAATGAAGAAAACTGAAATGAAAGTGAACAGAACAATCAAGCTCTTCTGTCTTTACTGAAAGTCTTATTACATGAAAGGATCTGAAAATAAAAGAGGAATCTATTAAAACACCCCAAAAGGAAAGAACTGGAAAGTTTCCCCTGTATATATTCTTACTAGCTAGGGGTTTGACCACTAGATGAAGGACTAGGAACCATGATTTCCAGGAGAGACCACAGTATCTTGGAAGAACACGATCACTCCTTTTATTGGCATTAGAGATTATATGGAGGCCAGTGAGGAAGAAACATTTTTTCCTAACAGACGGGCCCTTATGGTAGATATAGAGCTCTCCCAGCAACTTTATATTCTATATTTCATGACTACATCTTATATTACCCTCACCTCATGTTTGTCTTAATGTCCTATAATTGTCAGGTTAGATAAATTTCTGCATACAATAGTCTAGTACAAAGTGCTGACAAAACTTCAGAAAGCATCTTAGTAGTTCAAGTATTTACTACTGAGACTGTTCATTTAGAGTTAGTGGCTGTTCTCTGGCTGCTTCCCAAAATGCTTTTTCAGAAAGTAACAATGGAAAGTGGAGTAAGATTGGGATTTATATAGTGAAAATTTGCTTTTTGTTTACTTATTGTGTTTACAATGAACCTTTAGCCCTTGTAGATAAAAACTGAAAGCTGTTTCAGATTTTGCAGACTGAGAAACAGGATCATTCAGTAGAAATCATAGAATTAGGCCAATTGCCTACCTCAAAAAACAAACAAACTCAACCCTCACATGGCTCACAGCTGTGTGTTTCTCTTTCCCCCATAACTGTGAGGCTTTCTAAACTAAACTAAAAATTAAATAAAAAGCAGTCTTAGGTAGAGGGTGATCAGATATGATTTTCTGATCAAAGTGCAAACCTCCATTGCTTTTCCCTTCAGACATGGAGGGAAAAGATACAGATGCTCTGTATCTTGTTCCATGTGGAGAGGACATAAATCTGACAGAGGCCCATGTTTTGTTGGAGAAATGTCCCATTAAAAGCTTAAGCAGCTGTTCTGTTGTTACTCTTCTACTCTTGATTGCTGGCACCCAGGACTGATTTTCTTTAAGTGTAATTTGCCATTGTTTCCTTGGGTTTTTCATATTATAGTTGTTCTTCTTCTTAACAATTTTGTCAGGGTTATTTTTTGTTTCTAAATGATTTGCCAGCAAAGCAGCTTCTGCCATAAGCTTCAGCAGCCTACCTGTATTGTACATTTTCAGCCCATTTTCTGGCTCCAACATATTTTCATAAGGTTTTCACCAAAATAGCTGACCAATTCACGTGATATATTATCTTCCAGGCATATGAATATACTAAAAAATAAACTGTATGTAAACACTGCATGTCTCAATAGAAAAAAACCCATTAGCTTTTATAATAAATACTAGCAAGCTACAAGTTATTTGCTTCATGTACTGGGACATTTAAAATCAAAAATAGCATACTCAAAATTAAGCTACTCTGAGTTCAATGGTTCTGAATTGAGTGAAACTTATTCTCAAGTAGGGAGAATGCCATATCTTAGCACAGGGGGTATCAGCCTTTTCAGGTGCGGGCCGGGCCACGCCCCTCCCCCAACAGCTGAGCGGGTCAGACTGGTGGTTCTCCCCACCATAAACACTGCTGTAAAGTGTATCCACAGCTGTCATAAACAAACAAACCTAACCCTCATGTGGCTCACAGTTGTGTGTTTCTCTTTTCCCCATAACTGTTTATGACAGCTGCGGACTCATTTATGGCTGTAGTAAGCATGTTTACGATGGCCGTGGACTCATTTATGGGTCTCTTCCCCTAAGTCTTTTTTTGGTGCGGTTAAAGCCAAACCAAGCTCTACTTCCTTGGAATATGTTATATTTTGTGCTAGTAACAAAATTAATTTTGTTTTCTAAAGTTTGATTACCTACTAAGCCAAGGTGGTATTATATGTAAGTGGGGAGTGGGGGGGGGGAGCTAGTGGGATGGAAAGTGAGATGTTGTTTTAAATGGTTTTAAATTGTTTTTAGAGTTTTAATTGTGTGTTGTATGTTTGTTGAGAGGTTGTAATCCGCCCTGAGTCGCCTGTGCAAGTAGGGCAGACTATAAATTCAATAAAATAAAATAAATAAATAAATAAATGAGGGCTGCACATACATTCAGACTTACATAATAGATCTATAGACATTCACACAAAATCCCACACACACATTCTTCTCACACTGTAATTTGAGATCATTTGATGCTGCTAGAAATAAATAAACAACAAGTGCAAATCCAGAAAGAAGTCTGGGCCCAACACAACACAGCTAACCAATGGGGCTGTGGGGAAAAGTAGTCAAAATTATTATTATTATTATTATTATTATTATTATTATTATTATTATTATTATTATTATTATTATTATTATTATTATTATTATTATTATTATTATTATTATTATTATGGGGGGGGAGTGTATAGAGAACAGCTGGTGCTACCCGTAGCCCAGAGCTGAAGATTGTACATTTTGGGTCTGTACTTATAAGGAGAAATGGGAAAAAAGATCTTTATATTCATGCCTCAAGACTTTGGTGACAATCCTCCATACCAGCTGCTAAATCTCATAGACTTGGGAGTCAAACAGTGTGGTGAAGATTAGAGCCTAATACACTTGTCTGAAGGTATTTGAGAGCTAGAAGTGCCAAGTTCTTTGCAGTTTTTTCTTACATTGATAAGAAGACCACCACCCCTCCAAAAACAACAACAAAAAATAAAACCAAAAATGGGGGGGAAACCCCAGCACAAATCTCTTTTCATACTAGTTTCAAACACTAACTTTATGAATGATTGCTACTGTCATATATGGTTGTATGTTCTAATTTAGCCATTAACCATAAATGTTCAAAGACATCCATTAGCTTTTTGGACAGTTTTTGTGTGTGTGCAGGTATCTTTGCCTTCAACCTAGCAAGAAGCCTTATGTGAGCTTTCATGATTATTTCCCTCCATCATTAATCTCTGTGTAATCTATTGTCAGATGCTTGTAAGAGGACTACTTCTACAGAGCATCCCTTATCTTTTATGACAAAAATGTGTTCTCACTCTATAACAGCAGGTTAGTTAAGCATGATCTCAGCTGCCTAAATCTGTATAAATTGTTATCCTTAATCAAGCCAAGTTTTTTGGGTGGTGGTGGTGGTGGTTTGTTGGTTATTTTCCCTCCTCTTTAGTCAAAAGAATATGATCCACATCCACAGTAAACCAAGGGTATTTTTTTAAAAAAGATTTCCTCCAATATTCGATTCATTCCTTTGCTAGCTCTCTAGAATATAGAGCAGGGGTGCCCAAACTTTTTGGGCCATGGGCCGATCATGTGGTTCAGGGAGCCAGTCACTAAGGCCTGGGGGCCAGGTGTGGCTCCTGATGCCAATTCATCTGGCCCATGAAGCCCTCGTCGCTCCTGGAAACAGAAGTTCCACTTCCAGGAGCGACGAGGGCTTCGCAGGCTGGATGAATTGGCGTCGGAGGCTGCACCCGCCCCCCCGGACCTTAGTTTGGGCACCACTGATATAGAGGGATAAGGTTCTTACATTCATTAAGCAGGATGTGCACAGTGGTGTAAAGTAGCAGGGCAGAAACAAACTGGTAGGGGGTGTAGTTAGCTTAAGGTGGGGTGGTGACCTATGTATACTAATGCCTCAGCCTGTACAGTTTCAGACATATAAGTAAAAACTGTTTTAAAAAAAGCACTGTTACCAAATATCAAGTAATTAGTGCAATCTAACCAGAAAACTGAACTTATTTTTATGGCACATATGCAATAGAAATATTATAGAATTACACTGGAAGAATATGGAATCAATCAGTGTATAAATATTGGACCAACTTAGAAATCACTTGCTAAATAAAAGAATCGTCTGTTAAACAGAATAAAGAAATTATATGAAGAATACAGAGAGAATAAATTCAAGTTGCTGGCCTAGGGCAAAGCAACACTTAGAAGGGTTAACTGACTTTTGCTAATGTAGGGAAGCTTTAATAGATAGATGGCTACTTCAAAGAAGTGCGAAGCAGCAGGGTGGCTTTGATTAAATAAGAAAATACCTATAAAACAGCATGAGGAATCCACTTTATTGTAAAACAGTAAGGCTGCCTCTAGAGGAAAATGAGGAATAAATAGTAAGTTCTTTCAAGATTCCAAAAGAGGACAGACAAACGGAGCTAGCTATTCTTGAATAAAGTTACTTTCTAGGATGCTGTTAATGTGGACTAGTGAAATTTCATTTTCACATTCCAGTATGTTTTCATTTTTATATAATGTCAAGGGGATTTAGGCTGCATCTGTAAAAATAATTACCTGGCAGTAATGTAAAGCTGCACTGCAAAATCCTTTAAAGATCTTTGTATGACTGCAACTGTGAACAAAGTAATTCATAGATTTTGGCTCTAGGAAATATATCTGCCCCCAACAATACAGTAATACCTCGGATAACGTTTACCTCGTTTAACGCTAAAATCGCATAACGTTAAGCAATCTGGGGTAGAGAATTGGATTGAATAACGTTAAAGTCCTATGGGATGTATTGGATAACAACCGCTAAAGCCTCTGCAGTTACAATGTATCTCTATGGAGCTTCAACGTTATCCAATACATCCCATAGTATTTTAACATGCATCGGATAACACTAAAAATCGGATAACACCAAGACTTGTGGAACCAAGTCTTAGCGTTATCCGAGGTATTACTGTACTTAAAATGTTTGGTTTAAGAAGAATCATAGCACATTTTTGGAAAAACAACTAGCAGATGTGCCAAGTTCATACCTAAGGATGATTTTCAGGTCTCAAGATCTGTTGCCGTCATGGTTTTCATTAACCTCTTACACCAAGTTCAATGTATGGAGATTTATTTATTTATTTATTTTATTATTCATATTTATCTACTGCCCTCCTCACCAAGGTGACCCAGGGCGGCTTACAGATAATAAAACATAAAACATTCTTTAAAACATTCCTAAAAATGCTCCGATTTAAAACTATTAAAGATTAAAATTTTAAAATCTAAAAAATTTAAAAGAATGCCAAATTACTACATCTTGAGGGAAAGAGGAGGTTTAAATCATCCAGCAGGCTGGAGTCATTATATCTCCCATGCCGCCGCCGTGCCAGACGCTGCCGCCGCCGCCGCGCCCTCCCGGCCCCCGTCACCGGCCGGGAGGAAGATAAAAGGGGCCTCCCTGGCCAGGGGAGGCCCGAAGAAACACCGCCACTGTGCCAGACGCTGCCGCCGCCGCCGCGCCCTCCCGGCCGCCGTCACCGGCCGGGAGGAAGATAAAAGGGGCCTCCCTGGCCAGGGGAGGCCCGAAGAAACGCCGCCACCACCACCGCGCCAGACGCCGCCACCGCCGCTGCGCCCTCCCGGCCCCCGTCACCGGCCGGGAGGAAGATAAAAGGGGCCTCCCTGGCTAGGGGAGGCCCAAAGAAACGCCGCCAACGCCGCCGCACCAGACGCCGCCGCCGCCGCTGCGCCCTCCCGGCCCCCGTCACCGGCCGGGAGGAAGATAAAAGGGGCCTCACTGGCTAGGGGAGGCCCGAAGAAACGCTGCCGCCGCCGCCGCACCAGACACCGCCGCCGCCGCTGCGCCCTCCCGGCCCCCGTCACCGGCCGGGAGGAAGATAAAAGGGGCCTCCCTGGCTAGGGGAGGCCCGAAGAAACGCTGCCGCCGCCGCCGTGCCAGACACCGCCACCGCCGCTGCACCCTCCCGGCCCCCGTCACCAGCCGGGAGGAAGATAATAGAGGACTTAATGGGGGGGGGGGTTTGGTGGGATATTGTTTTGTTTAATATGGAAGCCGCCTAGAGTCAGGTTCGCCTGAGCGAGGCGGGGTATAAATTTGAAGAATAAATAAATAAATAAATAAATAAATAAAATTCCTGCCCTGCCAGCCATGCTTTTAGACTTTTCCTAAAGGGCAGCAACTCCGTATGGAGACAGAGCTCAGTATACCTGCCTATGTAGTTAGTAAGAACTGTTGTGAGTTAAAATCTCAGGATGTTTACTTCAGACATATAAAAATCAAAAAAATTAATTAGTTTAACTATGCAATACTAGAATTTTTTTAAATAGTAGCCATGTTAGTCTGTGGTTCAGGCATATCCGAAAACAAACAAAACAAACAAAACAAAATAAAAATACTGTAGCACTTAAAAGACGAATTGCTATATTTTTATTGTTAGCTTGCGTGGATCAAGTCCACTTCTTCAGACAAGGAGTGAAACTTACAGGCATCGTTTTTATACAGCAAATTCAGGGGTCAAAGGGAGAAGGGTGTGTTCAAGCAAAGTGACAGACAAGCAAGCACAACAATACAGCTTCCCATAGACATCAGCAACAATGGACATTTAGAGCTAATCTGAATAATCTATTGTTGCTGATGTTTGTGGGAAGCTGTATTGTTGTGCTTGCATGTCTGTCATTTTGCTTGAACACACCCTTCTCCCTTTGACCCCTGAATTTGGTGCATAAAAACCATGCCTGTAAGTTTCATTCCTTGTCTGAAGAAGTGGACTTGATCCATGAAAGCTAACAATAAAAATATAGCAGTTAGTCTTTAAAGTGCTACAGTGGTTTTTTTTTTTTTTTTTTTGATATGCAATACTATGCACTCAGAAATAAGTCCCATTGGCTTCAATGTCACTCTCATATTAGCCCCATTGGCTTCAATATGGTTTAAGGCTGTATCAATAAGTGTACAATTGCATCTAAGGTATAATCCATAAACAGTTTAAGAAACCCCATTTTATAAAGGAGGCTAGATATCTTTGTTAGAAAGCTCTTTGGATACTTGTTAAACTACAGTATCCAAGATTTCTCTTTTGATGATGATGTGATGCTTAAAGCAATCTGTTGTATTAGCCCTTAGATTGTATAGGTCCTTAGATTTAGGGGAGTACTAAAAAACTAAGCTATATTTCAAGAGAAACTAGAAGATGTTTTTAAAGCATAGCACTTTCTCCATAATAGCACTTAACTGTTAAACAATGTGAGTTGCAGATCATGCAGTGCCTTGCCTTGAAATTTAGTCATGATTTACCTCCATTCTCTAAAAGTCAATTGTAATTCTTAAAAAAAAAAACATACTACCTTGGCTACCATGCCTACTTTTTGTACTACTTAGTTACACTTAACTGTCATCGAGAGAGAGACAGAAAATCTATAGCGGTTTTAAAATAATATGTAAGAGATGGAACACGTGAGTTGGGAGGAGAAAGTCTTAATGAAATTCGTAACCCTTGACCCATGGAGTAAGAGTTTATTTGTACCACACACTAATAGCAGTTTGCTACAACTTCAGTTGTTATGGGTCAGTACTACATGGCCCTTAGATTTGTAATTTGGTGAAGTTTTAGGATGCTCAGTTATAGAGGTCTAACGTGATAGAACAAGAGAGTGAACTAGAAGTCCATCCAATGAGAAGCATTCCTTAGGACTCCAAGCCACAACAAAATTTCAAGATTCTTAGGATCAACACATGGTATTTAAAGTGGTATCAAGCACCCAAATGTGGGTTGTAGATAGTCTATAAATGGCATACAAGTCACTCCATGTTGCATATAAACAAGTTAAACTCAGTGGAACTCTCAATAGAATATACAGAATTGCATTGTCAAAGATAAACCAAAACTATTGAAGAGGGACCATTGTCCTTACCTCCATCCTAATCCCTTGTCACGGAGAACCAAACCCAAACATTGGTTGAATTTCTCTGCCATTGTAAACTTGTTTAATTTTTTTATGTTTTAAATGATATAATAAATTATAACAATAATACAATTCAGATATGTTCTGGTTTAGATAATAAGCACAGCTTTTAGCTCTACATTGGTGAAATGCTATTTATTGCTCTGGGTTGAAAGGATTTTTGTAGGAGATGCCTGAGTGAGGCTTTTTTAATATCCCCTGTTGTGCAGCTCTCAGGAAATCGAACCCCATGCTTTCAGTCTCCAAGCACAGTGCTTTTACCCAATGAGCCACCAAATCATACCTAAGCAACCCTGTAATTGTTTAAGTAAATTTGTTGGTTTAGATATACAGCAAAATCTCTAGTTATGACGGAGGTCCACTCCAACAGCCTCTGTCATAACATGAAAAAAATTGTAACCTGAAGCATGTTTTCCCATAGGGATGCATTGAAAATTTAAAAAAAGTCCTGACCAGACTGTTAATAATTTTAACCCACCCACACGAACCCATACCAAAACATCCAAAAAATGTAAGACACAATCACCCCCCCCCCCAGGGAAACAGTCCAGATCAGACAAAAAAACCCCAAAAAATTAAATACAAAAAACTGACACCTGCCAAAAAAACCACATTTCCCCCCCAAAAAAAATATCAGACACACTCATCCCCCACAAAAGCGACAAAGCGATCTCCCTACCTTTTCTACATCATTTGGGGACTTTATCTGCTTAGTTCCCACCTTCCTACTAGCTCCTTGGGGAAGCGCTACAGCAGAAAATGCACACCTTCCCCAGAAATGCTCCTGGGGAGGTGCACGTTTTCGGCTGTAGTGCTGCCCAGGTAGCTCAGAGAATGGTGTGAACCAAGCAGATAAAGTCCCCAGACTCTCCCGGTGCCAGCAGGGTGGTAGACAGTCTGGAAATAGCATTAGAAATGCCAAGGATGATGGCACCTCCGTGGTAGTAAGTGCTGCATTGTGACTTCCAGAGGAGGGGGTGGGTGCCATTTTAAATTCTAAAATGACAGTGGCTGCCATTTTAGAGTTTAAAATAGTGCGATTTTTGGTCATAAACTGAAAATCTGTTGTAACCCAGGGAATTATTTTAATTTAATTTCCCATTGTAAACCATGGCAAACATAACCCAGGGAAGTTGTATGCCAGGGTTTTACTTTAGTAGTAGGAGTTCTGGTGAATTGTTCTTTTATTTTTAAGTATATTAAATATAAAAGTTAAGAAGACAGTGTTAAGAGAGAATAGTTTTAAAGATATTTGGGGTGATTTTGTTGATTTTGTACTATTGAAGGAGAAAATATGTTTACCTATAAAAGAGCTGATGCAAATTTGGAAGATTGAAGAAAATGGATATATATTTCCTTTGGTCCCAATGATGTTTATATTGTTAAGCATAAGTTTCTAAGTTATGTTTTTTTATATATATCTAAAGTTTAATATTTTTTTTTAAAAAAGAAAATGTTCTTTGACAACTGCAAATTTGAGGCCCTGAGTTGACATTAAGCCAGCTGAAGTTACAAATGATTTAGGACTAACCTCATTGTGGCCTAACTTTGTGCTGGCATAATGGTTATGGCTTGGACTGAAGGAGGCTTGGCCTGCCTATTTGCCCTCATTTGGGCTCTTTTGCTGGTTTATATTAGACATCATAGTAGCTGTGCAGACAATTCCTTCTGCTAACATATCTCTGGTAATCACAAGTGCTTTCTCTTGCACAAGGGCATTTGTGCCTGGAAGAAAAACTGCCACACTTTACAAACCCATTATAATGGTATATCTTTGAATTAAGATTACACTGCTTTGCAGCTGCAGGACGAAGAATTTAATCTAAATGGAAGTACAAAACCAGGACTGGCCAACCTACGGCCCACATATTACAGTTATGAATACTATGAGTTAAAATCTCTCCAAGTGAATGTTTCTGATAAAAATCTGTCATTTCTAACTGATTTAATATCTGTGCTGCTTAAATGGGAAAACACGATGGTTTAGCCAAGCTCTAGGAATTATTTAGTAACTATTTGTGTGTTTGTTTATTTATAACTAAATTATAAGTAAAATTTCTGGGGGATTTAAAGTGATTATTATTTTTTAGGAATTGCTATTCAGTGCAGAAATAAGGTGCATTGTTGTTTTGTTGAGTTGAAGTACATACATTATTCCTGTTAAAGAGCTGTGAAGTTGTTGGAATTGTGTAGCCAGTGTGATAAGAAATTGATTGAATCAGACCAAACAGCATCCAAGATTATGAATGTTGATCCTAAGGGCTCTCCAGTTTGGCTAAAAGAGCTTTTGAAAGACATTTCTTCCCAACCATTTTCCCAAGCATCAATTACTCAAGTTTTTCCTTGGGAAAGCCCATATTAAGTTTCTCTAAAGTACAACCCTTCTGAAGAGAAAAATCACTAGTGCTTTTATTTCATTTCATTTTGGTTCCTCCAGCCAGAGGAGAAATGTCTAAGAAGTATGACACTTCACTGCACTATCTATAAACTCACTTTGTATTATTTACAATTCTTGTATGTATGTATGTGTGTGTGTGTGTGTGTGTGTGTGTGTGTGTGTGTGTGTGTGTGTGTGTGTATGTATGCATGTATGTATGCATGTATGTATGTATGTATGTATGTATGTATGTATGTATGTATGTATGTATGTATGTATGTATGTATGTATGTATGTATGTATGTATGTATGTATCAGCCATGAAGACTACCCTGAGAATATAATGCAGTGGCCTTTCATCTGCCTTCTGCGTCACAGCATGACACCAGTACAGCTGATACAGTTCTGTAAGTCACTTTCTGGGCCAGAGCCCTTTTGGCACAGTGATTGTCATGATGATCACCTAGATTCAGATTCAGATTCAGATTCAGATTCAGAAGAAGGAGAAGAAGAAGAAGACTTTACCTCACTATATCCTACAAGGTACATTTGACTGAGAGATGTAACTGGTCCGAGGACACTATGCAAGATTTGTTATTAAGGTAGAATCTGAAATGAAAATCCCATTCCCAAGTCTAGCATTCTATTCATTACACAATACTAGCCTTATGATACCAGTGGTTCCAGTATATATTATGCCAAGTTTGAAACACTTTGGTAGAAAAACAATGCAAAGCTTAAGATGCAAAATAAGAACATTTCTAGAACACATAATTGTACATGTCATGCAGATGATCCTACCTAATTTGCACAACATTGGAATTCAAATATTACAAACCTGACCCAATGGTGTTATCTGATTATAATCTATATAGTAAGGGTGTAGAGATTTGTAATTTTGGACTTGACTTCTGATTAGCCAATGTTTCTTATTGTGAATCTCAACTAAATTATCAGATGTAACTATGCTGAATAAAGAATGTCTTTCTTTTAGGACAGGCAAGCCTTCATTAATGAGAAAGCTTTCCACCCCTAAGAGAGAAGCTTGGAACACTAGTAAAAAACAACATTAGCTATAAAATTTGTTAATATGAACACAGACATTAAAAAAAGTTTAACTTACCAGGTCATAATACTGTAATTGATATATTGATTAAACCACTAAATAATTGATAAATTATTGTTCACTCTGCAGAGGGCATATATCAATCAGTTCTCCTTTTCAAAAGGAAAGCAAATTGTACCTATCATTCAAAGTCTTATTTATGCTCAACAACAGCAACAGCAACAACAATGCTCTTATTGATATTGCTATACCAGGAGACACACAAATTGAAGACAAACATCTAGAGAAAATAGCAGCCACCACCGAAGGCGACATAAAGCGCTAACATAGTTCAGTTGGTTTGAGTACCTGGCTAGAAATTTGAATCCTCAAGAAGAGGGGCCAGCTTTCATCACCTGGAAAGTGTGTGATCACCTGAAGTTTGGGTGGCCTTGCCACCTATGAAACCTCGGGTAAGCTATATGATCCAAATTTGCTGCCCAAAGAAAGGCCTGTTAAACTAAGAAATACTATTCTGGACTTCTGAATGAATCCACAAGATACAAACATACTGTATATTTGTTAATGGGTCTGCATTATGTTAATGTGGTAAGTAGAGAGGTTTTCTAAAATGTTATTCTTTGGAAATTCTGTATAATGGAATGCATCATTGCAATTTATAAAACAACTGACACAAAGGCCAGTCTTCTTGATTTATCTAGACTTCCACTACAACAAGCCGAAGCTAGTACACCTGCTGATCATGGCTTCTCAGAATTGAAGTCTAAGGACATCTGGAGAGCCAGGTTTGCTGACCCCTGATCTAGACAAGACTCATTGACCCAATGGGATTTTTGCAAGTGTTGACATACTATTCAGCAATAGGACTACTCTTAGTTGGGGCTTGCAATAGGATAGTGGTGCATGCCTTATTTATGAGCAAATGAATGAATTGCTTTCCAGACTGTTTTAATAAATGCTTGCAAGTCACATTAGCATTATTTTCCAGACCTACTCAAACTGTGTGACTATTACAGTCATACAGATTTGTTCAGTAATTTCATTAACAATAATAGCCTTGGCATATTGAACATATCTTAATTTAATGGTTTTAAAATCGCTTTCTATGTTTACAAATTGTTTAGGAATCTAAAATGATATTCTATAACAGGGATTCTCAACCTATGGCCCACAGCAACTTTTCATGTGGCCCACCACCACCTCCACCACACCAGGAAGTGTTATGTGGAGTAGGAAGGGCAGAATGGCCATCCAACCCCTGAAGCTGTCTGAGAGTGTGTGACCTGGCCCCCAGCTTTAAAAGGTTGAGAACTCCTCTTCTATATGCAAACACACGCATGCATGTGTGTGTGTCCTCTAAAATTAATCCTTGACATTTACTAACAAAGTATCTTGGGTAGCATGTCTAGGAATTACCTTAATAATTTAATAGTGGACACTGCAGAGCTATAAAAAGAGTGACAGTGTGACTCACTGTCAATCAGCTGCCTATCACCAACTCCTTAACTATCTATTCTCACTACCATTTGCTATTCAGGGAATAATAAAAGAAGGAGTAAGAAAATGATTCAGAGTGGGGGATTGAGATTGATGGGTGGAGATACAATCAGTTGAAAAAGTCAGCTAGATGTGGAAGTTGACAAAGACAGTTGATTAGAGGTCAAGGAAGTTATCTCAGTTAGATGGAGAAAGACAGTGAGAGAAATCAGAGCAGGGATATGTAAATCTCTCAGATTCAGTGTTTTCCCCCACTGAATCCCATGTGTGTTTTCTTCCTGTCCTACTTTGCTGTAGCTTTTGAATGTGGAAATTCATATGTATTGCCATGTAATTTTGCATAATGTACACATTTATTTATGAATTTTTCCTACTGAATGAATTTTACAAGTACAGTAAAACCTCATATAACACTAAAACCTGGTTCCACAAGTCTTGGTGTTATATGATTTTTAGTGTTATCTGATCCTCTATGGGATCCATAGAGATACATTGTAACCACACAGGCTTTAGCGGTTGTTATCTGAAGCATCCCATAGGATCTTAATGTTATCTGATGCAATTCTTCCCCCCAGATTCCTTAATGTTATGCGATTTTAGTGTTATTCGATACTAATGTTATATGAGGTATTACTGTACTGTAGTCTGAACCATATTGGAGGATGAGTGTGTGTGTGTTTTTTTCAAAATATGCTTTTTAACCATTCTGTACACACTTTGTGTCTCCAAAACTCTCTTAAAAGCTTTGCAGACTTGAAAATTCTTGTGTCAGGATGCAATTTTTGTCACAATGGATCTTAGGATGTGTGTTTTATTGTTGGAAGCTGCCTTCCTTGTGTTTCAGGAAAGGACGGTATAAATATTTTAAACACATAACTAATAAATGGATGAATTATTCGATTATTTGATTATCAGTTGTCTACTTGTTCTGAATATAAAATTCCTGAAATGGATGTATTTACTAATGTAAACTGTTTTTCAGTACTTTCATGTTAAATTATATATTCCAACATTGTAATGTTCTTTTTTTTTAACAAATTGTGTGTATTTGAATCTTGTTCTAATTGGGCTTTAGTTCTAGTTTCAGAAGAAAAGTGGGATAATCTAATTTTGAAATGATGGAAACAATTTAATAAACAAAGTGAATTTCAGGTTCAATTCTTACAATCAAAGGTTAACAAATTTCACTGTATAGACTGGGAATGAAATCTCTAAAATGGACAGCTCTCCTGCTCTCTCTTCATCAGTAGGTGGTAGTAGTGGAAGGGTCCTCAACTTTTAAAAGCCGGGGACTGGATCATGCCCCCTCAGACTGTTAGCAGGCCAGATAGGTGCTGCTACCACTGCTGCTACCAATGGTGGTGGTGGTGATGTGGGGGAATGGTGGGGGCTCAGGTGGTCCTGGTGGCAGTGGCACCAGGACCTCCACCACCAACAATGGTGGTAGCAGAACCACCCTGAGCCACCCACTACTCCCCCCCCCCCAGTCCTGCTTCCCTGCTTACTGGCCTAGAGGAGCTGCATGACACCAACTCATCCGGGCCACAACCTTGCTCGAACTTCCACTGCTGCCACCAAAGCCTCAATCCTTTTCTCCTCTGCTTGGCTTGGCATGTCCCTAGCTGCAATCTGTAGCAGGGTGGATGTTGTAAGCTTGACAACATCCCCCCTGCTATGGAGCACCATTAGGGTCATGCCAATCTGAGTGGAGAAGGATTGAGGTGGCAGTGGAAGCAGCAGCTGGAGCAAGGTCATGGGCCAGATGAGTTGGTGCCATGGGCCATATGTTCAGAAACCCAATGGTAGTGGTTTAGGAAAGTGACATCTAGACAAGTCTCTGAGGTCTAATAAGTCATTGAAGATATTTTATCAATTTTATCGACCTACTGCTTGAAACCCTTTTTTAAATGGAGAAGCTAGGGATGCTGTTCCTCCCTCCAAGAGGAGAAATATAAAATGTTTTCTAATAAAATCAAGTTTGTGCACATTCAATCATCTAGTTTTAATAACTATGATTTTCCATAAGAATTTCTAAGACATATTTCACTATGTTACATGAAATTATGTTTCAAAGCTTTGTTACCCTGTTTCCCCGAAAATGACATACCCATAAAATAAGCCATAGCAGGATTTCACAGCAGTTGCACAATAAAAGCCATACCCCCAAAATAAGACATATTGATAGGCGTGGCTATGCAGCATCCCTGCGCAGAGCAGTAAAGAAGACAGGCAGCCAGTGGCATAATAAAAATAAGACATCCCCTGAAAATAAGCCACAGTGTGTTTCTTGAGGAAAAATAAATATAAGACGGTGTCTTATTTTCTGAGAAACATGGCAGTAAAAATGCCAAGGTTGTATTTCCTGTTACTCCAAAATACTATATATGTTTTATTAATTGTGCACTTACATTTATAAGCATACATCTGACAAATATTTCTTTTGTTGTTTCTTATATTACTGAAGCATTTTACTCAGATAAAACCTGTCTCATTTCTTAAGCTATATACAGTATGTAAATATTTTATATGTGAATGAATATGCTACATTTATAATTGTACAAAAGCACATTATTTCTTAATGCACATGCTTAGGGAACTCATTATTGGAATGATATGACAGGGGGAGATGGCACAATTATTAAGGATTACAGAACTTTGTGTTGTGTTTGAGAGAGAATTCCCTTCCTGAAACATATTTTTGCAGTTGGATACTTTTCTTTAAAAAAATTGACTATTGGGTCCAACACTGTAAATCTGAAAAATACACACTTCTCTCAAAGTATATGTTTTTCTAAATTTTGTTGTTAGATCACACAGCTTGAAACAAAGTACCGTGCTGAGTTTAATAGCCAACCATTCTTCTCTCCAGGCTTATGGCATTTTACTTATGTGGCTGTATTCAAGTACACATTTATATTCAATTGTGGTAAATGTATGTTCATGCACAAGTGTCATAGGAATATGTGGTGTAAGCAGTTTGAATGATTAAGGCCAGATTTAAAAGTTTTCTGTTACCAGTTACAGGCAATGTGGGCATCTCATATCTGCATGCTACTCAACTGCAGTATAAAGCTCAAAAAATGCTAACTCCGTAGTTAATTCCACTGAGTTTAATGAAGCATACTAATTTATAATCATGTTTTAGATTTCCACCTTTAAATTAACACTATTCAAGGATAGTATTTAGCTACAACCAGATTACTGTTTAATAATCATTCATACATGGATGTTGATCTGCCTACAAAGAAATGTGTTGAAATTTTGATCCCAGTTCGTGTTCAGTACAAATATAGTTTCTGCTATATCTATCGACAAGCAGCATCTGTAGGTCAGCCATCATATTTAAAAATGTGTATTTTCTTCACTAAAGACTTTTTTCCGTCAACAGTTTTCAGCAAATATACTTGCATCATCAGCCAGATCTGCATATTAAAGCCAGGTTTACCTTCCAGGGACCTATTACACAACAAACTGTCCTAAATGAAAGAGGCATAATGAGTTAAAATCATATGCTATGACAAAAATGGATGTTTTTCACTATGTTGACGAGCACCTCTTTCAATATTAATAATTTAATAATCCTGCATTGAGCAGGGGGTTGGACTTGATGGTATCATAGACCTCTTCCAACTCAATCATTTTGTGATTATGTGATTCTATTATACAAGTTTGTTTGTTTATTACTTTGACTCTGTATCTGTCGAAGATCACTTATTTGAGTCTGGTCCAAATGCTGAAGAATTTACATAGGATCATGATGAAACAAGTCAGGATAATTTATACTGAAATATTGCTTTACTTAAATCTGTCCTCCAGTTTTCTGAATGGTTTTTCTGGTGCTGTCATTTTTTTAAAAAAATAATTCTTAGAGAGCTTTGCAATATTTTTTTAGAATAAGAATTGAAAACCTAGCATAGCTTTGGATTAAATGCCACATTGCAAACTAAGGCTTTCAACAACAACAACAACAACAACAACAACAACAACAACAACAACAACAACAACAACAACAGAGTAGAAATATTAGGCTTACTGAAACATGTCTACCAAAGTAAAAAGAAAAAGATAAAAAGAAAGTAAAGATACAAATAATACCTGTAGATTTAAATACAGAGCTGACAAAGCACATAAGGGTTGAATGAAAAACTGCTGGAAACATAAAGACATTTTTCACCTGATCATTCTGGATCAAAGGGCAGCCTATTACATTGTCTACCCATCTACAGGTAAACACTGCTGAACACACACACATAAGGGTTTGATCATTCAGATGATTTATCTGATTCTAAAGCTAACTGGTTTCTGTTTGGAAATATTTAAACAGTGGATATGAACAGAATGTTGGACTTGCTACCCCTGGCAAGAAATCTGCAGTTTTCCTAGCCTCCTCATAATGCATGAAATTTAGTCTCTGCACACATCTTTCTCCAGCAGGGTGGCCTCCAGATATTTTAAATTACAATTCTCATTTCCAGCTACCACAGAAAAGGACCAAGGATACCAGATATTTGGAAACCTCCCAAGGGTACCAATTTGGTGAAGTCTGATCAAGACCATTATTTTTAGAACTGTTGACCATGAAAAACATTTTTTGTCCACTGTCTGTGTAGATTTTCCTGCTTCAAATAATGCTATCTGTCATCTTTGTAATCTGAACTGTCCACTCCCTTACTTATGCTGCTCCTTTCAGTTGCATAGTAGGTATACATAAAAAGGGGGAAAACAGGAAGAAAATATGCGACTGCTATGTCTTTGCTCTGGTTAGAAATGTTAGCTACGGTTCTAGGTATGAATTGGGGAAAAACAAGTGGAGATTTCTTCTCAGATATTTCACTTGGATCAGCTGTTACTTAGGCTGACACTATATGGTCAAGTTTTGTGGGATTGCTCTGCTTTTAAAAAGGGTGAATTTGAGACTTTTTTAAATTGACCACAGCACAAAGATTGAATCAGATTGATCCAGCCAATCTTTCCCCTCTACCTTTTCAAGCTGAAATGATTTGAACTTGGTTTTTCACCTATGGTTAGTTCTCATACATTTATGTAAAGATTTTGTGTGTGTGTTTGTGTGTGTGTGTGGTATTTTGGTGATGTAGATTTTTGGGAACAGTCTGGACAGGTTATCCTGCTGTGGTAATAGAGTAGACCATACTTCCAGCAACTCAATGCCAAGTATCAGGCAGCGTTTAACTAACTTGACAACTCTGAAGACTAATGGCCTTGGGTGCCAAAGTCCACAGAGAAGGGTGATGGTCCCCAGATGGATTAAATCTCACTTGAATCCATCTTGATGGAGGGCAGCAGCTTAATCAATACTTGCCTGGGGCTGATGAGGACTTTACATCCCAAAAGGGCTCAGGACCAGAAAGTGATTTGCGGAACTGGATCAGTGGTACAGGTGTCATGCTGTGATTCAGAAAGATGTATTCTATTCTCAGGACAGCCTTCATGGCTAATTGCCATGAGGATCACCAATATTTGGATTCAGCTATGGCAGAAGAAGATGGTGCCCCGCCATTATTATTATTGTTATGTGCTGTTTTTATAGGATGTTATTGTATATATTTTTGTGTATATTGTATTTTGGATAGTTACCATGTGAGCCGCCCTTAGTTGAGTTTCTGATTGGGCGGGATATAAGTATGAAATTAAATTAAATTAAAATGGTTGTGGCATGATGTTCAGGACTAGAAGAACATGGCCCCATATTCCTTTGTCTCCTCCAATTGTCCTCTGAATGTTTTTTTTTAATCTTACATATATGAGATTGCCACTAAATCACATCATTACCTTTATGCTGGGTCATAGCTATTAATAAAAGGATTTTAAAGAAGTGGGACTCAAGAAAGCAAGGATCAGTAGAAGCTTAAGTCAATTCCCCAAAGCACTGATCAGCCAATGTACTGAGGAAGGAAGAAATTAGTGTGAGTCACGGGCTGGAATGAGCATAGTAAGTCAATATAAATGGCAAACTCACAAATCAATCCACAACCGGTGTGAGCACTGATTGTGGTTTCAAACATAATACAGGCTGTGATTTAAGTCCAATGTAGTTGCACCCTCAGTTGGGGTAAGTAACCATGTGGGCGTCATATGGATTTTGTAAACTGATATTACAGAGAAATAGTTGAAACCATTTATGCTTTGACAAAGATATTGGGCTTTGGAAGTGAAAACACCACTCTGAATAATTAGACCCATGACATATTCATTGTTCTGCTAGGCAGTTTTGCTACACAAAAATTAAAGGATGTTACACAAATGAATGTAAAATTATATTGTGACATATTATGAATGAATGGGGTTTGCGTATGAGGACATTTGCCTTCTTATAATGCATTGCCTTCTTATAATGCATTCCCTAACTGTGATATGTGCAAACTATTTTCTTTAAGTCCTGTTGTTCTGATGTAGGAACACTTTAAGTATAACTCCAGGTGCTTTTGTAATGCAAAATTTGTCTTAGGCATCGAAAGAACATATATTGTATATGTGATTGTCACAAGAAAAAAATCATGCCCTAAATACCTTACAGAGTGTGTGAGATGAACATATTTGACATGAAAATATGCACATACACATAATGATATACTTTGCTACTTTCCTGAATGTCACTAATAGTATTTTCCTGTGACAGGCAAAATAAATTATGGTGTTGAAGCACATGTAAAATTGATGCTCTGGGCTTAAATTTTAACAATGGCTATGTCCTATAGACATTGCATTATTTCATAAGTGTGAAAAATGTTTTCCCCCTTTTAAGTGGAATTATGAAGTTCAATGAACTCATATGCTTCTAAACCTTGTAATGTTTTGAGGAAGGTTGTGAAAATGAAATTAATATGCATGTTGTTTGGGTCTTTTTAAAAAGAAACAAGTTACCCTAAAGCAATTCATCAACTCAGGGATGAACTTTTCAAAATGTAGACTTACCTGCTTTACAACAATACCTTGGTCACAGATTGTTTTGAAAGTCATGACAAGAGTACTTAAGGGACCGTGTTACTCCAAGGACATCTGCCCATCCCACCAGAGCAGACTGGAGGGGCTCCCTGATAGTGCCTGATAGGGAGGCTCACTGCTCTAGTACTAGAAGGAGGGCCTTTTCAGTATCTGCTCTGGCCCTGTGGAACCTCCTTCAGACCAAGTTGTGCCTCCAGACAGAGCTATTGACCTTCAGGAGAGACCTTAAAACCTGGCTTGCATGGCAAGTCTGGGATAACCCTACCTCACTGGCTTATATAAGGACCGCCTGGAGTTTTTAAAGTTGTGGTTGCTGGGGATGGTATTTTAATGGTTTTTAAATAAGGTTTTTATGATTTTATACCTATATGATTTTTTTTATATTTTGTGAGCCGTCCAGAGCCGCATTGGTGAGAGGGAGGCAATATAAATTCAAATAAATAAATAAATAAATAAATACTATACTATACTATACTATACCTCCTCTCTCTCTTTTTTTCCCCTTTTTGCCTTGAAGCACAAAAGCAAAAAGCAAAACCCCATAATGCTTAGTACACTTTCTGGGTGGTTCACAAGTTAATTAGCATTTTGCTCCAAACATTCTGGGTACTCATTTTACTGAACTCAGAAGGATGGAAGGACCTTGATCCCTGGTCAGGATAGAACTCACAACTTTTTGGTTGCAGTACAACAGTTTCACCACTGTGCCACCAGGACAGTAGTAAAGTGAGAGCTCAACAGTCATCCTATCTCACAAGGTAGTTCTGTTTTCTGTATACTTTAGCAACAATGAGAAAATGTCTTAGCTTTAATAAGACTATTGGTCCATTTAACCCAGAATTATCAATAATGACTGGCAATAGGTTCTTGGGGTTTCAGACAAGATTCCTTCTAGTCCTACATGGGAGATATCTGGAACTGAAAAACAGACCTTTTGCATGAAAGGGTGTTACCATAAAACAAAAACTGTCTGCAAAAACTGTCTGAAGAAATATAGGAATGCAGGAAGCTACTTATATCATGTGTCAGAACTTTAGCCAATCTAACATTTGCACTGACTGCTGCAGGTCATTTATTTATTTATTTATTTAATTCAATTTATATTAACACCCTCTCGCCTGGGCGACTCAAGGCAGCTCACAAATATAAAAACATTATACAACAATAAAATCACAAGAACCTTACTTAAAAACCATTAAAACTATTTAAAATATTTTAAAATATTTAAAATATCAAAATATTTAAAATATCAAAATACTAGGGTTTCAGACAGAAACTCCCACTAGCTATAGTGGGAGTTTCTCAAAATTTGGTGGAAATCAGCCTTTCTCCATTTTCTTCCAGCACTTTCCTTCCGATAGGTCCATGTGTGATTGTAGCTGCCTTCAGATTGTTGTGGCACCCTGGTTAGCAATTCGTTGGTAGTTTTGCACCATTACCCTTCCAATACTATTCTTTCCTAGAAGGAAGATAGTTCCTCCAAAGAGAGGTGAGTGTGCTTATACATCCTGCTACTGTGCCACTAGTACCAGTGGTGGGCACAGATTTTGAGCAGAGTAGAAGACTAGATTTTACAATCAATGAACCATCTGGATTGCTATTCCCTCTTCCCAATGCCTGCTAGTTATGTTGGCTGCTGCTATGAAGCAGTTAGGAAACCCCTATAACAAAATCCTACTACTATTTTTCTTATTATAGAACAAAATGTTTCTTTCTAGGTTATTTCACTGCTCCAGAAGATACTTTTACGAAGCCTGTTTGTACAATAAACAGAACTGAGTAAAGACTAATCAGGTGGTATAGCATTCTAGCTCTCTTCTTTACAAAGAAAACCTGATAAAACAGTCAACAGTTAGACTCACATAAGGGTGTTAGGGTGAAAGCCCCAATTGCCTGTTGCAACTATAAGCTAGATATGGGCAGAATCCACTAGAGAAATATTAGTCTGACTTCACTCAGAATTTCACAGATTTATTTTCCCAAGCAGAAAAATTCAAATTTATACACAGGTTGGTGACCCCTCCCCCCCCCAAAAAAAGCACAGGTGTTTAATTAGAAGCAATCACACAAAGCAATCACATTTATATGCTACCTCATAGCACTTAGTGCACTTTCTGGTTGGTTAACAAGTTAATTAGCATTTTGCCTCAATATGCTGGATACTCATTTTACTGACATCAGAAGGATGGAAGGCTGAGTCAACCTTAGTCTCTGGTCATGACCAAACTCACAAGCTTGGCTAGGATCAAACTCACAACCATTTGGTTGCAGGACATCAGTTTAACCACTGCATCACCAGGGCTCTAACAGGAACTTCCACATTTAACTTTTATATCATCTTCTAAAAACACATTGGGTGACAACTCAGTTAGCAAATTGTCCATTGCTTCAAATATAACTTTAGCAGTAATGCCTCTGCCACAGGTTATTTATAATGTGATCTCAGAAACCTCAAGATAGAGTATAAATCCTCATCTCTTTCATTCTCAAAGGAGAGAAAATGTATTTTTAACATTTTAAAAAATGTTTTTTCTCTGCTGGGTTAGTTTATGAATGGTTTTATTAATGAACTGCTTTGGTAACAACATTGCATTTACATCAATCATTGTCTTTGGAACAAAATATTTTTAAGATTTTTGGCACAAACTTTTTACACAAGGTTTTTTTGTATGCTGCAACTGATATAAAAAAGGCAGTGGTCTTTCTGCTGTCAACTCATGAGCTAAAACTCATGTGGCATTTGATAACTTTTTTCAATGGGGACATTTTCTCTTCTAAAAAAATTTGCAATGAAGAAGAAAATTTTGAATATGCATTACATATTCATTACATTCTTCCTCTGAGATGATAAGAATGCCGAAAGGTCCTTTCTGTCTAGTACACCATTCTGTCCATAGTGGACAAACTCAAATAGATGCCAATAGGGAGTCCATAGGTAGGATTGAAACATTTTGGATGTGCCATTTGGATTTTTTTGACTTCAACTCCCAGCATTCTGGAAGTGTTGGCTCTTCAGGAAGTTCCCTCTGCAGAGTCTAAAGAGCAGTAAACTACTTCTTGAAAGCACCACGGCAGCATCCTTTTTCGTAGCTTCAAACACGAAACAGCACCAGAGTTAGGTCATTCAGTTTTTAAGCTAGGCTCTAGTTCAGGCAAATGAAATGTGGGACTCTGAAGCTGTCTGGAGGCAAGGGTTTGTGGGCTGGAACTCCCAGAATTCCACCTTCTGAAGTCTTAAAGAATTATGGTAGAGTAAGAACAATAGAGCCACTAGTAAAGGAAAAGGTTTCACTTGCTCGAAAGCCAGTCATATCTGACTCTAGGGGTTGCTTCTCATCATCTCTATTCACAGCCACAAAGCCAGCACTGTCTGTGTCTGTATCCATGGCCATGTGGCACACATGACTAGACACTGGAGTGCATGGAACACTGTTATCTTTCCCATATAAGCAGTATCTACTTTTCTACATTCTTGGTTAGCAGGAGCTGGGACAGATGGAGAGTGCTCACTCCGTCGTGCAGCACTCAGGTCTGGAACTCCTGACTTGCCAACCTTCTGGTCATCAAGCTCAGCATCTTAAACAATAAGCCACTGTGGCCCTACCTCAACAAATAGCACATCCCAAATTAAATGCTACAGTTTATATTTCACAGTAGGTCATACTGAGCGGTGCATAGCTTCAATATGTGGAAGTAATATATAGTCATCATAGCTAGTAGCAGTTGAGATACCTTGCATACATTTGTTTAATCCCCTTTTAAATCAGTTGTAGTTGATGAAAGCTTAGAGACGGATTGGAGAAATTCACAGAAGATAAAGCTGTCAAGCGCTATGAAGCAGTGTGTGAAGAATTATTTTCTCCTGTTTACCCATAGCTGCCAAAACCCTTCTTTGTTGGAGATCCTGTGGTTCTGTCATTAGTGAGAAAAAGAATCTCTTCTCTTGATTCAGTACTTTGCATAACCTTGTACTGTATACATGTATCATGTCTCCCCTCTCCCACTTCAAATATAAACCTTTTTTTCCTAGGCTTAAAACTCCAAAGATTATTGCATCTCCTTAATATTTCAGTGGCCCTACAATTCTACAACTTGGCCCTGTTCTGGCCCTCAGTTTGGGTGGCTGCTGAGTGGGGACCATCTGTGTTCTCCAGATAAGATTAAGGGCCATGGAAATTGACATTAGGGTGGAAATGCACCACAGCTATGGGGAGGAACCCTGAGGAATCCTTCTTTAACAATAGTCAGCTGGCTAGTTGCAAGATACAGTATTAGCTATAACTGGTAACAGGCTCACTCAGAATTTGGTTGGGAGAGATCAGGATTGGATACTATCTTAACATTAGCCAACACTGTGCATTGCTTGCTTCAAGTGTCTGGGCTACAGTGGTCATGGGGATCTGGAGTGGCTGAGAATAGGGCTCTCTCTGTTGTGTAAAGGTAAATGTCACCTTTGCTTGAAAGCCAGTCATATCCGACTCTAGGGTTCCGTGCTCATCTCTGTTTCATAGCCAAAGAGCCAGCGGTGTCTGCTTCCGCAGACGTTTCCGTGGTCATGTGGCAGGCAAGATTAGGCACTGAAGTGCATGGAATGCTGTAATGTAGAGCTAAACTATTAATAGGATGTTGAAGGGGGAGAGGCAGAAGATGGAAATAGAAATGGGAAGGCCATAAATAAAGTCTTCTGCCTCATGTTTTATGCCACTCTCTCTAGTCATTGTTTTTTCTTTAAAACAGATTTCAATGCACCACTTCTTCATGACTAGCATGCCTAAACCTTCTTGGGGGTTTTTATGTCCCTTTCTGTGGAAAGTAAAGGTAAAGGTCACCCTTGCTCAAAAGCCAGTCATATATGTTGCTAGGGTTTAGTGCTTATCTCTGTTTATAGCTGAAGAGCCAGCACTGTCTGCATTTGCAGATGTTTCTGTGGACAAGTGGTATCCATGCCTAGACACCAAAGTGCACGGAACACTATTTACTCTCTCACTGAAGTGGTACCTATTTATCTACTTGCAATTTCTTCCTTTAAAACTGCTAGGTTGGCAGGAGCTGGGACAGAGACAGGCACTTATTCTGTCATGCAGTACTTGGGTTTTGAACTGCTGCCCTTTTGCCTCCCAGTCAGCATCATAACCACTTGTGCCACTGCCTCAATCCTCACAAAAGGACATAATTTGAGCATCTTTTGGTTGCTCACAAGTATGTCCATGCTGCATTGATTCCAGAGTTACACTAGTCATTTGTTCAGTTTCTCATGAATGTATTATTTGACATTTTTAAATATAATTTAAGCCACATCTTGCTGGTACAGATTGATACAAATTGGCTAGCCTGAGGCTGCTACAAGCTGTCCCCTTGGTCTTGTTAGTAATTAGAGGTTTTGTTTTTGCCATCCACTTTTCATTTTCCTGATCTTTTTTTCCCAGTTCACCCCTCCTCATTGGAATCCAACATATGTTTATTCTAGACTTTTGGATCCCGTTTTGGAGATGTAAAAAGTGTCCCAATGTTATATTTATGTTAAATCTGCTTTAGTTAGAAATTTGTTATGGCTCATTCTTTTTGCTGTATCTTAGTCTCTTTGTGCTCCTTCAAGTGAATCTATAGAACTGTGTGAGCATCCTTAGCACACCTGGACAAGACAGCCAACCTGAGAAGAAGAACTATGGCTAATGGTAAATTACTTCTGAGTATTTTTACATAGAAAACCCTGGAAAGGGTCACTGTAAGTCAGTCTTGGCCTGACAGCATACAGTTACAGTTATACCTCGCATAAAGAGCATAATGCGTTCCACAGGATTGCTCTTTAAGCGAGTTTGCTCTTTAAGTGAAACACCATTGTAAGTGACCAATTGTGTGTGTGTGTGTGGGGGGGATTGCGAACCCCGATTTCTTTGTTAAGCGAGTTTTTGGTTGGTTTTATTTGTTGAGCGAAGCGAACATTCAGATAAAATTCTGCTCTTTAAGCGAGTTACTCTTTAAGCGAGACACTCTTTATGCGAGGTTTGACTGTATCATTAAGAAAATAATAACAAATGAAACATTAAAAGGGTGCTTAAAAATCTAGCTCTGAAAAAGGAGATACAATATAGACATTTATGGAGTGATTGTTATACAGCATCTAAGCCAGCGCTGGCAAACCTTGGCAGTCTAGGTGTTCTTGAACTTCACTTCCCAGAAGCCCTGATCAGCAGGAGTGCTGACTTGGGCTTCTGGTAATTGAAGTCCATGAACACCTGGAGTGCCAAGGTTAGCCCTCACAGATCTAAGCCCTCAATGCTACAGATTCTTCTGCATTTCCATTACAGGAATTCTATCCATCCTTTTCCAAAACTATGTCACTTTCCATATTTCCTTCCCATATTTACTTCCTTGACTATAAGATTCTCCCTCTCTTTTTGAGCATTGAGGCTGAACCTGAAGAGCTCTTTATCTGTGCTGCAGCCTCTCTTCTGATCTATTTTCTTGTTGCTTCCAGTAGTGATGCATTCACAGGAACGGATGTAAATACGCCTTCCCCTTTGTGGGTGGTATCAGCACGCCTGTGTATTTTACATGATGTATTGTTAGAGTGCCAGATTTTAGCTTGACTGTGGGCGGTGCTGGCAGCTTCCCTGGACCCTGAGAGATTGAAGGAAAAATGAAGTAGAGCTGCCCTATTTTCAATATGAAGGAACAATCAGCAAAAGATTATAGATCTCAGTATGTGATATCTCTGATCACAAATAAACACTATGTACTGAGCTAGGCTGTATCATCTTTATTAACACTGAGATCAGCTTCAGAGGAGGTTGGGTCTGATCAGGGAGTCTAAGCATAGATTCAGCTTTGCCATAAACAGACCTTAGTTTTGACAATAAATGAATCACAGAGCACCTGTTATCTGTGCTGGAAGATCTAACTATGAAAAATTAGGGCAGAAAAGGTGGCTCACTTTGTCTTTACTAGCATTGCTGTTTCCTTCTCTCCAGACATTCCAGCTCTGCTCAAGAATGTGTAAATGAGGATGCAGCTTATATCATTTATTTGTATGTTTGGGCATAACAGTAAAACAATAAATAAGGTACAGTATGTGTGTCTAGTCTGCATTTACAGGAGAGTAATTGCACTGGTTGCTGCAGCCCTGGGAGTAAAAGCACATGTAAAGAAGATTAGATCCACACACCCAAACAGTGACCAATCCTTATTACTTTCCCTGCCATATTTACAGTGGTGGCAATTATATTCATGAAGTTTCCTAAAAAATGTTCCAAAGCTAAAAATAATGCTCAATACCTTGAGAGTTCAGTGTATGCAAATACCGTATATACTCAACTATATGTTGTCCCAAATATAAGTCAAGGTACCTAATTTGGACCTCTAAAACTAGGAAAATAGATTGACCGAAGTACAAGTCAGGGGTGGAAAATGCAGCAGCTGCTAGTGAGTTTCAGTAATTAAAATACATGAAAATATGGCAAAAGTAATTAATTTAGACATTTGTGTGGGTATGTTTTTGAGTGTTTATGTTGACTTGAGTATGTCGAGTCCCATTTTTGAACCTCAGGGGGGGCGGCGGCTAAAAAACCCAACGTAGACCATGATTGATTGATTGCTTGATTGCCAAACAGAATTATATGAATTGAGATTGTGTGGTAATGGGAAAAGAAAACTGAAATTGTTCCCATTGTAATTGTTGCTTCACATGCAATATAAAAAGTCTGGGTAATCAATCTTTGTACTCTAGGTATAAAGGAGATCATGATACACCAAGTGCAGGCTGTCTTACTTGGAATGCATTTCTCAAGAATATTTCTTCTTGGGAATGACCCAATAAATACAGGCAACATCTACTGAGCAGTGTATAATGGAAATAAGATAGTAAAGTTGTGCATAAGTACTCTTGCTTTCACAGAGTATCTGTGAAGTAGCAAGCTAACAGCCCCTTCTGGATAAGGATAATTTATCCTCTTCCTCTAGCAGCAGGAAGTAGAAGTAGTACTTAACTTTCCTCCATTCATCCCCTCCTTTAGTAGTTTTTACTCTGTGCAATTTCGCACAGTCAAGTGAAAATCCATAGAGATAAGAGCCTGTGAAGACAAACTGGAATGTGAGGTAGCAAGGAAGGTTACCAGGTTAAAGAAGGATTAAGTGCTATCTTGGCACTTTTTCTCTCTTGAGTGCCACCATCTATATCATTTTTTAATCTAAGAGATTGCTGGACTATGTCTGTGTTTAACATATATTTTGGGTGGTTTAGGCATAACTTGCTATCAAAAACATTTGGACAATCAAATGTAATAGTAGCCTATAGTTGAAGCAGTGCCTGGGAGGGAAGGGGGAGACAAAGACCCCTCTCATAATTGTGAAGCGATGGGCAGCCCATAGATAAAGAGAACCTTTTATCTCTTTTAAGCAGGGGTTGGGATTGATGGCCTCATAGGCCCCTCCCACAGCAGTTATTCTATGATTCTATGATCTTGGTACTCATATTACTTGTGGCATATGGTTAGTACTCAAAAGTGTTGATAGGAGTTAGAAATAAAGAGATAATGTGTTATCAGATTGCTATGGAACTGGTAGTTTATTAGCTGAAGAACCCAATTTGTCATCTTCTAAAGCAAAACAGGGCATGGGAAGAGTAGTATATTATAACTAGTTTTCTCTTAAATTATTATTTTAAGAGATCTGTATTTAATAATAGCAAAGATACCAATTAATCTTCTTATATACAGAAGTTTTTACTTCACATTACATGAAATGAAAAATGAATTCCCTAGTGCAGTGTTTACCAAACTATGTTCCGTGGAGCACTGGTGGACTTCAATTCCCAGAAGTCTAAGTCAGTACATTGGCTGATCAGTGCTTTGGGGAATTGACTTAGGTTTCTGGGAATTGAAGTCCAAAAACCAAAGGTAGGGAAACACTGCCCTAGTGGCATATGAAAGAAAAAGTTGTTTTAAGGGTGCAGCTTATGACTGTTGTCTGGAAGTATGGAAGTGGTTGCATGCTTAAAAAGTAACACATTTTCCTCAGAGTTGACACTGGTGAAATCAATCCAAGCACCTGTAATCTCATGTTATCTGTCCCTAATGTGGATTATCTGAAATGGTCTTGAGGGTGCTGTTTATTTTAAAACAATATTGCTGTCATGTTAAATTGTACTGATTTTGTGTGTGTACCCAGAGGCATATTTTCCTCAAGATATTTAAAATGATAAACAAGTACCTGTTTCAATACCAGACAATGCTAATATACTGCTATGAAAATAAAGCTATTCACAAGACTTCATAAAGGGGAACAAACATCACTTTATATACAAGTTTCTAAATCAGTTTTTTAGTTGTCTAATTGCAGCCTAGAAGAAATTTCTTGTTGCAAAATAATTATTTAGCTTTGTTCCAATTTCAAATAACACTAAAAACATGTGTGATATAAATCATGGCAGCAGATCTGGACTGTGATCAGCAAACTCTGTATTCCCAACAGAGATTGTATTTTTCTCCAACAGCAGCCTTGCAAACTGAATAATAAGTGACTTCTAACAATGACCTCAAGTTGTAATGAGATTTAAACCAATATTATGCTTTCAAGCAGGAAGAAGAGGGCAGAGATCAGAGGATCCTAAAAATCATATGCTTTCAAATATTTTCAAAAGTTAGGACTAATGCTAGTTTAAGTTGGTTTAAATAACTATTCCATATTATAGAATATAGGATTTGATCTGTGATAATAAATGCAAATGTCTTGGGATAATTTGTGTTAAAACTGCAAGTAAGAAAAAATGTAAAAGCCCAGCTAACAAAGTTCATAATATTTTAAACATTTTCACATCTACTTAAACTAAGTGCCATTGTACTTAATGCATTATCAACAAACCACAAATTAAATAAGGGTGACAGTGCAACAACATTGCACCATATTGCTTTGATAATTTCACAGAGGTAAACTGTAAATGTTGTTCAGTAGCTGCCTTATACTGAGCAAACTATTGGTCCATTAGGCTCAATATTGTCAACTCTGACTGCCAGTAGCACTCTAGAGTTTAAGGCAGGATTCTTCCCTAGCCTCATAAAGAAACTGGAGGTATTGAAAGCTTCCCTTCATTTAGACGTCTGGAAGACATCTAAGAATGCTCTCCCAGTGAATGAAGGATCTCATGCTTGCCAAACATTTCATGCATATTTGGGTAAATGAATTATTAGCTATAAATATGAACTTTAAAATACGGGGAAAAGAAATATTAGTTGAATGGGAGCTAATTTGTAAACCACTGGAAGTACAATTTTGGGACAATATCCATGTATTATGGTGAAAAGATTCTTTTAATGTCAAAAGAAGAACTGTTCACTGGCACGTTAGTTTTACAAAGGTCATTTTTGTTATTATTCTAATTTAGTGAAGCAGTTCATTAGAAAATAAGCTCTCTGTATGCAACCTACAAGCATTGCAACATGTGGTTCTGGCTCATAGTGTCCCTCAAATAAAATGAATAGAGGGAAGCAGACTTGTGGCACATTCTCCTTGGTTTGTTTTTGGTTAATTTATCTGCTCCAAGTAATGTTAGAGTTTAGTTTACAGTAGGAAAGTATTCCCCAAATTAATTCATTAGATTTTCTCCCCATGGGTAATTTCTTTTTAAATGGACATTTCTCTCATGCAAACTTTTAAAATGATTCATTCTTTCATCTGGAGAGCAACGATTCAAACAGCTAATCTAAAATTGACATGGTAATTTTATTTGATGAAAAAATTCAGTGAATTTTAGTACTTTGGGTTGATCCAATAAAAGATAATCGTGTCACTGAATGCTTGTCATTATATCTATGGGACAAAAGTGGCCAGCATCACTTTGATCTCACAAGGAGGGAAGCTAGATTAGTAGTATAGAACATGAAAGAGAATGTTAGCAGTAGTAACTAACAAAAGCAATTAAAGCTAATTGAAATATCTGAGCTATTCTGGGATAAATGACCTGTAGATTGAAAATGTAGATCTGAAGTAGACACCCCTATATTAATTACATTGGGAAATGAGAAATGAAAAAGTGTGGAATGAAATTTTATTTTCCTTTTCAAGTTTTACCTTTACCTGTTCCAAAGTAGCTTTCCCTTCCTCTGTGGGATAGATATATTTTTATAACGAGTTAACCCCAGTAAAAATGAAAGAACACAGGAGCCAGGCTGTGTTGTAACCATGTGATTAGGTCAGGCTGTTTGTGGGAAACAATCGTGCATGACCAGTAACACAGGTTGTTCATTCACTATGATGGTGAAAATGTCTTGTTCTTGGACTATCTTGAACCTATGATCTAGGAACATTTCTTTCCTGATATTGTAAGGATACAGATGTAAGGCTGCATCATAAATTAATGATTGTCTACCTGTCAACCTGAGAAAGGCTAGCTTGTTGGTGGGGAGAGGTCTGATTGATTACACTAGCTCCTTCTATGCTGTGTGCTGTGTGTAAAACTGTTAATAAAAAGAGCTACTGGGAGAAGGCAATCAGAGACGAGAGGAGGTGAGCAGAGAGAAAATACTCTGAAGTACCCAACTAGCCCCCCACAATCTTGTGTCATCATTCTGCTGTCAGAATCCCATGTAGTTTACCACAAGGCTAGATAAACGAAATATCCATCTGGTGTAGAACTTTGTGTCTAACAAATCCAGTTTCGCATGTCATAGTAATTTAGGAGCAGTATGTTTTGGATTAGCATAAATGTAGCAGTTTAAAAAATTAACAGGCCTGTGTTGTTGTTTATCTATGGTGACATTCATTCTAGGATAATTTTCCCGAATAAAGAAGAGATTCCATTGTTACCAGGTTGAATTTATAAAATTGTTTCTTCACCTTACCTGATAATCATCACCACATCAGTGACAGAAAATTCCATTTGCTGATCATTCACTTTTTGAGAAGTATTTCTTTGGGCAGTTCTGAATATCTTTTAGTTGGAATGACTCATGTGTCCTAATGTGAAGAATGCATATTAATCACTCTTCAGTTCACACTTGCCAGCCATTCAGCACCTTAAAATTCTATGTTCATTATTCTTAGCTAACTGGTTTGCTCCCGTTAATAAAGATGGAAGTAATGGGTTTCAGTTACTGAAAGGTGGAGGTGGCTTTAATATTTAATATCTAATAGAAATTAAAGCTTTGGGATAAGATGACAGATAAGGTTGATTATTTAAAATAAAACTTTTCTAAATGATTTCCAAGCAAAACAGAATAGGCAAGTATTTTAGGAATACACAAGCATGCACAAACTTTTTAAATATACTCTTGCAGTTGTGCCATCTACCTTTTTATATATGTAAGTATCTAATGATGCTAAAGTAGACATATATATAGTAGACATACTATATGGAAGAAAACATGGGAAAATACTTATGATGAGACTTAAGACTACTTCAAGACATCACCATCACCATCATCACAGAACTGCCCTGTGAAACTGAACTTCCAACCTCTGATTCTGGTCAGAGTCCTAAATCACTGCGCTGACTAGCAGTTCTTATCTCACATGTTGTAGTGGTGCTGCTCTGGAATTAACGTGTTAGTCTTTAAAATGATCATAGAGTCTCTATATTGACTGCCAGGTATACAAAATGTGGCTGTTGCTAAAGTGTCCATGTGAAAGAGCCACTTCCCGTGACCTCACAAGGGTCTCCATCTCAGATTCAGGCTTTAGTGCTAAAATCTCAGGGAGGAAACCCTGCTGACCAAGCAACAGTATTCTCAAAGTACATTGTTTGATACGGAACCATAAAAGAAAGAAAAATTTGCATAGCAAAATCCTACACATAATAAATTCTGCAACTTTACTTAACTGAATTAAAAACACAAGCTGTAGCCTATTACTTTTCTCTTTTTGAGTCATATAAAAATGGATACCTTCCACTCCACACACCCCATCCCAAATTATTTTTCCTATGAGTCTATAATGGAAGTATGAGAAATATGAAAGTAGCCATCTGTCATTATGAAAAATGTCAGGGAGAGAAGCTAAAAATGACTGATTTACCAAGTGTTTTGCTCTTTCTTTCACAAAAGGAACTGATGTTCATAACAGTCTTTTTGCTCACTATTTCTGAGATTTCATATTTGATAGACTAGCTACCTTCAGGGCTTGAGGAGTCTTTGTGTTAAAAATCCACCTGATAATAACATTGCAGTGGGAATATAATAATGCTTTTTTGCTGGAGGCAGTTGCTAAGAAAACTTCCAAAGACAACTAAATAGAAGTCTCTTATTAGCTGGGATTTGTTCTTATTTCTTTTACTTGCTGCTTCTAACTCACTGCAGTAGTTCAGCTGATCAAGGTCTATGCTGTTCAAGTACACACATCTTTTTTCTACATTTCTTGTTTAATCAGGGGTTTAAATTTTTTAAACGAATACAGTTTGTAATATATATAATCTTATTTTAATGATAATATCTTAATTTGCTGTGATTTTATTCATGCATTTTTATTACTATTTACTGCTTTGTGTTCCTTTAATGCAGGGATGGCCAACTTTTGTATGCCGAAGGCCTGACCATGCCCCGAGACAGATGAGTGGGCTGAACTACACACTCTGGAAGCAGAAGTGGGTGCATTTACAGCTGTCATAAATGCACCCAGTTCCATGTTTATGACCACCACAGGCACATTTCTGCATGTGCATGCATGTTTTATGGCTGATGTAAATGCACCCACTTCCACTTCTGGGTGTAGTGGAGGCAGCAACGGGCTAGATGGAATGGTTGGGAACCCCTGCTTTAATGGAAGAAAGGTGCAATATAAATAATCCAAATAAAGTAAATAAATAAATAAAATACCTTCCCTTTGTTACATAGGCATAAATTTCAGCAGCAGATTCCAGCAACTTATGAAGACAGCGTAGCCATTTGGCACTCACACAGCAAGTTGCACAGTCAGTCTGCCAATTTCTTGTGGCAATTCGCTGCTGAGTTGGACTTATGTTGGCAGATTTAAGCAATAGAAATCTGTCCACTCATTCATTAGGACATTTGACTGCAATTGACTATTCTTGCTGCTAGATAGTTTGCTTGAGAGCAGAGTCTTAATCTTATCTTAAGTATATTTCCTTGGAAATAAGTTAAATTAAGTCATTGGAGCTTCCATTAAGCCTGAGACTGCTCCTTAGATGACTGTCCTATCCATAAGTATAAGTAGTTTCAGGCAAGTATTAATATGGTTATGCGGAGCTTCACAGGAGATGTGCAAATCTCTACTATGGTGTACATGGCCTGTAAGTACAAAGAATCCAGGGCTGATATCCCAGTTCATGTGAAGCCTGGACTCATCCTATCAGTGTAAATTCATCATGATTATAAAGTTATTGGTTAGCACATAATCACTTTATGACTTGTAGGTAGGGTTGCCATTCGTCTAGTAGTGGGTTGTCAGGCCTTTTTAGGAACTGTGGTAGTACGTCAATATAAGTAAAGGTATTAAATACACATTAAAATACACACAGACACACCACATCCAAAGGTGAATCACTTACCCTGGGGAGCAGGGTATAGGGAGCTTCAGGCTAGCAGCTCCTCTTCCTCCTCCCCACTTGGGAGGACAGCAAGGAGGCCATGCATACGTGCCAAGCACTGTAAGCGTGTATGCACACCAAGTGCTTGGCACGGATGCGTAGTGGGAGAACCAGTGAAAAGGTAAGCCCCGAAGGTGGTTCCCCCCAAAAGCTGCTACCGGTTCTCCGGGACGCTGGGAAAAATTACTACCGGTTCTGGTGAACTGGTGCGAACCTGCTATATCCCATCACTGCATTCGTCCCAGTAACCCGGTATTTCCCCAGAGTTGGAAACCTTGTCCCGCCTGGTTCATTAAAAATCTTGCAAGAGCTCCTGATTGTCATCTTACTTTCCTCTCCTCTCTTTCTGAGCCTTTCCCTCCTGCCAGCCTCAGCAGTCATGACAAAGTGCCAGAGGAAGAAAAAAGGGGGCCCTGAGACAGAGGGAGCCCAGGAAGGGGGGAGGAGAAGGTAGAGGAGGCTCACTAGGAAGGAGGAGGAGGAAGAGGAATGCCGTCAGGTTCAAAGCCTTTCCATAGGAAAGAGAGGTGGGGGGAGAAAGAGAGAGAGAGAGGCCTCCACCTTCCTAGAGAGACCACACAGGAAATGCAGAAGAGTCATTGAGACAGAGGTACAAAAACTCCTAGAAAGATAAAGCGTGGGAGTGAGAGGAGGAAGGCACCTTTCCTAGACAGTCTTACCAGGAAATTCACAAGAGATAGAGAGAGAAGGGAAAGGAAGGGGGAAGAAGAATTGGGGGAAGGAGAGATGACTTTGGGAGGGGGAGTTTCACCAAGAGAAAGTGTGTGTTGGGAGTGGGGAATAATTGGGAGTGGGAGAAGAAACTGCCCTGGTTTTGTGGGAGAGAATTATGGCAACTCTACTTGTAGGGAATGGATCCATTAAAAAACGTGCACTGAGCCTAAGAAAGTAGAAGAAATGCATCAGGACCACCTTTTTCTTCAACAACAAAATGCATACCAGGAAAACTTGTGTGTACAAGTACACACACAGAGAAAAATGCCTATCACAGGAGAATGTGAACAAAAAATAATATATTAAACATGGATTAGGAACAAACCAGAAAAACTATGTTAAAAATATGCATAATACGTGCACAGAAAAAAACATATCTGTGCTGTGTAATCTTCCTTTCCCCCTACAAATTTTGCTACATCCACAGACTGCAGTGGGGAAAATTTAAATTTGTTGAGACTAACATTTTTAGATTTACCAGTTGCTGAGTAAGCCTTTGGCTCCTTAGCCTTTTTTTGGGGGGGATCAATATCTTGAAGAAATCGTTTTTGATATTCATTTATATATTCAACTTCATTACTAGATGTCAGTCATTTGGTTTTCCCACCACATCTTGCCAACTTCCCATTCAATTGAGGAATGGTTTTTGGTAGGCTTGTATGTAGGCTTACAAGCTCTGTTTTCTGTTGTTACTTACACTAGGGACTAAAAATTGCAGTGACTCATACTTCTATGTCTCTGAATGTATGCAACTTTTCAACGAGTCAGCACAAACTTAAACAAGTTATGTGATCAGCAGTTCAAAAGTATATATTTCTTCAAGCTTAGAATTGCTAGAATTTTGTTATAGTAGACTAGATATTCAAAAGGTATATTATAGGGATTCTCAACCTGTGGCTCATGGGCCATATGCAGCCCATGGCACCATTACACCCACCACCACCACACCAGGAAGTGCCATGTGTTGAAGGAAGGGCAAAATGGCCATCCAGCCCCTGAAGCTGCCTGAGGGAGTGTGACCTGGCCCCAGCTTAAAAAGATTGAGAACTCCTGGTATATTGCAATACTCTTAGTTATCCCTTGTGTGTATCTAAAGTGGTATCTTCTAAACATATTGTTGTCTCAAGGTATCTACAGAGCCAAATGCAAAGGGCTGCTGCAACATTTCTACTAATTATATGTGCAAGCTGTTGCTGGAGCTTTAAAAATAGGTAAATTTTCTGCTGGAATATGTGTCAGATAGTTTTGCTGTTTACTGTTATTATACAGCAGAGCTCATTTTTATTATTGTTCTATTGTTCTTCAGCTTTGCTGCATGTTCTGATGGCGGTGTAGTAATAATACAGGCTAAGAAATGTCAAGTCAGTAGTGCACTTTCTGAGCTAGGTTGTTTTATAATTGCATTTAGAATGGGACGCAGAGTTCAAGGTCAAGGAAAGAACCTTATGTCTCAATACATTTTCCCAACACTAATCAACAGCATCATTTCCTACCATCATATTACCCAAAAGCTTTGCTTGTGTAGCCTCTTCTTTCACCAGGCCAGGATTAACCCTCAGGGAAAACTACTAGATTAGTTTTGCTGTAAAGTGCAAACTTCTGTCATGTGGTTTGAGACATCTCCTTTTATACGGTGAGGTTGGAGATAGCACCAGATACATCACTGATGCATCATGCCAGATAAGTATGCATCACTGGGCTTTTTCTAATGCTGACAAGATAAAAAATTAAAATTTTAATTTTGCTGGCTACTCTTCTTAGGCTCTACATATATCACCTGAGAGCATAATCTGCGATTTTTTCCAGCCACACATAACCACTGGTCTCATTCGGAAATGTGGGGATGGTAGACCACCCATCCTTGCTTGCATCATGTCCTCCAGCCCCACACATAAGGTGGTGTGCTTGCCTAATGTGAGTCAATCCATGGAAGATGGAAGTGTGTTTTGTTTCAAATATGAGACCAAGCTAAGTAGGGATGTAGGGAGGGGAGAGATGTGTTACAATGGTATCTACACTAATTTATTTATTTATTTATTTCCTTCGACTTATTATCCCGCCCAATCGGGTCAAAAACCCAACTCTGGGCGGCCTACATACACAATTTAAAAATACATAGCTAAACCACAACTCAATATAAAACCACAAATCAATATACGATAGCCTACCCACAGTTAAGATATAAACCAATACAATAATTAAAAGTCAAGCTAAAAGAAATTAAATATTTCCAAGTTATAAAATTATGCAATTATTAAAAAAACAGAACCAGGGTAGGAAGGTAAGAACAGCGGGTGGCTGACTCATCTGATAAGCCACCCAACATGAGATCCGGTATTTCCGGATCCCCAAACTTGTCCTGCCAGCCAGGTTTTAAGACCATTGATCAGGAATAATTGAGTTCAATCTTAAATTTATACTCAACATCTCACCCTCAGTCCTGCTAAAGTTTGCTGATATATGCAGATTAATTATGTGCATATTTACCCAGCAATGTGTCCCACTGTACAGGTACTTCATGTTTTAATCACAGGAGAACTCACTGAGGACTGCAGTCAGAGTTACTTTCATCACAGTTGAAATTATTATTCAGTTCATTGTTTTCAGTAGAACTTCATCATGGCAAATTTTAGTTTAATCAATGCTTAGGCATCTAAAGAAATGGGGTCTGGATTATGAGCATGTTTTCAAAGAATTGTGGTTTCCCCAACCACAATTGATATAGAAAAGCTGAAAATTCCTGTCAATTCTCTTGCTTTTATGCAATTTAACCTGTCCACATTGGACTCCTCAACTAGGCACTTTATAAAGGCTTTTGTACAATTGAATATACTATACAACAAAGCAGTGCAATTTTTCTGTTTCTGTAGCTATGTTATCATTTAACAGAATTTCTATGCATTTTTGCTCCTGCAATTTCTAGGAATGGAGTTTGCAGGGGATCTGGCTCTTAAATCCCCATTATCGTTACTTGCTTGACATTCTCAGCATACAAAGCAGTGAGAATTTACCCTCAAAGGGCCTTGGCTATTCAGAAAACTGCAGGGGAAGCACCTAAGCATCTTGTGCTAATAATATGGAGTCTAATTTATAAGCTGCATGGTATCTTTGAACTGACATTCCCACCATTTTATTTCTCCAGCCACTTCCATTTATTCATTTGCCAATTTCTTGCTCTTCTCCATTTGGATTGTTCTGTATGACACTTTAGTTGTTTATTACTCAGCCTCTAATGTTACTGGTAGTGGGCCTCAACAGAACACCATGATACAAACAGAGATGTCATCAATTAAAACTCATATGTAATAATGCATTTTCCCCCTGGAGCAGGAAAAATGAAAATGTCACTGGTGTGAATTTGTTTAAGTTGGATCCCATCTTGCAATGAAGTGACCCACACACTATGATCTCAGAGCCATCACCTGTGGCACATATGAAATGAGACATGTAGGATTTAACACTGGGACTGCAATGGACTGCCTCAGCCTTGAGGATATTATCAAGGTGTGTCTTCACAGTCAGACCATCTGGCATGGCCTGTTCTGCCTCCATGCCCACTGGGAATCAGAAAGTGTTTCCTCCTCTGCTCATTTTGCCATTGGGCCTAATAGATGGTTTCCAGTGGCATTTCCTCCACTGAGGAAAAGCTATTGGCCTCTTTCAGGAGTCAGGTGTTGGTGTCCTCTGCTCTGGCAAGCCTCAGAAATAAGAACTATAGTTGTTATTGTTAGAGTCTGGCCAGGTTATCCTGCTATGATAATAGAATAGATCATACTGCCAGCAACTCAACGCCAAGTGACTATTGCAATGCACTCTACATGGGGCTGCCTTTGATGACCATTCGGCGGCTGCAAATGGTCCAGAATGTGGCTGCTCAGGCGGTGATGGGGTGTGAGTGGTATGCCCATGCCTCACCACTGCTTCGGGAGCTGTACTAGTTGCCGGTGTGCCATCCCAATGCAATTCAAGGTGCTGGTGATGACCTTTAAACCCCTACATGGTAGTGGGCCATGTTACTTAAGAGACATAGTCACCCCGAGAACATCTGTCTGTTCCACTAGAGCAGACCGGAGGGACTACCTGATAGTTCCATCTGCTAGGGAGGCTCGCCTCCCTAGCATGAAAAGGAGAGCCTTCTCTGTGTCTCCTCTGGCCTTTTGGAACCTCCTGCCAACTGAATTTTGCCTCCTGGCACAGCTTTTATCCTTTTGCAAAAGCCTTAAGACCTGGCTGGTGCAGCGGGTGTGGGGGCGGCTGGGGAAACAACCACCCTTGTTTGGCTTGTTTGACTATTGCTCAGGCTGTCAGTTTAGTATGTAGTATTGGGAGGGCATTTTTATTTTTTAAAAAATATTTTTCTTTAAAAAATTCTTAATTGTAATACAGTCAAACCTCACATTAAGAGCACCTCGCTTAAAGAATAACTCGCTTAAAGAGCAGAATTTTATTTGAATGTTCGCTTCGCTTAACAAATAAAACCAACCAAAAATTCATTTAACAAATAAATTGAGGTTTGCAATCTCCCCCCCCCCCCCACACACAATTGGTCATTTACAATGGTGTTTCACTTAAAAAGCAAACTCGCTTAAAGAGCAATCCTGTGGAACGCATTATGCTCTTTATGCGAGGTACAACTGTAGTTCAATTTTAATGCTGTTTTGATGTTTTTGTGAGTTTTTATTTGTTGTGAGCCACCCAGAGTCATCTCATCGAGGGGGTAGTGTAGAAATTTGAGTAATAAATAAATAAATAAATAAATAAATAAATAAATAAATAAGTGTCAGGCAGTGTTTAACTAACCTGACAACTCTGAGGACTAATGGCCGTGGGTGCTGAAGTTTACAGGAAAGGTGATGGTCCCCAAATGGATTAAATCCCACTTGAATCCATCTTGATGGAGGGCAGTAGCTTCATTAATAGTGGCCTGGGGCTGATGAGGACTTTGGATGCCAAAAGGGCTCAGGACCAGAAAGTGACTTGTGGAACGGATATATTAATGTATTTGCTGCTATTCTGCTGCTTTGTAATTATAATTACCTGCCCGGAGGGAAGTGATTGTTTGTAATTGTTTCTATGATATACACTGATAATATTGATGCATATGATGTTATTTTTCTGTTTTGTTGTATTGTATCATATTCTATTTTCTATTATATTTAATTTCAAATTTATTGTGATTATGTAATATATTGTTGATTATAGTGTTGAATGTCATATTTTTGAGTTTTGTGAGCCGCCCTGAGTCGGTTGCACCGAGTAGGGCGGGATATAAATTGAATTAATAAATAATAAATAAATAATAAATAATAATAACTGGATCAGTGATGTGGGTGTCACACTGCGATGCGGAAGGCAGATGAAAGGCCACTGTAGTATATTCTCAGGACAGTCTTCATGGCTGATCACCATGAGGATCACCAATATTTGGATTCAGATATGGAAGAAGTTGTCATTGTTGTCAATGTCATCATCATCATAGAAATTCACTGCCAGAGTTCCATACAGTTCAGATAATGGTGTTACTTGCAGCAGGTAACTTTTGAGTTTAATGAGAATAATCTGCTCCATTTGCTGTTTATTGCAACAAAGTTCAAAGAAATAACATTGTTATTGCTTGGAGGCTTCCTCTCCTTCCATGTCTAGGCCACACTTGATGAGGAGAAGCTTCTCTTGTCTTGTCTTAACAAGACGAGGTGGCTAAGGAGTCCCCTTGCCCATTTTTTTCTCCTTCAAAGCAAGGATACCCTGGGATACTCTATGCTGCCAGCAATTTTTCCTAGTTAGTTATGTGCTATCAAGTAAGAATCAACTTATAGCAGCCCTAATTGGGCTTTCAACATAAGCAAGTTTCTATGGCCAAGTGGGATCTGAACCCTCGTTTCCAGGGTCCTGGCCCATCCCTTTGTCCACTATAACATACCTCACAACTCTCCATGTTACTGAATTCAGTAATACAGCTGGCACAACTCAGGGTCCTGTGCTACTTTAATAAATATTAGACCTTTATTTTGAAGAAAGGAAGGGAGGGAGGTAAAAAGAAACTCAAGATGAAGCTTGTGAAGCTAAGTATAGCCCACTTCCAAATGAGAAACAACAAGGCATTCTAATGAGAAAGAGAACACATGACTTTTTGAATTTCCTGAAATACAACACTAATGAGTGGCTCTACAGGGCTTGTAACAAGTAATGGAATTGATAGTTGGGAAATTATTTTTAAAAAGCTAAGTCTGATCTGCATGTTTGTGTTACTACTACACCTAGAATAGTAATAGTATCCAAATGTGACACAGATTACTTATCTGCTCTGCAAATTTCCTCTGTTGTCATCTGTTTGGAAAAGCAAAGGATATTTGCAAAAGCCCATTAAGAATAAGGTGAGTGTTCTTTTTGACTGAAGTCCTGCACACAGCAAATTAATTAAAAGTCTTGTTGTAGTGTAGGATGGTATCACAAAGATCTCTTTTCTAAGGATTAAGCCCCTCTGCACTTTTATTCTAATGTAGATAATCCATAACTATCCATGTATAGTTTTTGTCTGTGATAATGTACAGAATACATTGATACATTCTCTCTAAACCTCAGAGCACTTAACAGCCTTTGCAAAGACTAAAATCAACTCAGTCAGGAGAGTGGGGTATGACCATGTGATAAATCTACTTGGCTTTAGTACAAGTCACAAACATAATCATGCAGGCAGACTATTGACTACACACTTTGCAGTTAGACCTTTGATATCTAAGATGTCGGCAATTTCCCTGACATGAAAATACTGGTTTGCGAAAATACTTTACATAGTCTTCTTCCCACTGGGGACACCAGATGTTCACAATGCTCAGATACACTGCTCTAGCAATATGTTGGAGGCATAATGGAATATTTTATGCAGGCCTCTCCACTCCCATTTCTGATTATCAGAATAATTTTGGAAAAGGTGAAAGTGGGGGCTGATAAGATGGGAGAAGAAATGTAAGGCTTATTATATTTCCTGATATTGATAGAGACAGGAAAGCAGGACCCAAATTTAGAAACATATTTTAAAGAAAATTTCTTTCTAACCAGTTTGTCTTCAGTGAAAATAAAATGATTTTATCTGAAACCATTCCATACCAGCAGGAAGCTTTCTTTTCATGCTTGCAAAACTGTCATCAAATAGGAAAATGTTTGGTATCAATGCCTGCAGGTGTGGTAGCCTGGCCAGCAGCACCTCATGCTATGGGTTTTCATGGGTATCAAAACTGAGACCATACAGCCAGACATTTGGCACTTGGTGAAGTGCAAGTCCAAGTACTATGGAGTCATTGAGCTCTGGCATCAGCTGGAAATGAATAGAGACAAAGGTGTCTGCTGCCCCTGATTTCACTGGGTCTGTGAATTCACACATTTCAAGTGTAATTCTGAAATAATTCATGGAAATAATTCAAGTTCCTGGACCTTATCACAAAAAAATAGGGTTCTTATCTTGGATAGCTGCTGTACAGTCCATGTGAAATTGGAGAGAGGTGCTGAATACTTTTAAACACCTTTTCACACAAAAACAAATCATATCCTTCTCCAGAACTGCTTGTAATGAGAATTGCCTCTTCATCTGGAGAAGCCCAATTGTTGACTGAGACATCAACTAGTATCCTGAGACTTGACAATCCTACATGTACTATAATATCAAAAGCAGTTGGATAAGTAAAGTACAGTAGCTGTGTCCCCCCCCCCCCCCAATCCTGCTTGTGGACTTCCTATGTTGTTTGATGGACCACTGTGAGAAAACAGGATGTTAGACTTGGTCTGCTCTGGCAGAACTCATTTTATGTTTTCTGGACTCATGTAATCAGATTAAAGGTTCTCCTTTACAGAAGAACATATAAAACTATGTAAAGATACTTCTTTCTGTACTTTACCTGATGAAAAAGTCTAGCACTTTATATTGGAAACAAATTTTCATGACACATTATCTTTACGTAAGGGTTTTACTCCTGCTTTTCCTCTTGAGAGAGAAAAATTGTGCTTTCTAGTCTTACAATTCTTTTCTTGACCCTCCTTCAATGGGGAAAAAAGATTTATCAGTCTGGTATTGATTCAGTCAAATGTAAACCCAAGAAGGTTATTCAAGTAAAATGCCTCATGTAAGCTATTAAACATCACTACCTTTGCAAGTTAAAAGATCATGCTGTTACTGAGATCTTTTCTTTTCCAGTAAAATTGTAAAATTACACAGATGCCATGAGAGTCAATAATGTCCCACAATCCAATTTTTTTTTACTTGACTTGTTCCTGGGTTCTCGTTGACCTCAGTGAGAATGCTTGAAATAGATTTCCCCCTTACCATTATTGTATATATAACACAACTGAAACATTTGTATAAATATGAGTCCTAAAATCATGAGTTATGAATTACATGTAATAGGAACAAGCTGCATGGATGTTTCAGAATACTAGCTACCTGAGTAATCTAGTAAACATAATGACAGCATTGTATAACTGCATAGTGTAACACTTGCAATTATACATGAAGCACATTGTTGGTTGCACTAAGGATAATGATGATGCCTGTTTCCATTGTCTAGCAAAATGGCAGGCCCTACTCCTCTACTTTAATCCCCAACTGCTTTTGATACTGCAGGTAAGACTGCCTATTTCAATATCCCAGGCAAGAAGGCTGTGTTCCTAAAACCAACACAGGGTTTGCTCCGATCTATAGCTAGGTCTGTGAGGAAGAGACACCTTTTTGGATGCTCATATTTGCATAGCTATTTATCTTACAATTATAGTAATTTAAAACAGATATCTATATCTTGGGGAGAATATCAGCCCTCACTTGTTTTTTAATTCACATCATTTTTTTTTTTAAAAAAATAGTTGTTATTACAGGGTACCATTAAAAGTCATACACATTTGAGAATGCTTGTCAAACCATCTTGTTACAGATCCTTAGATTTCTGTAGCTTTATTATGACCATGAATGATCTCAGGATCAAAATTGTTACATGAGATAATCTCACAACAGTTTCAGTTGTGTCAGATATTTTTGAAATGCCAAAAATCTGCTATTTGTGCCTTTGGATTTGGACAAGGGGCACTAAGGTTGATTTGCTTTCAATATGCCAGCCACTTTTTTCAATGTGACAAACTTTTTCTTAGCTAACTTCCTAACTTGTTTGCATTCTGGTGCAAAAGTCAGTGGCCAGTGTTTCTGTGGGAAATGAAAAATGCTAACATAATACACCACTTTAGGGATGTAACGTGTACATGGCAATTTACTTCACTTTTGCCCATTTGTGACATTACCCTCAGTAAAGTATCACTCCTCAGGATACTACAGATAATACAAAATTTTCTGGCATAGGAAGGGAAGGGGAGAGAAATAGTGAGCACTAGTTGTCTGATTTTATTTTTGTGTTTTGCCTTTCTTGCCAAGATTAAATTTGTGCAAGAATAAATCCAACAGTCCAGTGCTGCTTGTGACTATCTCTATAAGTGGCCAGTCTCAAATGGTTGTGCCAGTCAGAGCATAACATTGTAAAAAAGCTTTGAAACTGACCAGTAACAGCTTGAAATTGACAACAGCAAAAAAGAGATAGAATATCTTATGAAAGATAATATCTCTGGCACAAGGAATACAATGGTACCTCGCTTAAAGAGCATAATGTATTCCACAGGATTGCTCTTTAAGCAAGTTTGCTCTTTAAGCGAGTTTGCTCTTTAAGCGAAACACCATTGTAAATGATCAATTGTGACTTCTGGCTGGGGGGATTGTGAAACCCGATTTATTTGTTAAGCGAGTTTTTGTTTGGTTTTATTTGTTAAGTGAGGTGACCATTCAGAGAAAATTCTACTTTTTAAGCGAATTACTTTCTAAGCGAGGCACTCTTTATGCGAGGTTTCTCTGTACTAGATTGTCAAATATAATCTTGCAGAGAGGACAATAGGCAAATTTTTCCTTAAATAATTATTTAGAGCATGACATCAATCTTTGCAGTGCCTCAAGTGGTTAAGACACTGAACTTGAAGACTGGAAGGTTGGAGTTCGATACCCAAGTACTGCCCAATGGAATGAGCTCCCGTCTCTGTCCCAGCTCCTGCCAACCTAGCAGTTCGAAAGCAAGAAATTGTAAGTAGACAGATAGGTACCACTTTGGTGGGAAGGTAAACAGCATTCTGTACACTCCAGTGACTAGGCATGCCTGCCACATGTCCATGGAAACATCTGCAGATGCAGACAGTGCTAGCTATTTGGGTTTAAACAGAGATGAACACTGAACCTTAGAGTCAGATATCATTGGCTTTCGAGCAAGGGTGACTGTTACCATTACCGTTATCAATCCTTGAAAAGTATCATAGGATTTCATGAGGAAAGGTGAGATTGTTTTTCTTCACAGGAAATAGGATGAAAGTGACAGAAACAGATGAAAAAACCCATAGATAGCTATGGGAAGAGGAAGCATCGAGAATTCACAAGCCTACAGCACTGTCTTGGCCTACAATTTGAACTGCTCTAGCAACCTTATAAATGTCAACATCATAAGCACATGGATGCACAGTGTATATTCCATACAGGAGAAGTAAAACACAGCTGAAATTGTAAGTTAGCATACTTGGGTATCTTCTGATGAATTGCATTAATTGTTCATCAGCTCTGACATTTCTATATGACATGAAGCACTATGATACACTCTTCTAGCTGAAGTCAAAATAACCTCCTGAACCAGATCATTATTTCCCATGCAGTACAAGAAATATAATGGAAAAATGAACACAGAAAACCCAGTAATGTTGATTCACAAATGAAATTCCAAGTAAAGAACAAATGTTTTTAGAATTCAGGTTTGTGAATGAGTTTCATAAAATTGTGGACCTTGACACATTTTGTGGTAGTAAGAAAACAGTGATTTGTACAATAAACAGAAGATATTGTCGTCGTCCCCTTTCTGAAATGATGGAACAGATCCTGAGTAGGGACATGTAGAAACAAATAATTTGATCAGTGTTTGATAAGACCACCTGCAGCCCTACAGCATATTTGGTTGGTTTTACAGTTGTCTCAAATTTTTCAACATGAGTAGAATAGACCCCAATAATTTTTTTAAAAATCTGTTAAATGAGAAGTTTCCAATTTTTTTTACTTCTTCATCTTTATTTTGGGAGAGAGATATTTTAATTGGTTTACCACTCCACCTTTTACTTTAAAATTAGAACAACAAACCTTTCCTTCTCAGCTAGTACCATGCTTTTCTTAGAATTTCACACAATCTGTTGTATTTTTTTCCCTTTAGACACATATCAGTGTCCTGTTACTTTTGTGCTTTTTCTCAAGCACCCACTGCTCACTCATCCACTTCCTTGGCAGATTAGTGTTTGCCAAGAAGATTCCCATGTGTTTCCTCTTCTGCTCAGGAGTATTAAGAGGCCTGAGTAATTTCTGAAGGGAAAAACCCAGTACAATCACTACAAGTCTGGTATAAAGAAAATACTTCACCATGAAATGGCAATGATGGCCTGAGTTCACTGTATATAAACATACGATGCTTGCCATGAGAGGCACTGATGTCTCTTTGCTCCAACAACAGGCAGTGATGTCTGCTATATTGGCCTACATATAGTTGCTAATCCCCCTTAGAATTATCAGTCCCAACAGTAGTGTGTTACCGATGGAAACAATATTTGCTAAATTACTCATTTACTCTTCCTTGGCCTCAAGGTCTCAGAAAAATAGTATAAACTGTTCCTAAAGTTATTTTCCTGTGTGTGATTGTGGGCTTCCAAATGTATATATACGCAAATAGCAAGTGCATGAAGATTTGTTGTTAACCAGTATGTCTATATGTCCCGTGTAGCAATGTAAATTCTGAAATAAAGTTAATTGAGCAATTCACACAATTGTGCAAACCAAGTAATTTAGCAGCCCAAAAACAATCTAGGTTTTGGTATCCTCTGTTATTTTCACCAATCCTGAAATGCAAATAAGGGAGCCAAAAAAAGTCCTTGTTATCCTTGTGAGTGAAGATAAGAATACAGTACTGCAGTTCTTTCTCCTGGGGGAGGAGTCTGAAACAAATGTGGCCTGGCATTTCTAGAGCAGACCTCATAAGTGAGGGATTCTCAACTTGCGGACTGTGGGCTGGATGTGCCCACGGCACCATTTCATGTAGCCCTCAAATGCCTGCATCACATCAGGAAGTGCTATGTGGTGGAGGAAGGGCAAAATGGCCGTCTAGCCCCCAAAGCTGACTAAAGTAGCATGACCTGGCCCCTGGCTTAAAAACGTTGATAACTCCTGTCTGAAGTCAATGAAACTTATAGAAGGGTTGATTCACCAAGTTCCCATTGATTCAACTGTAGAGGTGCAAGTCTGGGCCAGTATGAACTCTTGTTCAAGTCTGGCAAGGTAATGCATCCTCACAAATAAGAATGCTGGAAACATTGGGTGTTACTTGGTTCAAGTACATTTGCAGACATTTTGGGGGGGGAATTTAGAATATAGACAACTGTGGGGATAGTACAATTATATCACTCCTACAACTAGCATAGACTGATTTTTTGGGTTATTATGAAGCAGAATAGGAGAACGTCCTATGTGTCTTATAGTATGTTCAGGCCACTACCCATCATTGCTGCACAGTGAAAAGCTTGAGTGAGGAAATTCATCTGTTAAATGTGCAGCTTGGTTGTTGTTGTTTCCTATGTTTGTTTGTTTTACACAGGTAGCCGAACAGATAAAAGTTAATCACCACGTTCAGAATGATTTGTTTCTAATAACTCCACCTGAAATTAAAATGGAAGACATCTAAGGAATGCATTTACACTAGTAAATGCATTTACACTAGTAAATGCTAACTAGTGGTTAGCATTTCATAGACAACAGATGGACATTAACATTGGAGTGAGATTCTGCCATAATTAGACTGATTCCATTAAAATCATTGAGACAGCTCAGTCGTGACTCTCATTGATTTCAATGGGTTTACTCTAGTGTGAGCCGTCAATGGAATAGCCATATCAACATATATTTTTTTTGCTGCTTGATCAGGAAAATGGGCATTCTTTATTATATATTTGGACAGATACAAATGGGTGGATAGGGATTGTAAAACTGCCCCCACTCAGAGCTTACTGAGAAGATGGGTAGGGCAATTCAACCCACACAATCCAGGGTGAAAACTGGAACCCAGTTGCAAAGTTTCCTTGTTAGAGAAGAAAATAAAAAGAAGGCAATCTATAAAAGCTTTTCAAAAAGAATACAAAATGATTTTAAAAGGCAATAAGGCAAAGTGGAAAATCATTAAGACCTCAAACGATAAATTATAAAACCTATCTTAAGCTCTGAGGCTTTACTTGACAAAACATCTAACCTGTGATGAAACTAGAAGCAGATCCTATGCCATTATATTATCCTATATCCCAACTCTGTATCCCATCAGGCTGGTGGGCTTTCACTATAATAATACAGACCCTCACTTAACACAAAATTTACATAACAAAAGGAAATGCATGGAAAATAGTGGCTCAGTTAACAAAACATTTTCATATGGAAAATTTGCTTTACAAATTTTTCATAGTACAAAAGATCCTGGAGAATTCATTAAAGTTGTTAAGTGAGGGTCCACTGTAATAATAATTTTGTGTCAGAAATTATTCTGGATTGAAAGGATTTTTGCAAAAGGAACTCCGCCCACAGAACACCCAAATGAGGCCACTTTCATGTCCCCAAGAGCTGGGACAGAGATGGGCACTCAATCCATCATGCAGTACTTGGGTCTCGAGCTGCCGACTTACTAGCCTTCCTTCCAGCTAACAAGATGAGCTTCTTAACCACTGAGCCACCTCAGCTCCTTAACCACTGAGACACTGCAACCCACCGCACCAAAACCAATCATGAACTCCTTATGGAAATCAGTTCAAGCTTCCAGACTGGCTTAACACACCTCCTTTCCCATTCACAATAGTTACTCATGTTGTTATGGGACATGCAGCCAAGGTCTCTCCTAGCCATTGTTTTTGGAAAATGGCACCTGCTGATAACAGCTGCCAGTCCAAATTCAAAAGGGAAAAGTTTTTCCTTTCTCACACCTAGCAAGGCTTCCGTGTCTACCAAACAGAACCAGACTGACTCCATATTTATTTTCTTGTCTCTTACAGATGAGCTCTCAAAGTTATAGTCACAGATATGTGGGACAATGAGTATGGAAAAGTCCTGAGGAATAACCTTTTGAGATGGAGTGTTTTAAAAAAATGTTTCTGGGAAGGAAGATTTGCTATTTACAGATATCAGATTACATTTATTGAATGAACTTTCCATATCCTCAGCTTTCATGGACGCTCAGGCAGTAGCATTTCATGACCTGCATGCTGTACATTTATATTTTAAACAAGTCAATAGTTCTTTTCCATGTTTCAAGAGAACAACATTCATTTCTTTGTGCAAAACTTTTAAACTGAAGTTAATGGGGCCTGATTTACAAATCTTTGCTCAGATGCAGGATTATAATGTTTGAAATTAAACTTCAAATAGAAACTGTCATTTAAAAACATTAGTACTCCCACAATCCCTTAGCCAGCCTGGCCTTGTTAGTAACAATTCCTGGGAACTGTAGTCTAAAACAAGTAAATGTTTTCCTGGTTCTGAATTAATGTAGCTACCCGGATGGCTTTCTTTCAACTACAAGTCATAATGTGGGAGGGATAGAGTGTTATGTTTTGTTTTTAACCAGACTTTGGGGAAACTCATTAAAAATAACTGTAGCTGAACACACAAAGGTATATTTACATTATCTGTAATGTCCTTGCTAAATGGAAGGCAAAAGGCCAGCTGCAATTCAGACTGGAAAGCATAGAGAAAAGTAGCAGTAAAATGGGATAGAGGGTGATTTGTGCACCTTGAACTGCAGTGTTTTAAATTAAATCACAAGGGAATATTGCATTGGAACCCAAGACCAATCTGACAAAATGGCAAAATCTGCTTTCTTATTCCTTTGTACATTTATTGTGTTAGTCTGCAAACTTGATCAGTAGGAAACATTTCAAATTGCAGCAACAGTTTTTGAGATAATTAGGCCGAGTTATGAGTAACAGAGATTATTGTTGCAACTTTGCTTTCTTCTTCATGCCTGGGACATCAACTATTACTTTTCTGTTTTCTTATTATAATTCATCTACTTATGTGTACTTAACATTTTCTGGTTCATGATGTAGTTTTGTGACCTTTAGAATAAAGTTTTCTGCCCTGAAGACTCATTCCATAATTTTTCTTCACAACCCTTCTTCATAATTTCCCACTTCATAAATTCTCCCTATTTTTGGTTGTATTCTTTTTCTTCAATATGCCCACTGAAAGTTCTTCTTGCCGAGCCATATTCAGGTTCTTCTTATTGTATAAATAAGTGTGCTATCCTATGTGTAGGAATAGCTCCACCTGAGCTATTTTGTACTGTAAATATGGCTGTTCTTTTTTTAAAACTGTGAAGATTATTTCTGGAAAATAATATTAAGTTGTATTATCCTTTATCCACAGAATAAATAGGAGAAAGAAAATTGTATTGAGTTAATGTTTATTTTCTGACTGTGGTTCTTCTTCTTGTGCCATATCCAATTCTGAATATTGGCGATCATCATGGCGATCAGCCATGAAGATTGTCTTGAGGTTATAATGCAGTGGCCTTCCATTTGCCTTCTGCACAATAGAGTGACACCCATACCACTGATCCAGCTCTACAAGTCACTTTCTGGTCCTAAGTCCTTTTGACACACAAAGTCCTCATCAGTCCCAGGCCAGTATTGAGGAAGCTGCTGCCCTCCATCAACTTGGAACCAAGTGGGATTTGATCCACTTGGGGACCATCACCCTAGTTAACAGGTGTCTGATGCTTGACGTTGAGTTGCTGGTGATATGGTCTACTCTATTACCATAGCATGATAACCTGGGCAGACTGACTATGGTTAGCAGTATGATTGGGTTTGGGTTTTAGGTAATATTTAATAGGTTTAGTGTACACTTTCTGCATTTCTGGAATACACTGAAAATTCAAATGCCCCACTTAAATGACACCAATTTAGTGACAACCAGTATGTTAGTAAAGTTTTCAGTTGCTCAAAACTTCCACCAGTGAAATAGCTTTATTCCCAACACCTTCAAAATGATGAAAGAGATTCCACAAAAGGACCTTCTGGAATGAAACAAAAAATATTTTGTTTCTGAAAAACCACCATGGCTGCTGCCATCATAATTTACACAATAGAATTTCAGCATATACTCAGTCTAATAAGGTTATAGCTTATATTTCAGTTATAAGGTTTTAGGAGGCCCTTGGGCGCAGTGGTTAAATTGCTGTACTGAATCCAAAACTCTGTTCACAATTTGAGTTCAATCCTGATGGGCTCCAGGTTAACTCACCCTTCCATCCTTCCAAGGTTGATAAAACGAGTACCCAGTAATTTGGTGGGAAAATGCTAATTACCTGTGAATCTCCTAGAGAGTATTCTAAGTGCTATGGTTGGAATATAAGTATAATTGCTATTGAAAAAAACCTTAAATCATATTTCAATCAAAAAAATACAGGAGCTGATAGCTATAAAAGAAACAATGAGAGTACATCTTTAAAATACATCATTAGAAAGTAAAAAGCATTGTAGCTTTGAGCTGTCTTTGCCCTTCACATATTAAGGTATACATGAAAAATATTAGGTTTTCTCATCCAAACCATTCTTATTTGCCAGTTTGCATCTATAGAGAAAAATCCATTATCTTTGTAGATGCAAAGTCTCCTTTGCGCTGCTGTTTCTCCTGCTTCTGGTGTCAATGTTGTTTGTATCAGAGGCTATGTTGTTTGTATACTATTGCTGTCTCTTCCTTTCCTGTCTTAATTGCCCCTCATTTATTTATTTATTTATTTATTTTTCTTTATTTGTCAACTAAAGGTATGTTGGTGGAGAAAATGGCTAACTTACCAAACACCTTCCTTAAATTTTCTGTGGAAATCTATATTGCTTTTGCTAAGCCAGCAAACTCATTAGAAAGCAGGCTACTATGGGAGCAATTTGTTTACACATCAATATCCTTGGGTACAACATTCTTAAGTAAGCAGAATTCTTATGGATGAAGCTGAGAAATATCAGTTTACTATAACTGCATCCCAGTAATCTATGAGTTTCATAGTCTGGGAATTATCCCCTCCATGTTTTGGTTTCTCTTACCAGTTTTTACACGACCTTGCTCAAGTGTCAGCTTGCTAGGAATGGACCTCATTTTGTTCAAGTGCAATTGTCATTTTCAGGGTTGCTCTTTTTACACTCCCCCTAATTGTTTTAGCACTATTCCCAACAAAATTTTGAATCTCAACAAGAGGAGAACAATAGTGTATCTAGGTACTGATCTGGCCAAGGGTACCATCCATAGCTTTCCAGTATTCTTTGGCTAGGATCCTGAAGAGGCAGAGAAAGCATCAAGGATAACCATTTCTGCATGCCAATGCTCACCCATTGTTTGTTTGTTTGTTTGTTTGATTGAACTTCTTTACTGCCCATCTAGACCATTCTCTGTATCCTGGTGGTGTTTCAGCCTAAATCTCCTGATATTCTCACCCAGTGGCCTCATAAAGATGTTCAGTAGCATTGGGGAGATTACTCACCCCTGTGGAACATGTACCCATTTACTATGAGATACAGTAAAACCCTGGCATACAATTGCCCTGGGATAGATTTGCCACAGGTTACAACCTGACATTTAATTTAAAAAATTCCCCAGTTTATGACTGATTTTCGGGTTAGAGTCAGACATGACTGGCTTTTGAGCATGGGTGACATTTACTTTTACCATTCTCCCCCTCTGAGTTTCCAGGGCCTGAGGAGGAATTCAAGCTCCAGTGTCTTGGGTCCTGATCCCTCACACAATCCAGTATAACATACTGAGTAATACCCAAATAATTCTGTTAGTTTTGCCAAAAAAACTATTGTCTTTGACAGGAAAAGGTTTGGCAAGGCTGATTACTCTAAATGTCTAGAAATGAGAACATCTGAATAGAGCTAATTTTTTCGCCCACTGTTGCATCACCATTAAAGGAACATATTAAACAAGAGATTCTTATTCTGTAATCTAGGACTGTAATATGTGTGTTTATTTAAAAATAAACTATAATTGCTGTATTAAAATAATATGTCAATAGAAATTTAGGTAAATATGCAACATTTTTGACAGATGTATACAATTCCTTTTAGCGGGGGAGAGCATTGCTTTTTTTTCTTTGTATATTGTAGGGTAATACGAAACAATTCATTTTACTGTTAAAGCTCTAAAAAGTAGTTTTGGTGCAATATATTTATTATATAATGCCACAATATCTGTGGAATTTAATTTTTCTCAGCTGAGATGCTTGCAACATTGTTATTGTTATTTTAATAAGACCTTATTAATTTGTAATAACTTTAGACTACAAATGCCACAAGAGAAAATCATGTTAGGCTAATTATTTGGCTCTCGGCAATGAAGAATAATGTGGTTAAAGAGAAATCTCTTAAATCATTGTACAGCATGTACTTGAACTATTTTTTTTAAAAAACACAAGAAATAGGTTGTGGGAATTGCGTTGGAGATACCATATGGAAAGCATTATTTCAGTTGGAAATTATAAGCTGTAAATTGGGTGTGTGACTCATAAATTGTAATGAATAGTAATGTAAGAAAGAGATTAGCTACATTTTAGCATGGGCGTGTTGTCCATTATTGCTTATTTAGCTTTTCACTAGAAGTTTCTGTTCCCTAAATACATTTTTTTTGTTTGCAGTGGACGTGATCAGACATTGTTCTTTATGCTATTATGATGCCCAAAGCAGCATGCAAAAGTGGGTGTACTAGGCAAGATTACTGAGGAACAGAGAGAATTTTTTTTTAATTCCAACAATGTTGGCATTTGATACCTTATACAAAAAGTGTTTCTAAAGAACATGGTAAATTGTTTTCTGGGGTTATTATTATTTGCTGTGCTTCTTATTCTTTAAATAGAGTGTTATTTCTCCCATATAGCCCATTAATGATTTAATTGTTTATGAAGCTCTTCTATAGCTGATGATACTAATTTGGCCCTGAGGTCTTACCTGTGTTAAAAATCCCTGTGTGAAGTGGAATCTTTTGCAAATGCATTTGTGAAGGCATTGGGGAAAGTATTGATGGAGGGACAAGACTAGACACTTCCTCTAAAGGTGTTTTATCAGAGTGGTATTATCACATGCCTGAAGAACTCCCGTTAAAATTATTTATTTATTTATTTTATTTATTTATTTCCTTCAACTTATTATTGGTTTCAGTCTGTCTTCAATTGGTTTTTCCTACCTGGTGATTTGACCAACCTTATGATAGAGGCTTCTATGTTCTTTTGTCTTCTCCCAAACTCAAAGCCAAAAAGGAACGGTGTGTATCAAAATCAGGCAATGTGTGGATGTGTGTGTCTGTGGATAGGGTGATTACAGGGTAAATGGCAAACCTTTGTCTGAAGATCTGGGTGGAAAATTCCAACCATGCTGACAGAGGTGAGGCTTGAGACCACAACACCCCACCCCACCCCACCCCATCCCCATTTACAGAAACATTTCACTTTCAGCTTAGTGTTGAACACAACTCTGGGCAAACAATTACATTCTCAACAAACTGACCCTAAACCTAAAATAAACAATAATCCACCTCCATAGCTGCCAACATAACAATTGTTAGAAATAAAAAGTTTGAATTCATCATATCTGCTATGAATTTTTGAGAATTTTCACAATTCTTCTGCACTATCTGCACTATCCAGATAATTTATTATTTGTTTATTTATTTCGACTTATTTAACCACCCCCTCGCCAAGGCGACTCCGGACAGTTTACAATGCAGAAAACAACACTGACATAAAACACTCCAACACACAATATGCATAGATAAAACATCATAAAACTCTAAAATCTTAAAATCTCAAATTTAAAATCCGGATGGCAAATTCACTGATAACCAGTGGGGGTGGTTATCAGTGAGCCAGTGGGGGTGGGTGGTGTGGGAGTGGTGTAGAATGTTGGTTCATAAGCCTAAATGTATTTTTTATTTGGGAAAGCTTTCTGATTGTTGGATGTTTATTTTTATTGGTTTAACAGGGGTATTATCTGCTCTTCTTTTTGCAATAGTATCTGATGCCAAGGGCAGAGAAGCACTAGAATACATAGGCTAGTAGCAAACATTTTGTTATGGGAAATGAAATCTAATGGTAAATGCAAAGAAAAAAAATTATCCTGTAGCAACATGAATAACTCATTTGTATGCATGCTGAGAATGTGTAATGAGACTAACTGGAAGAGATTTCAACAATTCAGTGCTGACAAATACAGATATTTGTGTTAATAGTTAAATCTCAAAAACTGACACTTATCATAAAATGACAGATAATGTGATACTCTGCATTTGTTGTCTCACTGGACAAATAGTAAATCCCTTTAAGTAGAATTTGGTACTACAGACAATTTAAATATATATATGGCTTTAAATTGAAGGATGATAAAAATCGTGCCTTGTGCACAAAGTGTTTTTCAGAATTGTCTATCCTTTTTGTAGGAAAAGGAATTGAGGTGATCTTTTCAATGAATTTCTCTGGACAAGGAAGAAATCTTTTTTTAAAAAAAATCTAATAGCTAAGGGATACCATTATCAGCAGGTGTAGCAAAGCCTTGTTTTCTCCCCCCATCCCAACAATTTTTGGGTTTTGCACTGTCACTAGAAGATGCAGCTAACAGCAACTCTGCTGGCTTTCTGGCTAACATTGTGCCTCTGTTACATTGACCTCTATGTAGTGTTGTAGGGCACTGGGATGAAGGTAACAATCAGGAAGAGGGGTACAAAGACCAAAAAGACAAAAGAAAAACTATAGGTTTTGTAAATAATTTCTGCAATTTTTTTTTCATTTTCATGTGAGCAAGGAAAAGGAAATCTATGAAAATTTCTTAGGAAAAAATGTCTTCAGGCCAATTTTGGCTGAGAAGTTTAGCAGTTCCCCAAGGTTTTTTACATAATGCAATTTAATTTTAAGATTCCAGAGAGTAAATAAACCGAAACAAAAGACAAAAAACATTGTGGCACCTTAAAGACTAAGTGCTTTATTTTAATGTGAGCTTTTGTGGATCAAATTCACTTTGTCAGAAATAAGAGTGAGAGTTCATGGTATCAATTTATACACACCAGGTACAGAGGTACACAATGACTGGTTAGTATGACAGATAAGTATACAAATCTATGTTAGATAGTACACAATGATTGGTTAGTATAACAGATAAGCTTACAAAAATCTAATATACATTTGTATATTTATCTGTTATCTTAACTAATCTTTGTGTACCTCTGATCGTTATATGTATAAATTGATTCCATGAAGTCTCACTGTTATGTCTCATGAAGTGGACTTGATCCACAAAAGGTAACATTAAAATATAGCACTTAGTCTTTAAGGTGCCACAACTTTTGTTGTATTTTTGTTTTGTTTTGTTTTGTTTATTCTCTGATATGCTTGCACAGACTAACATGGCTACCATTTCAAAAATTACAATTTAAGAGTTATCATAGGTATATTTTGGATTTACTCCAGATGTTTAAAACTAACTTGTTCTCTCAAAACTCTGTGGTAAATATAGAAGAGTGCAGTGATATGTTCAGCATTAAGAAAAACAAAGAAGCTAATACCATGCCATATTTTTTCCCCTCTAGTTTCTCTAGAGTTTTCTATCCCCATGAAATATTCTTCCATTTTTCTGCTTCATTCTTTGTTTCCTTTAGAACTACTTTTGGTTATAATTTTTGCACTCATGTGTAACATTGTAAGGTAGCAAAGTTTTGCTAGATTGTTTTTGCTATGTGGTAGACTTTCATCATCCTGCACCTTTTCACACTTCCTGATCTGAAAAAAAGTCTTGTTGAAGAAGTCACCTTATGCCACTTTTCATTCCGCTTTAATTTATGTGTTGGAAGCTGCTGGTTACCAAGAGATTATTATCAAGTCAAAGACTATATGATATGATATGACTATATGGAGGAACCTCAGTTAACGTAATTAATGCATTCTCTGGGAAGTTTCTTACAGCGAAAATTGCTTTAACTGAATTTCTCATAGGAATGCATTGAATGCAATTTCCCATAGGAATGCACTGAAAAGCAAAATGCATTAACCAAAATGTGGTTTTCCATAGGAATGCATTGACAATCCATTCTGAAAAAATTCTGTAAACCGAGCTACTATTTTCTATGGATTTTCTTTTGTTATTTCCTTTGATATTTTTCTGGGAGATTTTGCTTTACTCAAAATGTGCAGAATTCTCATGAGAGACATTTTAATAATGAATATTATGTACACAAACCTGGAATCATGTTGTATCAAACCCTGTAGGATTTATTTTGAAATGCACATATATTTGGGGAGACACATTAGTCTGGAAAGGTCGAATCAGGTTAATTCACACTGGAATTCATGAAAATCATATTCCTTTAGCTGCCTTAGGCCACTACCAGCTGTTAGAAATAGTCCATAATTACAGTGGAAAATATATTAACGTTGCAGCAAACTGAAAGTCCAGTGAAATCAGACATCAAGGGAATCTTGTGCTTAAGACCTGAAGACCAGACAAAGCAAGCTAATTTATGAACCCTAAGGAGTAAAATAAACACTTGCTATAATATGCATTATCAAACAATTGCGCTCATCCCACATGCTAGCAAGGTGATGCTCAAGATAATACAGGATAGACTGCAACAGCATGTGGAGAGATAATTACCAGAAGTGCAGGCAGGGTTCAGAAGAGGCAGGGGGACTAGAGACCACATCGCCAACATAAGATGGATCATGGAAAAAACAAAGGAATATCAGAAACAAGTCTACTTCTGTTTCACTGATTACACTAAGGTCTTTGACTGTGTCGACCACAACAAAATGTGACAAGTAATTAAAGATATGGGAATACCAGAACACCTTATATGTCTCATGAGAAATCTGTACATGAACCAAGAAGCAACAGTTAGAACAGAATATGGAATGATGGAGTGGTTTGGAATAGGAAAAGGAGTAAGACAAGGCTGCATTTTGTCACCCTGTTTATTCAACTTATACACAGAGCACATAATGTGCAATGCAGGGATGGAGGAATTACAATTAGGGATCAAAATTGCTGGGAGTAACATCAACAATTTGAGATATGCAGATGATACCACCCTAATGGCAGAAAGTGAGGAGGACCTAAAGAAGCTCCTGATTAGGTTGAAAGAAGAGAGTGAAAAAGCTGGCTTGAGACTCAATATAAAGAAAACCAAGATCATGGCAACATGCCCTATCAGTTCCTGGAAAATAGATGGAGAAGAAGTAGAAGCAGTGACAGATTTTACTTTCTTAGGATCAAAGCTCACTGCAGATGGTGATTGTAGCCATGAAATAAAAAGGCAACTGATTCTTGGGAGGCAAGCGATGAGAAACCTGGGCAGCATAGTGAAAAGTAGAGACATCACATTGCAAAAAAAAAAAAAAAAAGATCGTATAGTCAAAGCAATGGTATTCCCTGTGGCAATGTATGGTTGTGAGAGTTGGACCATTAGGAAAGCTGAGTGCATAAGAATAGATGCCTTTGAAATGTGGTGTTGGAGGGGAGTTTTGAGAGTCCCCTAGACAGTGAGGAGAACAAATAGGTCAATCTTAGAATAAATCAACCTTGACTGCTCCTTAGAAGGTCAAATAGTAAAGATGAAGCTAAAGTACTTTGGACATCAAATGAGAAGAGAAGATTCATTTGAGAAAGCTTTGATGCTGGGAAAGGTGGGGGGCAAAAGAAAAAGGGGGGAGGTGCAAAAATGAGATGGCTAGATGGTATTGTAGACACAATGGGCACAGAGCTGAGCGAGTTGAGGAGGATGGTGGAGGACAGAGGTGCCTGGCGGACAGTGGTCCATGGGGTCGCAGAGGGTCGGAATCAACTGTGCGACTGAACAAATGATATGCAGGTGTTTATTTTAATTAATGAAGCTATTTCCTTTTCTAGTCATAGGCTCTGTCCAGCATCTATTACTGGCCTTGGATATCTATTACAGTAATACTTTGGATAACGTTTACCCTGGATAACGCTAAAATCACATAACGTTAAGTAATCTGGGGAGGAGAATTGGATCAAATAATGTTAAGGTCCTATGGGATGGATCGGATAACCTGTGCGGTTGCAATGCATCTCTATGGAGCTTTAAAATTATCCGATCCATCCCATAGGATTTTAACATGCATCGGATAACACTCAAAACCGGATAACACCAAGACTTGTGGGACCAAGTCTTAGCGTTATCCGAGGTATTACTGTATATGAAATGTCTCCGATTGCTTCCACCTAAATCTTTTGAGTATAATGTGAAAATAACAATACAACTGCATATAATTTAAGGGAGAGGCAAGTGTTGCTTGGTTCAATATGCTTTCTCCTAAATTAGCATGGTTACAGTTGCAGACTAAATTACTGTACATTTAGCTGTAACAGATGTACGGCTAGATTATAGTAACTACAGAAGGGGTTATATTGGATCTGGTGGCTGAACACCATCCCATGTCTATATCCCTCCACCAAGCATTGTTTAAAGCACATTGTTTACTTCAGTAGTGTATTTTGACTGCTATTCTTCATGTTTTGATTTCCTTTTAAAATCATTATTTACTTAGTGTCATGTGTGTATGACAATATACATGTCCTAAGGTAAAACACTTTTGCTTCTTTACTGTTTGATATGCAAGTTATCCAAGTGTGTGTGATCTTTTTTGAGAAGAGATGATGACTGTAAATCAATTCTTATTCCTAAGGGACTGCTCTTCAGTTACTAATACACATTAGCAAAATGGTTAATGCAAGTGGCACGATGCCATGCTTGTCCTTGGGGATTTTCTCTTGTGGTTCAAACATAGCATACATGCCTCCAGCATAATTTTGTGGCATGTCAGATATCTGCTAAAAATTACCTGTGTTTCAGATGACACTAGAAACCTGAGTAATGTACAGAATGTTTCAAACTACTTTAAAAATGCTACCATGTTTCAAACTACTTTTTAAAATGCTGCAAGATTTAGATGCAATGCTCAAGTGTTTCTGCTCTGGAAGGTTCCAGTAAAGTCAATTGAAGAATAACTGCATATGTCCCCCCCCCCAAAGGCTGGACTTGGAATGGCTCATTGCCTTGCACTTTTAACAGCTCAGCCTGTAAACAACAACATTGTTGTTTACATACAGGAGAAGCCTATTCTATCTAGCTTGTAAAACAGACATCTTCTATAATAGTTAAAAAGAGTAAGTTGGCATGTGCATTAATATCAAGAAACAATACCTTAAGCAGTTTCATGGAACTGGCTTTGAGTTGCTATGTGCAGAGAATGTATAATTATGGGTAAAGGTTGTGAGAGCTGGACCATAAAGAATGCTGAGTCCAGAAGAATAGGGCTGGAGGAGAATTTTGAAAGTACAGTACCCTGAACAGCAAAGAGATCAAATAAATCTATCCTGAAGGAAATTAACCCTGACTACTCCTTGGAAGGACAAAAATTTAAGATGAAACTAAAGTACTTTGGCCACCAAATGAGAAAACAGGACTCACTCGGGAAGATCTTGATGCTGGGAAAGATTGAAGCAGTGGTCCATGGGATAGAAAAGGGTCAGACATGACTATGTGACTGAACAACAACAACAACAACAAAGTGAAAGCTCAAGACTGAGAGGTGCTAGGTCACCTACCTTTTCTATTTTTAAATGTAAGAATGGTACTTGAGTATTCTTAAATCCTTTATGTAGGTGAAACAGAGATTGTGAAATGTTAATCCAACTGGTTGAGAAGGACACGCATGAAAAATCTGGAGCAAAACATTTTTATTTTAAATCTTTGACTCCTTGTGCTGAGAAAAGGTAACTTTTGACAAAATCAGCAGTTAAGCTCAGCTGGCTGGAAAGAAGATGGGAGTTCAATTCCCCACTGTGCATGACAGAACAGCCAATTTGTGTGGCCATAGGTGCTCCCAGAAGAAGGGAATGGTTAATTACCTCTGAATACTCTCTACCTAAAAAAAAAAACTGAAAAAGGTCACCATAACTCAGAACTGACTTGTTAACAGTTAAGATTATAGCTGTGTGTTAGGACATATTTTAGGTATTGTAGAAAGATGCCTGCCTACTGAGCTACTGTACCTTTAAGAGACCTGTAAGGGTTTCGACACAGCTGTTGGTAATTGAGGTATTGGCCATCAGAAGCTGAGCACACAGCTGTAACCACTTGGGACATGAATCTGGACTGTGCACAGCTGTAGCCACTTTGAGAGTGAGTCAGCAGAATTACTGTATAGCCCACCTGAGATGGGCTACTCTGAGGAGAATTGACTGAGAATTGGGAAGAGACTGATGGACATTTGACAGATGAAGGACAAAGAACTGCTGCTGAGGCAAAGAACTAACAGGTACTCTGAACTGCTAAGGAAAGCACATTGACTAAGGCCTTGGGCAAACTGCAGTCAGTGTTTGCTGTGGCAGGACTCTGTGTATGCTCAGTGGACTTGAGCTATTGGGATACCAAGCCTTGAATCAACTGTGGGGCTTGAAGCCAGACTGCTACCTGTATATAGTTCTGTGTCTGTTGTTTGAGTGTTTCCCTCACCCAGAAGTAAAGTGCATCATTATTTACTGAGACTGTATATGTGTCTTGAAAGCCAAGCTTCCATTGTCACATTAGCTAAGCACTATTGCTCACCCATCCCTCAAATGACAAGACAGACCAGCGTGATGGATTTTAAACAATGGTCCACTTTATTATAAAAACAATTAACTATAACTATCTGCATTGTGAAAGTAGCACGGGCAAGAGCTAAAATGGAATTAAGAATATTTAGAGATGATTGTGAGTCAAACAGAAGTGGCTCCATGTTCACACCTCTGGCCTTATTTCAGGTGAACATTCGTAGAGGCCACCAAGCCGTCAAGTCGGGTGTCACCTGTACTTGGGATGCATTTTACCTAGCACAACTGACTTAACCTTGTCACGCTACCGTTTTATGAGTGAAATGTGTTCCTACCCTGAATTGGCTGGACTACAATCTTGTCTTACCCGTGCTACCCGCCATAAGTGACCAAAAATGACAAAAAAAAAGAGAAAAAAAGAAAAAAACAGCGCTCAACCCAAGCAAGCAGTATGGGATGGGCGAAAAAGCCGCACACCAAACAGGCCAATCATGGTGTGCGCAAAAATTCCCATCCGGCCCACGAAGCGACCAAAATAATCACACTGTGGTCAAGGAGGGAGGGCGGGAAAAACTGCTTTCAGCTTCTCGAAAGCGAAAGAGGGAGCCTCCTGGGTGAGCACAGTCCTTTATAGAGCTGGCTCCGCCCACCAGTATCGCTGCCAGTCTGTCTCGCCCCGGGAGAGGAGGCAAGCAAAGTGTGTGCTGAAAGAGCATCTCCCGGCACACGGGCATTCTGCTACCATAAACACACATCCGGCCCAAAAATGTTAACACTGTGCAACAGCCTTTTGTGAAACATCTATGTGTTTTAAATGTGGCATTGTCTTTGTTTTGTTGGACACTGCTTGATTATTCAGTATTTAGTATATCACAATACACTGGTCATTGTAATAGGATCATCTGTAATCTTAACAGCCATCAGCATCCCAGTCTGTGGTGATGTATGTATTGTACTATGTGTTTGCTTAAGAAGCAAAAAACTTGTTGAAAGCGTGCAGTATTTGAGGTGCCATTACCTTTGTGCGAGCTCACACTTCCAGTCAGTATGATGTGTGACCATATAGAGTAGTGGTCAGAATGTTGGACCATAATTGAGGGACCTGCCTTCTAATTTTCCATTAATCTGTGAAGCTATGGGTTAGTCTCACCTTCCCCTCCTTCTCTCCTCCCTTAACCATACTTTAAGCATTGCTAGTAGTGTTATTTTCTGGTGAACATCCATGTATGTTTTTCTAAGCTCCCTGAAAGAAAGGAAGAATAATAATGTAGAAGTGGCAGTGGCGGTAATGTAGATAAAAAAGAGGAAACAAACTCACTACCTGCAGTTCTACTTGTCTTCTCAGAAGTAAACTTCACTGATTTCAGGAACATTTAGTGCTATATGTATACGATTACATCCTATTTATTTTTGATAAAATATAGTTATTTTATAAACTAACCATATTCTTTCACATTTTAGGAAAGTTGTATATGCCTTTATTCTGCTATTATGTGCAATTTAGCTGTTTGGAATAAGACAGTATAAATGTTATAAAAATTAATGCATACGCATGGCAACATATGGTACACTTACACTGTGTTCTTCAAATATAAAGGCACATTATACATTTATAAATTATTTAAAATATCAAATGAAAGTTGTTTATATACATCATCTCAGTATGTTAGTTGGTGTGACTTTAAGAAATTGTCGCCATGGTAAATGAAAGCAGGCTGGAAGTTTTCACAACATAAGAGCTAAGACACCCCCTTCTTTTTAAAAATGTATTGCTGTCTGATATCTAACAATATATCTGAAACACATATCTTGGTAACTTTCCACAGTTTATGAAAATCCATGTGATTAAAATGAGGGAGTTTTTAATCTGAACTTGACATTTTTCTTTTACAAATGTTCCATGTAGAATGGCACACTATGAAGCTTATACCATACTGAGATAATTTAAATGAAAGTGCTTCTAAAGCTGTGAATTTTTGTTCATCCCCTTTATGAGACTTAACTAACTTTAGCTTCACAAGTTTAATAATCAATACAACTCATTGAGTGAGATATTTTCTTTTCATGAAGGTATGTTGTTGCTAATATTTTTTTCTATTGAAGTGAGTAGCATAAGATCAAAATTGTGCAGTTACATACAACTACGTAATCACAGATAGGAAGTGGGCTTCATGATTTTTTATACTGCAACTTCCATAATTTCCCCATATGCATATGGATCCATATGCAAAACAAATGTAGGAGTAAGGCAATACCTTTATTGGATCACTTTAAAAAAATAAAACATTGTGTGAGTTTTTGTGATTCAAGATCACTTCTTCAGGCATGCATCTATTTCTTGTGAATAGGACATGAAATTATCAATGAAAGTCGCAAACATTCATGGCATGACGGTCTGCCACGCTCCCTTTCTTAGAAATAAATGTGAAAAAGCAGCAGGCTACATCTGATACCCTCCTCCATTCAACAAACACAAGAAACCAGGTATCTGCATACTGCTCTCTCCCAAATGGCTTTTTGAAGCTGCAGCTTCCTTTGTGGCCAGAGGAAAGCAATGCAAACTCTAGAGCCCTCCATCAGGGTAATTGGGGATATAATTTGGTTTACCCACTGGATGTGCAAATTGTAGCCAAATCAAAGTCAATGTGGAATATTACCTAGAGGTTAGAATTTCCTTCAGTATGTTTGTTTGACTTGTCACTTGGTTGTCCTATGTCCTGGTGTTTGTATTACCTGCTAGCTACTACCTTGATTCTGACATGAGGCATAGCTCTTGCTCAGACCTCAAGTTCCTGTCCCAGTGCTAGTTGGGAGATCTGTTTTTGAACAGGAGACATATGTATAGGTAATGAAATCTTCTCAATAAACTCCTGTTTTGGCTGTGCCTCCCAGAATTCTACCTGGAGGAATTCTGGAAGTTGTAGTAAAAAAAGCCACTTATGATTATGCTTGTAGGTCTTCACAGCTCCCTCAACATAGGAATAGGGCCATTATAGTGGTATTTGGGATGGGTAGATCTGGTCTTCCCACATCATTTACTCATCCTGTGCGATGCATACATAAATGTGACTCATGTTTGCAAATATGCGTTGTGACATCATTGGCCAAGGAAGATATCATAAATAGAAGAGCATACTGGACAGAGATCAGAGATATTCATGTGGAGAAAAGTAGAAAAAAATAATAATCTTGGCCGAATCTTGGTTACTGGGTGTACATGTGTTATGCTTGGAGGTTGCTAAGCATGGAATAGATACATTGAAAAATAGATGACAGACCCTGTTTAAATATAAATTATGGTGTAAACACATTTTCAAACTTTTTCTGTGAACAGCACAAAAACATATGTCTTGGGGGTGTAAGGAAAGATTTGATAACAAATTTAAAATTAGAAGATAAAGTGGCTTTTTTAACAGTAGTAGGATGAGAGTGCTATAAAGAATGGGGTCAGGATAAATGTTTTACATATATGTGTTATAATAAACATCACTGAAATGATCAGTGAAGCCTAGGTGCAGATTTATAGATAAATATTTACGTTCATCACCAATTTTATTTGTTTCTCATCTACATTTTTATTTAGGAGTATGTCCCAGTTTTTTAAAAATGTCAAAATCAGATAAAGGAGGGACATTTGCGCATTATCAGAGCTAATATAGAGCTGTTCAAGAAGTACCCAGTCATGCTCCACTCCTGCAAATAACTGGAGTTTGCCCCGGCATGGGGAGTTTAAAATATTAACATCTGAACAAAAATAACATTTACACTTCTGTACCACCTGATAGTGCTTGTGCACTCCCTGGATGGGCCACGATGCAATTATCATTTTGCCCCAGCATGCTGGATGCTCATTTTACTGACCTCAGAAGGATGGAAGAATGAGTTAACTTTGAGCCCCATCAGGAGTGAGCTCAGGATTGAAGTCACCAGTTTTTGCCTGTAGTAAAGCAGTTTAACGTGTGCACCACAAGGGCTCTCTACCACCGTCTTTTAGTAAACTGTTGAATACTAGGTATTGGTTACTATAGCAAAACAAGAATGTACCAAAGCAGGAAATTGGCAGCAGAAGCCCCAATAAAACTGAGACGTTCTCCTGGAAAATCCAGTCACTGAACCCTGGAGAGGGTCCAGATTAATTTCAGTAGACTTTATTTATTTCCCCCATGCATCTAATTGAGCAGCCATTTTACAACCATCATGGCAAAGAAGGGGTGGTCCATTGCTTATTCTATTAAATCTATTAACCATTTGCCACTTTTTTTTAACAGAACAAAGCTTCCCAGGAATAGGTCTCAATATCAATCAGTCATTACCAAGTGTGAAAAGTCACACTGACTTACATTACAGTAAAACCCCGTATAACTATTTTAATTTGTTCCATGAGTCTGGTCGCTATGCGATTTTGTCATTGTACAATTTTTTTTCCTATGGACAACAATATTTTTTTGTTAAGTGGTTTTTCCCATTGAAAAATCATTGTATGATTTTTTTCCATAAGAAAAATCGTTATGTGGGGCACCACTTTCTTTAAAAACCTAATTGTTATGTGATTTAATCGCTATACGGGACAATCGTTATATGAGCTTCCACTGTATTTGCAGTTTGGGTCTATTTTACTAACCGACCATTGTCCTTCTGTACCCATCTAGTCATGGGTCCATTTTTCAGTTATTCACATATGGCTGGCATTTGGAATGTGCATGCACAGACACATTGTTTTTTGCCAACCTCTGCCCACTTTGAAATGAGGAGACTGGGCAACTGGCCCATCAGGAGTGACACAGTGAGGGGATGGAGCCTGGGGGCTGAACTTCCATGCATTGTTATTACCTGTTGTTAATGAGCATTGGTAGGAGCTGGTAACCCACCCTTTGGCCCTGGATGAGAGTAGCTGGTCACTTTGGGGCTGGATGGGAACAGGGCCATAGCCAGGGGATCGGGAGGGGGGGCAAAAACCCCTCCTGAGCTAACAGCCTGCCCCCCCCCCACCCCAACCCGGGATGCCAATGTTGTATATGTGTGTGTGACATTGTTGCTCCTACTGAAATCCCCTCCTCCAATAGAGAATCCTGGCAATGACCCTAGATGGAAATATTGGGCCTTCCTGACAATTGACAACTACAGGTGGGAACATTTTGCCCATCCCAGACTGAGCCAACGAGTTTTGGGTAATTGGCCTTGGTGGGTTATCATCTTTTAGATCACTTTAGGCAGTTAGTACAGAGGGATAATGGGTACTGTGAGTCCAGGTGGGTTATGGTTAAATCAGTAACAGATAGAAAAGAAAATTTGAATTCAAATTGAGTAGGGGAGCACCAGCAAAATCAAAGTTACAATCCACAGCAGAAAGCCATGAGAACACTCCAGAGGAATGCTCCAAAGGAAGGCTTGGCTAACCAGGGATGGAAGCCAGAGGATACCATTCCACAGAGCATTGGACTCACCTATACAGTTGGGGCAGGGTTAAGCATGGACCTCTGGCCTCAATAACTTGTCTATCTGTACTACTTGAGTCACCTCCATAGATAAGAGAGGGAAAAGTTCTGGTTCAAGATAATATTATGGTTGAATAGTTAATCAAGAGTTAATAAAGTCGCCCTAGTTACATGTCTTTTTGATTCATTTGGGGGTGAGGAGGCAAAGTTTCACTCTTATTTCTGAGGAAGTAAACTTGATCCCCAAAAGCTTGCATTAAAATATAGCAGTTAGTCCTTAAGGTAACACAATAACATATCTTCTTTATTTAGTTTTTGTTTTATTTCTTGTTTAATTTCCTTATTAGAGAGACTGCATTATATATTCCTTTTTTTAGGTAGCTATACTGAAGCTTCATTACACTTAGGACTGAATATGTGTACATGTGGGATGGATAAATGACTTTCTTGCATGGGGGGATGGATGTGTGGTGGACTGGTGCTGGTGGAGTTGGAAATGAAAGTGAAAAGTAAGTGGTGAAGGAGGGAGGAATGTTGAAGAAGGCGAGAGATTGAGAGGAGAAGATTAATGGTGGTGGGCAGAATTGAAAGTTAAAATGTTGGCGAAGCAGAGAGAGACAAGCTGAGAGAGAGGTTGGTGGAGAAGTGAAGCTGAGGGCCTGAGCTCAAGCATTGAAGAGCTGGTGAGAAGGGGAAGGGAGGAAGAAGAGAAATTGTATTTTTTGAAGGGTTTTTGGTTGGAGACGGACTTGCTGGATGGAGTTGTTTGGAGATTGAAAGAAGAGTTGGTCTTGGAGGTTGTTGCAATTCCCCCCCCCCTTGTTTGTGGGTGGCTTTTTTATATACGTATATTTTTTTAAAAAGAAAAAATATTCATATATGAGTTTTGAATTTTTTTAAATTCGAAGTGAAAATTTTGGACTGAAACTTTTGGACTGCAATTATTGGGTTGAATATTTGGACTGGGTTTTGAATTGGACTATTTTTGTATTTTTTCTTTTTTTCCCTCTTTCCTTTTTTAAATTACTACTTCTATGATAGTTAAATTGGGTATAAAACATTTTCTGTCTCTGGGAAAGTATTAAAGAATTGCTTTGGAAACCATTTCCCAGTGACTCCCCTTGGGATTGAATTTTCTACATTGTTGGTATAATTTTCGAACTCTATGCTCAGGAAAATTATCACAAGGAAATTGTCTTGAGCTGGGCGGGGGGGTTCCTGCTGCTTCCAAGTATTTTATCCTTAGTGGGCAAAAGTATAAGTATGTATATGTTGCAATTTTGGGACATTTTGCAAAAAAATAGTCATTGAATGTTTTTTGGACAAAAATCCGGCATTTTTGTGCAAATCCCCCTTTCTTGCTAATGCTGTTGCTAACAAAATAAAGACACATGTGTTGGAGTGAAAAATATGTTTGATGGTTTTTAATATGATATCTTCATGTATCAAGACACTTTTCCCCTTTGAGGATGAGTATGTTCTTTCTTTGATTATTATGGGCTGTGAGAAATGTACAAATGGTTCAATTGAATGTCAGTAAGAAAATAATAGTTTCAAGGGAGTACTGTTAACTCCCCTGAACTCAAAGTAACTAATTGTCAATAGAAAATTAAGGCACTTAGATCATAAACCTACATGTCTATATTCCAAGGTAAGTCCCACTGAGTTCATTTGGGTTGATTTCAATATATATGGCTGCAAGACTACAGTTCTTTTCCCATGTGCAATCTTTACTAAGAATTATTTACTAAGAAATAGGTCTCACATAATTCAAAAGAGCTTGGTCCCTTATAAGGGTTTTTAGCAATATATCCTTAGACATCAATTACAACAGCATATCTGAATGGTTAAAAGATGAAGCAACATCATATTTGAAATCTTGAGCAAAATTACTGCCATTTTCCTTGTAGTAAACTAATCCAGTTTCTACTTGGAACTTGAATTTATGATACAAAAGTATTTGAAGGAATCACCTGAGACTATTGGTTGCTGATTTAACAAGATAAATTAAAAGTATCTTTTAATGTTAAAAAGACATCAAAATACATACATTCCATTTGTAGACAGTAATATGTTGTGAGTCAAGATGTTATCACAATCCAGTTGTTCAGTCAGCAAGTTGTGACTATGGTCGAAGAATGATTTGATCTTGTTAGGTAGTAGTTATAAAACCAACAAATGCTTAAAGTAGTTTTCTAAAAAGTGTTCTATATAAATGGTGAACTGCCTGTTATTACCCAGCGGGAGGACATAATTCAAACACTCCTTTTATTCATTGGCTTGTCATCACTTTGATCCAAATGAAAGCTGCTGTGCTTTTATTCCCTGTATCATCATCATTTTGTCTCCACAAAATTTCATAGGCAGTATTTTGCTGTATTTGGGTGGAATTTTTACACCCAGTTCATGTAGTGTTATCCTAATGAAGTTCTTAATCAAAGGTGACAGAAATGTCAACGATTACAAGGAATGGCAGTTAGGAAGGCAAATGTTATGTCTTTTGAAATAAGCTAAAACAAGACATAACCTCTCCTGCAGCTAAAATTGAACTTGCATTAACTCATCAAATAGTAACTCCCTGGAAACTTTTGTGCTTGAGACTAAATTAGAAATACTGATTTGTACTTCATACATAAATGGCTGCAATTTTTCATTTCACAGTCTCAGAAAAGACTGTCAAGATAATTCATGCTTTCTCACTTAGTTTCTTTTTACTACATTTTAAAACATAGTTTCCAGAATACAGTACCAGAAACAAAGAGGGCCATTGGGAAGGCTAGTTATGAGTAAAATGAAAGTTTATCTAAATTCTTTGCCTGCTGGGCAGTAGATGGTGCTATTTGAGAAGTGAAGTCTGTAGTCAAAGAAGCTGCCCCGTCATATCCAATTGTTCATTTTTGTCACTGTATAGCTGACATGCGATTGCTGCTGTTTTCTCTATTGTCTTATATATTGTAGAAACAGTTCATTGCAAGGTTTCTCCTTACAGTAGTGCCATGGTTATGGGCTGATCCGGAGATGTTAACACCATCTCCAGCCTTGCCATTCACAAGCAAGAATCTGTCCCCCACTGCCCAAATTTTGTTGTCACTGGGATAAGATGTAAGAAAGACCATGCACATCGGTTGTATGGGTAATCTTTCCATACCTAAATTTCAATGGTATGCTGTTGTTGTTTTTATGGGGTCTGTAAAATATCATGTATTTTGATAGGATTTTATGAATAATAAAAATGTACTAAATTAGCTGTGATTTCTGCATTCGTATAATCCATTCTCCCAGTTCATCACCACTGACAATGCATGCAGTTTTACATGATAGATAGTTTAAAATATTTTGAAAAGATATCTGGCCCCCAACTCTGTCCTGTGTGTAAATTACACATTGCTGCAAACCACCACTCATGTTTATACTAAGAGAATGTATGTCAATGCCACAGATGACAGATGATGTTTATCAATTAATGACCCATCAGCTGCTGCTGTGCAACATAAATTTTTGTGCCTCTCATACGCTGGGCAAATTTGTTCTCCGCCAGTAATATAGTTTTCCAAAAGGATGCTTACTGTTGCCACAGGTTCTCTCCTCTCATTTATATCCTTAAAGGTGTTGGGATGAACCACACAGCTTGTATGATTTGACACATGAGACTAGGGATGGGCAATGATTTCAGCTCAATTAAATTTCTATTAGAATATCCTAAAATTCTTCATATTATAGATGGAAAGAACTTGTTTTTTTTAAACAAATCAAATGTGCAAGAACACAAAACAGTAGATCTGTTGATACAAGACTTGTTCTGAGTGCTTACATTTTAAAACTGGATTTGAAAGCATACACATCTAATTATTTTAATGATGCATTAATCCTTTTCCCCTCTTTAAGATGCTGGAAATGTCTATAATGATGGAACGTGGTTTATTCAAATGGTATAGTAAATAATTAGAAATTGTGACCATCATTCAGACATTTAGAGGTTCAGATTTCCACTGAGACATGAAACCTACTGTGCAGCTTTGAGCATGCTATAATCTTTCAGAATAACTACCTCATCTATCTTAACTATCTTAAGAGGATAAAAATAAGGTAGAAGAAACTAATGTACAGTGCTTTCAGCTGATAAGAGGAAAGGAGAGCATAATCCTGAAATCCTGTTGGGTAGTGTAGTAAGTTGCAACTAGAGTAGGCCCTATAAATCAGTCGAGTTTGGCTGAATCAAGTCTGTAAATTTTATTGATTTGATGGGCCTGCTTTAGTTATAATTTACAACACTAAGCAACATAATTTCTGCCAGTGATTGTTGTTGTACAGTTGAGTACAACTCTTCATGGCCTCATGAACCACAGCTTTTGATGAAGTGTTTATTATATGTATAGGCCTAATAATGTGTGTGTGTTTTGGTATGAATCTCATTATCTCTGGACTGATCTGGATATGCTAGTCACTGCCAATACAACCTATGTCTGAAATAGGTTTTAGGTGTGGACAGATTTTAATTGCAAGACCCTTAATAGTTCAGAAGAGACTGTATGTTTCCACAAGAAATGGACCTCATCCTTTTGTCATTCCTAGGTCAACTTCTTCCAGACTACCATTTTCCCAAAGACAAGCAAGTTCTGAATGGGTAATTTGCTGGGTTGGAGATCATCCCCTTGTCATGTTCACTCCCAAATTGTGTATGATCCCTATGCTGATAAGCAGGCAGTTTGTGATCCTGGGTATAACAAGAGCACATTCCTCAAGTAGACAACATTTGATGTTGGCTCCTGGATCTGGGTCCTGCACAGCGACAGGAAATGTGCAGCTCTGCAGATTGTCTGAAACTGTGAGTTTGATAAGCTGTAAATTAATGAGAAATGGTGAGGGAAATTAAACTCCAGGAACAGTTGATGGACTGTACTGTACATGTGTCATCCTTGGTTTAGCAACCCAACAGGTTTTCTGTTACATTTGATGCTTTATCCATCCTTCTAGTTTTAGCTATGCTCACAACTGGGGTCAATCATTTATTACTCATTCGTGAGGAAACACTGTTCTATTGGAGAACATCAATACCACAGATATAGGGGTTTTTAAAAGAATGTAGTTGAACAAAAATGTGTAGCTGAGGAAATAAATGTCCAGTTGCAAACTAATAGGTGTACAGTTGGAGAAATAGATAACAATGGCTAGGTTTTGTATACCGTTTTCTTAAGAACATAAATAACAGGCAGTATCTTAAACTTGGATTTAGTTCATCCTCACCTGAGTCAAGGTTGACTCAGCATTCCATCCTTCTGAGGTTGGTAAAATGAATACCCAGCGTGTTAGGAGCAAAATGCTAATTACCTTGTGAACCTCCCAGAGACCTCTCTAAGTGACTAGGAACAGTATATACAGTTAAACCTCACATAAAGAGTGTCTCACTTAAAGAGTAACTCGCTTAAACGGCAGAATTTTTTCTGAATGTTCGCTTTGCTTAACAAATAATACCAACCAAAAACTCGCTTAACAAATCGGGGTTCGCAATCCCCCCCCCCCAATTTCCTGTGAGATTTCAGGGAGTTTCATAGCCTGGTTTATATGCTAGAATCTCACATAGATTTTTGCAGTTCTTGAAAGTAGCCCTTGAGGTAAAAGGCAGTAAACACAGGAGATACGGGTTACAGGAAAGCCACAACCTCTGCGAAGGGGTCCAACAGTGAAATACAGTCAATATCAAAGGAAATCAACTTTACAGATATACAGTACAGTCAAACTTCGTATAAAGAGTGTCTCACTTAAAGAGCACCTCGCTTAAAGAACAGAATTTTCGCTTCACTTAACAAATAAAACCAAACAAAAACTCGCTTAACAAATAAATCAGGGTTCGCAATCTCCCTCCCCCCAGACAGAAGTCACAATTGGTCACTTGCAATGGAGTTTTGCTTAAAGAGAAATCCTGTGGAATGCATTGTGCTCTTTAAGTGAGGTACAACTGTACATACTGTACTTTGTTATTTATTTATTTATTTATTAGTTCAAATTTATATTGCTGCCCACTTGCCGTAGCGACTCAGGGCGGCTTACAAACAATATATTACATTACAATACAATATGTTGATGCGGGCTCAGGGGGAGGGGCGGCAAAGTCCTCAACCTGCCCTGGTTTCTTCTTCCCTGGCCGTTGGTATGGGCGCAAAGGGAGGGGCGGTGAAGTTCTCAACCTGCCCTGGTTTCTTCTTCCCTGGCCATTGGTGTGGGTGCAGAGGGAGGGGCGGCGAAGTTTTGTATTGGATATCAGCGTGCAGAAAAAAGAAGCAAGGAAAAGGAAAATAATGGTTTTATAGTCAGTGACTTAACTTTCTTTTGCCTCTGCTGTCTGTCTCAAGGACTAGGACTGATGGCTTCTGAGGGCTAGTATTGGCATAATGAGAAGTGTGCTTGCTTATTGTTTAAGATCATTTTTTTTCCTTTTTGATAATGGTTAACAAGAATCATACTTTGCTGCCACATTTCCTCTTCTGTGAGCTTAGCTGTGAATTGCATTGCTCTTGTGCAGCCAGCAAAATCACAGTGATCAGAACTGAAAATGGTATTCCCAAAATAGAAGCAGGTAAGCCCACCCGTAGTTTGCCCTAGGAGAGTGTGAGTCACTGGCTACAGAGTCAGTAGTGAAGCAGTTAATTATATAGCTGAATGTGGGAGTGCTGGTGGGCGATGCCTTTTTACAATCTTTCACTTTGGCCTTTCACCCTGGCTTTACAGAGATGAATTACTGTTGATATGGCGGCATGCTGTTCTGTCTCCAGTCCATCTCAAGATAGCTGGCTGATGTAGTTATGAAATATACCTCTCACTGGACTCTATGCTGAGTGAAAGTAATGATAGTGAGAGTGTGGGAAAGTAGCTGAGCATTTTCATCCAGCTTTCTCTTTAGTTTCTCTCCCTCTCCCTCCACACACACATACATTTTCTAGAGATGGTAGATTGCACTACAAAGCAGTTAAACCCAACTGTTTCAGATTAGCCTGCTTTGTTTCACAGAGAGAAATTTTAATGAATGAGAAGACAAATTGCATCTGCCTTAAAACATAACTTGGAGACTGCAGTGGCTTAGTGTTTAACGTGCTGAACTTGATGACTAGAAGATCGGCAGGTCAGCAGTTCGAGAACTGAGTGCTGCATGACAGAGTGAGCTCCTGTCTCTGTCCCAGCTCCTGTCAACCTAGCAGTTTGAAAAAAAAGAAATTGCAAGTAGATAAATAGGTACCACTCCAGTGGGAAGGTACCTTCTTTGGGTCTTCAGCAATATGAGTACCCAGCATATTGGGGGGGGGGGTATGCTAATTAACTTGCAAATCTTCTAGAGAGTGCACTAAGCTCTACAGGGCAGTATATAAAGTGTGATTGATTTGTGTTCCATGTGCTCCAGCGCCTAGTCATGACTGCCACATGACCATGGAAACATCTGCAGACACAGATAGCACTGACCCTTTGGCTAGAAGATGAGCACTGCACCAAGGAGTTGGATACAAATTGCTTTTGAGTAAGGGTGACATTTACCTTTACTAAAGCATAACTTAAATGCTTGCTAAACCCATATTTAGAACACTACAGAAAATTATAGTTAATTTTTCTTTAATTGCAGGAAGTCTCATTTTCTTCTTTGGTCCTGCAGCAATCTCTCTCTCTCTCTCTCTCTCTCTCTCTCTCACACACACACACACACACACACACACACACACACACACACACACACACACACACACACACACACACACACCTCTTGCAGAACACAAAGATTTTGCCATTCCCAAGCATATTACTCCATCTAATTATTTTTAACCCTGATAGCAGATCAGGAAAAAACTTTTGTCCATTTCTCTTTTCACATGCATGATCTTATCACTTTGAATGACTTTTAGAGGTGCCAAAGCTACCACCCCTAGTAATTCAGCCACTTCTGCAATAGTATGTTGTTTGAGTTTGCCCTCATGTGGTAAGAACTGGTATTTACCATTCTAAATAAAACAAATTGAGGAGAACTGCCATACCATTTTTAGGATCACTTAAAAATAAAAATAAAAAAACAAACATTGCAAGCTTTTATGATTAAAAATCACTTCATCAGGCAGGGGAGGAGAATTCATAGCATGTTGTTTCAGCCAGGCTGCAATAGCTTAGATGTTCCATGGGGAAATAAAACCACATCAAGAATTCTACAGGGACTTTGAACACTGGCACAGAAGGATCACAGATCTGATGGACTTCCACTAGTTAATATTCCTAATTGACTCTGATTTGGACTGATTTGGCTAAAAATGGCATACCTAGTTGGTAAAATAAATTTGTTACCCAATTCCGGAGGGGATTGAGTTTGAATTGCTCATTCCTTGGCCACAAAGAAAGCTCTTTATCATCAAAGAGACCATTTGGGAAGGTAATATGCAAATACAGTGGAACCTCATATGGCAATTGCCCCATAAAGCAATGAAATTGCATAACAATTAGGTTTTTTTTTGGGGGGGGATGGTGTCCCTATGGAAACAATCGTATAACAAATTTTCAATTTTGAAAAACCACTTAACGAAAAAAATCATCGCACAATACATAGGGAAAATCATTATATGATGCATGCATCATATAGTAATTGTTTCGTACAACAATGAGATCCGTGGAACGGATTAAAATCATTGTATGAAGTACCACTGCACCTGGCTTCCTGGTTTTGGACTGTAAAATGATGTAATCTGCTGTTTATTTCCCCACTGAAAATCTAAACTATTCCACCCTGGCTGAAACAACATGCCATGAATTCCCCTACCCTGCCTGATGAAGTGATTTTTAATCATGAAAGCTTGCAATGTTTTATTTTTTAAGTGATCGTAAAAAAGTATCACCTTCCTCCTAGATTTATTTGCTTTTGCATATGGATCACATGGCTTGTCTTTGCTTATTAGATAAAACAAGAGGTTTCAATAAAGTGGGAAGGAAAAACAAATAACACAAATAGCAAACAAAATCAGCATGTTAAAATCACATTATCATGACGTATCTACATCTGAAAATAATACAAAATCAATCCCAGTGTGTCAACATTTTGAAAATGTTACAAAATTGTGTATCTCTCTGCTTTATAACAATATATTAACATTTGAATTTATATGGTGCATTATTTCAATGCTTAGACAGTTCTTTTCCACATAGAATACAGCAGTATTAAAGCAATGGTTTCTTTTAATCCCTCCAGTAAATTCATGACAGAGGTGAGATCTGAGCCATACATTTTTCATACATTGTTTATCCTTTCAAGGCTTTTGATTAGTGTTTCTAGCACATGTGGGAAAGAGGTATTATAGCTTGGTGCTTAACAACAGGGTGCACATTTTTGTTTTCAATTACAATTCAGCTTCTCTGGAATGGGCAACTCCCATGTGTAAAAGGCATATAACAGTGACTTATCTTTACATATACATACAGTATGAAGGGCTAGGAATTAGCATGTGTACAACATAAACAATATGTTATGGCTATGCTTTGTCTTGATTTCTGCTTTTCTATTTCTTAACCCGGGTGATTACTAACAGAAGAGGCACTGACACAAAGTGTGGGGCCATTCTGTGAAACAGGGTGGTTTTAAGATTTTAGTTGGGATTTCCTTGACTATCTTCATTCATTCGTTCATTTATTCGATTTATATACCGCCCTACTCAGTGAAACCGATTCAGGGTGGTTCCCAGCATCAATACATATAACGTTCCATAACAACAGCAGTATAAAAAAATAATAATACAATATTTTGGTGTTATATTGACCTAAGGAAGTCTTCAATGTACACATATCAGTGAAAAAAAAAACGTAACCATAAATCATTGTAACATTGTAACATAATGAAGTATATGTGCTTTATCCTCATTCAATGTGGTGATTTCAAATCGGGGGAGAGAAAAGGGAATGTAAACAACATGAGCCTCATGGTGTAGAAAAAATGAAACTTATTGTGCGATTGACATGTCTTATTGTAAGATGATTGGTTTGAATCCCTAAGGAGGAGGGCCAAAGGTGTACCCTATGGGAGGAGATATATCTCAGAGATGCACATGTGCACACTCAGATATTCTCTTAGATATGTGCTTTTAAAACTGGAAAATATAGAAGTCTGAGAAAGGAGGGGGTCCGTGGGCTGTCCCTTGAACAAGCAGCTTGCTTTATTTCTGTTTTGAAATGCTTTCTAAGCTTTTGCTGGACTGTATCCTGAATCTTGCTATGCTTTCAATATACTTCTAAAATACCTGAAGAGACTTGGAGTGATTACTTGGCACATGTTACCTGAATCTACACTAGTTTCATGTGTACCCTTTGTCACCACCTGCATTTCGGTCGGGAGTGACTGGGCACACTGATAGGAGAAGCCTGAAGTGCTGTGTCTGATCTTGGCCAGGGAAGCAGGATCAGGTGCAATCCCATCGCCAGGAGGCCGGAGAACTACCGAGTCCTACCTGGGAGTAAGTGGATTGTTACAAACATTAAACATTGCTATTTTTGCTTTGCTTTTTTAAAAAGTTAAGTTTGTCTTATATGTGATTTCTATTCCCACTCGTCTAGACACTGATCAGTATGGACAGTATACTGATTCCGCCTCAACAGTGATGCACTCTCTGGCAATTCCAGATAATGAAAAATTGGTGTGTTTATTATTCTCCCCAAAGCCCAGCTAACCTGTTGTGCTTGAGGCCTGAAATAAGGCTAATATTTCATTATGGCTTAAGCAAGATCAGATATATATCAAAGTGTGTGCCTACTTGTTCTACAAATTCCCCTTTTTAATAGCCTTCCTCTCAATTTGCTTTCTAAATAAAATTAACACTCTCAACTTTCCTAGTTCATTCAGAATTACTTTAGTAGTGAAAACAATATGGCCTACTGCCCTTCGCTTTAAGACATGACTAGATGCTTTTTAAAAGAATGGATATTATTTCTGTCCATCAACAAAAATTGGTTTTTATTACTTTGGATCCGTGAGCTATCTTCTGTGGATGGAAGTGAGATTGTAGTTTTTTCTTGTTGATTGGGGGAAAACAGGAAGACAATTAAAACAGAGCTCTCAGGACTTCGAATTGTTGCTGCCCTAGCCAACAGCTATTCTGTCTTGATTGTATCTTGGGATCCACCCAGAATTCTGGGACCTGGTACAATTGTATGATCTACTGTCATGTGGACTGTTTGCATTCCATCATTTTGCAGAAACATATCTTTTTTAAGGAGGTCTGGGAAACACCCAAAAAACAACAGCATGGACTGAAAAAATCAGGTTGGATTATCTCTAAAAGAGCATAATATTTAAAATACTGTCATCCTTTAAATTGGTACTAGTGATTATGAAGGAATATATGCTCAGGCTTCACCCAATAATAATTGGACTTTACTAGAAACTGCCTATATATTTGGATGTTACTTTAACAGTTCTTAGGTCCTTGGTTAGGTTTTGAACTGTTAATTTTATATTAGTCTTTGACTGTGAATTTAATGGTAGATTTTTTTTAATAATTAACAACACCAACACCAACACCAACACCAACACCAACACCAACACCAACACCAACACCAACACCAACACCAACACCAACACCAACACCAACACCAACACTATGCCAAGTCATTTCTAAGTTATCTCAAGACTTTCCAGGGGTTTCTAGTTAAAGAATACACAGAAGTGGTTCTCTGGGAACCTTCTTCTGGAGGTGCCCATAGACTAAACAGGTTCCCCAAGACCACACAGGCTAGATCTTCTCCTGAAAGGAACAATGGGTAATTGAACTCCTGACCTTTTGCTTCTCAGCCAGATACCTAAGCCCCTGAACAATCCAGCCAGTTGGCAGCTGTGAAGAATTGTAGAAATATTGTTATATCCCAATCAAGAAATATAAATAATTTTAGTTGGGTAGTAAAATCTTGTCATTCTACCCATACATCATTTTTTAAACTTGAAAGGCAAAATTGATTATGAAATTGATTATTATATATATATTTCCCTCATTGTACTTTGGCTGGTTCAGGCCTTTACATAGCACATACCCTGACACCATAAACTGAACAGTTTAGTATAACATAATTCAACCTCTTTGAATTGGTACTGGCAGCTAGATTATTATTTCTAACAGCTTTAGGCAGCAAGCCTTTAAGGTGTCATAAAGCCAGCATCCTAATATGACATAATATTAACCTTTGAAAGCTTCACTATGGGAACAGTATTGTTTCCAAAGAGTCTATATATATATTCAAAAGAATGTTTTCTTGCAGTTGTATTATTTATTGTCAAGAATTCATTGCATAGCTATAGTACTAGGGCCAGCCTCCTTGAAGACTGTGGTATTTTTTAACCACAATCTGACATACCCTCATAATGGCAATGTTTCTCAGGTGAAAGGAACTACAGAATGAACTCACCAAAATGTGTCTTCATTTTGGCAGATTCACATCTAGCCTAGACATGGAAAAAGAAGAAGTATTAGGGCCTTCAGAACCTAACTTGTTTTTTTTTTAGTTATTAGATATTGTACATTCGCATATTAGATTTAGTTTGTTGAGAGCATACGTTGTTAAGAAATAATATCTAAAGACATAACTACATCCTAATATAGTCACATTAGTCTTTACAACTCATCAGCTTCTGAGGGTGGGGGTGCTCAATAATTTAATGTCTTTTCTTCTGTGTATCTGGTACCTAAAGTTCAAATGACCTACTGGTATATCCAGGAATAAAAAAGAGTAACAGTGAAATTCTGTTTACATCTATTCAGAATTATGCACCAATGAGCTCACTGGTTACTCTCTCAAGTAACTAAGAAGGCAGCCTAAGTAATACAGAAGGTACACAAACCTCCCAGACAGTATCATAATCTAGTGTCCTAATGGGAAGGCTACATACATTACTAGGTCCTGTCTTGATTTTTTGTAGAGATGCTGTAGAGGTGCTGAAACATAAATGTGTTAGGTTAGTAATTTAATTTAAAATAAACCTGAACTCAGAAAAAAAATACCATTAACACTTTGCAATCAAATCTTGACCTGAACTTACTTTCTGATCCTGGTTTAGTTTGTGCATCTTCATGAAAGATTCCTGTGCTACAAAGTTTGATTAAATGACTTTTTATGATACTAGATGGATGCATCTATGAAAAAACAAGTCATTACATCAAATCTAGCATTCTGGAGTAACTGTAGCAGACCACTGCTAAAACATATATCAACTTAGCAGTATTGGGAATCACTTTTCTTGGTAGAACAACCATGCAAGTCATTTGACACATCAGACATAATTCAGAAATACAAACACAAATATACAATCATGTGCTGTGGCTTTCCATGTCTCTCATCTGTTTTTGAAGAATACTATGTCTTGCTGACCTGTCATATTTCATCCACAATCAAATTTATCATTATAAATTTGCCTAAGTTGAAAACAGACAACTAGAATCTCATGTGATTTCTATCATAGCATAAAGCATGGAGTATAGTGAAGATCCCAAGGCATTCAGAGATTTTAAAAGATAACAAAACAAGCCAGTGGCAGGTAGGTTCAAGGAGTCTCATATGATTCTGCTGGCTAGGACCACTGAAGTAGTAAAGCCTGCTAAAAATAAAGTTAGCAGGCATGTACAGATGAAGAAGAAGCAAGTTAGATTCAGCCTGGGTTGTGGAATGAAAATAGGACTGGGAGAATCCAAAGCAGAAAGGGACTCTTTTTATTAATTTAAATAGGGACACAATTATAGATGAATGGCTTGATTTAAGATTTAAACACATTGGGCTGACATTTATGATCTGAACTTCAATTCCTTTATCCAACTCATATCACAGTGTTTGGTGAAGAGATTCAGAATGAAAGTTTGTACTCAGGCTTTTGTGTATATGGTGAGCAACATGGAAACAAATCATAATTATTGCTCAGACAAATTTTGGGCTGAAAGCTTTTCTGATCTAGAAAAAAGAGGCACTTTCTTTTGTGATTCCATGACTTACACATGTAGACCACAATTTGTGTACACAGCAATTTCTGTAGCTAAGCCAATTCTAAGGCTTCATTGTATACAAGAAACAGACACAATTACTATTAATGATAAAAATTTCAGTCAGCATTGGAAGGCACCAAGCCAGAGTCAAGGGAAGATGAATTTCCATTGGCTATCACATTTCCTTTGAAGAGCCAACATACATCAAACACAAGTGTGCTTGACACTCTAATTTGGCATGTATTGTATTAAGAGGCAATGGCAGGAAGTCATCAGGCATTCAAAGCCTAGGGATGAGCCAAGCAGAATGTAGCACTATGATATCAGCCAGCCTGGTAGTTATATCAAGTGATTGTAAATTGAAAATTTGAGTAGATCAAAGAGGGAAGCACTGAAAATTATTGTTGGGTACACCTGAGAAGTACCTGGTGTGTGCCCATGAATTAAAGAGATAAATAAATGTTGCTACTTTATCTTTTAAAAGAAGACAAACCAGTGCCATTTTGTCTTTTAAAGAGTGAGAACAAAATCAAGCAGATGAAATATCTCCAGTTGCTTTGCTCACCTATTGGCTGTTGATTATAGTCTCCTAATGACTTTTCCATCTGTTTTGTATTTGTTTTCAATGTTCATTATCCTAAAATGGTCCCATTTTCAGAGGAAAATATTATATTATGTTTTTGATTTTCTTGTTCTAGTTTTTTCTAACTAGTGCAACAGAAATATTGGCAATATCAGGTTGTATGTGGCAAGATAACTGACACAGATCTTTAGATGCTTGAGTGCTGATCGAGCTGGCAAAATTAAAACTGGATCACAAAGATTCTAGCCAGGTATTCTAGGCTATCTGGCATGCAGTAGTCCATGGGGTCACAAAGGGTCGTAATCGACTGTGCGACTGAACAATAACAACAAATTCCAGCTCTGGTAGCAATATCAAGTCTCTTTTTTGTATGTTATACATGGTTTTTTAAAAAAAGAGAGAGAGAAAGAAAAGGTAGCAATTCAAAATCCATTTTCAGTAACAAAGTTGCCACAATTTGTTGAAAATGAAACCAGAAAAGTCCTGTCACAGTTAAAATACTAACAAATTTACCTGGACTACAATCTACTTCCCTAGATGCATATTATATAAACTTAATCCAACAAAGTTTTTTAGTCTGCAAACTACCAAAGACATGTTAATTGATTTTGAAACTGAGTGTATATTGTGACAATGCAGAATTAGCATTTAAGCTTGATAGATATTTATGAAAGACTAATATAAATTTCACTTAAACCCTAAAAGTAAATAATTAAGTAATATAACCATTGACTTAATTTGCAGAGCCACCAAAAATATGTGGATGTATGAGTGAAACATTGGGTCAACTGTTTTAATAGATGTAATTTATACAAATAAGCATTCAGACTGATGTGGATAAAAGCCATGCCATGCCACAGCATATATATGTATCTGAATGGATAGCATTAAGACTAATATATATTTTTATCTATCCTACCAATGGCAAGAGAAATAGATATGGTTCAGGGGTCATGCAGCCCCAATGATGGGGACTCTGAGATAAATTGTTTACCATAGAAGTGGAGTCTCAAAAGCTAGATGAACCAACTCCACTTTCTAAATGGTGCACTTGATATTTGCCCAGCATCTGCTCTCATGCCTGTTGCTGGGCTATTAAAATTTTTATTTCAAACTCCTTGGCTAGCTGAGAGATTTCTCTTCCCCCCTTCTATATACTGTTCTTCTGGGCTTAACTTGTGTGTGGAAGAGTGCTTATCTTCTTACTTAGGTACCATGAATAGGGACAATATGGATTGTAAGGGTTCAGAGATCAATGACTACTCCACTGTACCAAGATGTCTTGTTCTATCTCAGGAAATAAGCCCTCTGAACTGAATGTTATAGGTGGTCAAATCACAACTGACTCACAGCAACTCTAACAGGGCTTTCAAGGTAAGTGAGATATTTAAAGAAGAGTTTTTACCAGTTCCACATCCCCGGTGAACTTCCATGGCTGAACCTCTTGAGTTCTATTCCATCACTATATTGGGAGCTACCATCTTTGGTTCTGGATGGGGCACCTTTGCCCCTAAACAGACCCAGTGGGGTCCTTCTGGACTCACAACTCCTGGACTCACAACTCCTGCTCAAAGAGCAGGTGGCTAGGAGGGCTTTTGCTCAACTTTGTCTTGTGCATCAGTTACGCCTGCTCCTAGATTGGGACTCCTTGCTCATGATCACACATGCTTTGGTCACCTCCAGACTTGATTATTGTAATGCGCTCTACATGGGCCTGCCCTTGGCAACCATTCAGAGGCTTCAACTGGTCCAGAATGCGGCTACTCGAGTTGTGATGGGGTGCGGGCATTATGCTCGTGCCTCATCACTTCTCTGAGAGCTGCACCTGCTCCCACTGTGCCTCCAGGTGCAATTCAATATGCTGGTTATCACCTTTAAAGTCCTACATGGTAGTGGCCAGGATACCTAAGAGACCACGTCACCCCGAGAACATCTGTCTGTCCCACCAGAGCGGACCATCAGCTAGAGAGGCTAATCTCTCTAGCATGAGAAGGAGGGCCTTTTCTGTGTGCGCTCTGGCCCTATGGAACCTCCTGCCAACTGAGTTGTGTCTCCAGACAGAATTGCTGCCCTTTAGAAAAGGGGTGTAAACCTGGCTGGTGGGGCATGTTGGGGGTGCGGGCCAGAAGGTCAGCTCAGCTGGCTGGCTCTTTTGAATACCCCACTTCTCTCTCTGTTGTTTTTAACTTTTTAATCTTTTAACTTAATTTTAACTTTGTTGTAAGTAATATGTTTTAATTGTTTTTAATTGTAAGCCTCCCCGAGTCTTTGGATAAGGGTGGGGTATAAATGAAATGAAATGAATGAATGAATGAATGAATACTCTTTCCACTGTTTCACATTGGGTATCCCTGAACAGAATTATTTGTTTCCTGAGCAACAAGCAGAAATTCAGGATGTCTCAGTTCTGCCATGGAGAATAGTTGGGGTAAAATTTCACCTTCACAGCACAGAAAGAGATTTACCATCAAATTTTGTATCTTGACAGTAAAAGATGAAAGGATGTCAAGATTAAGCTGAGGTCTTTGGAAATGTAATTTGCTGCGCTTGATGAGGAGAGAGAAAAACAGGCGTTAAAATGGTTAACCATGAAAATGAAGAGAGGTATAAGAGAGATTAAGGCAACAAAATATTTTGATGTCCTAATGTATGGGAATTGAAACCAGCTCTAGACCATGCACAGAACAGGTTGTGTGTGGGTGTGCATGATAACTGATGACTTAGGTGATAGGTTTGCCAAATTTCTAGCATGTGAAATAGCAAATTACTCATGCATAAATTTTAACAACTATTACTATGTATATCTGGGGGAAGGGGGTTTGGGGAATTTTTTGTTGGCTTTTTTTCTTTCTCTTTTTGCATACATATACATATGATTTACCATTGATCCCATCACCGAGAAAAGGGCTGGATATAATGGATTCCTGGTATTTTTAATTGGCTTCAGTGGAGTAGACTATGATAAATGTGGCTAACTGTTCAGGGCAAGTTCTAGACACCTTCTGCTTAGCTGTGTATTAATCTGAATGAATTGAGTGGTGCTTATTTCTGAGTAAAGATTTACTTCTTTGAATGCATAATTATTTTAGGATACAAGAGTAGAAGTAGTACAACACTATTTAAACTGTATCCCCGCCCCGCCCCACACATCACATTATTGGTGGAAATAACTGAGTGAATACCTATTTTATTCGTAATGTTCCATATATTTTGAGTTTTTCCTCAGATTAGTCAAAAGTCATGGATGTAGTCTATCTTACTGTTATTAAAACAATATCCAATATTTTGTGTTTGGCTTACTTCTCACAAATGCACATCTCAATATAAAATGTAGACACTTGGTCCATGTTCAAGTAAAAAGCGCTGGAAATGGCAGATTTGGACTATTTCCCTAATACTTTAAAGTAATATTTTCATCACAAAGTCAAGAGGCGGTCGTGGCTCAGTGGTTAAGAAGCTCACCTTGTTAGCCAGGAGGTTGGCAAATCAGCAGTTCAAGACCCGGGTACTGCATGTTGGATTGAGCGCCTGTCTCTGTCCCAGCTCTTGGAGACATAAAAGCAGCCTCATTTGGGCGTTCCCTGAGCAGAGTTTCTTCTGCAAAAATTCTTTCAACCAGAAGAATTTCTAACATGAAATTATTATTATCACAAAGACAGAAAAAATAACAATAATTAAATTGTAATTAAATTGACTTTGAATGTTTTTAAAGAGAAGCCGCCTAGGGTCGGGTTCGCCTGATTGGGGCGGGATAATAAATCTAAATAAATAAATAAGGCTCAGCGAGGAAACTTACCCAAGCTGACCCTAAGTCATTTACTCCTTATGGTTATAGGTTATTTTTGCTAAAAACTTTATTTTCTTCCTAAATGATTGTTTCTTATGTGTCACTTTTTTGACGAGCTTCTTGAACTTGTATATGAAAAGCACTGAAAATTACAAAATAAGTATGATTAGTGAGAACTGGCCATCAGAACTAATAATCAAAAAGCAGGTGAGAGTATTGTATTTTTGAAAACCACAGTATTCTGTGAAGAACTTTTCCCCATGAGGAATTGGGATTTATACCCTATGCTCTTTAAAGCTCATTCGATCAGCTGAAGTCTAGTTGTTGAAATATCAGAGATTAGCTACAGGATGAAACAGAGACTCATGTCTTTTCTATAGTACTTAATGGTTGGTAAGGCTCTTGTGCTAGTGCTCCTTGTTATCTGAATTCACCCAGTAGATACAAAGCATAGTAGTTGGGAAAAATGAACTACAGACATGGCAGCTGTTTTCCCTCAAGGCTTTCATCCTTCTAATCCATCCTTAAGAGGAAATCAATATAGATTCTCTAAAAGAATTTCACAGCTGTCACCCACATCAACAGATGGAGAACCATAACCTGCTTCAGGAAACCCAGGAAAAAAGAAGCAGCTTTGCTAGAATGTGTAAGGACTATTATGCATAATACAAATCTGATCTTCAGAACTGATGCTGAAGGACTAATACACAACAGAGAAAGAGTACATTATTTATTTATCTGTTTATTACATTTCTATCCTGTCGTTTCTCCAATAAGCTCAAGCAGGCATAGATAGCTTTCTTCCACTTCACTGTCTGTACAATAACGATGTGAAATAGATCATCCTCATAGCCTGTGTCTAGCCAAAGTTCACTGTGAGAATCGTAAAATTGGAAATGTACAGGAAAATAGTAAAGCTGAGGTATTTCCAGAGTATAGTATCATTGCTTTCTTTACTATGGGGAGAAATAAGGTATTAAAAATCTGAAAAACTGGTAACTAATAGAAACATTCATTCTGAAATGAAATAAACAATTTTAAAAGGAAATAATGTCAAAAGATGTTGCTAATTATTATGTGATCTGCAATTTTGGTCTAATTACAGATCCTTCCCAGTTCAAAATAACTCACTAAACAAGTACAGTAATTCTTCTTCAGGTGCCGTATTCATTCCAGATATTAGCTATCATCATGGCAATAGTTTTCCTGTTCTTAACTCCTTGTAACAGTTCTTCCGAGGACATGCCATACCAGTCTATCAGGTTCTCCAGCCATGAAGCCCATCTATGTCCAGGGCCTCTTTCCCCAGAGATCTTTCATTGCAGATTGAGTTGGAGTATTCTATACTTTATGTTTTTCCTTGTGATATGGCCAAGGTATTTGAACTTTCTTTGCTTAATGTATTTAAAGAGTTCGTATTCTTCATCCATCTGGCCCAACACTTCTACATTAGCCACATGGCAACCCATTACATTCTTAACAGCGATCTGTTATTTCAAAAGTTTCAATTCTCCTTTCAGATGCTTTAGTCACCTGTCCAAGCTTCAAATTCATACAGCAACATTGGGAATATGTAACATCTCACTATTCAGATCTCTGTAGTGAGAGTTAGATCTCCACTGCATAACAAATGTCACATTTTTATGAAGTCAGCTCTTGCTTTTTCTATTTGTATTTTAATCTACTTCGGGATCCCAATTTTTATTTAACATACTCCCCAAATATACAATTTTATCCACTCTTTTGATTTCTTGTGTTCCCGCCATTAGCTTGCTGTGAGTTGGTATTTGATTTATAACAAGATATTTCTTTTGTTTCTGCCATTGTCTTCTTGGTATTGAGATCCAAACCATATTCTGAGCTTGAAGCTCTAACTCAATCCAGCATCAACTGAAGATCTGCAAGGGTTGTGGCCAACAACACTGGGTAATTATATGGATCAATATTTTAAAATGCATTGGGATTTCAATGCTCACATTTGCTATCTCATCTCTTTTAAACAACTAGTTTCAATAGCAGGAAAAATATAGTGACAGTTAAAATTGTGGTTTTCATGTTGTGTAACAGAATAGTATGCAAAAGACATTTCTGAGGTATTTATTTAGTTATTTATCTATACATACATTCATATTTACATTCAGTGGAACCTCATATAATAATTGCCCTGTGTAGCAATGAAATCACATAGCAATTAGGTTTTGGGGGGAAATGGTGTCCCACATAACAATTTTCCCTATGGAAAAAATCATACAACACTTTTTCAATGGGAAAAACCTCTTAGAAAAAAATCATTATATGATGCATCCCATAGGGAAAATTGCTATACAATGCATACAGTCGTATAACAATTGTATCATACAACAACAAGCCTGGTGGAATGGATTAAAATTGTTGTATGAGGTACCACAATGCTTACTATTAAATACTGCTCTTCAATAAATGGCAACTTGGTGTATAAAAGTATAATTAAATTCACACAAAGAACAATAAACACCATAAACACCAAGAGTCGGGTTTACCCGATTGGGGCGGGGTAATAAATGTGAGTTAATAATAATAATAATAATAATAATAATAATAATAATAATAATAATAATAATAATAATAATAATAATAATAATAATAATAATAATAATAATAATAATAATAATAATAATAAAAATAAAAAAAATAACAAAGTATTATCATAATAATTATATTATTATTATATTCCAATGTACTGGCTGCTTTTTAGCCATTTGAATTTGGATCTCACTCTAAAATTATCTTAGCATAACACTTTTTTCTAATTGCTAGAAAAATTAAGGGAGATATAATTGGTAGTCTCAATGGCACTTCTTCCAATGTATTGTCAAACTTCTGATAGATGTTCTGAACTAGGTTGTGACTTGCACAATTCTATAATCCCTCTTCAATTCACAATTACATCTGATGTTTCACGTGATATCATTCTCTACTCTGAATTAAACTGGCCACTCAGGTTTCTCTTTGTTCAATAGTTGTCTTTTGTGTCCAGATCAAACTTTAAACTGCTAAAATGAAATTACCTTCTTGGCTTTGTCATTGGCCAAAATTAAATCCTTATTGGTACATGTTTCCAGTAGTAAGCAGAAGACCAGCTAATGAGCTAGATTTTTTTTATCTCTCCACATTCATACTATGTGTTGTTGTCTGTCAGCAACCTCCCCTTCAGCATGTTGGTCTTGCATTTAGGGACTCCAACCCTCAGCCTATTCAGTGTCCCCCAAGTGACGTAGGGGAGGTTGAGTTCCTCAGCTATATCCTCCTTTAATGTTCTTCCTTGACCATTGAGCTCCTTCATCCATCTTCTAATTTGATTTTACACTTGCATTGTAACATCCAACTCGAACCCAGTTTCAGAGGTGGAAAGCACACACTTTAATCAGAAAATATAACTATTCACATTGTAATAGAAGTAATTTTCTTTTGATGACTTAGAAACTGCTGACTTCATGGAGAAAGTCTTTACATTTCATAGCTCATGGACTGTAGAAGGAGCTTTAGGGTTTAGTAATAGACACCACTGGCCAAAGAACAGAGAACTAAGATCAACAATTTAGCTGCATCAGATATTCAGTATAGTCAGACAAATGTTAAGTTTTTGGTGAACATCCCTTTGATTTAGGTGAAAATACATTTGTACCTCTCTCCAGTGAGGATTTTGGGATCTTTAAAGACGGCACTGGCTCTTTGGCTTAGAAACAGAGATGAGCACTGACTCCTAGAGTCAGATACGACTGGCTTTCGAGCAAGGGAAACCTTTACCTTTAAAGAGCTTCCATAAGTATTTATGACTTACATCTTTTTTGCATGAGGAAGAAACATTTAATACATTTTTTTGGGTAAGGTAACATTCAGTATTTTGTTCCCAATATGCAACAATTGTTCAGCATTTGCAAGCAGAAGAGAGAATCTCATTCAACCAGTAACAGAATGACCTTGAAATACAGTACATCCCATTATTTACCTTTTCTTCATACTATCAGAAAAGAAGACTCTTATAAATTAAAGATGAATCACATTAAATATTTTCAACATATTCATGTACTCAATGCATTAACTTACTTGTAATTGAGCTCTAAATACATTTTTATTGCAAACAAAATCTCATAATTTTAAATATTTCTTGGCTTCTTAGTTCAGCCTTGATGATAACCTTGGAGATATTCTGTTTATTTTTAAAATTATTTTGATCATGTTATATATTTTGTTTTGACTGAAGAAATAGCTAATTTGTACACCTGATGGCCACAGATTTAAAAAATGGAGATAATTACTATATGTTCATGACAATCTTAAGCAATCACATGTATCAGCAAAATATTTTCCAAGGCAGGAGGTCAGCAGTTCAATTTCTGAGTACTGCAGGACGGAATGAGCTCCCGTCTTTGTCCCAGCTCCTGCTGACCTAACAGCTCAAAAGCAAGAAATTGCAAGTAGATAAATAGGAACCACTTCAGTGGGAAGGTAAACAGCATTCTGTGCACTCTGGTGTCTAGCCATGCCTGCCACATGGCCAAAGAAACTTCTGCAGAATCAGACTGTGCTGGCTCTTCAGCTTTGAAACAGATGAGCATTGAACCCTAGAGTCAGATATGACTGGCTTTTGAGCAAGGGAAACATTTACCTTTTATGTTCACCAAAAGTTTATTTTACCTCACTGCTCAAAATCTAATCATAAAATCATAAACCTGGAAGTGCCATTAGGATTCAGAAAGGGAAATCAATCCACAACCAAAGTATCCTTGATAGATAGCCATCAAATTCCTGCTAATATTATAAATAAATAAACTTTCAACAAAGGAGAGTCCACCACTTTCTGAAATGACTTATTCCACTGTCAAAGAGAATTTAGATCAGGGTATTTCTCCTAATATTCAGTCAGAATCTCTTTTTCTTATGTGGCAGTGATGGAGAAACTTGGCACTCAAGATGTTCTTGGACTTCAGTTACCAGAAGCCCAAGTCAGCACTCCTGCTGATCAGGGCTTCTGGGAATTGAAGATCAAGAACAGCTGGAATGCCAAAGTTTGCCATTGCTGGTCTATAACTATGAGATGGGCGAGTATTTAACCACAACTCAGAAGATGGAATCAGGACTTTAGACTGGAGAACAGGATAGACTGTGTACAGTGTACACGAAAAAACTCCTGAGACCAGAAAAGTGTTGTAAACATTATGAAATTACATTGTACTTTGATGGTCTGAAACAATCACATTTTATTGATGTGAAAATAATTGAGCTGCTGAAATTGATTCTTCATGTGGCTCCATTTTGGCTAGATTTGAGTAATCCTCTACAAAAGAACATCATTCACATTGGGATATAACATAGGTAAATGAAATCAACAAATTCATTGATCCACTAGAGGTGCAACAGCATTTCCCCTGTAAAGTCCAGGCTAAACCTGTAGCATCCAGAAGAGTCAAAAAAATTCTGATATTGTGATGCCTGCTCAAAAAATAATTTGAAGCCGCCAATGTAAGCACAGTTATGTATTTTTGACTTCTTTTCTCTATTTTGGTTTCTTCAAAGGATATGCATGTCAGAAGCTGCAGCCTAGTGTTGTTCTGATGTTCTTTTGGACTAATTAAAAAAGAATGTAATGATTATATTAGATTTATGGAACTGTGAGGATAGAAAGTGTTTTTCCTTATTTGAAACTAGGAAGAGTGACTGATTGATTCTACGAAGAGTTAATATGAAATAAATAAATAAATATAATTGCACCTTCCATTCTGTTGTAGAGTCCTGGGAACAAAGAAGAGTGTTGGCCAAGGTCCACACATTTTTGTGAACTAAAACACAAGTTCATGAATACTATAATAGATTTTTCTAGCTTTGCTGTATATATTGAGCAGTTGCTACAAACTGTGATACCTTCTTCAGAATGGTGAGTGAGAGAAGATATACTCCTTTAGACTGCTTCCACTGAAAACTGTTTGAAGATACAATACCTGTATTATTTGCTCCTGAAAGATTTTACGATTAAAATTACTAAATGAGTGGGGTTTTTTAGACAGAAACTGGGACTACAGGGTGCTGCAGTATAACTTCCTGTTTTCAAAACTTAATAAAACCCATTGTATGAATCAGAAAATTTTTATTTGTTTTTTATAATGTAGGTTCATACCTAAAGTTTTGTTTTACACAGTTTTGAAGATCAAATCAGGTAGGTTACATCCCCCCATTCTCCATACACTGAGTAAACCGATTTCTGGCGTTTGTCATGACTCTTTCCAGCATAGCAGGCTGTATGCTGGGTTGCGATCACTGAACAACCGCTCGAAAAGTAGGCTTCAACGGCAAATGCATGCACCACACTATTCCAACGCATAATGGTGACTGAACTGTGTTGCGACAAAACTTTATAGTCCCGCCTCTCGAACAAGACCACTAGCGCTCCGCTACGACATCAACTGACTGAATTGTGCGCATTTTAGAAAAGGAAGTTATGCTGCCGCACCCTGTACAGGCAAGAAATATGCTTTCAATAAACTGAATGCCACTCTTTTCATGTAAGAGAATTTAGGATCCATGTCACAAAATCTTGGGTAAAAAAAATAATCACAGTTTTGACTGTGTAAATTAACACACATTGATACACTTAAATAACTTTACTTTCTGGAAACTGTTTATTACATTTTGAATAAATATGTTTTAAAAGTGTGTACTAAGGTTGCTTGAAGAGTCTAACAATGCAAATTATGTTTGCTCATAGTGGGGGGGGGGAGATTGAATTTGGAATATGGCTTGCCAAGTAAAATAAGGTAATAATAAATTTGTCTTTCTGCTATTATTTCACATGTTTTGCTTTCGTTCTCTTCTTAATGCAGTTTTCAGTACAGTTCATCAAGTTTCCAAGTTACATTCCTTGTTCTCACTTACTAGAAGGTAATGCTTGTTGAATTTAAAGGAGCAATTTGCTTAAGATGGCAATGTTTCTCATGCAGAGACTCTTACCCCTGAGTCTGTCCATCCTCAGGTGAGGGGGTTGTTTCCGTTTCCTGACACAAGGGAGGAGACTGTGTGAGTATGATGTGCAAAGCAGCCTTGCATCAGAACAGGGGAGGGGCATACTGGGGCTTTTAAGCTGAAACCCACCATGGATCCAGCCATGTGAATTATTAAAAACTAGAAATCTGACATGGTATAAGAGGTTGTGTGAGCATTAGAAGGACTGGCACTTGAGTCAGCTTCTCCCTGGCAAGTGATTTATCCAATAACATACCCCTTCCTCTTTTGAAATGACATTACATCCTATTTTTATAGCACCTAGTTACCTATAAAATGTGATGCTTTGATTGGAATCTATTTCTGCAGTAACTACAGTTCTTTGTAATACTTTGTTTCCTACGAATTTTATCATAGCAGTTGTCTGGCATTTTCTAATCAATGGTGCTATCTTGTCACCAATTCAATGTTTCATGCTTGAAAGAAAGATCTTGCTTTTTTAAAAAATGATGTATTAAGGTGTTCTCTTAAAGTTGAATCTTCTTTGAAATGCAACTGTATCTCTGACTTGATGACTACTTTTCTAGTGCATATGGTAGCTCAATGATGTGTTCTTAGGAAGGGGTCCAAAAGAGAACGTAACTGGATAAAGAAGTGATAAAAGTTGACCCTCAGCCAGAAACTTATGAAGATATTGTTGAACTGGTAATGATTATATTTCTTAGATTCCAAGGTGATGCAGAACATCTTATATATCTGGATTGGATAAGGATTCAAAGGTTCTTCTCAAGAAGTATGAATGATTTTTTGTAATTGATCCCTTCTTGGGGGAGACAATACAAACAGGGGATAAGCTTCTCCAAGCCATATCAACATCAAGAACAGAAAGAGGGTGCAACCTCTTACAAAATTTGGCCATGAAACAGAATAGTCACTAAGCTATTCTGCTCCCATGGAATAAACTCACTCCTGACCAAATTGCACATCATTTGTTTTAAATGGGAAAATTACAGGAAGACTCAGAGAAATGAAATCCGAATGGTATAAAGAGGAGTAAGGCCATCTTGCCTCATGTTTGGCATATGAAGCATTGAGAACTGCTATCCAAAAGATAAAGAATAATAAGGCTGTGGGCTTGGATGACATAAGGTCAAAACAAATAAAACATTTGGCCCCATAATCATTAATTAGATCCTAAAATTGATGAATATTTATATAGATAGCATGCTACAAACAGACAGACAGACAGACAGACAAAAGGTTATTCTACATGGCACTTTGTAATTCTGGTTTCCAGAAAAGATTTCTGCATAACTGCTTACCAAGAACAAGGAAGTACTTTGTGCATTCTCCTATCACAAACTTTCAGATGTTTATAATTGCAAGAGGAAAGTTTCTGGCTCACAAGACATGCCTCCATTGGCTTGGCACCAGTCACTTGTTTCTTGCAGAAAGCAACTCAATCCATTATTAGATATGACTTACATAAGATACCCATTGAGATGCCCTGGACCATTGCTCACCTCCATTTAAAACAGAGGATAGTCCAACTAGACCTGTAGTTGGAACAATGTGTGTCGTGGTTTTGGTTCAGTGGCAAATAGACATTTCTAGTAGACAGGAATAATTGTCAAGAAATAGTTTGCAACCATATAATTAATATATATTTCTCAGAGGCATTATATTACATGTTGATAGTATCTTGGTGCCTTCCATTGCATTTAGAGATGTTGGACGTGCATCTTGGAAGCAAAAGCTATCTAATTTATCTAATTTTAAAAAAGTAAGAATGGGGTATAGATTTAAATACTTTCTCCTAAATTGTGCACTTGAATGCATACATGCATCTCTCTGTGTGTATGTGTGTTTAATTTTATAGCAAATGTTTGTTTAAATGGTTTGGTAAGTTTATTTTCAGATGCATTAACTTTTTTTTATACATGATGTGATACAGAAGCTAATCCAGAGTTTAAAGAAAACTCTAGCTGTGCATTTGCATAAACGTCAGCCTTTTTGACTGTAGTACTTATCTTATTTAGAGATGTAGAAAAAGCAGTGAAGAGACAGCTGTGTTTATCTGATTTGTGCACATGGATGAGGCAATGAACTTCAGAGAAAGAAAAATTTTAAGCTCTTATGTCCAGCTGCGTAGGAATTTACAGCTGTACAACAAACTAGGCTATCTGAAGTGATTCTATAAAATACTATTCATTTTCCTATGTAATACAAAGTTCAGGGATCTACTTTCGATCTATGATCAAAAATATGTATATGTTTATATTTTTACGATAGTAATGAAGTTACTTGCTTTGCAATCATATGATGTTCTGAAGATTGAGAATTCTGATTGGATGCAGCCAAGTGAGGTGGTGAAATGCTGAGGTAATAGGGAGGACTGTACCACTTAAGACTGCAAAGAGGAAAGTAATGTCAGCTTTACTGTTGTCAGCTGCTACTCATATCCGAGTATACATTTTCCCTAGAAATCATTTTCACACTTGATGGCTGTGTCTCTGGTGCATACATCTGGTGCCAACGTGCAGGTCCAAAGTAGAGGCTTCAGTTTTACCTGAAACCTGCCTCCACCATCCTTATCCCATCACCATTGAACATTGAGAGAAGAATGACAAACAAGAAAAATACCAATAGCGTGAATTTGTTTAAGGTGGATCACAGCTTGCCAATAAGTGACCCACACACTGTGATCTTGGAGCCATCTCCTGTGGCATGTATGGAATGAGACATTCAGGATTTAATAGCGGGACTGCAATGGACAACCACAGCCTTGACAAGGTGCACCTTCACAGCCAGTCCATCTGGCATGGCCTCTTTTGCCTCCATGTCAGTTGGGAATCAGAATACTGAAGCCATTCCTCCTCCACTCATTTTGACATTGGGCTCAATTTGATGGTTTTCAGTGGCATTTCCTCCACTAAGGGGACCATAACCCTATCTAAAGGGGCTCATCTGTCCATAGCCATTGGTCCCTTTATGGAATCAGGTTATTTACTGATGCCCAACACTCGACATTGAGTTGCTGGTTGTATGATCTACTCCATTACCATAGTGGGATGTCCGGCCAGACAGTAATGCCTCCCTTTGTAAACTGCCTGTATAATTTCTTTTAAATGTCATTTTAGAAAGATATTCTAGTCTGGCCAGCTTCCTGGGATGGTATTTTTTTCAGCAATAGGACCTAATTAAATCCTTGCTTGCTTTCTAGTGACAAGCCACACTAAATGCTGTAGTAATTAAAGTTGGGTTTCAATTGAAAGGACTTTATCCCAGCTGCCATTTCTTTTATTACATTGAATTCGGTCATCACTCCTTTAACTACTTTTCTTCCTGTAAAGTAGAAAGAAAGTGTCCTATGACGGGAAAATGGAAGAAAAAGAGTAGAGAACATCTAACATGAGCAGAGTGGTACATGATGCATTTTATATAGTGGTTCTGCAAAAAATGTCTTTTGGAAATTCTTTGACCGTTTCCAGAATAAACTGGAAATATCATTTCATTTGATTTCTCCAGGACAAAAATGAATTCTACAACAAATTAGATGGTTGTGGTCAGTTTCAGAACTGTCAGTTGCATAGATATTCTACCACTGGGATTATTTGTTTTCTGTAGCTGTATTTGTATTTTTTGTTTACTGCATTTCCCTATAATTAGAGAAAGTTCATCTTCCAAAGGGTTTGATCTCTCTTGTAGTTTAGCACTACCCTCTTTTTACCAAGAAAATGCACTCAAAGAACATTGTTTTCCAAAGCAGAAGGTCAACTGGGTCTCTCCAGAGCTTGGAGAATTTACTCTCCCCACCACTCCCACTTTGTTGTTCAGTCGTACAGTCGATTCCGACCCTCTGTGACCCCATAGACCACCACCCGCCAGGCACTCCTGTCCTCCACTATCCTCCTCAACTCGCTCAGCTCCATGCCCATTGTGTCCACAATACCACAAATCCAATAATCCTCTAGCCAGCATGATCATTGGCAACCTTGACAGATGTAATCCAAAGAAGTGATTTTACCGAGCCCTCTCTCATATTATTGCAGGAGCCCTTTTCTACTTGCTCCTCACTCTTTTCAGTAAGAGACATAAAGGTGTTTTTTTTTTAATTCTGTGAAGCTCCCATTTCCTTACGTTTGTTGTAGCTTCCACTCCCGTAAATGTTCCAGTTTTGTGATTTAAGATGTACTTTCCTGGGATTCAGCAAGTGTAGTGGTGCTCCTCCATTGTTTGTTTGCACTTTGCTTTTTAATTGGATTACACACTGAAAAAAATTGGCATTGGATTCAACATTATAAACACAAGTGTGACCTAATGAAAGTACTTCTGGACAGTTGATGCTAAACTGCATCTCCAATAATTCTGGTTTAGCCTTAGCTCACAGCGGTGTTAGAGAAAGAGAACTGTATGTATGGTGAAGAACCTCAAAGGAGTTCTTTGTCCAACTGCCTGATCCATTAACCAGACTCTCTTTTTCATGAGCCTTAGAGTATTCTTTTTTCCACTTGGTACCTTCTGTACTTTCTTCAGGGTTATGAGGCTCTCAAGTCAGCTACTTCTTTCTAACAGTCCTTAGAATGCTGTTTGAAAAGTTAAAGTGCTTATTAGAGGCTGGATGGAACGTAAGATGAATTCTTCTGTGGCCTGTGTGATCAAACCTGTTCAATTGATGGCACCCTTGGATGCCATATCTTGTACTTCGGCTACATTGTCTTGAGTTGCACTATTATAATGAGCATGATGGCCTAATTTAAATTAAAGATGTGGTGAAATGCAATCACCTGCTGAAATAATGTAAGGAAATAGGTAATACAGAGTGTGCTGTCTCTCTGTATTGGAATATAGAGGAGGGAGAAGTAAGAAAGCAGGGATCACACATTCGGACAGTGGTTCAAAAAGAGTAAAAAACATATACACTGCTTTCAGGAAATAGGTTTGGGTTGTTTCTAACATGTAGTAATTTGCCCTGTATTCAGAACCAAGAGTACTTCTGTAGAGCAGAGTGAGGCTGGTGCCTCTTGCAGCAGAAATGGAGTGCTGTGAAAGGGAAGAAATATATTATTTATTATTGGATTTTTATGAATCGAGGAAGAAGGATTTCCTACAACAGATTCCAGCATGTTTTGACTGGCTTTAGGGCTCTATGAACCTTCACTTGGACTGGGGAATGCTGGCATTTATTGCTGTTCCTTAAAGCTTGATGATGTTCTACACTGACCCTGCCTGAGTACTGTTTCAACAATGTAGAAAGATGATATATTGATAAATTGAAACATTTTATATATGAAAGTCTTATACTGAACCCAAAAAAACAAAAAAAGGCAAAACATTCACCATATTCTATTAGTTGATCTAAAGTAAAAAATCAATTATGTTCAGACCTTCCATACCAAGAATGTTCCCAGTTTTTAAATCTAGGTTGCACATAATTTTAATTTAGCATGCAAAATTGGGTCAGATTGCAATATATGCTGTATATCTCCTACTGATGGAATTGTTGGCAGGATATAATTTGTTTTAACATCTAGTATCCCACCTCCCAGAGCTAGCCATTTTGACATCAGACAAGAGACTTCCGAAGAGACCTAGGATGGATAATACAAATGAGAAACACAATTCCAGTGATTTGTGTTAATTAATAAACAGGCCCAATGGTATAAACTAAAATCGGGGGGGGGGGGGGTCCACCTTCACTAATCTAACTGCTTGTCATATCTTCTTCAAGGACATTCAATATAGTGTGGAACCATTTTATAAGAGTTTTCTTTTTTGATTTCTTCATTGGTTTAGTAATATTATTGTGGAGCTTGCTATATTGTATCACCTTCTCAGTTGTTTTATTTGTTTACTTGCTTTAAAAACAATTTTAAAGAAAAAAGCCCAGGTGGGCAATGCTGTGGTAAAGTCCTAAATACGTCCCCAAGTACAATGGACCCAGACAATCTCTCTCCCTCTCTCCCTCTCATAAGTAGTAATGGGGGAAGATGCTGAAGGGAAGGTAGTTTTAGGGAAGGTAAAAGGCAGATAAGCCAGAAAATCTTTCCTACTTGCAACATCTTGAACTTTACGTCAATGTATATACCTGATACATGTTTGGCAAGTGTCAGATCATCTCTCCTCAAAAGCTTAGTGCAACCCTCATTTTATTGAAGCTTTGTTTTTCATTATTATGATTGGTGAGCCATGTGTTTATCCATGCTGTAAAGCAAGAAGGGGTGACTCCAGATCTTTCTTACTCTTACTTGTAAAATAGTCGCTTGTCATGGAGTCTGTAGGTAAGAAGATCCATCTACTCTACAGCTTTGACACCTTCAATCTTTTTTCTGAGATTAAAAACAGGCTTTTTCTTTATCACCACACCACACCCCATGAAGCTTGGCTTGAACATTACTTGGAGATCTATTTCCAGACTTCCTTAGAAAACAGAGCTAGTGCAGAGATAAATGCTGACATGTGATTCCCCACTGTGTATCCCAGTAGAAAAGCCAGCCTGTGTAGCCTTGAGCAGTCCCAGAATGTCCCTAAAAGAAGAGAAACCAGTTCTGAGCACTGTATAACAAGAGCCACCATAAGTCAGAATTTACTTGGCAGCACATATACCCGAAGCACCCAGGCATGTATGCTCTGAGTGGCTGTACCTAAAGAGGCAAAAAAAGCTGTAACCACATCAAGAGCTTTCTCTGCTGTAGCTCCCAACCTCTGGAATGAATTGCCAGTGGAGATTAGAACTGCTCCTACTTTATTAATATTTTGTAAACAACTTAAGACATACCTGTGTCATTAAGCTTTTTAAGGCCTATAAGATTATTAGAATTATACAATGTTGACTGTGGACTCTTTTAATTGATAAATTACCCAATTTTTGCTGCTGCTGATTGTGTTTTAATTTGAATACTCTTATGGTTTTAAGATTTTTTAATGCCATCTGGCCATTTCCTCTGTTTGTTTTAACTTTTGTTTTTAGTAAATAAATAAAATTATTATTAATTTTATGACATGTCGTTCAGAAGAAGTGGAATATGTTGTTTTGAATCCTTAATTAGTTCCTTATCTGCATCTGACAGACGGTCCTGGTTCCAGATGAGGAGGAGACAGTTCAAACCAATTCTCTCTATAGCTTCTGTAGCAAAATATTTTTGCTGCTTTATTGCTGTGTGATTTAAAATAAGCTAACAAACCTGGTGTGATGTGGTTCATGGGGGTCACAAAGGGTTGGCCTCAACTGTGTGACTGAACAACAAAAGCAAACCTGCAGATCTTTAGAGCTGATTTATCAGGTGGACTATGACCTAGCTAAGTGGTGGTAGTGAAGCTTTATAATTATGTGGGGTGGTGCAAATTTGCCTTATAAATCGATGAAATTTCAACCTAAGGTTACTGGCGAGGGTGACTGTAGTATGAAACAAAGATGTTACTAGAAAAGGAAAAGGATTAGCAGTAAAGTTGATGATTATTTTTGAAATGGTAGCTATGTTAATCTGTGTTTCAAGCATATCAGAGAGTATAACAGGTATTAACAGATAAGAGGTACCTGGATAACAAGTATTACCAGTTGTAAAAAAACCCACATTGATTTGTATAATTATCTGTTATGCTAACCATTCTGTACATCTGTACATGATGTGTATAAACTGATGCCATGAAGTCTCACTCTTATGTCTGATGAAGTGGACTTGATCCATGAAAAATGTTTGGAAGGAACTTGTTACAAATAGCTAGTTACTTGGAATCACAAAATCAATGCTGTACTGACACTTTTAGCAAATCAAGCAAAAAGGCACAAAATTGTGTCCGCGTTAAGGAGTAATATCTATTCATCAGGCAAGATTTCTTTTTTTAAAAAAAAATCATTCTCTGGTAAAGCATTAAAAGAGGTAGTGAGGAGGAAAGGAGAAAGTCAAAGGGATAAGTTTGTTTGGCTGGCATGTGATCCAGAAATGTTATTCAAGAAGAAAAGGTGCAGATAAAAAATGGGACTCATCATTTTAAGCAATAGCATTTGATTTTTCCAGGTAGCTTATTGGGTCCTCCATCTTGAAGTTATGTAAGTCCCCACAATACATCTTATTCGTATATACAGGCACCTATGAAATCTATGAGTCATGAGGTCGCTTTTATATTATTAATGTCAGAGAGATGGTACACAGAAAGTGATATGTTTGAACCACAACTGGGCGTACCATGGTAATGGCAATCTTGTGTTGCTGGCTAATCTTTCTCACACTAGGTCAAATGAAAGAATCTGCAGAATGAACTCACCAAAAAGTGCCTTAATTTTGGCATATCAGAGAATAAACAAAACAAAAACAAAAATGCTGTAGCATTTTGGAGACTAATTGTTATGTTTTAATATTAGTCTTCGTGTATCAAGTTGACTTTGTCTGGACTTGATCCATGAAAGGTAACATTAAAATATAACACTCTTCAAAGTGCTACAATGTTTTTGTTTTTTCTCTGATATGCTTGAAACACAAACATGGCTACTATTCTGAAAAAATCATTTTGGCAGTTTTGTGTCCAGCCTAGAGACGGAAGAAGAAGAAATGTTAGAGAGAATGATAGATGCTGAATTATTAAATTAATTGTTGTCTGGATAGCTCAGTCAGTTGCGTACTTCGGTGCAGATACAATATTTGATTTCCTTCTGTGGCTCCTGGGAGAAGAGCCAGCTTGTATAGCCTTAGGTAAGCTGCACATGCCCACATGTGCCCCAGAAGAGAATGGTGAGCCAGTTTTGAATATATTGCATGTGGAAAGCCCTGGAAAAGGTTGTCTCAAGTTGGAATCAACTTGAGGGAACACAATTTTTTAAAACTAAGATTATTATGACTGTAATGAAAAGAAAAGAAAATGGACCTTTATTCTGTGGAGTTTAAAATTGGTTGCTGACGTTCCTTACTTATTTATTTATTTTTCTGATTTCTGATTTCTATTGCCACCCAACTCCAAAACTCTGGGCGGCTTACAAAAAATAAATAAAACCAATCACATTTTAAAAACCAATAAAACCCCAATTAAAACTGTTACCAAAATTACTCCAGCCCCTACAGATTAAAAAGACATTAAAAGAGGGAGAGAGTGTTCTTACTTCCTGAGAGGGATGAAGAGAGGCTTGGAATTTGACCTTGGGATCAGGTGTACATTCCTCTTGGACATAGTCACAACAAGCTGAAACTGTGAGAACAGAAATCAGTATGATGGACACTGAAATTGTATCCTTATGGGGTAACATACAGGAAGAGGTGGAATGAAAGATGAAAAATGGATTTGGTTATCTAAGAATGTAGAAAAAATGCCATGATTAGAGTGTGCATGTTCCAAAGAGCAGAAGACAAAAGTTAGCATGCTTGCTTGTGAGTAGAACAGTAGAAATATATAATCTTTCTTTTGTTAACTGGTTATGCCAAAAAATATAGATAGATATGCTTTTATTATTTTATCCAGGGAAAGAGGAAATGCAAAAATGTTTCTTCTCTGTTTTTGTGATCCTGAAATTTGATCTATTTTCCCCTTCAAAATTAAAACCTGATTTTTACCAGAAGACATTGTACTTTTTATATGGAGCATAAGCTAGTTCCTTTATTTATTTATTGGTAATGCTACATATTGCTACCTAATTTACATTGCTATTACTCCCTGATCTGGCTGGTTTGCAAGTATGAACAGTCAGTAAGTAAAATCTATCATAGATTTATCTAGGCTGGAGCAGAACCGCAGGTATAGTTCTCTGAAACAGGAAAAAGGATTTATGGTGGCTTTCTGAATGGGTGCAGGTCTCTTTCAGGTGGAAAGTGTCTTATGGTAGGGTAGTGGGCTCATGGGCTTTGTTATCTTTACAATGATTATAACAGAAGAAGGCACAATTTTACTCCTTTGAGAAGGAACTGTAACTTTTTGAGTTTGCTTTTATAGTTATAGGCCAGGGGTATGTCCTCACTAAATATTATGTCTGAAGTGCTGTCATGCTGCGTGCATCATGCTGGAGCAGAGCATAGAAATATGACATTTTGGGGCAACAATTCTTAGACTCCTTTGGGCAAAATGTTCTGCCTTGTAGTAATGTTGAAGCCACACTGAGCTGGATGGATATGGAATGTGTTTTGTTCCATAACCTAGCATATTGTACAACTAACATGTACGAAACACTCCATATCATAGAAAATTAAGTATTTTTAATTTCAAGAAACAAAAATTTATGTTGTCGACAAAACAGGCTGGGACAGAAAAATACAGAACTGTTTTCAAACAGTTGTTAACTATAATAATAACTAACATTGGAGCTAAAACTCTAATTAATTATTTTTTAAAAATAACTTTTGAAACTCAGGTCCTTCTTCTTCTTGTTTTGTGTTTCAGCCAGACATGAAACTGTGAAATGAAGCCACATTTGGGTGAATTCATTCCATAGTTCATTTTGCCTGACCTAGTGTGAGAAAGATTAGCAGGGACAATGTTGCTGTTGCCCAGGGTACACCTAATTGTGGTTCAAAAATGCCACAATATTTCAGGAGGCTCTTCCTGTGTACCCCTTCAGATGCCCTAATATAAAGGGATATAATGTAAGCACCCTAAAATACAAGAAATGAAACAAAACCCTATATAAGAGAGGAAATATGATAGGAATTAGGTGTGAATAGATTTCTGTGATGGAGCAGTCAGCAACCTGCATTTGTTGACATCAGAATCACTTTCAATAAGAGAAAGCAATTCAAGAAGAACACAAAGTATAAGGCTTCTAGAAGAATCAATATGAATGTCTAACCATCTATTTTTTAAACAACAGGATCAATTATTGGAGCAGTGATTTTCTAATGGCATTTACTGCTATTTAGGCCATAAACTTTATGCAGGTAGACACAGTCCTGTATGCCAGTAACTGCCAGCAGTCAATCAAAAATCAGTAGCACAGTAATCTGGTTTCTATTTTGTTAAAATTCCTGAACAAGCCTTATGAGTTTAATTAGTGTTTTGCAATGGTGCATTTGTTTCCTGGCTGAAAGATCTGCAGTGTGCAAGCATTGTTAAAAATAGGACAATCATTGTTTTAATCGGATGTAATTTATAGGGCTATGCAAGGGTGCTTAATACAGTCATTTGCAATTTAAATTGAAGAAGAGAAGGGAAACAAGGCAGGTGGTTCAGAAGAGGGGGGAATCACTAAATTCATTGTTGATTGATAGCAGAATTAAACAATCCTTTGGTTTAACCAAGATTTGCACATAATATTTCTTAATTAACAGAACACCTGTTGTGTTTTGTTTGATGATCATATTCTGCTGTAAGAAATTACTGTTAAACTTTAGGAGTTATGTTGTTTGAAATAAATGTGTTTGAATAAGCAACTATAATAGAGTTTTATTCAGAATAGCAAAATGTTTCTTTCAGGTTTGCATTAACCATAAACTAAGCAGAAGAGCCTGTGTTCTAGGGCAGGGATACCACACAGTGGTGGGATTTAATTTTTTTTTAACTACCTACTCTGTAGGAGTGGTATTGTGGGCATGGCCAGGGGAAAGCCCTGTGTTGCACCCTAATTAGGACTACTTTACAGTAATACCTCAGATAACATTAGTATTGAATAACACTAAAATCGCATAACATTAAGCAATCTGGGGGGAAGAATTGCATCGGATAACATTAAGATCCTATGGGATGCATCAGATAACAACCGCTAAAGCCTGTGTGGTTACAATGTATCTCTATGGCTCCCATAGGATTTTAACATGCATCAGATAACACTAAAAATCGGATAACACCAAGACTTGTGGAACCAGGTTTTAGTGTTATCCGAGGTTTTACTGTATTTCAAAATTTGGATGGGCGGGGCAAGCTGGAATTTCTGCTATCTGTTCTGGTGAACTGGGGCAAACCTGTTGAATCCTACCACTGAAGTCAGAGCATAGCTAAGTACTGTACACCTTTTCATTCACATAACTCTTACATGTGTAGGTCAATAACCTGGAGGATTCTTGGGTATGGGGGTGGCAATCTATAGCACAGAAAGAGTGCTTCTGTGAGTTTGGTAAGGTAACAGTAATACATTTCCTTCCCATCTTCTTCTAACTTGGTGAAGCAACTGGTACTGTTATTGCCATTTTGATAAGGAAAACACAGAGGATGTAGGAAAGAAAATATAACTCCCTTTCCCTACTCAATTTTAATGTTACAGTGGTACTTCAAGATACAGAATTAATTCATTCCTCGAGGTTTTACGTAGCTTGAAAAATTCATTTCTCGAAATGTGATTTCCCATAGGAATGCACTGGATATCAAATAATGTGCTCCAGAGCTCAGAAAGAGGCAACAACAACAAAAAAACCCACCCCAAACACCATATTTCTTCTGTTCAAAACTCTTTCTAAAGTGGCAAAAACATGGTAAAAAATTCCAAAGTGCACTTTAGAAAGAGTTTTGAACAGGATCTTTTGATCTCTCTTCTCCCCCCCCCCCTGCATTTTTCAGAGCTCTGGAAGATTTTCAATGCATTTCAATGCATATTTGGCACATTTTCTCTAGTGGCCAGCTCTGGTAATTGCAGGACTAGTCCCCAACGATCAGCTATTGATGGGAAGGGGGAATTTTTGGCACTTCCTGGTTGTGGTGAGAGCTTCTGGTGGTGCCAAAATACAATGGAAAATTCAAAAAATAGAGCAGAAATGCTCCAAACAGCCTCCTTCCTACCATGGAAAGCATCAGGACCTTCCCCACCTCTAAAAAAATTGCTTCTAGAAGCAGAAGGATGCAGAAGGCTTCAAATTTGGGCCCTATTCATCTAAAGAAAGAGTGCTGGGCCTAGAAAAGAACTCTGAGAGCTGTTAAATTAATGCCAGCTAAAGTTGGTGATATTGGGCTAATCTACCATTATTTATATGCTGTCATAGTCCCAGTGACTTCACCCTCTAAAGGATCGGAATGGTAAACTATTACTGAGTACTTATTAACTGGAAAACCCTGGAAACAGTTGCTATGAACCAGAATCAACTTGATGGTATATTATTATTGGATACAAATGAACCATTTGATTCACAGCTCAGGACTGGAATAAAATTAACAGTAAAAGTCCTAACCACAACCTAAGAATTGTTAACGTAACATCTGAGTATATATACAGTTCCTAGTCTTCGTCTTCTTCGTCTTTGTCTTATTCTTATTCTTATTCTTATTATACTACAAATCAACCATTTGGTTCACAGTCAAAGAGTGGAATAAAATTAACAGTTCAAGCCCTAACCAAGGACCTAAAAGCTGTTAAGGTAACATCTGAGTATACAAGCAGTCCCCAGTAGAGTTGTGTGGTGTTTTTTTTTTTTTTTGGGGGGGGGGAGAGTTAGGATGTTCAAATCAGATAAGTCCAAAATTACCAAATATGTAGGGAGTCCTTCAGGTACTGCTCCAAGGAATCTGATCACTATGAGAACAACAACAGATTTCTTCTGTCATAGACACTTGATTTCATTTTGCAAATCACAATATTTTGTGATTTTCTCCAGTTATTTGTCTTCAATTTGTACATCTCCTGATATAGCAATGTCAATAAACCAGACATTCTTCTTTTCCATAATAGTTATATCTGGTGTGTTGAGAGGCAGATGTCTATCTGTTTGAATTTTAAAGTCCCAGAGGATCTTGACACTCTCATTCTCTAAAACTTTCTCTACTTGATGTTCCCAATGATTTTTACTGCATTCAAATCCAAATGTCTGGCAAACTTTCCAATGGATAATTTTTGCAACCCTGTTATGGCATTGCAAATCAGTCTGTGAAATTTTGCTGCATCCACTGATCAGATGATCTACTGTTTCATCCTTTTCATTACAAAGCCAGCATTTGCTATTTTTGGATATGTGCTGTATTTTTGTCTTCATGAAATTTGTTGGCAAAACTTGTTCCTGAGCTGCCAATATAAGTCCTTCTATTTCCTTCTTCAAAACTCCTGCTCTTAACTATCCCCATGTCAGTTGTTGTTGTTGTTGTTGTTGTTGTTGTTGTTGTTGGTGGTGGTGGTGGTGGTGGTGGTGGTGGTGGTGGTGGTGGTGGTGGTGGTGGTGGTGGTGGTAGAGGTTCCAAAGAATTTCATTTTTTCTTAGCAATCCATTCCAAAAAAGAAAGGAAGATAGGAAGGAAGGAGAAAAGAATAAATTCTTCCTTGCTTGGAAATATGTCAATATTCTTCTTCTGTTGCTGGTGTACATAGGAATTCATTTTACCCTTAAATCCCTCTCATAAATTAAGGGTAGAGATGAACTTTGAACAAAGGTTTTTTTCATTCACAGTTTAGTTGCATAGATCTAAGGTAGCACACTGGCAAACAATAATTAATGAAAATGTTTTGGACTGAAATCTGGAAGCTATAGAATATGAACTCAACAAATTCCTGTATAAAGTGATGTAGCCCATGCCTTCTGAAGAATGTGTTTAAATGTTGTTATCTTCAGGATTTTACATTCACTGAATATTTCTATTCAACTTTTGATTCAAAAGATATACCAAAACACATTTAGAAATGTGGCCTTTGAGAGAGTGATATATGTAAATGCAAATCTTTGAGCCCTTAAACAAAAGCTATAGAAATAGGATAGAAAGGACTAATGTGTATATACACTCAAAAGTGATGTGGGGTAGAAAATAGATTGATCACTATTCCCTAACCTAAGACAATCTTCCAGCTATTTTTGAAAATTTCATGCTGCTTAATGAGGTGACTTTTTTGTGGGAGAGAAAAAAACTTGCAGAAAGCATAACAGATCAGTATTCATTCTGAAGGCCGTGTTGGCTGATTATCTTATTTTTTTGTAGCAGAAAGTACAAAAATACTGTTGTCTTTGTGGCTATTTGGGCTTGAACATCTCGTATTTGTGTTAAAGAAGGACTGAATGACATGAACATTTTTTGTGCAATGAAGTTTTGAGGACTATGGCTGAAGTAATTGATGTACTTTAAATAAAGGTGTCAGGAGACTACAACAATTTACTGAACTTGACATGTTAACACTCAACTGCCATCTCAGATTGAAAAAGTCAAATCTTTCCATGTTTTTCATGATTTTACTGGCCTAATACCATATTTGTAGATGAACATGCCAACAAAACAGCTATTTTTGGATACTAAGCCTTCTGTTCTGTTCTGTTATTTCTGCTGCATTTCTGGTAAGACAATAATTAAACGTCAAGGCGGCATCCTCTTTTTCTAGTGTCTCTGTACAAAATAATTGCAGAGTGCATTCTTTTTGTTGTTGTACAGAATATGATTCAATAAATAAACAGAAAGCTGTGGAATCCATTTTCTCTTGGCATATTGGTTAGATGCAGAAGTCTGACCAGCAGATTCTGAGAAAGTGGGACAATTAAAATTTCCACAAACAAAAGTTATATTTATTGTCTGATATTCTCTAGACTCAATAAATAGAGTTACATATTTGGGTCAAAGAAAAGGTTAGATGCAAAGCAATACTGTAGAGAACTATACAATGTCCTTTGTATATTTTATAAGTACCCTCATGTGTGATGAATGCACTCTGGAAATACAAAAATAAGAATACAGTAATACCTCATATAACATTAGTATCGAATAACACTAAAATCGCATAACATTAAGGAATCTGGGGGGAAGAATTGCATCAGATAACAATAAGATCCTATGGGATGCTTCAGATAACAACCGCTAAAGCCTGTGTGGTTACAATGTATCTCGATGGATCCCATAGAGGATCAGATAACACTAAAAATCATATAACACCAAGACTTGTGGAACCAGGTTTTAGTGTTATATGAGGTTTTACTGTACAGCATTCTTAAGTGTTGATAGATTGTACCATATTCACATGCCCCCAGAGAATGTAGCAACAAATTTTTTTTCCTGTAGGTGTTTCTGTCTCTGTATTTAATACAGGGCAGGACCAGATATAGGCATTATGGTACCCTAGGTAGAATTAAGATGGCATATCCGGTCCACAACTCAGCTGTGACTAAGACACTTTATCAACTCCATGTCCCCCATGAGGAAGAGGCTGGAAACCTTTCTTCACTCATGCTGTAGTTCTTACTGCTGCCTCATTCCCAGTTATGGATACTGAGGTATATCAGAAAACAAAACAAAATAAACACAACAAAATCAAAAAACACTGTAGCACTTTAAAGACTAACTGCTATATTTTTATTTTTAGCTTTTGTGGATCAACTCCACTTCTTCAGACAAGGAGTGAAACTTACAGGCATGGTTTTTATGCACCCCCAAATTTAGTGTATAAAAATCATGCCTGTAAGTTTCACTCCTTGTCTGAAGAAATGGAGTTGATCCACAAAAGCTAACAATAAAAATATAGCAGTTAGTCTTTAAAGTGCTACAGTGTTTTTTTGTTTTGTTTATTTTGTTTTGTTTTCTGATATGCCTGAACCACAGACTAACACGGCTACTATTCCAAATTTTTTTGGTACTGAGGTGTTAGGAACATGGACGACAGGACCAGAGGCTTTTAGCATTAGGATTTTTACGTAACTTGATTTATTTTCTTGCCTTTGAGAAGTAGAAAATAAGTTACCTTAAAGCTATGAGTGTAGCAAACATTACATTGCATTTATTAAATGTTGTTTTTTAAAAATAACCTTCAATAATTTAAATCTCATATGTATTGTCTTGATCTTGTTTTGATATATTTATGCAATCCCATTGCATACATCATACACTAGTACCTTGGATAACAATGAGACTTGGTTCCACAAGTCTCGTCGTTATCCGGTTTTTAACATTGTGTGATGCATTGACCGCACAACGTTAAAAAAAGCCCTGTTTCCCTGGAGGCTGCAGCAAGCCAGAACGTCCGGGTTTTTTTTTTACCCATTTCGGGCTCTCTGACCCCCCCCCCGGCTCCAGGGAGGTCGGAAGACCCAATCCAAGCTGTCTCCAAAGTTCCTCCACCCTCCTTGAGAATTTAACAAGCCAAAACGTCAGGATTCGAATCCTGACGTTTTGGCTTGTTACATCCTCTAGGGGGGTGGGGGAACTTCAAAATTAGTGCACATCGGGTCTCCCTGGAGCCGATGCGCGCTATTTTTGAAGTTCCCCCACCCTTCTGGAGGCTATTTTTGAAGTTCCCCCACCCTTCTGGAGGCTGCAACAAGCCAAAATGTCAGGATTCAAATCCTGACATTTTGGCTTGTTGCAGCCTACAGGGAGGTTGTTTTTTTTTTACCCATTTCGGGCTCTCTAACCTCCCTGCTGGCTCTGGGGAGATCAGAGGACCCGATAGAAACTGTTTCCAAAGTTCCCCGACGTCCCCTGCCAGTGGAGCAAGCCAAAACGTCAGGGTTTTAACCCTGACATTTTGGCTTGCTCCACTGGCAGGGGATGTTGGGGAAGCCCAGAAACCACTTGAGCCACTGCAGTCCCTTAGTTAGGGGTCTGCACTGGCACTGAAACTGGGATTCGGAATTTAGACTGTTAAAAGTTCAGATTTTTTTGGATATCCAGAACTTCATTACAGTTAGCATGAAAACCATATAGTTATTGTTTTCCCCTTTGGAAATATTAACAGGCAAAAGATTTTAAAATGATTTCTCTGTGTTCTCGGACAACTTACCAGTGCTGTTGCCAAACCAAAGAGTGTATACCAACACCAGTGGTGGACAGGAGGTATTAGACAATGACTACAGTGGTTGTACCAATTCAACCCTGGACAGTGGGAAAGCCACAGGAAATGCCAATAGTCTTGGGGAAGCAGAGGAGAGGCTGAACTGGGGAGTGTGCAGTTTCACTGGGCAAACACAGGCAGGTAGACTGGAGCAGCAAATAGCCTTGTGTGCCAGCAACATGGGACACAGCACAGTTGGAGAAGCAGTTGGAAGACTTGGACTCTTGAATGCAACTGCTGGTACTGCTGTTTGGGGGTGCTGTGCACATTGTTAGTTTCTTCCTAATCTGCACTGATCCTTTAGTATTAGTCACTAGCTGCTGCTGCTGTATGTGATAGATAAATATCGGACATTGCCGTCTCCCCTTATTGCTGCTTTTTAAAAATAATAATAATAATAATAATAATAATAATAATAATAATAATAATAATAATAATAATAATAATAATAATAATAATAATAATTATTATTATTATTATTATTATTATTATTATTATTATTATTATTATTATTATTATTATTATTATTATTATTATTATTATTATATGCCACCCCAATTGCTTATAGCAACTCTGGGCGGCTCACAATGAACAATACATCAAAATTAAATATCAAATAACAAAATATCCAATAACAAAAACAAGAACATTTCAAGGAGTCCCCAGTCAAAGTTACAAAATAAGTGGGAGTCACAAGGAAACAATAGATCACAGCTACAAATATCAGATAACAAAATATCAGATAACAAGACAATTATTAAATAATTTATCAAAGCTTCATATACATTGCCCACTGATTAATTTAAGGGTCCAAGAAGGTTGCTAAAGTATACTTTTTCCACAAGAATGCAAACATATAAGAGAACAGATTCTATAGCTAGTTGGCCAGGGCCACCACATCAGGCTGGGGGAGGGGAATTGTGTTTTCCCTCTGTGGAATCTCCCATTCACATAGAACAATTCCCAGAAGCCTTGATTAGCTGGAGTACTGACTTGAGCTTCTGGTAATTGAAGTCCAAGAACATCTGGAGTGCCAAGATTCTCCATCACTGACCTAGACTGTCTTCTCAGTGTGTCCTACATCATGACAACAAAGACATGAAACATTAGGATCACCTCACAGAGGAGGGTGTCTTTCTCCCCACAAAGGACCTATGTGGTACTCTTGAAGCTTTGGACTACTTGACCTCATAATGTCACTCTCTTCTATGCTCAAAGGAGTAGCCAAACCAATAGAAGTCTCCAGTGTCAAATCATGGCATGATCTTTGCTGCTCCAGCACTCTTTGAAGGAAGTAAAATGTGGAGTTCTATCAAATTTTTGCATCCTGAATTTGAGGATGCAGAGACAATCCCATTTTATCATAAATATGCTACAGGATTTCACAACTTCAGATACTGTGAAATGCCCTGCCATCCTTCTGGCCCATTTCATTATATTAGGTATGCATGTGTTTTCCATATCCTGAATGAGTAGGTTGAGAGTGGGGGATGTACACTGGACCACTTTCATCTTCCCAACCTGAACTGCTGCAGCAAGTCCCTCAGCTGGGTGACAACACTTCATCATACTCACAATTAACAGGGCCTACCTGTGTTCTTCCCTTCTATGAAGCCCTATGCTAGATGCCTCCACCTCCCACCAGTGTCCTATGAGGGAGAGGTAGGCATGTTTGGCATCCTAGCAGCTCCAGATGTCACTTGTAAAATGGGCCACTTGTGCACTGCAACAATATAAATTTGATATCACTCAGTAGTTAAGGGTCTTTCAGGGTAGCATTTCGTAATGGGGTGCTTATTCTGTCACAAATCTATGGAAACCAGCATTCTTCACAAAGAAGAATGGCTGGTCATCTAAGGATATCAGCTTCCCAAGGCAATGCATAATCCTGGCATTTTTATGTTTGCAGAAGACATTTTCCTGTGCTCCTTCAAGCTCCCTCAAAGTAGTCAGGAATTTATTCCTGAGATGTAGGTATAACATTTCTCACTTCTTGCTGTCTGCTCATCCACCTCCCTGTTTCCCCAGGCTATTGACTCTATTTCTACTCTGATGACTCTTACCCTTCATAATAAGGAAGCCTCTTGCCTTAACAGTACCCACTTCACGTGCCACAACAATGCTCTGTGGCTGAGTATGCTGCTACTGGAGATATGCCCATGCTTGAGCATTTTCTTGTCATGTATGCTCTCAGCCATGTGAACAACTATTGCACACTGTTGAAAATGCTACCAGACTACTGCCTTCTTCAGAGGTCTCATGTTTGCCTGCTTGTTCATAACAAGGGATTGCTAGCTTGCTATTGCTACTAGTACTGTCAACTGGTGGGGCAAGTGCACCTGGAGAGGTAGGAGTTATTTCAGTGCCACATGCTTCTAAAACATTATGCACCTGAGTCCCCTCGGCCTCATGTCATATATGTATATACTTGAAGGAGAGATCCCACCAACCACAATGCTATGTTGCACAGGAGAGATTTGCTGGGAAAGGGAGCTGGGGTAACGATGGATAGTATGGAAAAGGAAGGCAATCCCGGTTGCTCTTCATAACTTTCTTTCCCAACCACAAAAATAGCAACTTTGCTGCCACCCAAGCTGACAGTGTCAATCTGAGTGCTGATGTCATCCTTGTCCTTCTCTGGCACATTGACTCTTTGGATGAAAAGGTCCTTCTTTGCCTTCTTTTTTTGGCACCTTGCTCTCACTGCTGTCGCTGAATTGCACAAAGACATCATTGGAATATGTTTGAGGTTCACTTGTGTCTGTCCTATCTAGAATCAGAGGCTTCTCTGATGCCTCCTTGACAGTCACACATACACCCTGTAGTTCTGCCTGCAGCTCTCATTGTTAGTGCCGAACAAAGGCTCTGGGTGACAGCTTTTGTCTTGGGGTCTCATGAAAGCAGTTGTAGGCTATCTTTTCCCTTTCCCTCTCTCCCTCCTCACAGCGGAAGTTGCTGCAGTGAGAAAAGGAAACATTCCTACATTCTTTCTGAGGTGTCTATTTCTTCTACCACATCCATGTTTGATACTACCTCTGGACATTACCCAAAGAACAGTATCTGACTGTGCTGTAACAAAATAACTGTACAAACCTTTCTAATGAAAATTACACACATTATACACAAAACTTAAAATATCTTTCTATATATGTAACAAAATATTATCAACCAGCCTAATATAAACCAAAGAAGCATAAACATTGTCCGTGCGCCGAAGGCAGCTCCCGACAGCGTGCGCTTTGCCCTGACAACCTGGAAGAAGACAGAGCAGCAGCAGCAAGGCAATGGGGGCGGGGCTGAGTGCTGGCCTTATAAGGGCAGCGCTCACCCAGCCTTGCCGCCTTTTTTGCGAATTGAATCGGGCGCTGTTGCCCACCTTCCCTCCCTTAAGCAGCAGTGTGATTGTTTTGGTCACTTCGGGGCCGGGTGGGAATTTTTGCTTGAAACCTGATTGGCACCTTGGTTTCTTGGGGTTTTCGCCCACCCCACACTGTTGTGTATGGTTGAGATATGGAGGTACCCCTTTTCTAATTTGGTCACTTGGCGAGTAGCACTGGTAAGGAAATGAAGCAGATCCCTATAGCATCGGGTCGGGATGCATTTCACCAGTCAGGGTGGTTGACAGCCTAGCGAGAAAGATACCCTGGATTGGTTGAAATGCGGAACAGGAACAAGGGGCTGCCATGCTTAGCAGCTGTCAGTCCCATACAATTGTTCGCCCGATTGTGGTGTCAGAAGTAAAACCAGGTGAAGGTCACTTCTGACAAGGGGATCTAGAAAAATTGGTCAGTATTCAAATTTAAAAGTTAAGCTTAAGGTTAATGGAATAGATTATTCCAAAAAGCAGCCTTACCAGTGCTACGTCGGCCTGCTGCAGAGCAGCCTAACCAAGTTAATGCATTCAACAAGTTAAGATCATTATCAGTTAATAAAGTGGCCCGATTTTTCAACCAACTTGATCGTGTCTGTCTTCTTATTCCGGGGGTGTATGGGGCAAAGCATAATATCTCCCTGTTGAGTTATAAGGTATTTATCTATGAATCTACTAATCTTAGAACTTATTCCTAAACATATTAAGTAAACATTGTGCAATGAGATGTAGAGAATGTATTTGAAATCTGAGAGTTCAGAAAAGGACACAGAGAAAATTGCTGCAGTGCAAGCTTGCACTAGATCATATCCTAATGGAAAATGCTCATGGGATATATAAGTAGTCATGCTCACCTTTCAATAGGAAAGAACAAATGTGAAAAAGAGCCCTTTTTGTGTTTGTGCCTCCTTCTATATTTCATTGTTGCAAACAGACATCATCTACACATTTTGCTGTAACCCCAGGTCCGCTTCCTTGGGAAACACATAGCAAACCCGGTCAGGAGACACTGATTTCTCTTCCCCCACTACCCTTCATGCCAGAGCATGTGAGGAATATAAGTTTTCATTTCTCAAGAAATCACTCCAGGATGCTTGAGAAATAGATTTTATTCTTCTAACAAACATAAACCTTACCTTTTTGCTTTATCATCCATAGGATTAAATTGGACTCAGAATATTAGGAATTATTATTACAAATCAAGGAGACAGCCTTTACTCTAAAAGATACCAAGTTTGAATCTCAGCATGTGTCTGTGACCCACCTTCTACTGAATGTTGCTTCTGTTACATACTGTTTATAACGTGTGTTGTTATATGTCATCATGCTACTTTTAACTCATGACGATAATATGAATCTCTGAAAACTATCAATAACAGCCTTGCTGAGCTCTGCCATACTCATGTGCAGGACCTTTATTTCTTGAGTCAATCAATCTCAAGTTCAGTTGCACCTGCTCCCACCTGTTCCTTTCCATCCAGGTTGCTAAAAGTGTCCACACTGAGGGAAGCTAAATAGATAATGACAAGGTGTCAGGCCCAGTTGCTTTCAGTATCTGAATCTCCAGGGTGCTATAATTATTTATCTTTCTTTTTTTGTACACATTTCATACTTTATAGTTGTGTTTCACCATATGGTTGGAAAGTATATGGCTCTGTAAGGTCTTTTGGGGGATTTTAAGTTTTAACCTGTATAATTTCCAATGTAGTCCTTGCACTAATGAGGCAATATATTGAATCAATCAATGACATTCAGATTTGGACACATTCAGAACTATTCATATTTGAAATTCCTTGGTGAATTCTGAATATTTCCAAATCTGAATGCCCATTCCTAGCTTGAATAACTCTGACAAACATTACAGCCAAGCAGATTGAGCAGAGAGAAACAGTTACTGTTTTGAGAGCTTGTTACTTCTTTAGGAATGCTTTCAGAATCCATTCTTATCCTGATAAGCCATTTAGAACTGAGTACTGAACCACTAAGCAAAATAACAGTTACATCTGCTATTGCACAGATGAGAATAATTTATCTCAAAGAGTCAGGACTCATTTTGGATTTTTTATTTAAATCTTTCTGGAGCAAATGTATTTCCCTGTGGTATTTGGTATGTAGCTGTATTGAGAACTCACTTTACATGCATTATTACCCAATCTAGCATACAGCATATAAATCCCTTATGTAAAACCTTAAAAAAGTAGACAAAGTCAACTTTAGAGCATGGATTTTATGGTGTTTTTTAATTGATAGTTGATATAACTGTACAGTGTTGCAGAATTGGTTGTTGGTTCATGTCTCCAGCCAAGACAAACATTAATCAAGGATGGGTTCAACAGGGTTCTTTGAATTGCTATTTGGTAAACACTTTTATTAGTAATATGTTCCATCTGTTTAATGTTCAGTTTCCTCCAGCAGCAGTTGGTAGCAAAGCTGTTGAGGCACTTAGTGTGCTTTCATTGGCATGAAAAAAACCAAGGATGAAAATGTCTTAAGCAGACTCACATTTAAATAGCTATGTGGGAAGAAATCCAGATGTCTCTCAGACTCCCCAAAGATACTGTGTTCCCTTCTCCATCTTCTTTTGGAAGCTGATTATCTATAGTCAGAAGAGTTTAATTCAGGAACTTGCTTGCAAGGTTCAAAAGAAGACAGAGTTCTATTCTGGTTTATGTCTTTTCAAGTGCAGTAAACCATGTGATCAGGTCAGCTATCTTTTATGTTTGCATTGCTAGCATCACTCAGTATCAGAATGGACATATGAAACATGAAACTAGGTGCAAAACAAACAAGAGACTTCTTCATTTGGGTACATTTTACTTGAAGTTAATGAATAAATTGATGTCTTACTGCACTTAGTCAGAGAAATGTAGTGCCCTTTTCAGCAGATAGGCAAGCAGGATATATTCTTCTTATGCTTCAATCAGAAACACAAGATATTATTATTATTATTATTATTATTATTATTATTATTATTATTATTATTATTATTATTATTATTATTATTATTATTATTATTATTATTATTATTATTATTATTATTATTATTACTGTTGTTGTTGTTGTTGTTGATGATGATGATGATGATGATTGATTTTTATGCCGCCCTACTCGCTTATAGCGAATCTGGGCAGCTCACAACGAAACGATATATCACAGTAACAAAATCAATAACACAATATCAAATAACAAAACATTTCAAAGAATCCCCAGTCACAATTGGCAGCTTTTAAGTCCAGGTCCTGGGGCGGGCCCTGAGATGCTGAGCAGGTGTGGGCCTTGGCATCCGTTGGCTCCTGCTCCACTGGAATGGGGAAAGTTGAAGCATAAGTCTCCCTCTCCCTGTTATGATAAGTCCCAGCTGCACTCTTAAATGTGTCATCTGAAAGAGTCATGGGTTGGGTTCTCCATCTCTTCTTCATGGTGTTGGAAATAAGATATCTCCAGGGATTAAATTTGTGAGCTGGAAATGGGAACCATTTTGATTAAAGGCAGGCTGAACAGAACTGCTACTAAGAGCACAATAGGCGGGTCCACTAAAGGATTTTGGGACCAGAAGGAATTTAATTATTTTAAATTATTTTTCTTATTCCATCACTGGCTTCTATGGTCAGTGACGGGATGTCAGAATGAAAATTAAAATGCATGTGATTAAAGTTACTCCAAGACCCACAACAAAATCACCTTGATTCTACAGAAATAAATTGTGGCCTTAATAGAAGCCAGATATCTTGAAAGATCAACCCCATAGCATCCTTGTGAAGCAATAATTATTTTGTGCCTCAGACTGTTCCATTGGGAGATAGGAATTTGAGTTCGGTAAAATATATGGTTCATGGGAAATATAAAATAATCATTATAAATTGGGAAGAAAGCTATTGCATTAAACTGTTAAGAACTCTACCAAATTTCATTAGTGTATGATGAATAAGCTACCAGTTTCACTCTTAAGGGATAATAAATTGAAATATTTTTTACCTTGCTGGCAAGGATGGTGAGGATTTTTCTGGTACTCTCAGTAGAGCTGTTCCATTGGAGAAAACAATATTTTCTGCCAAAGAGGCCTATTCTTGCACAAAATCCATCAATTTTATGCAAACCCCCCCATGACTTTTAAAATAATAAAATATGGTTGTATTTGAAGATTTACCATTTCATAGTCCCACCCTTGCTTACTTCCATTTTGTTTTTACTTTACTTTTATTATCAAATTGATCTGCTTCATCTGTATTTCCACACAGCAAATAGCAGTACCACAAATGTACTGGACAACACCCTGTATCTTAACATTAGAAGGTAGAACTTATTCACTTAATCACACTCTCTCCCTTCCTCTGTCTCCAGCCCAGTTTTGAGAGAAATGAAGTGTAACAAATACTATACTATACTACTATACTATATTTGATTTATATCCCACCCCAATCACAAAGTGCGACTCTGGGTGGCTTACAGAAAAATACTTTATTTATTTATTTATTCATATTCATATTTTTATACTGCCCTCCTTGCCAGGGCAACCCAGGGCAGTTTACATATCACAAAAAAGCAAACATAATACAACCCAAACCCATTGTCTAAAATTTCAAATTCGAATTATAAAAATTTAAAAAGTTTTTCAAAATTTATTTTTTTTAAAATCAGCCAATTCCCATAATAATTAGAAAATTGAAAACTAAATCCCAGAGATAAAATATTAAAAGATTAAAAGACCAAGGGAGATTGGGAGATCAAACTAACCAGTCAGCTGGGGTCATGGTACCACCAAGACCCCATACCTGCCCTGCCAGCCATGTTTTTAAGTTCTTCCTAAAAGATAGCAAGTCCATCTGTAGATGTAGCTCAGTTGGCAGGGGGTTCCATAGGGCCAGAGCAGACACAGAGAAGGCCCTCCATCTAGTGCCAGAGAGATGCACCTCTCTGGCTGATGGAACAACTAGAAAGCCTCTCTGGTCTGCTCTGGTGGGACGGACAGATGTTCTTGGGGTGAGGTGGTCTCTTAAGTATCCTGGCCCACTACCATATAGGGCTTTAAAGGTAATAATCAGCACCTTGAATTGCACCTGGAGACAAACTACCTCATGGAGTTCTGGTGCGATACAATGATAATTGTCTAAGAAAGAACCTATCATCCTGTTGCCATTTCTCTAGCCCATTTTTCATGGTTTAAGCTCCTTGAGCTTCTATGTTAGCAAGAGAACTGCTAAGCACTATTTACTGCTAAAAGTCTGTGACCATTTTCTTTTTAGCTCTCATATCAAATCTTAATGGTCACTACTGCATCAATACTCCATTTAATTGGTATAAATGCAAAGTTTATGCAAGATAAGTTTTTAGATTTTGTCAGCAGTTTTCTTCAAAATCATTAAGAATCCAACATGCAGTACTAATTTATCTTGGCTTTAATAATATGCAAAAGTTGAAGTCGTTTAAAGGCAAAGCAAATGTCTTGTTTGAATTGCTTTCCAGAATAAGTTCAATTCATTCTGGTGACGAATAGCTGTTCTTTTGTATTTACATGCCACTTCACTTAGAGAAATGAGTAGCTCCTAGTAAGCAGCCTATATAAATCTACATATTAAGCAAAAGCTAGATTTTCACTGAAGGAGAAAAAGCAGGCGAATAGCTAAGCTTTAGAAGAGAAGTAATTTATTTAAAGGAAAAGAACCATTGTGTTGAAAAGTCTGATAGTTAGTGAACAATTTGAAAATTGAAAAGATACTATCATTGGGCTTAACTTTTTGAGTGAGTTTGAATGACTAGCAAATAAGATACAGAATCTGAAATTTACATGGGGAAATAGACATGAGAACTTTGAGAGAAAAAACTGTTGTACTATTTCCCCCATAATCTTTTTCTCATGCAAGTGTATTATGCCATTTAAGACATCCTGTTTGTAGCCCAAGTGTTGCTATGGATATGAAAATCTCCAGTTAAAAAGTAGTTAGGTTTTCCATTTTAGAAAGTTTCTTAAAGCAGAATGGTGTATAAATCATTACTGTACTCAGCCACATGCTGGGGAAAGGATTTACCAGGACGGGCAAACATCCATTCCTAAAGAAGTACGTGGAGGCAAATTTCCTCTGAAATGTCACATCTCCATGTTTTCTTCCTCTTACTAAAAACAAATAAACAAAAAAAAAATCCCTGCCACCACTAGGAATTTAAAAATGGGCTGATTTGTCTTGGTATACTAAAAAAAAAAAAAAAGCTTTCACAATATGTCCTCATGATAATAGGCTGAAAGTTTTTGTGATTAGCCTTGAAAATAATTTTGGCACTCATGAGACACCTTTTTTCTGCAGCTGTTCAAAACATTTTTAAAAAGTAACTGCCATCTTGCTACAGGAGTATTGGAAGGGTTACTTGTCTTTTTGTGAGTGGTCATCGTCCCCCTTTGTGCTGCCTGTGTGTTTGCTTGTTGTGTGTGCACTTATCCTATTTCTGAGGGATTTTGTACAATGTGAAAACAAGAAGAGGAAGAAGTGTGTTTTATAGCTTGCTCTTGTGCTAGAGCTGAGAACTCTTGTAGTGGTTCAAGAATCCTCAGCTGCTGACTCACCATTTCAAGACAGACTGTCTCAAATACAAGGCAGACATGGAGGGATTTCTTCTCATTCCTGGCTGCCACCAATGTTGTCTAACTTGTAAAAATGTTTGATTTTTAAAATAACTTTTAGATGGATGCTTACAATTAACTTAGATTCCATTGCTTTATATAACTCAGAGGTAACATATCTAGATCTGATTCCAACCCACTGTGACAATCTGAAAACTAAGTTTAAGAACATGATAGTTACAGGTATTGTAAGATCTCAAATAAAATAGTTTACACTTAGTTGTGACAAACATGAAATTCCATTGTGTTCATTCTAAATACATTCTAAGTGCCATCTCCTTCCTCTTCCAAAGTGAGATGAATAGGTCATCTGGTTGCTTAAGAGACTCCCAGCTGATTAAGTGGACAGATTTTGGTGCTCTATCAGTAGGAGTCCCAAACATGCCATCAGAAAACCTGGAAGTCATCCAGTTGACAACTGGCGTTATTCTGTGATGCTTTGCTTCTGGGGGTGGGGGAGTTGAAATAGGTTCTGAGGCTGAGCAGGTGACTGTTGATTGTGGAGGTAAAATGTCCACTCAGGAGCAGGACCTGAGATCCAATCAGTCCCTACAGGTTTCAGTCCTCACTGTACCTTACGAGTTAAGCCTTGACAGGATTCATCCTGAGGGACAGTTAAGTAGTAACCAGGACAGGGCTGTGAGCTCTGTAACTACAGTGTAGGGTTATTCTGGGGCCCAGGAAAAAGAGGTTTGATCCATGTTGCTCTGGCTATTCTAACTAGGAAGCATTTTGTTATCTAGAGCCACTATAGCTAGTGCTTGTGGATTAGCAGCCCAGCTGGTGGCAGAAATGCCAGGTGGGGGAGTTGAAATAGGTTCTGAAATGCCAGGTACAGATGTCTAGGCGACTAGCCCTGCAGCATAGCTCTCCCTGTGAAATGTTCTGTGTCCTCCTCAAGGAGTCCTGCTAGCTTTTTGCTCCCTTTCACTTTGCTTGTCCTGTGGGAGTTTCCCAGTCCTCTCTTTCAGCCTAACATTTCCTCCTTGGTATGTCTGCCTACAGATATTTCTGTCACCATCCTGTCTGCATGGCTTCTCCAGACCTCCTTTGCTCTCCCCCAATTTCCTCATCTTCTGTTTTCCTCCTCTACCTTCTGCCTTTTTCTTGATTCCTCTGTTAACTAACCTTCTCTGCACCCACATTCTGGTCAGCAACTGTGTCCTCTATGAGTTGCTAGGCAATTTAATTAATATCCTGCTGCTGGAATATTTATTTATTTATTTATATTTATATCACCACCCACTCACCATGGTGACGCAGGGCGGCTTACAAACAGCAAAACAACACAGCACACACACACACACAGACAGACAGACACACACACACACAAATTAATACATTTGTCTAAATCAATAATAGATTTATCTCTCCCCTCCGGCTATTGTTGGGTGCCTGGAGTATCTTGAAAAGTTGTGAGAATCATATAACCATAGTCCAAACGTAGCTCCCCCTGGGCCTCTGCGATTTCAAATGGCAGTTAGGATCTTGGTTGCCACCTCCTTCCTGCTCTTGCCGTGGAGGGGGGAAGGTGGCATGATGTTTCACTGACCTCCCCCTTGGCTTCTGCGATGTCAAATATGGGGTGTGGACATGCCACTGTTTCCCTCTCTCACTAGCTCACAATGATTATGTCTAAAATTGTATCAGATATTTAGTTTTAGTCTTTATAGGGGTCAATAAGTGGTAGAACAGGGTCATCTTTTCCCTCTGGGTCCCCAACCCATGTGGAGGTTTTTCAGACCATTTATGTGTTTAATTTTATTTATTTATTTATTTATAATTCAATTTATATACCGCCCTACTTGGTAAAACCAACTCAGGACAGTTAACAGAACAAATATATAATTACAAGTTATACACAATCGTAATAAGCATCACAAATCATCACAATTTCAACAAACAAAATATACAATAAAGGCAAAGAAAGGTTTCCCTTGCTCGAAAGCCAGTCGTATCTGACTCTAGGGGTTAGTGCTCATCTCTGTTTCTAAGCCGAAGAGCCAGCGCTGTCTGCTTCTGCAGACCTTTCCATTGTCATGTGGCAGGCATGACTAGACACCGGAGCGCATGGAATGCTGTTACCTTCCCACCGAAGTGGTCCCTATTTATCTACTTGCAATTTCTTGCTTTCAAACTGCTAGGTTGGCAGGAGCTAGGACAGAGACGGGAGCTCATTCCGTCAATCTTTCTGGGACAACGGAATCTATGGAATGGAGCTGAGGGCATGATCCACAGGGTGATGTGGGACTGCCGGCCACCACTGCTTGATGAGGTGGAAATCCCATTTAATAGACATGGTAAGGTCGAGCCCCATGAGTTCCCCCAGGTCATTACCTCCCAGGTTCAATACTAGCAACTCCGGTGGGGCCTCGTGTCTACACACCGCCAGCGTCTGCGCCAGCTGCCGCCACTTCATTCCCCTGACACCACACCAAGCGATACAGGCCAAATCCTGCAGTCCCAGATGAACACTGCCTGGCGCCCGCTGTGCCTGCTTGGCTGCCCAGTACACAAAGCTGTGCCCATAGATCCACACTCGGCAATGGCCTTCCGGCAAACCCAGGCCTACAGCAGAAGTAAAAAGAGGGAGAAAGGGGGAAAGCAGGGAGTGTAGGAGAATCGGGTCAATATCAATCAGTGAGTGTGCAGACGTACGCACCAAAACGGCCGGAGGCCCACCTGCCCATCAACTTAATGTCATCCGGCCAATAGCCCAGGGCCGTCACCGTAGAGGCTGCCCCAATCCGGAATGAGTGAGTGCCATACCTGGCATTCCTAGCCCCCACCTTGGCGAGGACCCGTCGGGTGACCTCCCAAAACTGGTAGCGGGTAAGCGGGGCCCCATCTGAATGGCAGAAGAGGGGTCCCGGCATGGGCCCCCAGAGTGACAGGTAGTCCTGCACTGCCTGCACAGGGCAGAGGCCCGGAATGCCGCAACGACCCAGCGACAATACGGCCCCTTTCACCAACTGGTCAGTTTTGGAGCACCTTACTGTAAGACGCAGCCAATTGCCACCGACCAATACATCTGAAAGCATGAGGGCCCTGCCCGAGTCGTCCGCCTTGCCCCGCACGACCAGTTCACTAATGCGCAGGGCCCCAAAAAATGCCACCGATGCAGACACATGGAAAAGCACCGCCTCAAAACTTGTGGCACATAGCAGTGGCCACTGTGCGGCAAGGGCACTGAGTTGGGCGGGAGAAATAGGGGACCTGCTATCCCTTGTACGGCTCGACTCCCTCGTCCACCCCTCCAGAACCTTGGTTATCCTAAAATCCAAAAGCGCAGTAGGCAGACCCCTAGCCCTGGCATGGAAGGCCAGAGCTGATAGGCGGCCCCTTATGGTCTGTGGGGACAGACCCTGCCCATGCAGAGCCACCATGTATCGCAGCGCATGCTCAACGGGGGCAGAGTCAATGCTAGGGGCATGGCCGTCTCCCCCACCCAGGGACCCCCACCTACAGGTGGCAGGGGCAGGGGACCCAGGGGCGGCAGCGCCCCGCCTGTTGCATCCCCATGCCATTGATGCCACCCGTTGGCGCTTGGGCGCCATAAGGAAGGGCCATGCACCAGCCTCCACTGGGACCCAGCACCTTGGGAGGTCAGGCATGCGACCCCCAGCTGTGCCGAGGCCTGATGCTAGGCGGGCGGCCTGGCCTCCGCGCCGAGAGCCCCTCAGAGAAGGTCCAGCACCATGGCCTAAGCAGAAAGAAAAAAAGGGGGAAAGGGGGGGGTCCGCAGTGGAGTGCTCACTTCCCTGGAAGCTGGACGAGTCCAGAGGCCGGAGGCCAATGTGCCTCCGGTGCAGCGCGGGCCCTCCTGGAACATGGGAGGCCTGAGGAAGGGTGCCTGGAGCACCCTTGGGCTAGCATGGCTGAGTGCCGCAATCTGAGCCCCTTGCGCTCGCCACGTGGCTGGCCGATGGCCAGACCGACCGACGTCAGCCAGCAGGTTTGATCCCGAAGTCATAATGGCCTTTTATAGGGCTTTCCCCACCCTCGGACGTCATCACTGTGTGTCTGGGCTGCGTCGCGCAAAGCGCGTGTCAGAGGCATTTGCCTCCGCTGCGCATTCCTTCATTCCAAGCTATAGTTCAGTGAAAAAAAGCCCTTTGGCAGTGGCAACAACTGGGTCGGCGTTTTATGCCTGGCTCCAGCTGCGTCATGCAGGTGTTCCACAGTTTCTCAAAGCCAGGGGGCCAGTCAGGTGCGAGAGTCCGGCCAGGGGTGTGGTCCCGGGTGCAGGTGGAGATATTGTGGGACCCATTGCGATGGCGGCTTCTCCACCCTCTGCAGATGGGTCCCAGGCAGCAGCAGAGGTGAGAAAATCCTGCCGCTAGTGTTTACCATGAAGGTCTACTGGTGAGGCTTAAGCACTTTTAGATGAAATGTGATTACAGGACTTGCATAATCAAGAGTCCTACTAAACAAACTAAAGCACTTGATCATACAGATTCCATATGCACATTGAAATAATTGCATTTACAGTCTCTGATCCAGATCCTTTGTTAAACCCACAAAATCTGAAAAATTTCTAGGTGTAGAGGGAAATATGACAAGTGGCTTCCAGGTGTCCCCATATGCCTACCATGCATTAAGCCCTACATGATGCATAAATAGAGCTTGGATCTAGGTCTAACTTAGTCCACCAAAAATGCTGTTGCTGCTCTTTCTTTTTGGTGTTTGCAAATCAATTAGAAAGTCTTAAGTAAATTGCCAGTCCGTTAAATATTGAGCTATCAAAATCAAGTAACACAAAGACAGAGAGTTCTACATCTGCAGAAATGTGAGTCACACAGCAAAGCAATATTATGTAAATTTTTAACAGCAAAAATAGCTTTGAACATTGAAAGTGTGGTATTTTTTAGCACTGTGGTAGAAAATGGGTCCTGGGTGTTTCTTACCCACATATTCTTGAACAGATCAGAAGATATTACAGCAGCAAATGTGGTTCACTTTCCCCCAAATCTTTAAAGAATATGTAATTTACCTTTTCTACCATGACTTGAATGAGCATTTTGCAAGCCTGCTACATTTGAGCGTATTGATATCAATAAACCTACCTGACATACTTGGTTCTGACCCAGAACTGAAGGATTCATATATGACTCCAAAAATAAAAATAACCACAGCATTCACACTGACTATACATTACTTCTTTAGATATAACTATCTGTATAGATTTTTTGTAGTTTGCATTTGGATTTGTATGCCACTTTATTTGCGAAAGCAACTCAGAACAGCTAACAACATAGATAACATACAATACAGTCTCACAATCTCAAATATAGATGCAACAGCATAATATAAATATGGCACATAATGTAAAACACTACAGTCAATAAATATAACCGTACAGTTAATAAATCTAAGATAAAAAAAAGATGAAAATACAATACAGTCAGGGAATACAATCCCTCTAACAATATACATTTTTTAAAAGTCAGATAAATAGATTGATTCACATGCATGTTAGATATTGGTTGTAATACCTTTTCTGGCTTCATAAACCTTAAATATTGCTCACAAATTTTGGACTTTTAAATGACATAGCAAGGGACAGAAATACATTGCAATGCAGAATGGAATATCTTTTTTCATGAAGAATCAAAAACTGAAATCCTGTTGCTTAGAATAGCAAGTTGCAACTAGAACTGAGTCACTGAATCAATTGTGTTTTCATAACTCACCAAATCTCCACTATTTCAATGGGCCTATTCTAGTTGTTATTCTGTGCTAAGCAACATAATTTCATCCAATATATATTTTCTTTCATTGCAACCAGCTTTGTTTTGTGATAGGTCACTGAAAGGAAACACTGTACTTAACTTGGAATCAATTAATCACTACTTATTTCTGAAGATACAGAATTGTGGGAGGAGAAACAAGCTAACTACAGGAATGGACATTTTCCTTAGTGTCTAGTTTGGTAACAATCGTCATTTGAATGTGATGGTCACCATTTCCTAAGAAATTTGGCATATGAGCAACTAGTGTTCCAAATCACAGGGAAGCACCTCCTTATCATTTTTTGAGTGAGATGTCCGCTCCCACTTGGACAATGGGCTGATGCTAACATTTTTCGGTGATGCTTTTGACTGTACTATGTGATGGTCTAGATCAGGGGTTCCCAACCTTTTCAAGCCAAGGACTGGGTCACACCGTCTCAGCCATCTTTGAGGGCCAGATAGCCATTTTGCCCTGCCTACACAATGGGGTGGCCATTTTGTCCCAACAGCTTCAAAGGGGGTGCTTTGTTTCTCGAATGCCCTTGGAGGGGTGGGGGAGCCACATGAAGTGGCACCATGGGCCATATCTGGCCCACAGGACTTAGGTTGGGAACCCCTGGTCCAGATATTTTATGTCTTTGCTATGAGGACCAAACATGTTCCATGTTTTGTGTGCTGCCTTTAAACAAGCATTTTGTAAACTAACAAGAATTAACCGGGCTTGGAAACTATGCAAACATCACGTGGAATAAACCCCCTGTTACATTTTCTCCATTGTGATAGTGGTTAGTAGGAGAGCCCCCATTTTGAAACTTGAGAGAGCAGAAACAATCCCATTGTACTTTATTGTAAGTAATTCCTTAAAAGCCATTGCAAATGATACAGCAGTGGGGCTTTGAATTTTTTTTTGCTGAGGAGCTGTTTTTCAACCACTAAGCATAATAGAGTAGGACACAGCAGTTAATGTGTCAATTTTGTGGATGTCTGGAGAGAAAGTGAAGCATAGACTAAAAACATGTTCTGATACAACATTCCCCCTGGTTGGAGAAGGATGAATGTTCTTATCCAAGAGATTTGTAAGGCAGCAAAAGGGGGAAGGGGAGGCTGTATTAATGGTTCCACTGTGTTTTTAGTAATACTCTGATACTGGAATGTATTTGTTAGAGATTGCTAGTCACTCATGGATGAAAGCTGTGTGCACTTATACCTTTTAAATATATTGGAAAAATGCTATCTCTGAAGTGCCACAACAATTGTGGAAAACCGTCCTAATAACAAATGCAAGACAGACCTAGAACAGATAGTAAAAGCACTTGAGCATACATGAAGAGAAAGAGAGAAATCCTTTGAAATTTAATTCCATTAGAGGACAATGTCAACAAGTCCACATTCTTGAGTAGTGAGGAAATAATGCAGTACACAGTAAAGGACCATGAATGTAAACATAATTACCCTAGAAGTTTATCAACAACAGTTCTACTCTTTTATATATTTGTTGTTGTTGTTCAGTCGCACAGTTGATTCCGACCCTTTGTGACCCCATGGACCACTGCCCGCCAGGCACTCCTGTCCTCCACCATCCCCCTCAACTCGCTCAGCTCTGTGCCCATTGTCTCTACAATACCATCTAGCCGTCCCCTTCTTCTTTTGCCCTCAACCCTTCCAAGCATCAAGGCTTTCTCAAGTGAATCCTCTCTTCTCATTTGATGTCCAAAGTACTTTAGCTTCATCTTTATTATTTGACCTTCTAAGGAGCAGTCAGGGGTGATTTCTTCTAAGATTGACCTATTTGTTCTCCTCGCTGTCCAGGGTACTCTCAAAACTCTCCTCCAATACCACATCTCAAAGGCGTCTATTCTTCTGCGCTCAGCTTTCCTAATGGTCCAGCTCTCACAACCATACATTTCCACAGGGAATACCATTGCTTTGACTATGCGAATTTTTGTTTGCAATTTGATGTCTTTACTTTTCACTATGCTCCCCAGGTTTCTCATTGCTTGCCTCCCAAGAATCAGTTGCTTTTTTATTTCATGGCTGCAATCCCCATCTGCAGTGAGCTTTGATCCTAGGAAAGTAAAACCTGCCACTGCTTCTACTTGTTCCCCATCTATTTTCCAGGGACTGATAGGGCCTGCTGCCATGATCTTGGTGTTCTTGATATTGAGTCTCAAGCCAGCTTTTTCACTTTCTTCTTTCAACCTAATCAGGAGCTTCTTTAGGTCCTCCTCACTTTCTGCCATGAGGGTGGTATCATCTGCATATCTCAAATTGTTGATGTTTCTTCCAGCAATTTTGATCCCAAATTGTGATTCCTCCATCCCTGCATTGCGCATTATGTGTTCTGTGTATAAGTTGACTAAGCAGGGTGACAAAATGCAGCCTTGTCTTACTCCTTTTCCTATTCCAAACCACTCCTTCATTCCATTTTCTGTCCTAACTGTTGCCTCTTGATTCATGTACAGATTTCTCATGAGCCATATACGGTGTTCCGGTATTCCCATCTCTTTAATTACTTGCCACATTTTGTTGTGGTCGACACAGTCAAAAGCCTTAGTGTAATCATTGAAACAGAAGTAGACTTGTTTCTGATATTCCTTTGTTTTTTCCATGATCCATCTTATGTTGGCGATGTGGTCTCTAGTCCCCCTGCCTCTTCTGAAGCCCGCCTGCACTTCTGGTAATTCTCCTGCACTTCTGGTAATTCTCTCTCCTAAATTGTGCCCCAACTCTCCTGGCATGCTGTGAATAAAAAATGCCCTCTGGAAAAGCTGGAATGCCTGGTTGGAATAATATCATCTTCTTGTGCCGTATCCAAGTCACTTTCTGGTCTTGAGGCCTTTTGGCATGCAAAGTCCTCATCATCCCCAAGCCAGTAGTGATGGAGCTGCTGTCCTCCATCAAGATGTATTCAAATGGGATTTAATCCACTGGGGGACCATCACCATTCCCTGTGGACTGCACTACCCAAGATCTCTAGTCCTCAGGGTTGTCAAGTTAGTTAACTGCCACCTGACGCTTGGCATTGAGTTGCTGTCAGTATGGTCTATCCTATTACCACAGCAGGATAACCTGGCCAAACTGGAAGAATCATATCTGGAACTGACAAATAAACATATAACAAATGTGTTCTTCTTTTCACCCATGCTAGTAACACTGAACACACGAATTCCGTAGAGAAGGCATGGCATGTTTTCCTCTTATTTGTTGTGTTATTTAATGGCTGTCTGGAATGGACAGTGTGTAAAGTCCTTCACCACTGTAATATAATATAGCTTTACAAAACAGTGAGAAATATTTTAAACAAACATAGAGACTTGCAAAAAGCTATTGCCTAAGTGTGGTGACTAAGCTATCACAAAACATTTCAGCTGTTTCACATTTGCTGTCTCACAATATTTGGAAGTCTAGCTACTTGCCCTCAGAAAGACCTCTGTCTTGGAAGCTTTGGTAAAAGTAGTTGTAAAGCTGAACTTAACTAATGACATCATAGAATTCCACAAAAAAAAAACTTATGAAAAATGTTGTGCAGCCAGAATAAAATACTTAGTCTGTCACTTGACTGTCATGATAGCATGTTTCCCAGCGGCCATCTGTTTTGCTGAATAAGATGCCCACCTCTGGTCTAAGAACTGCAGTGTGGGATCACTATTAAAGTAGCCCTGTGAGCACAATATGTTATGGTTTAACAGGCTTTTATGTTCATCCCTCCAGATAATATTTCCAAATCAGACCTTGAAAATTCAGTAACTTTTTGCATTTGTTGCCTCTGGTTCAATTTATTGGATATCTTTGAGCGAGACCAATTCAATTACAGAGCTGCCATGCAAACTCAGTGTGGAAGTTTGCACATAAGCTGAGAAAATGTAGGTTTACAAAGTTACATGGATTTTTACAGAAAGGATCCTTTAAAAAAGTTGGGGGAAGGGGTAACTGATTCCTTCTCCTTGTTCAGAAATGGAAGGATTACCAAATGCTGGTGCATAATGTATAGTAATACACAGAAAATACATGACCCAGTTTTATGCCTAAGAAAATACATGTTAGAGAAATGGTATGTTTAGAAGTTGGAGCTGTGCATGGATATCCAATCCAGGACCTTTTCAATTCAATTTGTGTCCAAGATCTGAACTGATTTATAAATACGAATCACTAACCTCCTATTAACTTGTACTTTAAAATAAAAATAGCTATACTTTTTTGAAGACGAACTGCTATATTTTTACTGTGAGCTTTTGTGGGTCAAGTCCACTTCTTCAGACAAAGGAGTAAAACTTCCAGGCATTTTTTATACACACCAGATGCAGGGGGCAAGATATCACAAGACAAATGGCACAAAGTAATGTGTGTTACAGTGTTTTTTTAAAATTTGTTTCTTTTTGTCTTCTGATATGATGTGATTTACACAGCTACTATTCCAAAAAATATATAACTTTTTTGGTTTTATAACTCCGGTTGAACTCTGAATTTTTGACATATCATAGACCATAAGGGCAGTACGAAAAATCACATTTCTGACAGTTAGAATCTACAATGTGCTCATTTCACCACTATCACAGTATTCTCTTTACTGCACCCACAACAAAATACCCAGCTTAAAAATAGATGCATTCAGTTGAGTGCTCAGTCTTGTCCATCCATTCTACTTTTGTGCATATATACACACATACATACATGTAACAAATAAAACAACCTTAAGAAAAAAGCACATCAGACAACTAATAAAAATTAAAGGTCATGGAGGAAGGGATTAAATTATTTGAGATGCCTGAATCATTAATTGGTCTGAATGGCATTATGCCATTTCATTTCATCCTGCCACCAAATATGGTCATTCTGTTTCAATCCAGACTTCATATAAATTTGCTCTGCTCAGGATAATTCTGTTTGGGATTTAAGATTCAACTCAAGCACACCACTTTTAAAAATGAAACATAGGCCTTTCTAATACTACCCATAAGAATAGTGATTGTATTCATGGAAGCAGAATACACTTTTTACCCTTTCTGATATCAGCTTTCTAATTCCTTCTTGCCTTTACTCCTTTGAGATGGAGTGGGCTAATAATTCTGCTGGAAACAATTCTGATGTGACAATGTATATACCACTCCCCCTCAAGCCATTTGTGTTTCCCCATTTGTGAAAATTGAGTTTTTCATGAAGATCTGAAAACATGCAAATACCGGCATAGATGGACCAGGTTGGGATATCTCCAAATGTACACAAGACAAATTAGGTCCCAATCTGTATGACTGTATTCAGGTATAGACTGACCAGTTACTATATTTCGTTTCAGAATATGAGCCTTTGGGAAGGGACACAAAATTAAGAATATTTTTATTTTGAAACACAAGAGATTGAAGCACGTATTTAACTTCCTTGTGGTACCCAAAGGACATAAATGTCTTTAATTCTGCTTCATTGCTATTTGTCCTAAAACCCTTGGGCTAGAGTAGTGAGTACTCTCATTGGAAATATGGTACAGTATTGCATCGCAATACTGAAAAATCTGTATATTATACTTATGAATAAAATATTTTCAGGCTATTTTGATAACATCTGTTGTATTCATAGAGCTTTTCCATTTCTATTGACTTTTCTCAAAAAGTAGCAGATTAATCTGGTTGCCAAACATGAGGGAGGGGGGGACATTAGGCTTCAAACTATTTTAGTTGCTTCCATTCTCTAAAATACTTAGCAAAATACTCTTCTTGTTCCATCAGCTGGTTGCTGGCTGTTCTTATGCCACTTGGCAGAGAAATGCTTTGGTTTATCTTTAGTACAATGCATGTGGATGTGACAGTGTGTGACAGCAAGAAAGAGAAATAAATTTTTATGGTTCTTTATAATAAATTTATACTGTGCCCCAAGGGCACTTGTAACTCTCGTTTATATTATGAGGAGCATAAAGTGTGCATGCTTTTCATTCGGCGTAACCACTCGGCTTTGTTTTATCATTCCATTGCCCAATTGCTGATGAAGTTTGTTAGTTTTACCTTTGGGAAAACCTGTATGTTCGGATAAAAGGATACTTCTTGTGTGCTAAGTGAAATGACAATTTCAGTATATGAGTTCATTGGAAGTGCATGGTGATAGAGTTCAATTCCCAGTGATAAAATGTTGTCTCCTTCTTGATGATCCATAAATAAATACAATTCCTGGACAAAACTAGCATAGCAGTTTGCCTCTCCGAGCCATACAAAGTAGACATTTCTGTTCCTCCAGTATTCTATTTTCACTGTGGAAGCAAACTTTGCAGAGGCAGGAGAATGAAAAACAAGCAACAGGCACATCTTGATGCTTCTCTGAAGTCCTATAAAATATGTTTTTCCCATAACCAATTTATTTATTATTTTATTTATTTATTTCATCAAATTTCTATTACTGCCCAACTCAGCAGTGACTCTGGGTGGTTAACAACAATTAAAAACAATAACAAAACTAAATAAAACCCCTAAAAAACCCCATTAAAAGTCAAAATAATTTACCCCACACACCCCATCCATTGAAAGAGAGAGAGAGATCTTAATTATATAAGCCAGCAGGTGGGGGTCACCCCTCCATCGGTGCCCCACACCTGCCCTACCAGCCAGGTTTTCAGTTCTTTCCTAAAGGACAGCAACTCCGTCTGGAGATGCAGCTCGATTGGGAGGAGGTTCTATAGGGCCAGAGCAGACACAGAGAAGGCCCTCCTTCTTGTGCTAGAGAGATGAGCCTCCCTAGCAGATGGCACAATGAAAGAGCCTCTCCAGTCTGCTCTGGTGGGACAGACAGATGTTCTTAGGGTGATGCAGTCTCTTAAGTATCCTGGCCCACTACCCTGTAGGGCTTTAAAGGTCATTATCAGCACCTTGAATTGCATCCAGAGGCACAGTGGCAACCAGTACAGCTCCCAAAGCAGTGGCAAGACATGGGCATGCTGCCCACACCCCATCACCATCCAAGCAGCAGCATTCTGGACTAGTTGCAGCCTCTGAATTGTCATCAAGGGCAGCCCCATGTAGAGTGCATTGTGATTTGCATCTGGTCCATGTCCGTTTCATATGTATTAAGTCTAATGATGACAAGGTGGCCAGTTTTGCTTTTGTCCACATTCTCAAGTTCTTTCCATAAAATCTGCAAATAAATTTGCCATTTTTACAAGTTTATTTTAAATCAGAGTTGAATTGGAAATAAATCTCAACCATCTGCATTAGCAAAATTCAATAGATAGAGCTATCACTCGATACATTAAGCTTTAAGTCATAAATCTTAAAATGGTGGTGCCATCCATATCTACTTACCTTGTAGCTCTTAGGAATGGAAAGCCTTTCAAGAAACACCATGTTGTAACTCTAATGCCACATGGTGAATATGATTGATAATACAAGGCTTCAAACCATCTTTTTAAAAACAAGGCACACCAGCCTGCATAGCACTCCATGGCCATAAAGTTTGTTTTTTTTTTTATTCATTCCTCCATGGCCAATGCTGAAAATCCACCCAGAGCAGTGGTTCCCATCCTTGGGGGCCCCAGTTATTCTTAGACTAAAATTTCCAAAAGTTTTCAGCATTGGCAGTGCTGGCCAAGATTTATGTGAGTTGTAATCCAAGGATATCTGGTACCAAAAGGTTGAGAACCATGGACTTAGAGGGTTTGCAGAATATAGGGCAGTGTGTTATTGTGAAATCTTGCTTCAGCCTCTGAATGTATCCATGCATGGGTGAATGAAGCTGGAGACCATAATATTAAAGTTACTGCATATTTGAATTATATGTGAGGATTCCCACTGCCAACTATTGTTTGTCCTGACATCAAGCAGAATGGTGGATATGATTCAGTTTTTCTTATCTATGGACAAAAGAGTAGGGTTGGCTTGTGTAATACTGTATATAGAATTGAATTACAAAGCCTAAATAAGTGTCTTATATTTGGATGATTATTTTGAGACTGGAGTAATTTGGTGGGTGATAAAATAGAAACACTGTACAGTTTCATTTCATTATTTAAAAAATAATAGTTCTGTTTTTGCTCCTCCTTAAACCTGCAGTTTGCTCAATTGATGCCTCTAGTATGTGTATGCTTTATAGTATATGTCATATTATTGCTTTAAACAAAGTCTAATCAGCACAAGCTGTTTGTTAGAAAGAAAGTTGTTTCACACAGATACATAGTAGGGAGGTGATATAAATCTAAGAAGGATTAGGTAGAAAAAGATGTTGAAACAGTTTTTCATTCTCTTTTGGTTTCATAAAAACACTCACAAACAGGCATGTATACAGCATATAAATATAAATATACAGAACACCTGAAGTCAATCAACAGTAATGTGTTGTTAGTATTTTAAGCTGACACAAATGGTCATTCTAACTGTGGCATTTTTGCTATTTGGTGTTTGCCTTGGATCATGATTTTGGGCTTTAGTGTTTTCCCCTCAGTTTTGAATAGTAATTGTAATATTGCAACTTTGAGATTTATAAATGTTAGGTATGCTTAAATGTCATATCCTTTTCTCAGTTGCCTTAAATCAAAACATACCAGCTATGGAAATAAGAAATAAAGTCATCAGATGAAAGAGAGTGTGTGAAGCTGTATCATGCCTGAGGTCTTATCATTTGAGAACACTGTCCATCTCAAACTTTTTTTTAAATGTCAAAGCCCTGCTTAGGAGGAAAACTCCTAGGAGCAAAACATGCAAACGGCTCAGCACCTCTATAGCAGATTGTTGATTGTTGAGTAAATAATTGCATGTAGCAGGAGCCCAGGGTAGAGAAGCATATTTTTTTTATCTCTCTGGATCCTATTTGAAATAAAAAGAAAGCAGTCACTGATTATTTGGATAATTTTTTACTCACTACTTCTTTACCTAGTTCTCAGGTATAAAACAAATCAGATGAAAGTGGAAGGCAGCTGATGGCAAAATGGTCATAACAAAATGGAAAGATGTATGTGTCACTTTCTCACCTGCTTCAGTTCTATCACATTATACCAAAAACACATCAGCCAGTAGTAATACTGTGAAACCTTGAGATATAAATGGCTTGATTTATGAAAAACTCATGATACAAATGGAAATCTCAGAAAAAAATCAGGTTCCAGATATGAATTTTAATAGGATTTTTTGAGATACAGATTTCTAACCTCTGTAATGCACGTTTTTGGGGGGTTGTCGGCATTGTGTGCTGCTCCCCAAGGCAGCAGTATAGTGTTTTAAGTGAATCTGCTCCAGTTTTGGGATTTTCTGGGGGTTTTTTCACCCTGGTTTTTTTAACTTAAAAATGGCAGGGAGAGAGATCTTCCTGTGCCTGGGTGATTTGGGGCTTCTAGCTTTGCATTGGCTTCTGGGAATTGAATTTCACAGAAACCGGAAGTTCCCCTCCCTGCTGTTTTTAAGTTAAAAAATAATAAATAAATAAATAAATAAATAAATTTTAAAAAGGGTAAAAACACCCCAGAAAATCCAAAAACTGGAGCAGATTCACTCACAACACTCAACAGCTGCCATGGCGTGTGGCCCAGACCACCGACCACCTGGAAAAAATGGTTTTTTTTCAGACCTCTGGAATGGATAAATTAGTTTCCCATGTATTCCTATGGGAAACCGTGCTTTGAGATATGAAAAATTCAAGATATGAAGAACCCAGAGGAATGGATTAATTTTGTATCTCAAGGTTTTACTGTACATTATTTCAGACTTTAGAAAAGCCAAATGAACTGTTTGGGGAGCTCTAATATGTTGTAGCACAGGGCACAGCCCAAGATACCAAGCACATTTTTGTTGTATTTTCTGAAGTTGTGGGCAAATGCAAATGTGTGATAGAATGAGAAACCATACCTCATAGTACACACTTAACTTTTTGCTACTCCACAAAGAGAATTGAGTAGGGGTTTTTTTTTTGCAGCATCATTTTGCACAAATCACAAAAACTTCCCAAAAATGTTGCTTGTCTTGTGTTTACATTGAAGGCTCACTCTGCAATGTCAGATAGGTAATTTCTGTCTCTCAATTTGAGACTACCTGTCTTACCAAGAATGTTTAATTTTGTGAGGATATTTAACATCCTAACTTTACATTTAAAAATTCTCTCTCCTTGCCACATATGTTGCAATTGCACAAAAATACATCTGCACTGAGTTGGCATATTTTCTTTGATGCAGGTACACTCCCAGCAAACACAAGAGTAGTCTAACTGATCAAAAAGACACAAACAACCCATGCAATGCTACATTTGAATAGACCATGAAATAATGGTTACTTCTTCAAGTGCCATATCAGATTCTGAATATTGGCTATCATCATGGTGATCAATCATGAAGATTGTCCTGGAAACAATATAATGTAGTGCTGTTCCATTTGCCTTGCACACCACAGTGAAACACCCTTACCACTGATCCAGTTCCATAAGTCACTTTCTGGTCCTGAGCCCTTTTGGCACACAAAGTCCTCATCAGCCCTAGGCCAGGATGGATGAAGCTGCTGCCCTTCATCAAAATAGATTCAAGTGGAATTTAATCTACTTGGGGACCATCACCCTTCTTTGTGAACTTCACCACCTAGGTCTGTTAGTCTTCATGGTTGTCAGGTTAGTTGACTACCACCTGATGATAGCCATTCAGTCACTGACAGTATCCTCTACTCTATTACCATAGCAGGATAATCTGGCCTGATGTGTAATGGTTACCATAGTTTTAAATTTTGCACATTGACCTATATGTCCAAGAACTAGTTCAAAAAATGCTTCACTGCTCCAGTGCCATGTGAGGAGTGGGAAAAAAAATCATATTGTCTTATGTACAATGAAAGGATGAACAGGATGAGCATCTACATCACTAGATACCCATTTTTCAAGCTTCTATGAAGTTACCAGAATCTCTTGCAAAATTGTTCAAGACAAATTATTCCCAAACTTGAGTTTCCAGATTAAGAACTAGGAGATGATTTGTAGTAGAGAATGTTCAATTCCTCTTTCCCCACTCTTTATATTCTCTGAATCCATACAATGTCAAAGTCAGATATTTCTTTAAACAAATTGATTTGGCTTTTCCCCATTAGATGATACTGAAGAGAAATGCTAAGTAGTATTGGTTTTTATATGTAGTAAAGGCTCAGAAGAAATACTGTGAGAAAGTAAAATTCTAAATCATAAATTCACAGAGGTTATTAGGATTTTTACATTTACTTCAACAGTGTATGGCAAAGTTTTTAATAAGCCCTTTATTTTCTTCAGGATTTGGTTCTGCATTTGCATTAGCTAGTATTCTGGTCATTCAGCCAATTTGATCTGACTGGCCTGTGACTGACTCTTGTTTGGAAAACAAGCTCCTGCTTGTACAGTTCCTGTCCGGGTGAATACTCAGTGTTTTGTATAGGAGTAATTCTCTTCATTCTTTGGGAAACAGGAGTCTCATTTACAAAACTGTTCCTGCCAATTGGCTAAGAATGTTACATTAACTGTTTGCCCTTTCACTTGAAGGGTAAGTGCTAAAAATTAGCTGAGCAAAACCAATGGTGCTAATGAAAAGTGTGTGTGGGTGGGTAATAGGCTTACCACAGACCCACACTTGGCCCTATTCATTTATCTCACTTTCAGGGTTTCCAATATTCCTTGTTTGTACATGTTTCTGGCCACATAGGTCAAAAAATAATAACCCAACAAGAGCACAGTTGGACAAAGGTGAAATTACCTCAATATATGTTTGATGAAAACAAATGTGAGCTTGAAAAGACAATGTTAATAATTCTATTAGTAAAATCCTGAACTACGAAGAATTGCACATCTTCAAAGCAATGGAAGAAAAAGTGTGATCTCAAGTTTCACATATGACATTAGGATTTTTACTGTTCTGTTCCGTATTTGTTCCATTGGTTCATATTAGTCAGTCAGAGGATTCAGGTTGGACCCTGATTTGCTGCTTTTGAAAATGATCTGTTTTTGGCTAAACCAATTCAGAGGCATTCTAAGCCACTTGAACTCTGGATCATTATTAATGTCTTCCCAATATTAGTTGACAGGTCAGGGTTTTTTGTGCTGCTGACTTTAATGTAAAAGCCTTTGTTAATCTGAAGGTAATCATTCATTCATTCATTCATTTGGAGGGTCATCAAGAGGGCTCAAAGGGTTAAAAAAGGCCCTGCTTCTGCAGATAGTGCATGTACTCCATTTTGCTCACCCCTGTTGACCTTTACAATCATATGACTCCTCTTTACCAAACTTTTTCCAGAATGTAAATCCTGTATGATATTTTAGCTAAAGTTCAGCTTCGTCTCTATTAGCTTCAGAGGGAAGCTCTTTTCACCTTGGGAAGCCTCAGAACCAAATGAAAGAATTTAATTTTGCTTTGACGTTGGACTTCATCTCTTTTTGATGCACATCTCTTATTCATACTCTACCCTGCATTCAGCGTGGCTAGTCTAAATTAAATTATTCTTCTTAAAAAGTCAGTTTGCATCTTGTAGTTTGCCAGCTGTGGCTTTTCCTTGTCACCTATTGAAACACACCCAGATTGATTAAAACAATGAAAAATGTGGTGGCAATTTTGTAAACCTCTTTAAGATTCTTTTAATCTTAGATATAGGGCAAAATTCCAATAGGTTAAAGTTATGCTGCACAAACTGGCTCTGCAATCAGTAATATTTAATTTAAATGGATTGAAAGCTTCCTATTCCCTCCTTTCCTGTTTCAAGTTCTGAGGCTCCCTAGGGCTCCCTTCTGCCCTGGGGGAGCCTTTGGGATAGGAAGCTTTCACTTTACTTAAATTACATGGTTTATATGGCTTAACTTCATGTAACAGGATTTTGCCCATCATTAGCACAAACATGCATACTGATATGCAGGATGGTGCTAACAAAAATTATCTTTAAGAAATTATTTGCCTGGATCCAACATTAGTCATAGTCAAATCCAACTTATTTATAATTAAATTCAGACAAATTCATAGATTTTGGCTGGGGGGGGGGGGGCGGCGGCGGCGGCGGCGGCGGCAGTATATTACAGATTGGTTCCCCAAAAAAGAATAGTGTTCATTCTGATACTGTCTTACTTTGACGAAACAAAGTAAAACAAATTGAGTAAGTTTAGCTTAGTTTAAGATTCAACAATCCTTTAAATATACATTAAAATCCTTAGATTAGAAATTATCCTCTACCAATGAATTAATTCATAGCATGGAGCTCCACAAATTGCAACACCAAATGTTATTGAGATATGGCAGTAGTAATAACTCACTTCGCAGACTAAAAAATTACTTAAGCACAGTTAATAATAAAATTGCATGCTCTGAACTCAATTTCTAACCTATGGCAACCTTTTCAATAGTTTCCTAGGTAGAGAATACTACATAGAAGTGGTTTACCAGTTCCTTTTATTTTGGATGAAGACTGTGCAGCTTGCCCATGATTAGACAAGCTGGATCTTTTCCCGATGTACAGTAGGGAATCAAACCCCTAACCTCTGGCTCCACAGCCAGATATCTAAAGCACAGTTACTTCAGCAGAATTATTTACATAGTTTCATATTCTAACATACCTTAAAAAAGAAAGAACAGAAGAAAGAATGCTACATTCATTTCCACAACCTTCCCAATCATAAGGACCAAGAATTCAAAGGAATTTTGAGGCCTGATCTTTTCCTGCTGGCCTTATTAAAGATCAAAATTCAGACTTAGTCAGAATGTAGAAATGCAGTGCAAAAGGTTCCTGCTGGATTCTTATGGAAACCTTTTCAGCTTTGCATAAGGAGTAAAAGAAGAAGACAATGAAGTCTGAATAACTGTCACTTTTCCAGAGCAACAAATGCTAAGCCATGAATATGTGACACCAACAAATACACTGTATGATACTTCCACTGCTTATTTCTCATCCTGACCCGGGACTGCAGTGCCTCAGTGGTTAAGAAGCTCACCTTGTTAGCTGGAAGGCCAGCAATTTGGCAGTTCAAGACCCAAGTACTGCATGACGGAATGAGTGACCGTCTCTGGCCCAGCTCCTGCCATCTGGCAGTTTATAAGAAAGAAATTGCAAATAGATAAACAGGGATCACTTAGGTGGGAAAAGATCTTGGAGACATGAAAGTAGCCTCATTTGGGCATCCCCTGAGTGGATTCCTCCAGGAAAATATCCTTTCAATCCAGAAAGCACCTTTGTGTGGTTCTGACATGATAAAAATAAAATAGCACACTGACCTATATTTAGAAGTGATCACTTTACCATACAACTTGCCTTAGAATGTTGCAATGAACTTTAAAAGGACAGAGGTGAGACAGACTAAAAAGGTTCAGCTGTGTATGTTTACAAAAATCATTGACGAGAGATTATATTTTCTAGTAAACTACACTATGGGTATCAGTGCATGACTAATATGGAACTAGAGCAAGCAAAAGGACTTGTATCAGGGGAAATGTTGCAATACCAAATCTTTTTTCCACTCAGATGGAACATTGCACATATCACATATCTATCACTCAGAATTGAGCCTCAAGACTCACCTTGAGCTGTACAAAGAATGGCATACCATCTTCTCACAATTTACACCTGGACAATTTCCAAGAAAGCTCAGAAAACTGTTGACTTCAGAAAAGATCTAAAAAATTTGAAGACTGAAAAAAATTGTTGTTGTTGTTGTTCAGGTGCACAGTTGAGTCTGATTTTCTGTGACCCCATGGACCACTGCCCACCAGGCTCCTCTGTTGTCTGCCGTCATCTGTAGCCTGCCCAAATCTACACACACGGCATCAATGATGTCATCGAGCCATCTCATTCTCTGCAGCCCCCTTCTCCCTTTGCCCCCAATCTTTCTCAGCATCAGGGCCTTTTCCAGTGAGTCCTCTCTTCTCATCTGGTGGCCAAAGTACTTGAGCTTCAGCTTTGTCCTTCCAAGGAGCAGTCAGGGTTGATTTCCTTTAGGATTGACTGATTTGATCTTTTTGCAGTCCAGGATAGTCTCAAGAGACTTCTTCAGCATCACAGCTTCTGTGCTCAGCCTTCCTTATGGTCCAGCTCTCATAGCCATACATTACTACTGGGAATACCATTGCTTTAACTATGCAGTTTTTTGTTGGCAGGATGATGTCTCTACTTGTCATAGCTTGCCTCCCAAGAAGGAAGTATCTTTTTTTTTAATTGCATGTCTGCAGTCCCCATCTGCAGTGATCTTAGATCCCAAGAAGGTGAAGTCAGTCACTGCTTCCATTTCCTCCCCTTCTATTTGCCAGGAAGTGATGGGGCTGGATGCCATGATCTTGATATTTTTTTTATGTTGAGTTTCAGGCCAGCTTTTGTATTCTCCTCTTTCACCCTCATCAAGAGGCTCTTTAGGTCTTCTTCACTTTCTACCATTAGGGTAGTATCATTTGCATATGTCAGGTTGTTGATGATTCTCTCAGCAATCTTAATCCCAGTTTGTGCTTCTTCCAGCCCTGCATTATGCATGATGTACTCTGCATATAAGTTAAATAAGCAGGGTGACAAGATACAGCCTTGTCGTACTCCTTTTCCTATTCTAAACCAATCAGTTGTTCCGTATCCTGCCCTAACTATCGCTTCTTGACCCACATACAGATTTATCAAAAGACAGGTGAGGTGGTCTGGTACTCCCTCTCTTTAAAGGACTTGCCACATTTTATTGCAATCCACACAACCAAAGACTTTGTTGTAGTCAATACAACAGAAGTAGACATTTTTCTGGTACTCCCTTGCTTTCTCCACGATCCAGTGAATGTTGGCAATTTGGTCTCTAGTTTCCCTGCCTCTTCGGCATCCAGCTTGTACTTCTGGAAGTTCTCCATCCACATACTGCTGGAGCCTAGTTTGTAAGATCTTGAGCATGACCTTGCTAGTGTGTGAGATGAGAACAACTGTACAATATTTTGAACATTCTTTGGCATTGCCCTTCTTTGGAATTGAAACATAGACTGACCTTTTCCAATCCTGTGGTCACTACTGCATTTTCCAAATCTGCTGGCATATTGAGTGCAATACTTTAATTGCTTTTTCTTTTAGCACTTTAAATATCTCAACTGGAATGCCATCATCTCCACTAGCTTTGTTGTTAGTAATATTTCTAGGACCCACTTGACTTCACACTCTAGGATGTCTGGCTCGAGGTCAGTGATCATGTCACTGTGGTTGTCAGAGACATTAAGGTCCTTTTTGTAGAGTTCTTCTGTATATTCTTGCCATCTTTTCCTACTCTCTTCTGCATCTGTTAGGTCTCTACCATTTTGTCTTTTGTCATGGCAATTTTTACTTGATACGATCCCTTGATTTCCCCAGTTTTCTTGAAGAGATCTCTAGTCCTTCCCCTTCTCTTGTTTTCCTCTATTACTTTGCACTGTTCATTTAAGAAGGCCTCCTTCTCTCTCCTTGCTGTTCTCTGGAATTCTGCTCTCTGTTTAGTGAATGGAAAAAGAGACTATTAAAAAATGGTGAAAGATCTTCAGCATATGTGGGCAATCAAAACTCAGCTGGAAGATATACCACAGGTACAACTTATTCCAGGAAGGTTCCTGCATGGCTAGCTTGAGTGAGATGAATCATGATTCATATTTATTTATTTATTTATTTATTTATTTAGACTTGTATGCAGTTCTACTCAGTAAAAACTGACGAAGAGCGGCTCACAGCATTCACAAATAACAATATTACAGTGCAAACCAAAATACACTAGCATATAACAAAACCATTAAATACAGTAAATATTATACAGATCAATACACATACAATACTGCAGTGTAATCAAAATATACGATAACCAAATATTATCACAGCATAATCCTCAATATACAATAAACAATTCAACAGTGTACAATATACAATACAGTAAAGAGCAAACAACAAGTAAACCCTTATAATCAATTCCAAGTGTGGCTGTAGTGAAGTCCTACAGCCCAGGCAACATCTACGGTTTTTCCACACCAACCACAGGAAGGTGGGGGCCTAAGGCCAAATGGGTGGTGGTGGTCCATTCCTCTCAGGGAGAAGTCCGGTCCCAGTAAGAGCGACGGCAGCAGAGGCAGCATTTGTAGCCAGCCAGCCAGGTCGCTCAGCTGTAGTCCATTCCTTCCCAGGGAGAAGTCCGGTCCCAGTCTTAGTAGTCAAAAAAATGTTTTTACAGAAAATGTATGTTTTTCCTGACATAGTTCATCAGTATTTTAACGCACAAAGTCAATAAAACATGTGAAAAAAAGAATCTGAAAATATATTACTAAAAACATAAAAACTTTGGGGAAACTGACCTATGTGGTTCCTGAACTTGCTCTACCAAGCACTGGGAAACTCCCATCACTTCAACCCATAATTTTTACAAATATTTTAATGCATTCTGACAACTCTTATAGCCGGGAGAGCTTTTGCAGCTTTTGATTATGCTAGAGCAAACAAACAAACAATAACCTTCAAAAGCTCTTAGTACAAATGAAGTAACACCACCAAATGAGTCAATATAGTCTCCTTTTTGAAAAGAAGTTTATATAAAAATCTGCATTTCTTTCAGATGAGAACTAGTAATGTAAAATAAAAAATCTCCCCACTTGGCAAGATTACAAAAACTTCTTTGTGTTTTTTGCACTTTGAGACGGTTTTGTGTAGAGTATAGAGAAGTGGTCACCAAATGCACATCTTGTTTTGCACAGAGACCATTGTATTTTCTGTAGAAGGTTTTGAAATGTGTGCAAAATGAAAGTACTAGTTTTCTGTTGCATTGCATGATCATGGAGGGATGTAAGAGTTTCCTCCCACTCCAACAGCCTCTTCTGTGATCTCATTTCTGCTGCCTTTTGAAAGGAGAATGAATCAGGTCTACAAACATACATAGTATGTACTCTTTTCTAAATGTGCTGATGACCTCATGTCTATACTATTATAATTTGCTTCTTGCTATCCATTTTCATGTAATAAATATCCATTCAGTCCAAATCTTTTCTACAAAATTAGTCTATTGGGTCTCTTGTAATTTTCCCCCTAATTCTCCACTGGAAGTAAAGTGTAACATATTTTATAGAGATAGGTAAATGACAGAGGTGATATAAACCTATGTAACACACATGAGGAGTTTCAAAGTATTGGGTTAATGTATACACTTAAAGGGACTGTGGTGGCTTAGTGGTTAAGACTCTGAACTTCACGACTGGAAGGTTGGCAGTTCAAGAACCAAGTGCTGAACGATGGAGTAATCTTCTGTCTCTGTCCCAGCTCCTGCCAATCTAGCTGTCTGAAAGCAAGAAATTGCAAGTAGATAAATAAAGTTTCCTGAGAAGGTAACAGCATGCTGTGTCTAGTCATGCCTGCCATATGTCTGCAGAAACATCTTCAGATGCAGACAGCACTGGCTCTTTGGCTATAAACAGAGATGACCACTGAACCCTAGAGTTGGATATGACTGGCTTTCAAGCAAGTGCAACCTTTACCTTAACCTTAACACTTATGTGCACCAGGAAAATAAATGTATCGACTTCACTAGTTGTCTAACTAGATATAATGCAGCTTCCTTTACAATAAAGAAAAATTGAGCTTACAATTCGTAATGTGAAATTCAGCTGCAGAGTGTGGCTTGTTTGTGTGAGAACAAATGTACATGCCTGGCATTATGTTTGTAAAAATGGACACAACAGCACTGATGAAATGCCACACCTAAAATATGAAACACTTATCTATGTACTCCTATATTTGCCCCCAGAAGTTTCTGTGTTTCTGTTGCTATACATTTTTTAGTGCTCTCATCTTATCTTGCCTGAAAAATGCTCTTCAGTTGCCAGGCAACGATGGTAGTACTGGTATATAACGCATTGCAGGCAAAGTGCCATCCTGCTTTCTTAGCACACATCTGACAACAACTCCTAACAACAACAAAATTATCTTTTAAAACAGAAAATCACATACAAATAGTGGATATTCATTAATTACAAATTTATGTATCTTGAAATTCTTTCTTTGTATTCCATTAAAGGATGTGTTCCAATCTGTTGTGCTTTATGAATACTAATACCGGTAACTCTTCCACCAAATCTACTTACTATCAGGACACAATGTAATAACAAACAACATGAAAAAGAAAGTTTGGATGTAAAGTTTTTTTTAATAGTAGCCGTGTTAATCTGTGTTTCAAGCATATCGGAGAGTAAACAAAACAAAACAAAAAATGGTGGCACTTTAAAGACTAACTACTGTATTTTAATGTTAGCTTTTGTGGATCACGTCCACTCCATCAGTTTACTCTCTGATATACTTGGATGTAAAGGTTTCCATATGTTGAGATTATGAGGAATGGAAGATGGGTGGTGGGAGAGAGGGTTGGTCGGATGGTCGGTCAGATGGACAGATGGACTGAAAGACAAAAGTAGGGATGGACTGACAGACGGATAGATGTTCAGTCTAACATAATATGCCCACATCTAATATTTTATGCTATCTCTGCCACATGTCCACGTAAACTTCTGCAAAAATGCTCTTTGGCTATAAACAGAGATGAGCACTGAACCTAGAATTGAATACTTTGGAGCAAGAGTTTGGAGCAAGGGCGACCTTTATCTGCTTTAGAAGATTATTTGAATATGTGTGTGTGTGTGTGTCAATCTTAAATTTTATTTTCATGAATTTGATAGTTCCTGAACAATTGGGTTCATAGCAATTGTACTTTTTTTTTACTTGTCATGTAGCTAGGAAATGGAATGCACTTTTTAATTCTTTGGAGGTTGCCAAATCAGAATTATCAGTTCTTTTCTATGAATCTGATGCAGGGCTGTAGCCAGGGAGGGCAAAAAAAAAAAAAAAAAATTCCTGAGCTAACAGCCCACCACCACCACACCCCAGGATGCCAATGTTATATATGTGAGTGTGACATTGTTGTCCCTCCTGTATATTTTTGCCCCTCCTGAAATCCCCCCCCCCATCTAGAATCCTGACTACGGCCTTGATCTGATGACCAGATAGGCTACATGAATGTGGCTGCCAGCTGAATAACTAAATAAACATCACAAGTGCTGACTGTTGATTAGAAAAGGCCAGGTAATATATGCTTAGTTTGTGATGGATAATTTTAAACAAGTTTCTTGCAAGAAAATATCAAATTTTATATTATACTTTCCACTTCATTATCTGTAACGCATGAGAGTGATAAGGTAAGAAAGAGAGCACACACACAATTAGAAGAAAATGTTACTTTATAATAATGTCCAGACATGTAACATTTTCAACATAAGAAAATGTATATAGTAGATGGCTTTCAATATCAGATACCTAATATGTTTATTATTTTTTCTACTGTGTCATACTGTATCAAAACATTTACTTTGAGTCATATTGCTATTTACATGTTATTGAACTTTGCTGAAAATTGATCTAACATTCAAAATACACATTATGTTTGTTGGTATTTACATCTGCTAACTATTTCATCATTATCAGGTTCCTCACAGTGTTTTTACTTCAATTTGTTATGTTTGATTTTAATGATGTGTGTGTGTGAGAAGGAAAAAGACAAAGATATCTTCACAGTTGGTTTTGATACAGGGCCCTAAAACAGATGGTTTGGACTTTGATTACTATAATCCCTTCCCAGTGCCCATGTTGATTGAGACTTCTGATCGTGGAACTTCAAAATATCTGGCAGGCAGGTCTAAAACTCCTGGTTTAAAATGTGACCTAGGTGACAGCGATATATCTTAATGGAAGGAAGAGATTAGTAGCATGCCTATCTTTATAAATATATTCCAGGATCCTTTGAACCTGTATGTCCAGGTTATCCTGCTATGGTAATAGAGTAGACCAGGGATTCTCAACCTGTGGCCTACAGACTGGATGAGGCCTACAGCACCATTTCATGTGGCTCCCACTGCCTCAACCACACCAGGAATTGTCATGTGGTGGAGGAAGGGCAAAATGGCCATCTGGCCCCCAAAGCTGTCTGATGGAGCGTGACCCGGGCCTCGGCATAAAAAGGTTGAGAACTGCTGGAGTAGACCATACTGCCAGTGACTCAACACAGTTAACTAACCTGACAACTCTGAGGACTAATGGCTTGGGGTGCCAAAGTCCACAGGGAAGGGGCATGGTCCCCAAGTGGATTGAATTCCACTTGAATTCATTTTGATGAAGGGCAGCAGCTTCATTAATACTGGCCTGGAGCTGAGGAGGACTTTGTGTGCCAAAAGGGCTCAGGACCAGAAGGGGATTAGCAGAATTGGATCAGTGGTACTGAGGTCATGCTGCAATGCAAAAGGCAGATGAAGGACCACTGCATTATATCCTCAGGACAGTTTTCATGGTACAGGTACACAGGTGACACCCTGAGTGGTGTTTGCATCAAAAGGGCAGGGTATAAACTGAAATGAAAGAAAGAAAGAAGGAGTCTCCTCGAAGATTGTGTTATTATTGATTGTGTTATTATCACACTGTCAGCCCAAAGGAAGACGCCGTTAGGAAGACGCCGGCCCCGTTATTTCGCCCTCCCCCCGCCGCCACAGTGGACATCTGCGACGGGGAGAGAGAGGCCGTTGCCGCGTCCAGCCCCGGGATTGCTCCCACCTGCGCCGGAGGCTGGACGAGGAGGAGGACCAGGCTTAAAAGCCGCAGCGGAGCCATGCTGGCCTCGAAGACGCCGGCCCCGTTGTTTCGCCCTCCCCCCGCCGCCACAGTGGACATCTGCGACGGGGAGAGAGAGGCCGTTGCCGCGTCCAGCCCCGGGATTGCTCCCACCTGCGCCGGAGGCTGGACGTGGAGGAGGACCAGGCTTAAAAGCCGCAGCGGAGCCATGCTGGCCCCGAAGACGCCGGCCCCGTTATTTCGCCCTCCCCCCGCCGCCACAGTGGACATCTGCGACGGGGAGAGAGAGGCCGTTGCCGCGTCCAGCCCCGGGATTGCTCCCACCTGCGCCGGAGGCTGGACGAGGAGGAGGACCAGGCTTAAAAGCCACAGCGGAGCCATGCTGGCCTCGAAGACGCCGGCCCCGTTGTTTCGCCCTCCCCCCGCCGCCACAGTGGACATCTGCGACGGGGAGAGAGAGGCCGTTGCTGCGTCCAGCCCCGGGATTGCTCCCACCTGCGCCGGAGGCTGGACGAGGAGGAGGACTAGGCTTAAAAGCCGCAGCGGAGCCATGCTGGCCCCGAAGACGCCGGCCCCGTTGTTTCGCCCTCCCCCCGCCGCCACAGTGGACATCTGCGACGGGGAGAGAGAGGCCGTTGCTGCGTCCAGCCCCGGGATTGCTCCCACCTGCGCCGGAGGCTGGACGTGGAGGAGGACCAGGCTTAAAAGCCGCAGCGGAGCCATGCTGGCCCCGAAGACGCCGGCCCCGTTATTTCGCCCTCCCCCCGCCGCCACAGTGGACATCTGCGACGGGGAGAGAGAGGCCGTTGCCGCGTCCAGCCCCGGGATTGCTCCCACCTGCGCCGGAGGCTGGACGAGGAGGAGGACCAGGCTTAAAAGCCGCAGCGGAGCCATGCTGGCCCCGAAGACGCCGGCCCCGTTATTTCGCCCTCCCCCTGCCGCCACAGTGGACATCTGCGACGGGGAGAGAGAGGCCGTTGCCGCGTCCAGCCCCGGGATTGCTCCCACCTGCGCCGGAGGCTGGACGAGAAGGAGGACTCAGGGGACAAGAGAGTAGAGCCTGCCAGCCAGGAAGTGGGGAGGGGGCCCTGCCTGTTAGGGCGGGGGGTTGCCGTGGGGCGCAAATTAATGTGGTAACGGGCATGGGATGTTACAGCGGGAGCCGAGGGGCGGGCCGCACTCGGAGAACGCGGGACAGATGTTTGGTTGCTGTCCCGTGTTCTGGCCCCCCGGCTACATCTCTAGGTCCTGAGCTGCCGGTCAAGAGTGACCCCCCCTTAGGCTGCTGCTGGTGAATGCCAGATCAGTCTGCAACAAGGCCCCACTGCTTGCAGATGCCATCTTGGGGGAGCGTGCTGATCTGGCATGCATCACCGAAACTTGGCTGGTGCCGGAGGATGGGGTTCCTCTGTCTGAATTGTGCCCAGCCGGTTTCGGTATTTGGCACCAGCCTAGGGAGAGGGGAAGGGGCGGTGGAGTCGCCGTAATAGCTAGGGAGTCTTTGGGAGTCACCAGGGCCACGGCACCACAAATTCCGGGTTGTGAGGCTTTGTTCTTGCGTGTGGGCCCTAAGGGTCAGTTGGGAGTCTTGCTCATGTACCTGCCTCCCTGCAGAGTAGCTGACTCCCTGCCCGGGCTCCTCGAGGCGGTCTCCATGTTGGCATTGGAGGCCCCCAGGCTGATGGTCCTGGGGGACTTCAATTTGCCATCGTTGGGGACCGGCTCGGAGGTGGCTAGGGAGTTCATGGCTTCCATGGCAGCCATGGGCCTGACTCAGGTAATTCAGGGTCCCACCAGGAGCAGTGGCCACACCCCGGATTTAGTATTTTTGTCGGAGCTGTGGCAGAGTGATCTGAATTTACATAAATTAGATATCACTCCAGTGCCATGGTCAGATCACTATCTGGTGGCTCTAGACTTCCTTGGGACTGGACTCCGCCGCAGGGAGGCAGGGCCGATTAAGTGGGCCCGCCCCCGGCGACTAATGGATCCAGAAGGATTCCAGAGGGAGCTGGGGTGTTGTCCTCTTGACCTGCAAAGCGCTTCATCTGAGGCTCTTGTCGATGCATGGGATAGGAGGGCGACGGCAGCCTTGGATGTAATCGCACCACTACGGCCTCTCCGAGTCCGTGGGGATCGATCTGCCCCTTGGTTTTCAGAGGAACTAAGGGAGCTTAAACGGGCTAAGAGACGCCGAGAGCGCCGCTGGGTGAAGACTCGGAGTGAGTCCGACCGAACACTAGTTAGAGCTGCTATTAAAGACTACCTAGTGGCGATGAGGGTGGTGAAGCGCCAATACTTCACCACCCTTATTGCCTCCGCAGATAATCGCCCAGCTGCCTTGTTCCGGGTGACCAGGTCCCTTCTCGGCAGAGGGGGGCCGGGCCCTGGGTGGCAGGGTTCGGCTGAGGATTTTGCTGATTATCTGGCGGAGAAAATCGCTCAGATCCGCTCGAGGCTTAATCCCGGCGTGGAACATATGGAGCTGGGGTTGACCATAGCACAGTCTAGCCATGTTACCTGGGATCGGTTCAATCCTGTTGGCCCTGAGGAAGTGGACAGGCTTCTTGCATCTGTTCGTGCCACGACCTGTGCACTGGACCCATGCCCCGCTTGGTTAATTAAAGCCTCCAAGCTTGGGGCAGGTGGTTGGATCGGGGCGATAATCAATGCTTCTCTAAAAGAGGGGCACTTTCCAGCACCGCTTAAACACGCTTTGGTGCTCCCCCTCTTGAAGAAGCCGTCCCTTGATCCCATGGTAATTTCCAACTACCGTCCAGTGTCCAACCTACCTTTCTTGGGTAAGGTTTTGGAGAAGGCTGTGGTGCAGCAGTTGCAGGAGGTCCTGGATGAAGCGGATTATCTGGACCCGTTTCAGTCAGGATTCAGGCCCGGATATGGTACTGAGACCACACTAGTCGCTTTGGTGGATGATCTCTGGAGAGAGCGGGACGGAGGGGAGCCGTCTGTCCTTGCTCTTCTCGATCTCTCAGCGGCTTTTGATACGGTCGATCACGGCATCCTTCTGGGAAGGCTCCAGGGTCTGGGGATCCAGGGCATGGTGTTGTCCTGGTTTTCCTCATTCCTGAGGGGCAGGACCCAGTCGGTGTGCCTGGAGAAGGAGAAGTCCAGCCCTAGGCCCCTGCAATACGGGGTGCCTCAGGGTTCGGTACTCTCTCCTCTCCTGTTCAACATCTATATGAAGCCGCTGGGTGAGATCATCCGTTCCCACGGGGTAAGGTATCATCAATATGCTGATGATACCCAGCTATACATCTCTGCCCGTGGGGACCCAAGCGGTGCGGTGGAAGTCCTCTCCAGGTGCCTGAAGGCTGTAATGGTCTGGATGGGGGACAACGGGCTACAGCTGAACCCCGGCAAGACTGAGTGGCTGTGGGTAAGGGGTCCTGTGTTATCAAAGGAGCTTCCACCTTTGGTTCTGGATGGGGCAGTCTTGCCCCAAACAGACCCGGTGCGTAATCTGGGGGTCCTCCTGGACTCACGGCTACTGTTCGAAGAGCAGGTGGCAGCCGTGGCCAGGAGGGCTTTTGCACAACTTCGTGTAATTCGCCAGTTACGCCCCCTCCTAGACCGGGATGCCCTGCTCATGGTCACACATGCGTTGGTCACCTCCAGACTTGATTATTGTAACGCGCTCTACATGGGGCTGCCCCTGATGACCATCCGGAGACTCCAGCTGGTCCAGAATGCGGCGGCCCGGGTAGTGGTGGGGTGTGGGCGCTATGCTCATGCCTCGCCGCTGCTCCGGGAGCTGCATTGGCTGCCAGTATGTCTCCGGGTGCAATTCAAGGTGCTGGTTATTACCTTTAAAGCCCTATATGGTAGTGGGCCAGGATACCTAAGAGACCGCGTCACCCCAAGATCATCTGCCCGGCCCACCAGGGCGGATCGGAGAGGCTCCCTTGTTATTCCCTCGGCGAGGAAGGCGCACCTCGCCTGTACTAGGAGGAGAGCCTTCTCCGTGTTCGCCCCGACCCTCTGGAACCTCCTGCCCACCGAATTGCGCCTTCAAACGGAGCTCCTCCCCTTCCGAAAGGGCTTGAAAACCTGGCTGGCGGGACAGATTTGGGGACCCGGGACCATGGGCTCCCATACCAAGTGGCTCATTTAAGGACTGCCCCCCTGGGTTGGATCATGGGATTTACTGTTATCTATCCCTGTGTTGTTTTTAATCTTTTTAATCTTTCGATTGTTTTAACTTTGACGTTTTAGTGATAGTTTTATTCTTGTTTTATTCTTTTTATTCTGATTGTGGGCCGCCCAGAGTCGGGTCCTCCCGATTGGGGCGGGGTATTAAATTTAATAAATAATAATAATAATAATAATAACTGCAGAATGGACTCATCAAAAGGTGGCTTTGTTTTGGCAATTTCACATCTGGCCTAGACACGGAAGAAGGAGGAGGAGGATACCCTGAGATATGGCTTTCCAGTTTGCAACTAGGAATAGGGATAATGCTTTGCCCAACAATTGTCTCCTAAAAACAGGTTGTCTCTTTCGTCCCAGCAAGTACATATTTGCCACTATTGTGATGGGTGAAGTGATTCTACCTATGTTGAGTCTCTATGTAGAAATATATTCATAATTACCTATATGGGGTTTCTATGAGAATAATGTGTGTCTGAATAGTGGGTATGTATGGGCAGATCTCAAATGTGATTGACTGCTGAGTGACTTGATGCTGATTGGTTAGTATAATTGGAATATGGCAAGAATGGAGTCTGTGGTGTTGTTTAGTGGTGATCATCCAGTTAAATCAATAGGTTACCAGGAAGCTAGAACAGGGAGTTATAGTTGAAAGCTGAATAGAGTAAGAAGTCTGCTTCACAGATAGTCAGGAAAAGTAGTTTGTTATAGTCAAGTACTACAGTCTGTGTAGAACACCTGGAGAGTGTGTGGGAAATTATTTTGAACTTTAAATATATTCATATTTTACTGTCATTTTAACCTTTATCCATGTTTTTGAAGAGGTGTTCTCAACCTTTTTGCGCCATGGGTAGGAGCATGCCCCCTCAGACAACTGAGCGGGCCGGACACATTGGTCTCCATGCCATAAATGCTTCTGTAAACCATGGCAGGCACATTTGTGCAGGTGTGGGCATGTTTATGGCTGTTGTAAACATGTCCTCTTCTGCTTCCCGGGTTGTCACCAGGGGCCAGATGATTTGTCGCCATGGACCTTAGGTTGTGAACCCCTGTTCTAGAACCAGTTTTTCCCTTCAAACCTATTACTTTCTGCAGTCCCTCAATAAAAATCATGTTTGCTTGTTTAGCCCAAACTCTCCTCACTATTTCATTTGATGAGTAACTAAGTAACCCAGACCACTAACAAACAAAATTACAGCTAAGTGTTACCAATAGGAACATTGTTTAATTGGAATGAAGAAAGAACATCTAAATTATTTAAAAAGCCAGCTTGAGGGCAAAGGAGGCCTTAGCTCAGTGGTGCCCAAACTAAGGCCCAGTGGTCGGGTGCAGCCCCAATGCCAATTCATCTGGCCCACAAAACCCTCATCGCTCCTGGAAGCGGAAGTAAAACGTCGCTGCTTCCAGAAGCGACAAGGGCTTCGCCGGCCAGATGAATTGGTGTCGGGGGCCGCACCTGGCCCCCGGGCCTTAGTGACCGGCTCCCTGAACCACATGATCGGCCCATGGCCCAAAAAGTTTGGGCACCCCTGCTCTAGCTGGACAAGACAGAAAGAGGAAGTCTAAAATACTTGAATATGGGCTTTGGGAATACTGTAGTTGTATTTTCAAATGCCTGAGAGGTTCTGCCATTGCCTGAAAAGTGTGTGACCAGGCTAGTGTGGAAATTAGTGGAAAGGTCAGTGCCTCCTCTGTCTGGAACATTGCAACTAGAAGAGGAAAATATCTTTATATAGATGATGTTTTTATATGTAAGGAGACCTTTACATATCCTTTGCAGAGTACAGTGCATTTTGCACCCAGAGATTCAATCTCCATAATTGTGCTAACCCAGCATGCAATGGGGCATCTGCTACCAGCATTTGTCCCCAAACAGAGCATAGAGTTTCTTCCCTTTTGTTGGGAAACAATGACTTGTTTGAAGTGGAAAAGTGCACTTGGTCATATTACCTGGGCAGGTGTTAAATCTGTTTTATTTCTCTGGAGATTCCACCCACTGAGAATCAAGCCTGCTGGTATCTGCATAGCCTCCTTCCAAGGTTTGTTTTTCATGGCACATTAACAGGTAGTGGCATCACATAAGACAAATGGGATGTTTCACAGTTGCCATTCAAAAAGGAAAAAAGAGGAAGAATGAAAAATGATAATTAATGCCTGTATTCCAGTAAAGTCAAACCTCGCGTAAAGATCACCTCGCTTAAAGAGTAACTCGCTTAAAGATCAGAAATTTCTCTGAATGTTCGCTTTGTTTAACAAATAAAACCAACCAAAAACTCGCTTAACAAATAAATCACGGTTTGCAATCCCCCCCACAATTGGTCATTTACAATGGTGTTTTGCTCAAAGAACAAACTCACTTAAAGAGCAGTCCTGTGGAGCGCATTATGCTCTTCAAGCGAGGTACAACTGTACAATGAAAACCAAAAGACACATGTTGAAATGTAAACTTTAGGATTTTGTGTCAATCCCACAAATGTCAGTCTTATATATTCATTCTGAACTAAAGATGTGTCTTATGGACCCTACAATTTTGCAGATTCAGGAAGGACTCAATGTGGAAATTTTACAGCGACCATGTGTGATTATTCTGAATGTGCCTTTGTATGGCTGGAGGTAATGTATAGTGCAATGTAAAAAAAGCTTGAGTTTTCAGTGATTTTACCTGTTATAAAAAATACCAGCTCATACCACATGAGGGTGTCTTCAAGCAACACACACACAGTAGAACCTCATACAACAATTGCCCCGTAGAGCAACAAAAGCACATATCAATTATGTGTTGTTGTTGTTGTTGTTGTTTTGGGGGGGAGTGGTGTCCTGCATAACAATTTTCCCTATGGAAAAAATCGTACAACAATTTTTCAATGGGAAAAACCACTTAGCAAAAAACAAACAAAAAAACACACAAAACCCGTTGTCCGATGCATCCCATAGGGAAAATCACTATACGATGCATGTATCATATAGCAATTGTTTCGTACAACAACAAGTCCTGTGGGATGGATTAAAATCATTGTATGAGGTACCACTGTATATATGTATACATACACACACACAATTGTAATGGTATTATCCTTCCTCTGATCTAAATTTATACTTTCTTTGGTATGAACTTGGGGAAAATAAATAAGTGAAATAGTTGTGGTATGTTGGGTGTTATTTAGAACATTAATGTCCTTAGAACATTAATAGAAGAGCACACAGAAAATTCAGTATCATGTACAGTGTTGGCAAAGGACCATACTCTTATATTAGAAGGGCAGAGCTCCATGTTCCATTGACGCTCACAGGAAGCATGAAATAAAGACTACATAGCATGTTGTGGGTGTTATTTGGGTTGAACCAACTACGAAAGCTGGCCCTCAATTTATACTTATCCCATTATTTCTGAAACTACTGTTTATTTGAATGGGAAGCAGAAGGATGAAGTCAAGCATGCAACATGCAACACAAAGCTTTCAGTTGAGAACATATTTTTATAAAGAATTTCCAAAGCTCTTAAAAGAATAATTCTGAATTGTAACTTGAAATGTGTATTTTAAAAAAAAGTACCACTGCATATTCTTAGTAGAGGAAAGAAAAGCTTTTTAATACATCAGTCTTCAAGATAATTAAGTGGAGAAGGAGTAACCATTTAAGCTTTTCTTATATTTCTGACAAATGGCCCTCTCATTTGGTAAATGCCAGATTTCTGCATACCATTTGTTTAAGCATACAGTACTTAAGTGATCCTTTTGACATAGTCATCTAGGTTTAGGAATTGGAGATCATGCAATTTTATGCTTCAGTTCCAGTCAGTATGATAATATGCTGATCTCTTTAATGGCAGCTTTCTAATAATGCAACAGCCGGCATTATGTTTCGTAGTTTACAGACACCCACGCACAGAGCCACCCACACAATGGTGTGATCACTGGCAGATTCCAAAGCTCCAGAATAGTGTTCACATTTACATTTGAAAACTGTAAACTTTCTAAAGATTTTCCCTACCAGTGTGAAAAGCAGGTTTTTAGAATGTTATTTCTCTTCTTCAGAATCATAAAATTAATATTACGTCAGTTGTTGCATAGCCTCAGCAAATGGCGGTATTAATCTGGAATTTAAACATAAATTCAGTGTTTCATATCTAGTGTTGCTGTTTTTAATTCAGAGGTTGTAATGAAAAATAGTGTATTTATTCCATCACATTTTAGTCCATTATAGTTTTAATACAGCACGTCCCCAAACCCTGCAAATAAACATAATCTACACTGAATATGGAGCAAGTTACAAATTTATAATAAGGTTGAACTGAAGTGTTTCTCATTTCACCATTCCACTGGTGGGGGACATGGGAAGCATTTCAGCTATTGGAGAAAGGAAGAATAGAATCATTTTAAGACCAGGGAGCAAGAACATTCATCCCAATTTCATACTGACATACAGTGGTACCTTGAATTACAAATGGTTTGAGTTACAAAATTTTCACAATATGAATGAAAATCAATTGAAAATAATGGCTTGAGTTACAAATTTTTCCAAAACAGATTAATTGGTTTTCAATGCATTCCTATAGGAAATCATGTTTTAAGTTATGAACTTTGGTTTTCAGTGCATTCCTATGGGAAATTTGAGTTACAAATGTTTCATAACATGAAAAATACCTTGGAACACATTAAATTTGTAACTCAAGGTACCACTGTATTTAATTCAAAATGGAATTATGTCACCATGATGTCCCTAAAATGATGTAATTTCATTCTAAGGCGTGATCAGGCAGGAGGAAAGGTAGCCACCAGTGGGGAAATCACTCCAACAATTTGAAACTTTTCTTGCTCCTCCAAAATCTCATGTGTAACCCTTTTACATGTAACAATGACTGCCATGTGAACAGTTGCTGGCTATTATAATTTCATGGGACTTTCACAGCATAATTACTCAAGGTGCTGAAAATTAACATGAAGTGCAGTCTCTGAATGAGAAGCCTTTTCCACTGGAAGTTGCAGACTAACCATAGTAGTGCAAATGTTAGCTGGAAAAGGAGACTGGATCCTAGGAATTCAAGTAGGGAATGGCAGCTACAACAATGGTGGTGAACCTATGGTACGTGTGCCAGAGGTGACACTCAGACCCCTCTCTGTGGGCACCCATGTGGGCGCTCCAGCACAGAGTTTGTCCCAGTCTTCTGCCCAGCAACCCAATGGGAGTGCTTCCTCCTTCCCCCCAGCACAAAGTTCACCCCGCCCATCTGTCCAGCAGCCCAAATGGGAGTGCTTCGTCCCTCCCCTGTTGCTGTGTTGGCACTTTGTGATAAATAAGTGTTTTTTGGGTTGCAGTTTGGGCACTCGGTCTCTAAAAGGTTTGCCATCACTGAACTAGAAGATATGGGATCCTTAGGAAAGATGGCAAAAAACCAACAAAACCTAGGGACAGGATAAGCAATGAACTGGTGAGAGGTAAGGGAAGGTAACCAAAGGCTAGGTAGAGGACACATTGTTTCAAACAAGGAAAAGGGAAGCTCACTAGCAGTGGTTGACAGCTGGGCTCAAATTATAGTATGGCAGTATGGCAAAATATCTGCTACTGAGTAGAGTTGTTGGGTCAATTCCCATTCATTGGCATTGGAAACTCAGCACAGTGTGCATGTCTTCCCTTTTACCAGATACAGAGTGAACAAGCCAGGCATTCCAACCAGTGGTGGGATTTAAAAAAATTACTACCTACTCTGTGGGTGTGGTATGATGGCCAGGGGAAAAGCACTGAATTAGGACTACTTTATTTCAAAACTTGGATGGGTGGGCCCAGCCAGAATTTCTGCTACCGGTTCTGGCGAACTGGGGTGACCCTGCTGAATCCCACCACTGATTCCAACTCTTGATTCAGGAGTTGTGGGGGGTATTCTGTCATTTCTGGTTGGACAATGAAGAACATTTTCAGCAAAGGAACTCTTTTCAAACAAGAAAACACGTGTTGCTCTAGCCTGTCTGTTTTTGCTCCATGACACAGTAGAGAAGGTGATGTAAAACTTGCTTGTACAAATGGGAACAGTAATGAAACAAATGGGATAAATGCAAGTTTCACTCTGCATCATTTGGCTGCCATCTTTGATTAGTAAGCTTTCCAAACCTTACATTAGCTCTGGAGATATGTGACATTCTCCATTGTGTGCACTTGAAGGGATCAGACTAGGATATGGGGAATGGACAATTTGAATGGTATATGCAAGCTTTCTCCTCCAAGAGGGAAAAAATGAACAGTGAGCTCAGGAGCAGAAATAAATGATACTTTTCCTCAGCATCTACCATAGGAAACAATCATCTAATTTGGCCAATGGCAGATTTGACCCAGTTGTTTTTCCCAAAGAGGAGATTGAGAGCTCCTTAAATGGGTCAAAATGGAGTAGTGAGACTGCATCTACCCATGTGTTAAACGTGTAGAAGAGATAAGTATAATTATTTTGCTGTTTCTCCAAAGGATTCCTTTCAGAAATGGGGTTGATAAATTCCATGGTGATTCTTATGTTGAGATGTTAATTTTTAAAAAAAAATTGACATGGTTGGGAGCATTATTTCTGAATATGGGATTATCTACACTATACAGTTTTACCAGTCTGATCCACTTTAAAAGATATGATTGCATCCTATGGAATCCTGGCATTGGTTGTTTGTTAAGATACTGAGGTTGCATCCTGCTGTGTAAGTTATGTTTCCAGAAGGATGATTATGTTGCCAGCAGGAGGAAATTTTCTTTAATTAGTTCCTATTTCTGTCTTATCACGAAAAACACAGTTGGTCACAAGTAGCCCTTTCCACTGCTGGAACAATTTCCAATGTGGATGTCACTGTTATCCCTTTCCATGCCTGAAGAAGGAAGAGAAAAAGAAGCCCTGCTGCATGAGAGCAATTCTCATATCAAAACACAGGACTGCACAGAACAATGCTATGCAATGCTGTCCTGTACATTTTCAGAATATGACATAGAGTGTAACTTGAGATATATGTTGGCCTAGGTTCTTGAAAGATTCCCCAAGAACATAGATTATCACTGCATTGGAGTGCATGGGTGATACTACCTTGGCAAGGCAAAGCAACACAATACAAAGCAATTCTTAAAAGAGGGTCACCTAAATGATAAACTGTAGCTTTTAAACTGAGCTTTGGGTCAGTGCCAAATTGGCACAGATGTAGCAGACAGCCTGCTTTTGTTCTGTTCCAAATTTGGGGACATTTTGGCAACAGGCTCATGTTTATTGTGATCCATATAATCAAAGTCTTTGGTGTAGTCAATGAAACAGAAGTAGACATTTTCCTGATACTCCTTTGCTTTCTCCATGATCGACTGAATCTTAGCAATTTGGTCTCTAGTTCCCCTGCCTCTTTGGAACTCATCTTGTACTTCTGAAATTTTTTGATCCATATACTGCTGAAGCCTAGCTTGTAAGATCTTGAGCCAGGGTGTGCGACCTACAGTCCATGGGCTGGGCCTAGTCCACAGCGCCATTTCATGTGGCCCACCACCCTCACTCTTGCCACCACCACAATTGCACTCATCTGGCTTGCTAGCAAGGTCGTGCTCAAGATCAGGGGTTCTCAAAGTTTTTGTGCCATGGACTGGACCACATTCCCTCAGACAGCTTATTGGGCCAGACATGTGGTTCCCCTCACCACATGGTTCCCCTCATCATGTGGTTCTCCTTCTTTTGGTTTCCTCTATTACTTTGCACTGTTTGTTTAAGAAGGCCTCCTTATCTCTCCTTGCTGTTCTCTTGAATTAGGCATTCAGCTGAGTTAATCTTTCTCTTTCACCTTTGTTTTTTCCCTTCCTTCTTTCTTCAGCTATTTGTAGAGCCTCCTCAGACAATCAATCCAGTCTCTTGCATTCATTTTTCTTTGGGATGGTTCTAATTGCTCCCTTCTGTATGATGTTATGAACCTCAGTCCAGTGGTGGGATGTCAAAATTTTTACTACCCCACCGTGATGTCATCACAGTGTGGGCGGAGCTAATGCCATGATGTCATTATATCGTGGGAGAGGCCAAAGAAAAATAAATATAAAAAATAAAATAAAAATAAGCACACACACACACCCTCAACCCACCCATCTACCCACAACACAAACCCGCAAATAAATTAAATAGATAAATAAATAAAATAAAAATTACATTAAAATCCATCCACTCACTCAAAAATCCACCCACCCACCCCAAAAATAAATCAACCCACCCACCCACCCCAAACCTGTCACTTACCTGTTAGTATAAGTGTCAATATAGGTAAAGGTATTAAATACACATTAAAATACACACAGACACACCACATCCAAAGGTGAGTCACTTACCCTGGGGAGCAGGCTATAGGGAGCTTCAGGCTAGCAGCTTCTCTTCCTCTTCCCGGCTTGGGAGGACAGTAAGGAGGCCGTGCATATGTGCCAAGCACTGTAGTTGTGCATGCACACCAAGTGCTTGGCGCACATGCACAGTGGGGGAACCAGTGAAAAGGTAAGCCCCAAAGGTGGTTCCCCCAAAAGCTGCTACCGGTTCTCCGGGACACTGGGAAAAGTTATTACCGGTTTTGGCAAACTGGTGAGAACCTGTTACATCCCATCACTGCCTCAGTCCATAATTCTTCAGGCATTCTATCTATGCCATAAATTTATTCTTCACCTCCACCGTATATTCATGAGAGATTTTATTCTGAGTGGCCTAATTGTTTTTCCTACTTTCTTCATTCTAAGCCTGAATTTGGCAATCAGTAATTCATGATCTTAGCCACAGTCTGTTCCAGTTCTTGTCTTTGCTGACTGTATAGAGCAGGGGTCAGCAAGCTTTTTGAGTCAGGGGCTGGGTCATGCTCCCTCAGACAGCTGGAGATGGGGGGGAGAGCTTTTGCTCAATTTGCCAGACAGACCCAGTGGCGCACATTGAGGGGAGAAGGTTGCTGTTGGGGCTCCCAGCATGACCCACTCCTGTGACCTTGTTCGGGACACCCAGTGTTGGGGACCCCTGCTATAGAAGATCTCTTTTGGCTTCAGATAATATTATTTTTTGTTTATAAACTGGGAAAAAACTCTAATGAGAAGAAAATCATAAAATTGTTTACAGAAACAATGACACTAGAATAATTACACAGCAAACATCAGAAAAACAATTGAGTTAAAACAAGGTTTAAATGTTAATTGGATAAATGTAAGAAAAGGTTTCATAGGTTCTTTTACTGGCATCAGTAAGGGTGCATCTAAAAAAAGTCAGTTGTAGTTTGTGAATTCTTTAGGACTGTCTCTCAGATAGTCTCCTGGAGACTATCTGGGGAACTACAGCAGTGAATTTTTGAGTGAATCACAAACTACAACCCCACATTCCATAGTATGGGGTTAATGAAGTATTAGACTGCTATGACTGTGTAATATAGATAAACTCTTAGAATATGGTATTTTATATTCTGATCTCCTGCATATTAATTCAGAATTTTAAGGCTGAATGCCAAATAACTATGCATTGGAACAATCCTGATGAGATATGAGATACACAATTTATTCACTTCCTTTCCCATGTAAGGGAAAGTAGTCTTATATGGAAGTACACAGGGATACACAAAAAGTAATATTAATAATATTTTTCTAGAATTTACAATCTGTGTTAGACTGAAATAAAGACAGCAACATCTCAGGAATAATGTAAACACAAAGGAGAAAATTGAAAGGATATGGGAAAAAGAGAGGGATGGGCTATTTTTCTTTGCGCTGCTATTCCATGGCTTCTAAATAAATAATATGATTACCTAAACAAAATAAAATTATTGTATACACTTGATAGCTAGTCTTACCAAGAGATAGGAAACAAACTGTTTCTTTATAAACTCTCAAGAGTGAGAAATTACATTTAATTAGTTCCTATTATGTTTTATATATTTAAAACATTGGTTTCATTGCTGGTATTGCTGTATTTTTGGGATTTTGTTCTGTAATATGTGTCAGCCATCCTGAGTCGCTCTGCAAGTAGGGTGGCATACAAGTGCAAATAAATAAATAAATAAATAAATAATGTTACATTTAAAAACCATATTTAAAAATAAAAATATATCCACAGCAGAAAGAATAAAATCCATAGCAGATGAGCTCTGTATATGTGGCAAAATCTAGGTGTTTTTTTTTTAATTCAACAATATTATCAATGCAAAAAATTATCACTAAAATATTATTACAAATTGACCTTGCTTCTGTTGTCTCCCTGCTCTGAGAGTAAACACCATGTGCTTATCTTCTAAGATATCTAGCAACGGATAATTTTACATCAGGGAAATTTCTGTTGGAATTTGTGAGTAGTGTATGCATACTTACATATTCCTCTTTAGAAAGCTAGGAAATGGAAATCTTTTTTAAAAATACACATCAGTGGTGTTATTTATTTGGGATATATATCTATATTCACAATTCAAAATGCCAGGAAATTGTCTGATATTGTGCCCATATTGCCAGCAGGGGGGAAAATGCCAAGCTTAAATAACAAACGCCAGGCTGAATCTTGACAACACCAAGGACAGAAGTCAAGCTAGGATCCTTTTTTGTGCTCAATACCATTCACACTTGTAAAAAATGCCATGACAATCATATTGTGTTTGGTTGTAAAGGTAAAGGTCACCCTTGCTCGAAAGCCAGTCGTATCCAACTCTAGGGTTCAGTGCTTATCTCTGTTTATAGTCAAAAAGCCAGCACTGTCTGCATCTGTAGACATTTCCATGGACATGTGGCAGGCATGCCTAGATACCAGGTTGCAGAGAAAGCTGTTTACCATCCCGCTGAAGTGGTCCCTATTTATCTACTTGCAATTTCTTGCTTTCAAACTGCTAGGTTGGCAGAAGCTGGGATAGAGACAGACGCTCATTTCATCATGCAGCTGACCTGCTGCCTTCCAATCAGTGTCTTAGCCACTTGAGCCACTGCAGTCCCTCTGTTTGGTTGAGGACTAGGTTGAGGACTAGTTAATTATTGGGAAAAAGAAGTAAGTTTCTAGAATTTTCCCTTCTTTTGTGTCTTTGTGTGAATGGAAGGGAGCACAATACTGAGAGTCTTGCAAAGATTGTCTCTGGAATCCTATTTGGCATTCCTTGATTTATCCATGGATAGTACCTACTGAGATTGCATTACAAGACAAGACAAGACAAGACAAGCCAATGACTCTTAAATTATGAATGAATTATGTAGATAACTCTTTTCAGCAGAGGCGGTATCAGGTCTATGCCAATAATTTATTTGCAGATTTGTGCTTAACATTTGTATTTCGGATCTGATTCCTATGGAAGGTTTTGTATGCATCTAAAGACTGATGGGTGGGGGAGGCAATTTCCTGGCATTATGAATCGCGGATCCACGATGCAATTTATTTATTTATTTATTTATTTATTTATTTAGATTTACATTGCCGCCCACTTGCCGAGGCGACTCAGGGCAGCTTACAGTCAAAACAACAACACTACAATAAAAATTATAAAATGCAACCACATAAAACAACCAAACCAGAACACAAACTAACTCCTGTCAGGCCGTTGTTGTGGGCCCAGAGGAGTGGACAAGGTCCACAGCCACTGCTAGGCCTTGGCATCTTCTTCCTCAGGCCATTGTTGTGGGCCCAGAGGAGGGTGCAATGTTTTCAGCCACTGCTAGGCCTTGGCATCTTCTTCCTCAGGCCGTTTTTGTGGGCCAAGAGGAGGGGGCGATGTTCTCAGCCACTGCTGGGCCTTGGCATCTACCTCAGGCCATTGTTGTGGGCCCAGAGGAGGGGGCGACATTCTCAGCCACTGCTGGGCCTTGGCATCTACCTCAGGCCATTGTTGTGGGCCCAGAGGAGGGGGCGATATCAATATCAATTTCAAACAGAGATATACTGCATGGTGTTTTTTAAAAAAGATTTGAGTCTATTTCAGGAATATGGATTATACACATGTACAAATCCTTGTGAATTTTATCCTTTTATATATTCCACACAAGTCCTTTACTTTCAAGACCAAATGGAAGAGACAGTCTGCCACTATACTTGGAGCTGTGGTATTTCCCCCCTGCAAGTTGTCTTATGTTGTTGATTCAATCCAAGTTTGTTAGTGTTCACCTGACTCTATAATGTGAATTATATTCCTACCTAGGGAAACTAACCCTCTTCCATAATGGGATTAGCATTTTGATCCAAAAGTAACCCAATTCACATACCAGAAGTCAAAGCATGGGTTGGAATATAGATATGTTAGGAAATCCACACTTATCCAGAAGTTGCACTGTAGTTTGCCAATTATGAAATGCACATAAATTTGGGGAAATGCACAAAAACTGCATATATTGAGAAAAGGTGCAATATATTGAGAAAAGTTTGGGGTTGGGGTGGGGATAGACAGTTACATTTTCTATAAAGTGAATTAAAATGTATGCCCCTGGAAAGTGAAATAATAAATTCATATATTTTTGAAGACATGTACAAAAACATGTGGATTTTCTTGCTCTAATGAAAAGGCTCACAATCCTGTGCAGAAATGACATGACAAATTTAACTGAGGAACCTAACAAACCAAATGGACAGATTTGCCCATCACAGCTCATTCCACAATTTGTAAGTACAGTAAAACCTCATATAACACTAAAACCTGGTTCCACAAGTCTTCGTGTTATATGATTTTTCGTGTTATCTGATCCTCTATGGGATCCATAGAGATACATTGTAACCACACAGGCTTTCGCGGTTGTTATCTGAAGCATCCCATAGGATCTTAATGTTATCTGATGCAATTCTTCCCCCCAGATTCCTTAATGTTATGCGATTTTCGTGTTATTCGATACTAATGTTATATGAGGTATTACTGTACCATGGAAACTGAATGAAGATGGTCTGGTTAAAGGCTTCTCACTAATGTGCCTCTAGGTTCCATTAACTGTGCAAACAGAGTTCTAGCTACATCTAATGGCCAATAACAGCCATTACATCATAGACTTTGTTAAACTAATCAGTTAGAAAACTGTTGTAAGCTTGCTATTTATCTATTAATTTACTTATCATGTGTACTGCATTTTCTGTCATAAAAATGGCAAGGCCCAATAAAGATGGCAATTTGAACATTCAAAGCAATGAACAGCTGGAAGTAGCACTAACACAATCTCATAAAATTCCGTACAAGTAAAATAAAAGAAATAGCCAACTACCTAGCAAATAATGTTTTCCAATGAAGTAACATTTATGGATGATTGATTCATACAGAGATAATTCATGAATTAAAATAACTGAATTATTTGACAGTCTTTATTCTGGATTCAAACCATTATCAAGAAACCGCAAATGCATATAAGATGCTCAAATAAAATGTTTATTTTTTGTCATCTGCAGATACTGAACCGCTGAGTGATTAATTATCTAAGCAGAATCCATTAAAGACTGCTTTGTCAGAGAGTTCAACATCCTTAAGATCAATTATTTCAATATATTAAGCATGTGTAATTCTATACCAGACTATGACACACACATTTCCAACTTTCTCCAAATCTGACCAAGGTTTATTTTAAGTCAACAAGTTTTTTATTCTGAAAGCATATAGACACTACAATACCCTATACATTTAGAAGCCTGCAAGGTTACTCCACTTATCAAATACCTCTAAAGACTTGTGCATGAGCTATTTTATGGACTAAAATACCATTGCTGGTTAATAAAACCGTGTTCTGAGACAGTTTGTCCTTTTGGGTTGGCTCATTAACTTCTCAGGTTCTCTACCTAGACTCTTCTAATTAATTCCACTCTTTGCTGCTAGAGCAACGGACATACTACTGTGCTGGTTCCAGAATGAAATGTCTGTTTTGAGGCATGGTGTTAATGGCTATGCATGACTGTGATCTTACCTTAATTTTCTGGGAACATTTGCCGTTTGAGTATATTTTGGCCTCATTTCAATGAGGCTGAATTATACTAGGCTGCTCAAATACCGAACTGAAATTGAAAATTTTTAATAGGCACTGACGAGAAGCCTGCTCTATGAGTAATGACCTTATTGACTGACAAAGAATGCAGGATAGAAGGCATTTTTCCTTGGGAATGCTGAGGTTGCTCAAGCAGAATAAAGGCTATTTGAGTGTAACTGATATTTATGAAGTTAAGTGACTTGTCCCCCCTGAATATATTACAGTTTAAGATGAACAATTCCTCTGATCTTGCTTTATTATTTCTGTTTTCCCCCCATCATTTTTTCCAGTAGGAACATTTTTGATATGCATTACAATTGGGAAGAAAATGACACACTTTATATATGGAAACAAGCCTGCCTCTAGGGGTAATCTTAGAGGAACGTGGGAGGAAATAGGAAGAGTTATGTTTTCGTTTCCCCAAAAAGGAAAGGATGAATCCACAAAAGGAGAATTTGACACATACATGCATTTGGGAGAGGTGTATGAAACGGAAGCCTTCAGGGAAATGTGCTATAAAGAATCTCAATACTGTATAGTAGTAACCAAAAATCTTTTCTGATTGACATATGTTATGTTCATCATGAAATGATGCACAAAATGTTCTAAGAGTTCTATGATGAGCAAGAGAAACAGATGGCAGTGAGTTGGTTTCTTTTAATTCTGGATATCAGTTATTTTTTTTATATAAATAATTAACTTTGTTTCCATTGGAGACACTGATGTTGGCAATGGTACGGATATAGAAAATCATTGGGGAGTTACTTTAAAGACTATTTTCATATGGTTTGGGTACTGGCATGGGATCGGAAACAGTGGAAGACAATGCTTTGATCTGCCACATCAACCTGTTGTGTGAAACACAGATCAACCAAGTAAATTGGGTGCTGCGAAGATGCTGTTTTAGTTAATGCATGTTTGTGGTGCAAAAGGGAAACCTCTGAAATATACCCAGAAACCTTTGCCAACTATTCACAATTTGTTCAAAAACTGCTTTAGAATTTATTTTATTCATTCATTTCCAGAAAATCATTCTTCAGTTTAACTCTAACTTTCCACATTGTAGATGTCTTATCATTTCTTAAATCATCATCATATATATATTCTTTCTTGGTAGCTCTTATATCTGCATGGAGGTAGAAACAATACTTCACTTCTCTTCCCCCTCCCTCTCTCTCTTACATTCTCTCTCTCTCTCTCACACACACAAAGTCTCACTCTTTTTTGAATTCCACCCACAATTTCTATTTCTGGACAGCATTTGCCTTAAACTTAAGCAAAGACAATAACATGTGTGCATGTGGAATATTTATTGGCTGTTACTCTTGTCATTCATTCTCCCTCTGTTGTTCCCAACTCTGGTACTTAAATCTGGATTGCAACCTTGGACAAGAGTAAAACATTCTAATACTAAAGGCTGCATTACCATGAAAAATTCCATCCCAGACTTTGGTATGACAACCAGCATCCAGTTGTCTATGCTGAGTTGCCTGACTCCGTGTGCAACTCATAATGCCTGTAGTGATTTATTAACTTGGGGTAATTTGTCTCCAAAAGTTAATTCCATCTGCTTAGCTATGTAAGAGGATTTTGGTCTTTGATGCAAAGTGTGAGGGTGGTTAGATTATGCAATTAGCCTAGCTGAAAACAGTGAAAGTCAAAGGAGAACAGAACCTACATAGTAGGAGTTCTCAACTGTTTTAAGCTGGGGGCCTGGTCACACTCCCTCAGACAGCTTTGGGGGCCGGATGACCATTTTGCCCTTCCTCTACCAAATGGCAGTTCCTGCTGTGGTGGAGACAGTGGGAGGCCACATGAAATGGTTCTGTGGGCCACATTTGGCCCACAGGCCACAGGTTGAGAAATCCAGGTATATAGGGTTGTCTCAAGCTTTAGCCTCAACAAATATGATTCTCATGTCCCAGAGTATTTGGACTACGATATCCTCAACCAGGATCATATACTGGCTTGGATTATTAACCCCTGTAAGATCTGAGATCTTCCAATAGTAGTCTGTCAAGTGCAGGCTTGGCTTTGTACCCAGGGAATCACAACTTTGTGTCTCTCTGCTGTGCAGAATTGTGGTTGACAAGAAAGTCTTTGTCTTGCAAAAGTACATTATTTCACTATTTGTTTTCAAGGGAATTTGAAGCCAATCAGAAAATCAAGGTCAGTGAAATCACAATGACAGTTAAGTTTTTAAGATTCCTGTTGACTTCAATGATGCATAAATATACATTCTCAAGAACAAACATCTTACAGCTGTGCAAATATTACTGCCTTTATTCAAGAACAAAACATGGGAAATCACTTGTTAAACATTTTTTAATCAGTGTTTGAAATTGGCTTGAGAATCTTTTCATGTTGCCTTGCTTAGAAATAGAAGCTTACTATTGTTATATCACACTGAATGTTGTTCTACACTTAGTAGCTAAAAACAAACATCAACATGAACATCACCAACCACAGACATGCTTTGGGTTACTGTCAAGTTCTATACCTACCTGTGTCTCTGCAATGCCTGGCTGTCATCTTTGTTTTCATTCATGTGGAAGTAAACACAAAAGGGATATTGTGACATTTTTCTTACTCTCCTGGATAAATCAAAGTCATTTCCAAAATAGTTTTGAAAACCTAGGTCATCTGTTCAGGAAAGAAAACTACGACATGGCTGGCTGAATTTAATGTAAGGTGTTTATACCTGGGCAGCCTGATCTTTTCAGTGTCAACAGAAAGGTACACTGCTGTAAAGGAGAAGTTAGGGGGAGTACAGGCAGCTGATAGCTAGTGGTCTCCCACTCATATTTATATTTTACTTTTTAAGTGAAGAGATTGTATAAAGCAGCATCAAAGCTATCTAAAGATACTGATACAAAAATTAACTATGTGAAGTAAAATGTGTAGTTTTAAATACAAACAGGGATGCACAATAAAATTAATTGTAAAAGGCTTTCCTTATTAAACACTTCAAACTATTTAAAATTAATTGCACAATCCCTCTGACCCAAATTGGCTGTTTTTTTTAAACTTACAGGATATGGCTCTGTAAGGATCTGAGTATTTGCAGGATAAGTTCACCAGAGGTAGTTTTGATACACACATCATTAATTCCGAGCCAGGAAGACTGCTCTAGTACCTGAAGGGTTCTACTCTCACCCTGTTGCAGCTGTTTGACCCCATTTGACAGCCTTAGGAAAGGTTCTGGACCATCATAAGCTTCACTTGGAAACCCCAGGAGGATGAGTTATATAAGAACCTGATATTGCTCCTAGAAGCTGCCTCAACAATGAATGTCAGTAGACTTGTGGTGCTTGCCTCTAAAGATCTCCTGCCTGATTCTTGCTTCTGAAAACTTCCATCCCTGTACATGCAGACTGTTGTTGTAGTTTGCCTGGATCCTTGCTCCTCGAACCCCATTCTTGCCCTGCTCCAGCCCAGGTACTCTTGCTTGCTTGCTGTCTCAGTCACCTGACTTCCACTATGTTTGGACTATGTTTGGACTGACCCTGTATACCTGTCTACTTCAGTTTTGATTTTGGACGTGGACTGTGATACAGCTACTGTTTGACCTGGGTCCTGGTGATTGTGTCACTTGCCAGCTACCCATACCCTGGACTCTGACAGCCTGGAAGGATATTTCTGTGATATATAAGAATCAGGCTTTAGTTGCTTCATATGTTGCTACATCTCTTGTACTGGACTAGCCTTGTTCTCCTATCTGCTCCTGGCTTCATCTTGGCCTTGGATTAGGACTTGGATAAGATTTGACTTTGACCTTTGAACCCTAAAGGTCTTGACATCTAGTCTTCTTTCTTTTGAATTAATAATCATATAATCACATCAAACATACATTCTGGTTGGAGTTCTGCATATGCACTGTATATATTCGAGTATAAGACTAGTTTTTTAGCCTCCAAAGTGAGGTCCAAAAAGGGGACTTGACTTGTACTCGGGTCAACTACCCTGAGAGTCCCAAAACCGTGGTGGTGTAAATTCGAACATATAGTAAAAAAAAAAAATCACTAACACTACCATAAAAACTCAAAAACATACCCACACAAATATCTAAATTAATTAATTTTACCATATTTTCATGTACAGTTGTACCTCGCTTAAAGAGCATAATGAGTTCCACAGGATTGCTCTTTAAGCGAGTTTGCTCTTTAAGCGAAACACCATTGTAAATGACCAGTTTTTTTGGGGGGGGGGATTGCGAACCCTGATTTATTTGTTAAGCGAGTTTTTGGTTGGTTTTATTTGTTAAGCGAAGCGAACATTCAGAGAAAATTCTGCTCTTAAAGCGAGTTACTCTTTAAGTGAAACGCTCTTTATGCGAGGTTTGACTATATTTTAATTATTGAAACTCGCTAGCAGCTGCTGCATTTTCCACCCCTTATACTCAGCCCACTCTATTTTCTTAGTTTTAGAGGTCCAAATTAGGTACCTCGACTTATACTTTGGATGACTTATAGTTGAATATATACGGTAAACATATTTGTTAGTATGGGAAAATCTGTGAAGTAAATAATATATATAAATGTTTACTTTAAGTAACATGCATAAGTAAATACTGTATATGCATTTGAAAATGTATAAAAAGTATATAAATTTTGATGCAGAAAGGTAAAACCTTTAAAACCTGATATAAAAATAAAGATGGGAATGAAATGTAAATGGAATTTGGAGACTCTTTTTTAAATGAAGAGATCTTCACAGTCCTATTTTAAACTATGGTTTAAAATTTATTATATAATTTAATTATGAAATCAACTTGGTTATTTGAGATTTGGGAAAGCTGCAGTGAGTTAAATACTTGGGAAGAAAAGAAATATGATTGCAAGAAAGGCTTTCTATTTAAAATGTCAATCATATGCTTTTAGTATTTTTAATTAGCTCACACACTTAATTTGTTTACTGCCTTCCTTTTACTGATACTGATTAGAGAAAAAACATAAATATTCACATCTATCAGGAAACCATAGAATTGTCTGCTTTCATTGTTATGTGCAGAGTGTAACATATCTCTAACCTGAAAACTAAGGATAATATAGCTTAGACTTTAATTTAGGATACATTTCAGTGGAAAGATAGATCAGACAGAATGAACAAATTAATTATTGGCAGTTTGTACTCATCTTTTACTGCTGCCAAATGCTTGCTATGAAGTATGTAGGAACCTAAAATTCATCTATGCCTAACATTTTTGAAAGAACAGGTTTAAACAACCCATCTTTATAGTGAGGAAAGTATGCACAAGAAATAGAAGTAAAATGTCATAATTCTAGCTGTTAAATATTACTAAAAATAATTACTCCTTTAAAAGATTAATGTTGATAACTTTCACTAACTCTGGATATCTGGCAGGTTGGGTGGTCCTTTTACATTCATCTTAAGGCACTGCAGTGTCTCAAGTGTTTAAGACACTGACTGGGAGGCGGAAGGCCAGCAATTCAAAATCCAAGTACTGCATGATAGAATGAGCACCTGTCCTAAATATTATTTAGGAATTAACATTGCTGACAATGTAGAGGATTTGAAGAAATTAAACTATGATAAAGTGAAAGAGGAAATTAAGAAGAAAATTGTTCGATATAGGGTATTGAAGACCTCCTGGTTTGGTAGAATAGCAATTTGTAAAATGAGTTTATTACCCAAGATTAATTTTTTATTTGAAGTCCTTCCAATTAAACAATCTGAAAAAGAACTAGGAGTTTTTCAAAACTTATTGAATGATTATTGTAATGGAGGGAAAAGAGCAAGGATACCTAAAAGTTTATGGTATAAACCGCAGAAAGAGGGTGGTTTAGGGTTACCTAACATTAAATCGTACTACAGGACGTTCCAAATTAAAGGCTTGGTAAAACTTTTAACGATAGAGGACCTTATATGGAGGGAGATAGAAATGAAAGATAGTAATGTGTGTGCAAAGGGAGAATTTCTGGAAAATACAGTTTTTGATTTAAAACCAAGAAATAATGTCCTAAAGTCTATGATAAATGTATGGATAAAGTTGAAAGATAAATTGGCACCAAACACCTCTCCAATATTAGAGTTGCAAGATCTTAAAACATTCCCAGTTAAAAATTTAGAATTATTAAAAAATATTATGTATAAATATGATATAATTTTACTAAAAGATTGGCTGGATCGAATTGAGAATGAAGAAACAAAAAAAGAAATTTATAAGGAATTAAAGTTGAACTGGCTTCAGATACTAACGTTGGATAAGTGGAATAAACAATATAAAATGAAATTACAGCCAATAAGGCAGCTGACAGACTTCGAGGAGATGGTATATAAAATAAGAAAAGGTTCAATGGGGATAAAAGGAATAGTAAGTAAATTATATAAAATGATAAACAACATGGATGAATCCCAGGATACCCTTAAAAGAATGTGGGGATCGGATTTGAGTATTATTATTACAGATAAGAACTGGAAGAAAAAATGGAAAAGTAGGATGATGCGAAATCTGTCTACAAAAGTTAAAGAACACAACTACTAGATGTTGTGGCGCTGGTATATGACGCCAGTTCAGTTAAATCAAATAAATAGTAGCAACTCAAAAAAAATGTTGGAGGTGTCATCAGAAAATTGGGACATATAAACATATGTGGTGGGATTGTAAAATTATTTCCAATTTCTGGCATAAAATGGAACAAGAATTAGAAAAAAATTTAAATATCCATTTAAAGTTGAATGAAAAAATTGTTTTATTAACGGACTTAGAGGATTTGTATTTAGAGGAAAATATAAAAGAGTTATTGTCTATCTTTTTGACATTGGCGAGACAACAAGTAGCCAGAAATTGGAAAGGTGATATGAATTTAGAAATTGGTAAATGGTATGTTGATGTTTGGGATATGGCATTAAATGAAAAACTTACATGGGAATTAAATATAAAAAGGGGATTAATAAAACAAAATAGATTTTGGGACATTTGGAAATCTTTTTTGCAACACAATTAGATGGATAATAAAGGAGAAAAACCTGCTCCGAATACAATGTATTTTTGGCAGAATGATTGAGTTGTAAAAGGAGTGGCTGGTAGACTCAAGGACTATAGTGCACTGGGTGGTAGGAACCATGTACAAAATAATAAAGTTGTAATATGGTGGTTAAAGAGGAGAGTAGACATAAAGGAGAAAATATACAGTATAGTAAATGTATTGAAAATAATGTCTGACTACATTATATTATATTGATATGTATTTTTTTCTCCCTCTTTTCATCTTTTAACGCTGTAGGATGTACGTGGGAACTACTTTTTTTTCTTTGTTTGTATGTAATTGTTTCTTTTATGTTTTGTAGATTGTTTTGTTAGTTTGTTTTTAATATTGTAAAAACCTTAAAATAAAAATTAAAAAATTAAAAAAAAAGAATGAGCACCCGTCTCTGTCCCAGCTCCTGCCAACCTAGCAGTTTGAAAGAAAGAAATTGCAAGTTGATAAATAGGTACCACTTTGGTGGGAAGGTAAACAGCATTCCATGCACTTGAGTGTCTAGGCATGCCTGCCACATGGTTACAGAAATGTTTGCAAAATCAGACATCTCTATTGGCTATAAAGAGATGAGCACAGAACCCTAGAGATGGATACAACTGGCCTTCAAGTGGGGGCAACCTTTACTAAGAGTCAGCAAACAACAGGACCATCTGCAAAAAAACAGGACTTGAGGGGGAAGGGGGGTAGAATGGAAGATTTGCATTCCTACTGTGTTCTTTATAGCCTGACTTCCTGTTCTTTAATTTAGATTCTTGGAAACAGCATTGGAAGAATAACTCACAGGACTTCCTAGGTATTGCCTTCTTTTTCTACCTGTAAAGCTATGGCTACTAACATCAGGTCTGTAACCAGTAATCACAGTAAGCAGTGCAAAATGTACTCCAAATCAGCTTCTTAAGTATTTGTAGTACTGAACAGCTTACCAGTATCTCCACACTTCCACAGGGTGTCAGAAAGTACAAATAAATCAGAAGTTTTTTATTTAATATATCATGTATAACAATTTTGTTGTTGTTCAGCTGCACAGTCAATTCCAACCCTTTGTGGACAATTACCTGGCAGGCATCTCTGTCCCCCACCATTTACCCTCAATCCACTCAGCTCTGTGCCCATTGCATCTACAATACCATCTAGCCATCTCATTTTTGGCTGCCCCCTCCTTTTGCCCTCCACCTTTCCAAGCATCAAGGCTTTCTCAAGTGAATCCCCTCTTCTCATTTGATGTCTAAAGTACTTTAGCTTCATCTTTACTGTCCTTCTAAGGAGCAGTCAGGGTTGATTTCTTCTAAGATTGACCTATTCATTCTCCTCGCTGTCCAGGGGACTCTCAAAACTCTCCTCCAACACCACATCTCAAAGGCATCTATTCTTCTGCGCTCAGCTTTCCTTATGGTCCAGCTCTCACAACCATACATTACAACTGGGAATATCATTGGCTTGACTATATGAATTTTTGTTTGCAAGGTGATGTCTCTACTTTTAATTATGTTATCCAGGTTTTTCATAGCTTGTTTCCCAAGAATCGTTCACTTTTTTATTTCATGGCTGCAATCTCCATCTTCAATTATCTTGGATCTTAAGAATGTAAAGTCTGTCACCGCTTCTACTTCTTCCCCATCTATTTTCCAGGGACTGATAGGGCCTGTTGCCATTATCTTGGTTTTCTTGTTGAGTCTCAAGCCTGCTTTTGCACTCTCCTCTTTTAAGCTCCTTTAATAATGCCTAGTATACTGGCCTTATCTACCATAATCCAGTTAGACCATTGCTCCATTTGAATGCAGCTTACTCCTCTTGTCTGCTGAGCCATGGGTAGCCTTCCTCTCCAGTGCCTCAGCAGGTCCTGGTAAGCTAACTACTACCACTTTCTTTTGCTCAGTGTCCTGGTCTGCAGGCTGCATGGCCACCTGTAAAGAGACTTCATCAAGTGCAGGGGCCAGCAAACTTGGCTCTCCAGGTGTTCTTGGACTTCAGTTGCTAGAAGGCTAGGTCAGTACACTTGCTGACCTCTAAGAAAGCCCCAATTCCACTACTCTAATAATGTCCTCAGTCAAGCTATTAATCATACTGTGATGGGTGACTATCACAGTTGACAGACACAGTGTAGGAAGTAGAGGCATTTTGAAGAGTTATTTTGCTGAGTACTTTGAACTATCCTATTTGGAAATGGGAGGTTACCAAATGCCTATTCCTTAAAGAAGGGGTTTACAACCTCTGGCTCATAGCACCAATTAATCTGGCCCACCTCTGCTGCTACAACTAGTACTACAGGTACCACCAGAAATGCTGAAAACGCTGCAAAAATGCTGTGAAAATGTGGCAAAAAACCTGAAAATGTGGTGAAAATGCACTGCCCTCACGGGAAGCCACAGGAGTGGCAAAAACAGCAGGGATCACATCATGACTGCACCCACTGCTGCCACCACCACAACCAGAAGTGGTGGGAGCAGCAGGAGGAATCACTCCTCCAGCCTGTTCACCTGCGTGAGGGGGACGTGACCGGCCTGCAGTGCAAAAAGGTTGTGAACCCCTGCCTTAAAGGCTACATTATGACAAGAAGCAAATATGACCCTTTCATTGAGACACAAGTGCAGACTGATCCATCTGCAGAGAACCACAGAACATACAGGGTGAAGTGGGCAGATTCTGGTTAACCTTTACATGTGAGGAATATAAAGTCTCATGGTTAGAAGAGTGGAAACTAATTAGCCTGAAGCTAGAGGAGTTTCCTGTGGTAGAATAAAATTGGAGAAAATGATATCTTATTCCTCCCTTCAGCCTATTTGGGATGTGCAGAAAGAGGAAAGCAAGATTCATGGAAACAATGCACTTAAAACTAGATGTCCTAAAGAACAATTACCTATTGCACTATATTTTGCAAATGTCTCAAGTGCACTGTAATCTGTATTTCCATTCATTCATGCTTACATAATCATTCTTTGAAATCTCCTGGTACTAACAATGCATTTGCCCGCACAGTGCTTTGCCTTTGTGTGCTTTTAAGTTATAACAATTTTAAGTTATAGCAATTTAGGGTTGGGCTGTATCCATTTTGTGAATGTAAGCACCACCATTCATGAGATGGGCACTTCAAGTGAATAGTCGGTTTTAGAATAGTGCTTCCAATGACTGATCATACTGCTTATTATGTCTACTCACCCCACCCCACCCATTCTACTTAATGTTTTCTATCTTGTGCTAGTGGAAATTGCCATCAGTAATGACTTTTCTATGGCAGTCTATTAGAAGAAAAGGAATTATTGTGTCTGTCTGCATAGTAATAATTGCTTTCCCATTAATCATCTACATCTCACAGAAAACAGGAAGATCAGGGTGCTCTTTGCTTTTTGTCTGGCACATGTGGGATAAATTAATCTACTGTGTTTGAGTGAGGGATGGTATTTATGGAATACTGTTTCTTGGGCTCAAGATGGCAAATTACTGTATACTTTCTTGAACAACAAGTCTTCAAAGAGTGAATACATTCCTGAGTATCTGGGCAAATGTCACATTTTGGAGTGGAAAATGTTAAACTATTTCTTTCTATTGCAGTATAGTGTTGTCACTTGCCAGATGCCAGCAGATCTTTCTTAGGATTTTCTTTTTATACTCTTAGAAGTGCTATAGCTCACCCTTAGCAGTGCTGAGTTGTTGGGAAGTACAGTAATTGCAATTGGCAATTTAGCAAAGATAATTTGGATGATTTAATGAGTTCATTAAGTTGTTTCTTTGGCCCTGGTGAAAACTTAATGGAGGTAACTCACATTCCAGTTAGAGATCCCTCAGGGAGGGGGAGATAATTTAGGAAATTGAAAAAGAGTGATTGAGTTTTGCAAAGACAGCTGATGAACATCCTCTGTTGTAAATCATCATAAATGATGAAGATATATGGAAACTCCTTTTAAGTTTCTTCTGAGAGGTAGAAGGTGTCATTGAATCCATTCAAATCCATCATGGGTGCTGTTTTCTTCCATAGGATAAGTGACTTACGGTGCAATTGCATGTATGGCTACTCAGAAGCAAGACCTAATGAAACTAATAGATCTTATTTTCAGACAAGTGTGATGGGGATCTCAACCTTAAGTATAATATCATGGATACTCAGAACATTTTACAACCGGAATGATTAAATTGACTTTCCAGTGCTAATTGGACTTTATTGAAAAGTAGCAGTGGATCTTAATACAGTGAATTTAACAAGGGGAAGATTTGTAAGATTTAATATGATATTCAGCTTGCTAGTATTTTACTGTAATTATCCCCATTATTCAGCACAGTGGACCAGGAAGAGAAGCAGCATGGATGCCCCAACCAACTCTGAGAAATGTTGTTCCAACTCTACAGGCCATCTCTCATGAGCTGTTAACTTACTTTAGTTAGGAGGATCAGAAGATGGATAAAAGATATCCCTGGGAAAGGCAGTCCCCTTCTGTTTACTATGGTTAAGTGTCCAGGCTCCCATCAAGGATTTTTCCTAGTCCTTGGGACACTTGAAAACAAAACCAGTAGCTGCCACCAGGGAGCAGAGCATTCACTCAAATTCCTTTTGAATGCCCCGTGGGAATTCAACCAAATCATCTTACTTTCTAGAAGCCTGAGTGAGCTAAGGGTTGTATTCCCTTCACCAGATAATTACAATTTCAGGAAGTCTATTCTATTTAGGGCTCATACCAGCTCTGCAAGGAAGATTAAATCTATATTGAAATGGAATAGTTTAGAGCAGTGCTTCCAAGCCTTTGGTTTTTGGACTTCAGTTCTCAGAAGCCTAAGTCAATTCCCTCAAAGTGCTGATCAACCAATGTACTGACTTAGGCTTCTGAGAATTGAAGTCTCCATGTGGGGTGTGGGCCCCACATTGTGAACCACTGGTTTAGAGGAAAACATTAGCATAGTCACACCATACTTTAGGAACTCAATCCTGAAGCCAAATTACAAAAAAGGAACAATAATTCTAAATCAATAAACCAATTAGAATTATTATGTTAAGATGATAACAGGTACAAGATGCACCTGTACATGAACACTGTGAGCCAATCAAAATGGGTTTTCTTCAAAACATTTTGAAGGCAGTTTTCTTACACTGAGGCAATGCTGTCTCATCAGTGATGGGTTAATTTATGACCTGGTTTTGAAACTGAATAACCAGACTTTGACACCTTCCCATCTATTTACAAAGTCCATATGGCTGGCACTCTTTTCCAGCATTTTAACTTCTTCCACCAGCCTGCTGGAACCTAAGCTGGACTCAGCCTGTGTCTCTGGCCAAGGCATAATATTTGACATTTCAGTGTTGCTAAGAACTTTTTGATTTTCTCCATTTTGTTAGGACTTTTGGCTTTTCACTGATTTCATTCAGCACTTGTGTTCCAAGCCTGGAAAAGTTACTTTTTTTATTATATCTCCTAGAATACTCCTGCCTGCTGTGACCATACCGGTTGGGGATTCTGGGAGCCAAAGTTCAAAGAAAACAAAACAAACTTGCTCTGCTTCCAATTTTGCCTGAATGCAAGCCAGACTTTAATGAACTCTCAACAGTGATTGTAGGAGCCAATACCTTTTCACTGGTATCCTCAGAAGTTTTTAATATAAATAAGAGAGGTGTCAGTGATGACTATTGCTTTGCCCAATTAATCTTGTGAGGCAACTATCTTTTTCAATAGTGGATAAGTTGAAAACTCTCTACTAGCCAATGCAACTTTTAATTTTGTTTAAATGTAAGGCATTTATATTTAAATAGTTATGAACTTTAATGAGCTGCAATATTGAGTAGGTCTGACTGGAGGAAAATCCTCAAAGATACAAAGCCATTTGAACTCAATTTCAACTTAAAGGGCTTCAAAGATAGGGAATGGCTTATCTAATGAAATTACTTAAGATTTGTCTCATCCAGCAAGTTAATTTTCAGCAGAGATATTTATTACAGGTAGTAATTGGCTTTGGTTAAACATATACATTTGGTTAAATATATATATCTTTGTGAGTGAGATTAATCTAGTCGCTGTTAATAGTAATCCAGTAGGAAGGACAGAATAAGTGGTTCTTTTCTGTGGCATTTGTAGAATTCTGATGGTATACATTAGGCATTATATTGCTTCCCTTCCCTTACTCTATTTCTCTTGTTAAGTGAACTTTTAGTGAACAATATAATCTCAACTGGTAGATATTCTAACATATGAAATGAAAAGTACAATAAAATCCCATTTATGGTCACCTCTTTTTATGGAAAAATTGTTTTACGGAAGGAAATTCTGAGGAAATCATGTCCCCATTTTTGAAGAAAAAAAACACCAAGTTATGGAATGGATTTCCCCAGAGTTCCTTCCATTTGGGAGAGTCTAAAATGGTAGCACTGCCATTTTAGACTCAAAAATTGCACCTCATGCCACCTGTCCAGACCACTAGAAGTCACGAGACATCACTTACTATGGCAGCAGCAGAGGCAGTGGTGATGATTGCGACAGTTTTACTGCTTTTTTCAAAGTCCCCACTGCTTCTACCAGCACTGGGAGACTGTGGGGAGCATATCTGTACCATTTCACTCTTTGTCCAAGGTTCCTCTGCAGCATGCTTTAGCTGGGAATGCATGTCAGACAAAGACCGCTCCATTCCGCTCTTCGTCAAATGCACATTCCCAGCTAAACCGTCCTGCAGAGGGACCTCAGATGAAGGGCAGAATGGAGCAGTCTTCATCCAACGTGCATTGCCAGCTAAAGCGCATTGTGGAGGGACCTCAGATGAAGAGCAGAACAGAGCGGATATGTCCCCTGCAGTCTCCCAGTGCTGTCGAAGCAACGTAGGCTGTGGAAATGGCAGTGGCAGCTCCCATGACAACCAGACACACTGCTCAGGAAGCAGCAGCAACATGGGAAAAGTAGGCAGAACACTTCATTGTTCTCTTTGTGCTCTGTTTTCCCCCTCTATTTTTATCTCACACCCCCACACCTCAATCAAGGTGAAGAGGTGTAGGATAAAAAGGGGAAATGCTCTAATAACACCCCCACTTCTCCACCCCAGCCACTCACCAGCTGCTGAGAGGATGGGTTGTGGGAGAGGGTCGTGTCTGGCATTTCTTGGGATTTTTTTATTTTTTTTAAAAAAAAATATTTTTGTCTGGTTGGGACCATTTTTTTATTTTTCAATGCATTCTTATGGGAAATTAATTAATTAAATTACATTACATTTAATTAAAATTGTGCTTAGTTTTACAGGAAAAAACAATTTATGGGAAAAGTTACAGAATAGACTTTTTCCATAAAATGGGGTTTTACTGTATAAATTATTTCCCATTACTTTCAGCTTCAGATGCAATTCACTAGATTGTTCTAGAGTTTCATATAATAATGTTGGCATTCATCCTGACTATGATCTTTTTGGCTAAAGTTCTGGGTCTTTTTGTTTTGATTTTGTTGCTATTAATTTAACCGTTTAATTGGTATTAGAGTGGGATTCTTAGCCTTATATTTAAATTTAAGGAATCCACACAGTACAGGCGGCTAATCTCACTTGCATCAATATATTTCATTGTAGAAATTGTAACCACTGACTCTAAGTTGATTTGGTGGGGCTGGTTCACCAATTTTTGCAGGTATTTGTATGTTTCACAACTAGGATGTTTCAGAACTAGGCAATACATACCTCCATCAGCTGGTGGACTTCAGTTTTTAGAAGTTCTCCTTGGCTTCCTTCCATCCATCCTTCCATGCTCCACTGGTGAGCTCTGCTCAGGGGGAAAACATGTGTTACAGATGGGGGTTGGGATGTATTCTTTGATACTCCCAGTCAATTGCCTAATTTACTCAGGTGTATTCACTTTCTGCCTAACCCAGATCAGAGTGCTGTGTATTTTGCCCCCATTCATCCAGGAACGTACACAGGCACCCATAGCAAGGAGGAAAGGGTCACTAAACAGAGTCCAACAGCAGACATTAAAGCAATAAGAGAGAACTAAAAAATGGCAGAGAGGAGTAGGGAGAAAGAATTACTTTGATCAGGCCCTGCACAATAGAGTCAGTTATCTATTCCACATTTACAGACACACACACACACACACACACACACACACACACACACACACACACACACACACACACACACACACACACACACACATACAGAGAGAGAGAGAGAGAGAGAGAGAGAGAGAGAGAGAGAGAGAGAGAGAGAGAGAGAGAGAGAGAGAGAGAGAGAGAGTTCTAGGTGCAATGTAACTCTACCAACTGACATCAAGTTTTTTCCTCCAAATTTTCTAGCATTTTTCAACCCTCCAAGCAAATGAAGAAATTGTTATGATTTACAGGTACACCCTAACCATTGTGGCATGACTGGAAAATTCTTGAATCACTCTACATCTGCTCCAGTAATAAAATATCCCTGCATCACCTTGTTCAGACACTTTTTTCTGAAGCTGGTGCACTCTCTGTTGAAATATAAACTAGCTATTCTCTGTGTACATTACTAGATTAGAACCTCTGATACTGTGTAGCATAAAATTGAATGGATGCCCAAATGTCACCAAAATCAAAATGTATCCCAAACATTTAGTCACCTCCCTACCCCCACAACAAAGGTTTTCAATCTTGTACTTCAACAGTCCATCAACTCTTCGCAGGTATTGAACATGTTCACTTGTTCTGGATCCTTAAAGTAAATACAAAGAGAGAGAGAGAGAGAACATTTGAGAGAAACTCCCTGGTAACTGGGGGAGAAGATATTCTCACTTTTGTCATATCACTTATGGAATGCCTTCCCTAGGATTGTCAGTCTAATGTCTGCTTTGATGTGTTGTAAATTTTTGAACACCAAACAAATAGCTTTCAATTTCTCCTTCTGTTTGATCTTGGTGAGATACTAGTGTTAGCATGTTTTTTTCTCCTCAGTTGTGTTTTTATACTGATTACTATTTAGATCCCTGTAAGGATTAATTCTTCTCTGCCTGGAAGGGTTAACTCCTCTTTCCCCCACATCACATCATCTTCCCCACTTAGCCAGAAGCCTGTACCTTCTCTGTAGAGCCCACGCCCCTCATATGGTCCCTCCCTGCTTGGCTAATGGGCTAGCATGCATGTGAAGGTTTATTGTCTGTCAACCAGACCAATTAAAATATATTTAAAATGCATTAATGGTAGTTTGACCAAGGCACCAGATGATCCCAGCTTAGTTCTGCCCTCCAATCACCAGATGCAAGGGTTCTGGCTTCCAACATACTTTATTGATAAATTTCCAAAATATTATAGCATAGGAACATGATTTGTAATCCAGCCATTTCACACATGAAAATAAAAACCTTTCTTGCTTCCAGGCTTTGGCCAGGTTTTATCTAATTAAATAACTATATTTTGGTGGTTTCTTTCTACTAACATTTCCCTCTGATGTAAAGCTATCCTAACCATTCCACAGCATTTTATCTCTTCAGACAATTTGGCCCTTCCTCTGAAGGATTCCAGTCAATCTCTACACAGTATTAAATGTCCATCAAAACTTCAGTTTCGTTTTTCCCCAGAACACAGAATTATTATGTCAATGGCACAATATTTCCCCAGCAACAGCTTTGAAGGCCACATTCCTTCCCTCTGGTGTGAACTATACTCAGAAATCTATGTTTCTGTTGTTGTTTTTAAATCCACAAGGCCCCATTTCTATTCCTTACTTCTGTTTCAACTTGGTGAGATATTAGTGTTAGCATGTTTTTTCTCCTCAATTGTGTTTTTTATATCAATTATTGTTTAGAGCCCACTCTGAAGTGCCATAGAAATATATCTTAAAGTGTGGCATATACGTTAAGAAAATAAATAAATAATCAAGATACATATCACATCCTAGACCTGATTCTGAAAACAGAAATAATAATAATAATAATAATAATAATAATAATAATAATAATAATAATAATAATAATAATAATAATAATAATAATAATAATAATAATAATGTTGATGTTATATCATCATCATCATCACTCAGTTGTCAATTTATTTTGCACTTACTCAATTCAATCCTTAATTGGGATAATCTGGAGTCAAATGTACAAAGACCTTTTCTCCATTGTTTTGCCATGAAATGGAGGAAGGTGAGATCAAATAGCTTTAAAAGCAGCAATTTAAATTTTATTCATCCTGCTTTACATATTTAGGTAGGAGTGTACTCTAGCCTTTGTTGCTATGGGAAGAGAAGAGGAACAGCATCGTTAAATCAGTAATGCCAGGCAGTTATGAATCATCAGACCTAATTTACTGCATGGTTTATCTAAATCAAATCAATTGTATTTTGAGACTGATGATAATTACCTCTGATTATCTTGTGTAGTTTTGTGAAGCCCAATCTGTAATCAATTCCACTGAGCTTCATACCTATGCAAAATGTCAGAGCTGCTGCTACTACTACTACTCAGTGATAAATTTGTTTTCCTGTGTATGAATCCACCCATGTCCCTGTAAATTCTGTAGTCAACAACATTTCTTATGTTACAAGAGAGGGGTTTATATTTGTATGTGCCCTAGACTACACCCTGCAAATTAAGAAACAAACTGCATTTTGAATAAATCCATGTTTACATAATTCAGAATTCAGAATTTATTTTTTTACATAAAATATAGCTGGATGGAATCCCTTCATTGTTTATTTATTCATTTCCAAAGAGATTTTATAATGATTGCACTGTTACTCAAGTAAAGTTTGATTAAAGTCGGCATGTATATTCTAATGAGCCAGGTCTTATAGAAATGTATCCTAGCTTAAGAACATACAATCTTCAAAGGTAAATGCTTAGGTTGAACTCATTATTCCTCCAATGTTGGGAATGCCTCTATCATTTGCATTGAAAATCCTCATCCTTTAATGATATTTATATTAAAAATTTGCTCTTGGATCTTCCCTCTATATCTCCGTGCAGCTATCATGGAGTTATATTGTAAAAGTCATGGGGTGGTGGAAGAAATGTCACTTGTGATATAGTCAACACTGTCTTCTCTTCTAGTACTGAAATGGTGTGAATCCATTGGACCCCAATTGTGTTTTCAACTTGGAGAGAATTTAGACACACCTCAGGCAAGTCTAATTCCCTTTCATTCCATTGCTTATGATTGGAGAGTTTTCCAGTAAAAAGAATAAGCTCGATGGAGGAGAAAAACACTTGATAATCAGGAGCACCAATGTTTCTACTCTGCTGGGCTTTGGATAGGAAAAGGTCACTGAGATTTGCGTGTTCTTTCTACTGGGCTCATTGCCCTTTGAACTGTTACTGTAAAACTTTACATATTAAAAGGTCATTCCAGCAGTGGAAAGATCAACTGCTGATACAGTTTTCACATTTCTGAGTAGTTCAGCCCCATCTAATACTTGTGTCTATCTCAAGCAGACACAACTATGCATAGATTCTGATTTTTTTTAAAATATTAGTATATATAACTGTATCATGGATTTTCACTGTACATACACAAATCGTTTCTACTGATGTCTCCCTAATAAGGCTTTCAATGTAAGTGACATATTTAAGAATCAATTTTACCAGTTCCATGACCCCAGTGAGTTTCCATGGCTGAGCAGAGATTAAAACCTAGTCCTCCGGAGTCCTAGTCCATCATCCTGTCCACAACACCACACTGGGTATCTTAGGACAAGCTACAACATTGAAAATCTGAACTAGAATAATCATGCTTTAGTCAAATGATTTTAAAACATTCTGAAAACACTTGGCTTAGTTGGCTCCAGAATGGACTGAATGTAAAAGTAGACATTACATCAGAAAACAAGATTCAAGTTCCATTTATGATTGGATTTTCCTAACCCTACAGCAGTTTCTGGAGGCCAGGGAAAGGTCTGTGTTAGGTTATCAGCTTTTTTATTTTCAGTGGCAGGGAGTTGTTTAATATACATGCCATCATCTTAAATACAAAGTACCAATGTAAGGCAGGTGATTTTGTTGAGTTTTTTTTTAAAGATTCACAAAAATATTATTTGTCAAAAACATATACTATATGTTGGCTTGAAAATAAAACAATAAAAATAAAGAAAAAATTAAAATCTTCATTGGCAGCTGCCAAGCACTGCAGATTCAGTTATATCAATTGTGCTGAAATTGTTCAGTTATTAAAAGCAAGAATGCAGTCCATCATGACTGACATCATACCATCGTACCAATCTTAACACTCTTTCATCAGGTTTCAAAAGGTATGGTTAGTATTTGACAAAAGTCAGCAATAACACTAGACAATGTGAGAAGGATTTTGCTTTATGTAATCCTTCATTTTCATGGAAGTGATACTTAAGTAATATTGCCAACATCACTTGGTAGGTATTTGGCTTGCCTAGTTGTTAACCATCCCTAGTAATATACATATTATTTACTAATTCCATTTATATACTGCCCATCCAATTTACTTCAGGAAGTCAAATAGATTACCTTTAATACTGAAATTCCAAATGTGCAGTTGTGTTTATTGCCATTTTTGCTTAGAAGCAAGTAGAAATCCTGTATGCTTTTCAGACAAACATGCATGGGATGGCTGCTGAGAAAATTGGAGATGAATTTGTTATGTGTTTGAAGGAGGAAGTACCTGACTTGAATGATGATTTGAATTATGCTGAAAATACCAAGCAACTCAATCTCTGTTGAATATCCTATCCCACAAACATGCCTACTTCTAGCACTAAATGTTTTTGAACTTCCAAATAATGAGAAAAATCATCAACATTTGGTGTTTTGTTAATACTTTTATACAAGCTTGTAATCAAATGACCTCTGGCTGGAAAACAAAAGTATAATTTTACACAGCGTTTGAAAATACATCTGTCAAGTGCCAGGAGTTGACCTACTGTACTAAGTCATGTATTTTATGTTTTCTCATTGTCATAGTTCTTTTGCTGTCTGTTATGCAGTCCTAAACAAACTCTGACAGAGAAAAACAATGCTGTTTATACCTTTGAAGTAAACAGTTAATTGAAATTAGAAAAATAAAAATAAGGTATCTTAACACATTCCAGTGGTTATAAATGTAGAGCTGGGTAGATGTGGATAGTTTTGTGCAGGGGTCAGCAACCTTTTTAGTTTAGGGGCTGGTTCAGTGTTGAGGGGACCGGACTGGTGTTTCCCCACTGTAAACGCTGCCATAAACATCTATGCAGCTGTCATAAACACATTTACGTCTGTCATAAATGCGTCCATGGCTGTTGTAAATGCATTTACTGTTGTCGTAAATGTGTCCGCGGCTGCTTCCAGCAGTGGTTGGAGTGAGGGTGCAGGCTGGATGATTTGGCACCATGGGCCATAGGTTGCCGACACCTGGTTTAGTGGTTTAGGGATCTGGCTGCAGAACCAGCGATTGGGAGTTTGATTCCCCACTGTGATTCCAGGGAGAAAAGTCAGCCTGTATTGTCTTGAACAAACTGCACAGTCCCAGGGCACCACCCAGATGAAGGGAATGGTAAACCACTTCTGTATATTTTCTACCTAGAAAACTTTGGGGAAATTTCCAGAAGTCAGATGTGGTCTGCCAGCATACAGTTATTATTATTTAGTATAATGGTAGATATATTAGTTGTTCTATTAACATCTCAAATTATTTTTAAGAACAGATGGTTAACTTGATATTTGAGTTTGGGCTTTGTCTTATATCTACTAGATAGGAGCCTGAAATAAATGCAGGGAATAGATTTATTTTTTTCAAATATTATGCTTTTAAAACAAGAATATCCTGCCTTTTGCTCTGTTAGTTTAAAGCTGGTAATTTGGGTAGGGGTGCACCTGAGGTTAGCAGTACAGTATATGTATATATAAGCCTAACTTTTGATGTCAGATTACTGCTATATCCTGACAAATTCATTTCACTACTTGGCAGTAATATGCAAATGAAAGGATGCACTACATATAGAGAACCAGAAAATGAATTAGTGAAGCTATAGCTTTTCATCTGTCAAGTTGCACTAAATTACTGGTATTGTACATAGGAGTAGAGGCATCTGCTATTTGAATATATGTTATAAACATTGCATGAGTAATAGTTGAAGCTGTACAGGATTATTTTTAGAGTGATGGAAGCACAGTAATTCACTAGTCCAAAGTATTTGTCATATTTTAGAAATGAGCACACACAGACTTGTACAGAAATCTAATGATGCCATATTTAATCATGAGACCATTTTACTTGTTTTATCACTCCTCTCTTCTTTTTCTAGCCCTCACTCTAGTCTTATAAAAATGAATTCATAAGATATGAAGTTTTGAACTTCTTCAAAGGCTTTTGGTGAAGAAGGAAGAGACCACTTAAACACTTTCATTTTTGCTATTCATAAGTTTTTTCCAATGATAATTTTGCTAATACAGTGGTACTTTGCTGAAAGAGCATAATGCATTCCATGGGATTGCTCTTTAAGCGAGTTTCCTCTTCAAGTGAAACACCATTGTAAGTGACCAATTGTGACTTTTGACAGGGGGGGATTATGAAACCCGATTTATTTGTTAAGTGAGTTTTTGGTTGATTTAATTAAGCAAGGCGACTATTCAGAGAAAATTCTGCTCTTTAAGCATACTAGTCTCTAAGCGAGGCACTCTTTATGCGAGGTCTCACTGTATTTCTGTGTCATTAGTGAATGCAGGTTTTGTGAGATGGCTATGTAACCAAACCAGGGCTACTGGGTGACAATATGGAAGTACTGTATCAGCATGCCCAGTGAGGCTCCAGAAGCTAGAGAAACTGGGGAAAAGTTATAGCAAACAAAATATTGAATGATCGGGGAAGCATGGAATGCAGTTTTATGAGAAAAGGGGTGAGTGGTTGACTGCTGGAAACTTTGAAGAGGACAAAGCTACATTCTGATACATACTTTAATGCCAGTTGTTTAAATTGTTGCTGTGCAAGATGAAGTAATGATCTTGTGAATGTAGAGAAAATCAACTTTTTATAAGACAATTCTAAAAATTATATAAGACAATACTGGGTATCAAATCAGCACCAACTCTTGCACCATTAGAGAGGCAGCCTGTGACTGCTATCTGCCAAAATTGGAAAAATCTGGACAAAGGGTTAGAGTTATGATTGTTTTTAAGAATAGTAAAACTGTTTTACCCCATTAAAGAAGTTTTTGTTGTTCAGCCACACAGTCGATTCCAACCCTTTGTGACCCACTGTCTGCCAGGCACCTCTGTCCTCCAACATCTTCCTCAACTCGCTCAGCTCTGTGCCCATTGTCTCTACAATACCATCTAGCCATCTCATTTCTGGCTGGCACCTTCTTCTTTTGCCCTCCACCCTTCCCAGCATCAAGGCTTTCTCAAGTGAATCCTCTCTTCTCATTTGATGTCCAAAGTACTTTAGCTTCATCTTTACTATTTCACCTTCTAAGGAGCAGTCAGGGTTGATTTCTTCTAAGATTGACCTATTTGTTCTCCTCGCTGTCCAGGGGACTCTCAAAACTCTCCTCCAATACCACATCTCAAAGGCATCGATTCTTCTGCACTCAGCTTTCCTAATGGTCCAGCTTTCACAACCATACATTGCCACCGGGAATACCATTGCTTTGAGTATACGAATTTTTGTTTGCAATGTGATGTCTCTACTTTTCACTATGTTCCCCAGCTTTCTCATCAATTGCCTCCCAAGAATCAGTTGCCTTTTTATTTCATGGCTGCAATCTCCATCTGCAGTGAGCTTTGTTCCTAAGAAAGTAAAATCTGTCACTGCTTCTACTTCTTCCCCATCTATTTTCCAGGGACTGATAGGGCCTGTTGCCATTATCTTGGTTTTCTTTATATTGAGTCTCAAGCCAGCTTTTGCACTTTCTTCTTTCAACCCAATCAGGAGCTTTTTTAAAGTCCTCCTCACTTTATGCCATTAGGGTGGTATCATCTGCATATCTCAAATTGTTGCTGTTTCTCCCAGCAATTTTGATCCCAAATTGTGATTCCTCCATCCCTGCATTGCACATTATGTGTTCTGTGTATAAGTTGAATAAGCAGGGTGACAAAATGCAGCCTTGTCTTATTCCTTTTCCTATTCCAAACCACTCTGTCCTTCCATATTCTGTCCTAACTGTTGCTTCTTGATTCATGTACAGATTTCTCATGAGGTATATAAGGTGTTTTGGTATTCCCATCTCTTTAAAATAGATCACACGAACTGAAAAGGACCAGTTTTGCTTATCTTGAAGGGAAATGGTTGGCCTGCTTCCCATTTGTCCCCCATTTGTCCCCCATTTGTAAAGAACACAGGCTTTAGGGGATAAAATACTGGTTGTCAAAAAATGTCTTTCAAATGTGACAAATTCTGATTTCTTATCATTATGAGTATGCATGGAATATACTACCTAGTAAGAACTTTTCAACACAGATACATTGTTGCTACTTTTTGGGTGGGGAAAGGAGGTGTTTGCAGAGTGTAGGGCAATGAAAGCTCATGGAAACAGAGTCAAAAGACCAGGTGTTTTTTTAAAAAAAGTCAAAATGTAACAGGATTGTTTTTTTAAAAAAGTAAAGGGACAACAATCCTCCAGAAAGGGGAACATTTTGCCATGTAATAACATGCAAATTTGTAGTGTACATTCAAAGTATAGTAATACCCCGGATAATGCTAAAACCGCATAATGATGACAAATTTTGGGGGAAGATTTGCACCGGAGAATGTCCTTTTTTGCGTTATCCGATACAGTCGTTCTTAGCAGCAGGGTGGCTGGAAAGCTGAACGGGGTTCTCCGTTCAGCTTCCCAGCCACCCTGCAGCTACGGAGGCAGGGGTGGGGTGGCTGGAAAGCTGATGGGGGGCTCCTCTGTCTGCTTCCCCAGCCACCCCACAGCTGCGGAGACAAGGGCGGGTGGCTAGGGAAGCCGACAGGGAGTCCCTGTCAGCTTCCCCAGCCACCCTGCAGCTGTAGATCGGGTCCTCTGATTTCTCTGGAACAGGCAGGGGACCTGATCTACAGCTGTTACTGGACTTCCCCGATGTCCCCAGCCACTGGAGCAAGCCAAAATGTCAGGGTTCAAACCCTGATGTTTTGGCTTGCTGCACTTGCTGAGGACATCAGGGAAGCCCAGAAACAGCTTGGATCAGGTCTTCCCACCTCCCTGGACCCGGCAGGGGGGTCAGGGAGCCTAAAATTGGTTTTAAGAAACCGTCCACTTTTTTAACCAATTTTGGGCTCCCTGACCTCTCTGCCGGGTCCAGGGAGGTGGGAAGATTCGATCCAAGCTGTTTCTGGGCTTCCCCAATGTCCTCAGCAAGTGCAGCAAGCCAAAATGTCAGGATTCAAATCCCGACCTTCTGGCTTGCTGCAGCCTCCAGGGAAACAGGGCTTTTTTAAACGTTGCGCAATCAATGCATCACACAACGTTAAAAACCGGATAACGACGAGACTTGTGGAACCAAGTCTCATTGTTATCCGAGGTACTACTGTATTCTGTTACAGAACAATAGAGCGGTTGTTATTTGTCCTAGTTCTGATTTCATTTGTGCTGCAGGAGATGGCTCCATGATCATAGTGTGTGGGTCACATCATGTCATGCTGATCCACCTTAAACAAATTCACACCAATGGCATTTTTCCTGTTTGTCACATCCATCAACTGTGAAAAGGATTCTTTGGAGGGGGGATGTATACTCAGACATGCGTAGCAGCCGACGACGAGTCCTGAATGTTTTCAGTAAGCATTATCTCAGGATTTCTGAAACCAGGCTCCTGACTCAAGATATTCAGATGCTCACTTGACTAAGCTATGAAATAACTGTTTTATCCTTTGTGGCTGGGAATCGTCTTACTCAATGTTAGTAGAGCTTTGGTGCCTATATCCAGTTATAATGTCAACCATTTCAACCATTTTGTCATTATTTTATATTTTTGGTAATTTTTTAAAAACCACTTCTGATGTGTGGTGACTATATAAACTAATCGCCTTGTGAAAAACTTGAGAAAATAAAGCACAACATCCATCTAGAGACTATGAAGATCCTTTGTGAGTGCCCAGAAAAGCTGGCTAAGAAGGCAGGGTCAGTATCAGCCAAGAACAAAGGGAGAGAGAAGTAACACCTTCAATTGATCTCCTGTGTTAGAGGACATCAAAGCAGTGCTGATACCTACACTTTTCTCTCCTACTGAGAGGACATCAAAGAAGTAAGAAAGGTTTGAGTATAAGGCAGATTAGCTTAGCTTTGTTATTTTCTGGTGTGTATCTTATATGCCTGAACTTTGTCTCAGAATTGTATTTTGCTCCAAATGCTTTTTGAAAACTTTCTGAAATGTTGTGGGGAACTTTTGACATTTTGCCTCCCCTCCCCTTTTCTCTCTCTCTTTTGCTTCTTTTAATAAAACAGTGGACTGAGAGAAGTTGTGGTACTAAAACTTGGTCTCACCTGTCCCAACTATCATAATGTTTAGTGTTGATGTGGGTATGATGGCAGTTTTACCTTCCTTCACCATTTCATTAAGTCCAAAACATCCCTGCAAAATACTTTGGCACAGAGTGACTAAAGCACATCCCAGCTTTTCTTGCTTCTGTTCTCCCCTAGCAACCATAGTACCGATCATATGTTTATCTTCTGGGATTCTCTAGCACTGGGTAATTCAAAACTTCCATTTTAAAAAGTCCCAAATATGTAATTTTCCAAAAATTCTATGTTTTGTGAATGTGGAATATTGTGCTTCCCTATCAATGATTCAGAACACCACAAAATAGCCTGGTATTGCTCTGTGCCCACATTCCCAGCAGTAAAAAGTATGCCAAGCTTTACATAGAAAAGGGCAGACTGAATGTTAGCAATATCAATGGCACCAATCAAGATTGTCTATAGGTTTTCCTCGTGTGCTGACTATTATTTATGCTTCTTAAAAAATAGCCATGGCAATTGTTTTGTGTTTGGGTGAGAGGTTGTTAAGGAAAAAAGGAAATAGCTTCTGGGGTTTTCCCCTTGCTCAGTTTCTCTTTGGGAACATATTGGAACAGTAGGGAGAACAAGAGAATCAATGGCATATGCAAGTAATACCCCGGATAACGTTATGACTTGGTTCCACAAGTCATGACGTTATCCGATTTTTAGCACTGTCCGATGCATGTATCGAACAACGCTAAAAAAAAAAAAAGCCCTGACTTCAGGGACAAACCGCTTTAAAGGCAGGCAGGGAAAGAACTTTTCCTCCCTGCCTTTAAAGCCAACCCCACCCGCAGCGGTTAAATTTAAACTACAGGAAGAGAGAGGGTTGTGTTTTTTTCTTCCCCTCCCTGTATTTAAAAGACAAGCCTCTCTCTTCCTGTAGTTTAAATACAGGAAGGAAAAAAGACACGATCGCGCCTTCACACCATCTCGTCTTTTTTCCTCCCTGTATTTAAACTACAGGGAGAGAGAGGCTTGTCTTTTAAATACAGGGACGGGAAGAAAAAAACACAACCCTCTCTCTTCCTGTAGTTTAAGCTTGTCTTTTAAATACAGGGAGGGGAAGAAAAAAACACAACCCTCTCTCTTCCTGTAGTTTAAATACAGGGAGGAAAAAAGAACTGCTTCCGTCTTTCTCTCCCTCCCTTTCCTTCCCTGTATTTAAACTACAGGGAGGGGGAAAGAGAGAGATGTGATTGGTTCTCTAGAGAAACAATCATGTCTCTCTATGTCCCCCTTCCCTGTAGTTTAAATACAGGGAGGGATAGAGACAAGGAGGCTTTGCGACTGCAGTAGGGTCAGGGAAAGGCGGGTGCTTTCCCCCAACCCTACTGCAGTGGCAGAGATGGCTGCGGGTGGGGGGTGGATTGGGTAGTTCTACCCAAACCACCCCACTCCCGCAGACCATTGCATCGGACAATGCTAAAAGAATCATTATCCAATGCAAGTTTTTTCCAAAAAACTTGCATCGTTATCTGATTCTAGCATTATCCGATGCAATCGTTATCCGGGGTATTACTGTATGTAAGTTTTGATTTACCATTCAGCAAGTGAACCAATGGTATATATCAAACTGATTTAAATCATGATTACTTCTCAGAAGGACTTCATTTGATTGTGTGATTTTTTTAACATGAAGAAAGTGAACTCTTTCTTGTTATACCCTTTATACATACTGCATATGTTTTTGGCCTACACAAAGTTGTAGAGGGCCAATAGTTAGGATTGACACTCTAAAGGAAAAAGCACTACTCAAGGAAACTATCAAAGTAATCCTGGAGTTTTTGACAGGGTTTCAAAGAATCCCAACAGTATGTATGGGCCCACAACAACGGCCTGAGGGAGAAGACTCCTTGGCCTTACAGGTGGCTGAGAACATCACCCCCTCCTCTGGGCCCACAACAACGGCCTGAGGGAGAAGATTCCATGGCCAGTCAGGCAGCTGAGAACATCGCCCCCTCATCTGGGACCACAACAACGGCCTGAGGGGAGTTAGTCTGTGTTCTGCTTTGGTTGTTTTGTGAGGTTGTATTTTATAATTTTTACTGTATTGTTGCTGTTTTGACTGTAAGCCACCCTGCGTTGCCTTGGTGAGTGGGTGGCAATATAAATCTGAACAAATAAATAATAAATAATAAATGTACAGTCAGGAAGAGAAAAATCCCCAGATTTGGGGGTTACAAAGAATTGGTATCCCACAGAGTAGCATCCTGGCAACATTCCTTTTCAATATTTACACAAATGATCAACTGATTGAAATTCTCAAATGATCAAGAGGTGCTAGCAACTCCAGGAGTTTCATCTATGCTAAAGATCATGTATTGACAGTCTGGGAAAAACATTTGAGCCCACAGAGCACCAGCTAACCTCTGCTTTAGAAGATATTTCCTAAAACAATCAGATGAAACCAAACCCTTTAAAAACAAAGACCAGTGCCTTCCACTTAAAAAACAGAAAAGCAGACAGGAAGTTCCGAGTTAACTGAGGCCATTGCCCTAACCCCATGATGGTGAACCTTGGCACTCCAGGTGTTCTTGGACTTCAATTACTGGAAGCCCAAGTCAGCACTCCGATTAATCAGGGCTTCTGGGAATTGAAGTTGAAGAACACATAAAGTGCCAAGGTTGGCCATCATTGCCCTAACCCAAAGTATTCAATCATTACTCTGGATCTTCTTCTCTGCTTCCTCTTTTGTCCTTTCAGGTGTTAAGGGAAAATCTCTGGATCAAACCCATGTACAAAAAGATGTATAACTGCTAAACAGAAAGTTGCCACCAAAATTTCCTAAGCATACTTAGGAAACTGGCTGGTTCCTTCAAACTGGTATGCACACCAGCAAACATTAAGATCAATAGATTTGTCTCTATGCAACTCCACAGCAGAATATGGTAGTATCAAATAGTATAAATCACTATGTGCCACACAAGTGGATGTAGTTCTTAATGGATCATGTAGGATTATTATTGGCTGCCTTAAATCTATCCCCATTTTTTTTTGCTGGCATTGTTCCTCCAGAAGTACATCAAGTTGTTGTTCAGTCGCACAGTCGATTCCGACCCTCTGCTACCCCATGGACCACTGTCCGCCAGGGCCAGGCACTCCTGTCCTCCACCATCCCCCTCAACTCGCTCAGTTATGTGCCCATTGTCTCCATCTAGCCATCTCATCTTGGGCCGTCCCCTTTTTCTTTTGCCCTCGACCCTTCCAAGCATCAAGGCTTTCTCAAGTGAATCCTCTCTTCTCATTTGATGTCCAAAATACTTTAGCTTCATCTTTATTATTTGACCTTCTAAGGAGCAGTCAGGGGTGATTTCTTCTAAGGTGCTAGTAAATAATGAATGAAAATTTATGACCCAGGAAGCCATAAACAACAACACTTCTTTTCATCCTTCTCCCAACAGAGAGTAGACATTATCATGACCATTTTGACTTTGACTAAAGCATCTACAAACAATAATTTTGTATTGCATCCAAATCACTGAAGCAGTACAGTAGAACAAAAAACAAACAAACAAACACATAGCACTCTGTACCTATGCACATTTCCAAGACCAATTTTAGGTTCTGGTTGCAAAGGGACACTCTGATCAAGGCCTTCTGTATGCTGACTTTTATTGCATGGCTATGATTCTATCCACCCACCTACCCCAAGCAAACTGCAGTCTACTTACATTTCTCAACACTCCAACAATTTATTGTTACCTGCTGAGTTTTGGAAGCACTCCTTTGCTCTGTCCATATCCATGCTATTCCTATTGTTAACCCTTGAAGGACCTTTTCAAACTCCATACATATTTAAAAGTGTATGTGGGCTGCATTCTTTTGGATAGGTTGACAGATGTACGGATTTTGGTAAACCAAACTAAACAGATACTGCAATATAAACATAATCTACAGAAATATTTTCTATAACGAGACAATTTCCTGTATGTTGGACATTTTTTTATTTTTTTGTCAAGACTGCCAGGGGACTCATATTAAAAACAAAGCTAAAAGTATCATTAGTTGGTTTTAGCAAATGTTTCTCTTGAACATTGTTTCAAACAGAGTGAGAGTGAATAGATTTATTTTTAGATGACAGATGCTGTTGCATGCAGTAGCTGTACCTTCCATCAAAACAAAGTCATAGGTGAGGTCCTCTGTCTGGGAGGTTAGGAAGGAGGCAGGGAAAGAGGAGGTTGGAGAAAGAAGCTAGGCAAATTTATTGCCCTTTTTTTCTTCCTTTGTCTGCAGAAAGCATGATGCAGTTCATGTCCTCCTCTGCACTCTTGGGTCAAAAGAAGTGAAAACTATCTGGATCTTCTTGTTTTATTTTGCATCAGTTCAAAACATTTCCCAGGGATATGCATGAATTAGTACATAATTAACTACATCTATTAATGTCTTGGTGATCTCTCACACAGTTTGCTCCATTCTTAACAAAGCAGTCCTCTGTTCTATTACAAAGAGTTAATTTAAATTCTGTGACATGTTCTTCATTCTGAAAGAACACTATGGACATTTTAAATACAACAAGAGGTATAAGTATCCTCAAGAGACTGATGATACTGATTTAGCTAATGGCTCTCAGTCTTGTCATGAGAAAACTTTAAGTCAAAATATTCAGAATAGCAACAATCCAGTATGTGCTACTTAGTAATTAAAGAAGAAACTGAAATCAGCAAATACAAAGTGCATTGCCATGTTTAAAATAAAAATTAATATATGAAATATATATTATTCTCATCAAAATATTTTTTCCTTGGGCAGCTGAATGATTTTTTTGCTTGGAATCCTGAACACTAGGATTTATTAGGAAAATAAAATAATAAATAAAAATAAATTTGCTAAATTCTTCTATGTCTAGGCCAGATGTGAAACTGCCAAAATGAAGGCACTTTTTGGTGAGTTCATTCTGCAGTTCCTTTTGCCTGACCTAGTGTGAGAAAGATTAGCCAGCAACACAAGGTGGCCATTACCAGAGTACGCCTTATTATGGTCCAAAAATATCACAATCTCCCAGGAGTTCTTCTTGTGTACCCCAATTTGCTAATTAGTAAATTGCATTAAATTAGACAGGATATTTATTTGAAAATTTTAGAATTGCTTTTTAAAATAACATTCACAGAAGTGAGTAGGTAGCATAGAGCGTTATATTAATTAATATATAAAACATTTCATAACTAAATTATTTTTCCCCAGAAAGCCACTGGTGGAAAATCCTCAAAATATGGACAGGTCTGCCAATTTCAATATTTCCCACATGCAGTTTTTAGGAATCTGAAATCATGTAAGCATTATTTCCTGCAAGAAACCAGCAAATTCTGGTACATGTTTACTAAAAATGAAGCTTAATAATTCTTCAAAGCTTGATTTGTTTGATCATTAAGTTTGAGCATTAGGGACTGTGGTGGCCCAGTGGTTAAGAAGCTTGCCTTGTTAGCTGGGAGGTCAGCAAGTTGGCAGTTCAAGACTGGAGTACTGCATGACGGAATGAGAGCCCATCTCTCTCCCAGCTCCTGCCAACTTAGCAGTTTGAAAGCAAGAAATTGCAACTAGATAAATAGGGACCACTTTGGTGGTAAAAGATCTTGGGGACATGAAAGGAGCCTCATTTGAGCATCCCCTGAGCAGAGTTCCTCCAGGAAAAATCCTTTCAAAGCACATTTGTGTGCTCTGATATGATTTTTAAAAATCATTAAATATTTTTAGTTGTCCATTGTCCTTATGCATTTTAATTGATTTACTTATATGTTTTTTTAACCTGCTTGTTCATTAACACTAGTAACATAAATTTCAATGTATAATAATCATTTCTTTTTGAAGAAACTAGCTTCCTGACTGTGGTTTGTGTTGCAGGACAAGGTGTCCCTCCAAACTTAGAAGTGAGGTGATGCTCCTGCTTCGTAAACTATGAGCTGCCCCTGCTCCACATCTGAGACTAGATAGGGGAAACTAGCAGATTGGAGACTGAGTGCAAGTCTGAAATCTAGAATAAATATGGACAAGGTGCAATACAATCCCTGGAATCCACTGCAGGGTGCACCCCATGGATGTGTATATACACCCGCAAATATACACATGCTGTCTCACATACGGCACACAGGTATTGGGTGGCTGGCTGAAACCTGTTTCTAGAAGTAAAAGGTGAATTGGTCGGAAGTGTTAGTTTGGTGGCAGTGAGACCATGTTCTAATAAGGGAATGAGAGCCTCTCTTACTGCCTTCTTCTCAAAGAGAGGCAAAAGAAACAGCAATTAGATAGCCCATGCATTTGTTTCCTACCACAGTCTATTGTGTGACATATTTTATAATGATTTTTTAATCATTGTTATCAGACATCAAATCGCATCCAATTTATGACAATCCTAATGAGGTTTTTAGGTATAAGACATAAAATAGTATTTTAACCATTATTATCTTCTTCTACTTGGTCTCCATGCCTAAACAGAGATTTGAACCTTGGTGTTCTCAGTTCTGACTATGGTGGCTTAGCAGTTAAGTTGCTTAACTTAATGAGTGAAAGGTCGGCAGGTCAGCAGCTTGAAGGCCAAGTGCTGCACAACGGAGTGGGCTCCCGTCTCTGTCTTAGTTGAAATAACTCTGTCTTAGTTGAAATAATGATAACAACAATTTTTGTTTAGCCATCTTATTTATTTTTTTTTCTTATTTTGATGTATCCACAGAGATCATTTTGATCAAGTCTCCTGGCTGACAAAGGGGTCAGATTTCAGATGCCTGAACTTTATACACAGGGAGCTGAGGGAGTGAAGTCTCAGATGATTTGTGGGAATCTCATTTCATTTTTTCATTTTCATTTCATTTCAAATTTATACCCCACCTTGCTCAGGCGAACCTGACTCTAGGCGGCTTACAAAGTATAAAAATAATGTAACAGTCACAAATTCCACATTATCATAATCACCATCATCACAGTATCAGAAAAATAAATATATACATATCAATAACACAGTAACAATCAGAAAATATTAATATCACCAGAAAATTGCTCAGCTGTGTCCCTAGCGTCTTTAAAGACACTAGTCCATGCATTGGTAGTCTCTAGAATTGACTTCTGTAATGCTTTCTACATGGGGCTACCCTTGTCCTTCAGAGATTACAGAGGGTCTGGAATGCAGCTGCCAGATAGATTACCAAAGTGAGAAGATTTGATCATATCACTTCTGGCTCTGTCAGGGTGATATGATGATACCCATTCCCATCCATATCGGCACAAGGTGTTAACAATGACATTCAAAGCTCTATGGTTTTGGACCTTGCTGTGTCTTGGAGCATCTCTCCTAAAGGATGTCTGTCTACATTACCTGATCCTCATTAATGGCTTAGCTCCAGATGGCAATGCGGAGGATGGCCAGGAAACCCTTAGCAAGAAACAGGGCCTTCCTGGTACTGTGGTACTGTGTTCCTGAAGGATAGCAGCTCCGTTTGCAGGCGTAGTTCTATTGGGAGGAGGTTCCACAGGGCCGGAGTGGACACAGAGAAGGCCCTCCTTCTAGTGCCAGAGAGGTGCGCCTCTCTGGCCGATGGCACAACCAGAGAGCCTCTCCGGTCCACTCTGGTGGGACAGACGGATGTCCTTGGGACGATGCGGTCTCTCATGATATGGAATTGCCATATCAGGGCCTAGCTCACAGGCTGTGATATATCATCTTTCCAAAGGAACTCCTGAGACTCAAAACTGCAAGTGATGGCAGGATGTTGCTCAGAATAGAAACAGTGCCATCAGCCATAGGGCAGGAGTAGCAAATGCTATGGGCCCCACCTCTCGGGGGGGGGGGGCTGCCTCCATGCTCAGTTAGAATGAAAATCCAAATTTAAATATTCTGTGCATTCATGTGGCTATTAAAAAAATGTTTTTACTAGTGGTGTTTTTTATGGGTATCCTAAATCCTAAATCTAAGCAAGGCCTCTTGATGCAATTTGCTACAGGCCTTGCACTGGCTTAATCTGGCACTTGAACAGTTTTTGCCAGTGTCTTTATAAGCACCATTACCTGCCACCACTGTAAATGAAAAGATATATGAACATTGAGTTGAATGTCATACCCCTTCCCTTCAAATTGCCAAAATGGATCATCATGACAGCTCACAAATGAAAACCACTTCCCATTACTTGTTTTTCCTTTAGCTTGATAGTTGCATGGTTTAGGTATCTGGCTGTGGAGGCTGAGTTTGTGAGTTCAATTCCCCACAGTGCTTCCAGGAGGAAGAGCCAGTCTGTGTAATGAGCAAGATGCACAGACCCAGAAGGGAATGGTAGATCACTTCTGTGTATTCTGTACCTGGGAAACCCTTAGGGCAACCATAAGAATTGGTTTAATGACACATGGTACTTATCATTTTCCTTTTGTCTCAAGATTCAGAAAAACCCACATCTTCACAATCATTTTTTAATGAGTGGTTTTTTTTACTGATTTTGAGACATTTGGAAGCATATATATGCAAGATTCTGATTATCTAATCGCCGCAGAAAGAGGGGTGGCATTAGAGTACAAATAGGCATCTTCAGGTCTCTTGATGAATCAATCCAGAAAGCTATATGTAGAACAACTTTGTTTCTTCCATGATCATTGCTGTTAGTCAACAGCTATTCTCTCTCCCTGCACTTCAGTCACAATGGCTGTTCCAATGGACTAAAGGTAGTTAGAACATCTCATTAGCAGAACTTTTTTAGTCTTAGTGAGTTTGGTCAAGTAAGATAAACTCTTCTCCTCTGTAAAATGATATAAATTAGCAATTTTAGCAGTTGGTATGAGGAAAAACCATCCCCTGTGTATCAGCTGGAAGACATTCAGACTGGTGTTGCTATGTAGCTGTGGTCTGGTTTTGTTTGCTCCATAGGGATTTGGGAAGGATGTTCTTGAAAGAGAGGATGAAATGGATTTAATTGCCTTGAAACGCTGAATTTTCCCTCGGTTGTTGTTACAGTGTAGTTTAAACTAATGGACTGTCCTATTTCTCCTAAAATGTATCTAGTAATCTTATACTTACAAAACATATAGAAGACCAATTGTGAATTCGTGTGCATGTGTTCTGACTACAGATGTATATCCCAGTTGTTTTGTCTTCCTGTGGGAGGATGAGATGACATTAAATTCTTCTCTTCACTCAAACAGAGGGTGAAGTATCTAGTGGCCCTCATCACAAAAGAAGAGAAAGCAAACAAGAATATCTTTTGCACAAATTAGATAAATTGTACAGATAATACTTGAAAGCAAATAATGCAAATTGGACAAAATGAAAGTGACTGTTGCTTTTTTAATGTGTACTTTCAAGGATTAGAAGCATTAAGGACCTTTGAATTAAGGATGCATTTGCTCTGTGTGTGCTCCCCCCTACTCCACAAAATAAAGAGGCAGGGCATAATTGTTTGGGTTAAAACCTGGACCACAATTTTATTGAAATTTAAACCCATGATCTGTGTTGGGGCTATTCACCTGGTACCAAGGTACCAAGGCATGATCCGTGGTACCAGGCTATTCACCTGGTACCAAGGCACCAAGGCAGGGGAAACTATTCTTACCATCCCTGGTCTGGAGTGGCAAACAACCAAGCCCCTGAGCAGTGCTAGACCTTAACAACTACTGTACAACTACTGGCTAATTTGGGGAGATATCCAAGCGGGCATTTCCAAAATTTATTCACATGAATGAAAATTGGTTGTAATTAATTAATTAAATAATTCAGTTTGTATAGCTGTCCCAATCAACATGTTGTAACTCTTGTACACTACATGGTCCACCCTGCATTCTCAGCCGATTCACCTGAATCATGCCAGGCATACAGAACAAACCTCACCAAGTGATGCTGTAAGGGAATCACCTGTACCACTCTAACCCAGAACTATCTACCAAAACTAAATTTTGACCTTTTTAAGAACTACCACACTGAAAAAGACATGTGATAAAATCCTCTCTGATCTATCCCTGCAGCCACCAGGAATATATCTGCAGCTGCCAGGAATGCCTCTGTAGCAGCCAGAAACACATCAGCGGGTGGCAGAAATGCATCAGTTGGCGCTGGAAAATCCCCCCCACACCCCCCCCCACAGCCACTGGGAATGCCTCCTCAGATGCGTTCCCGGCAGCTGTATACATGTTTCTAGGAGCCACGGAGGCATTCCTGGTGGTTGTGGATACATTCCTAGGGGATTTTTGGGGAGCTGCTAACACATTTCCAGTGGCTGCAGAGATGTTCCCAGTGGCTGCAGACACATCCGCTTATGCCAGGAATGCCTCCGAGGCTACTGGAAATTTCTCCACAGCTGCCAGGAACATGGCCACTACCAGGAACAAAGTCGCTTCTAGTGGCAATGGAAGCAGCAGCTGGAGCAAGAGTGTGGGTCGCTTGATTTGTTGCCATGGGCCACATCCACAGGCTGTAGGTTGAGAATCCCTGCGTTAATATATTAATAAGAATGCATGGGAATATGAAGTGATTCTTTTAAAAAAAATATGGGGGAAAATATGCAGATGTGCATGCTTTGAATTGGCCTTAAATTGGAAATGATACTGTAAGAAAGGGTGAAACATATAGCAGTCTTACAATGTAGGCTGCTATTTCTATGAGAGCATACAGCAGGTGTGCTCTCTTCCATAATTTGCATAATTAATAGTCCACTTTTCAACACCAGTGGCTCCTTAAATGCTTCAAATAGTTAAACAGATTGAATGCCCCATTGCACTCGACCAAAACCACAGGGAACCAGAATTTCTGAAAGGCTAACATAGTTAATGATGTCGTTATTTCTTCCCTTTCTTCCGTATCATTCCGTATTTCTGTCTAGTGGTAGTATGACTTTACTTGTTACTATTGCTTCTTTATACATTCAAGTAAGCTATGCACAAGTAATATGTATGTGACTATCTCTTTCTAAATGGTCTGTCATCCTTGCTGATTGCAGCATTTCTCTTGCATGTTCTTTATGATCATGTCACCAATTGTTGCCATAATATTTTGCCTATAGAGCTAGGAAAATGGATTATAAATAGCACTTTGAATTTTGCCTGGACAACACATTGGTAGCTAGTGATGTTGTGTAAGAGGACTCCAAAATACTCTCTTGTAACCCATACCAATCTAGAGATGCAACATTTTAGACTTGCTACGACCAACAGATTATAAATGTTGTTCAAAAACATCTTGTTATGGTTTGTTACATTAATCACAAAGGGGCATAACTAAGGCTAGTGTCACTGCTGCTATATCCAAGAGTGAACACAGTTACTGCACTGGCTCTGTTGTGCAACTGGAGTCCTAGCCCCCTCAAAATCCTGGCTCATGGCTGAGCTCAGAAGTCCGCTCAAGAAATGACATTTTTGGGCAACTATAAGTGTTATCTTTCCCAACCCTAATCACTGAACTTTCAGCTGATAGATGTATGTCTTGTCTGAATTAAGCTTGTCCACCTTCACTTAGTCCATTATTGACACAGGAGTTGGATTAGATCTCAAGCAGATGAAAAGGAGAAATAGTGCAATAGTGTTTCTCAAGGGGAATTGTGGCCTTTTCCAGAGACCTTGTTGCAGGGTGGGCAGCAAATTTTTTTGGTACTACACCGTGAGCAGAGCCTATGTCATGGGTGGAGCCTATGTCATGGGCAATCTAACCATGTCTGCCATATGGCCATGTATACTGGCACTGCCCACCACTGCCTTGTTGAGAGGGAAATAACTCTTAGTCTCAGGGTGCAGTTAGACTGCACTTTATTCCACAGTTTGGCCTGTTTTGAAAACTGACTAGTTCCAGCCATTTCTGACAACTAAACAAAGCGCTGTGAATTGCAAGCCAGCCCAAACCTATCTGTTCCTTTTTGGGTCCCTGGCAAGGGCTACTATTTTCTTAGTGTTGGAAGGATCACTCTGTTTTGGTTTGGTTTGGTTCTGGCATGTTTGATAGCTAGGAAAAGCCAAGAGGAGAGAAACAAACCTGCTGCTTCATCCCAAATTCATGCTTCCTGTATCAGAATGTGGGGGTAGGGATGGGTAGGAATTTAATTTTGGCTGAATTTTAATTTTACCAATGCACACAAAAATCAAGCATGAAGGAGAGCAAAACTAAAACATTTGCCCTTAATTTCATCCCTGTGGAGCCTTGTATTTAAATTTTCATCTCTCATTGGCAATAATAAAATGGAATGAAGAAATTACTGTCTTCAAAGCCATCACAGCTGACTGATCTATATTGCATGTGTCTGTGGGAATGGATACATTCCAGCAGATCCAAAGCTAGCTTCTCCTTGCTAGTAGACTCTCTGAAGTATCAGAACACCCTGCTGTTTGAGAGGTGGTTGGGAATATTAGGGTTACCATATCTCAGGATTTGTCCTGTGATTTCCTGCTCTTTAGAGGACAAATCCTGAGATATGGCAACCCTAGTTGGGATGGACTACATCTGCCACCCAGATCCCGTAGGATGCTCCAAATGATGAAATACCTCAAGTGGTGACATTCATGATTACCAGTAAATTCATGATTACCAGCAATTGCAAACTTTAAACAAGCCTTTCCTAATTTCTACTCTATGTTTAAATTTTCTTCTAAGCCAGTGTTGCCCAAACTTATTTTTAGTGGGCCAGTCCTGCCCCCAACACATAGCTGTGGGGGCTGGAGATGGGCTGCTCCCGCTGCTGACAGTTTTGACATCAGCAGCGGTGATGGTGGAGGCAGCAACTGTGCTTTGTCCGGGATGCTCCAAGCAGCCTCTTGCTTGGTCCCATCCCCTTAGCAGCCTTTGGTAAAGTCAATTGCTGCTTTGGGGAAATTTTCGGAGCCTCCTGTGTATCAAAATTCATGGCGCTGGAAGGGTAAACCTAGTACACTTCAGTGACATCCCATGGGACCTCTCTTAGCGCTGTGAATTTTTAAACACAGGAGGCTATGAAATTTTCTCTGAAGCAGTGATCAGCTTTAGCAAAGGCTGCTGCAGGGATGGGACCAAGCAAGAGGCTGCTTGGAGCAGCCTGGACAAAGTGCAGTCACTGCCGACATCAGGCAGGGGCAGGGGGGGAATGGTGAGCCCGGGTGCTTACTGCAGGCTGCATTAATGATATTCAGGGGCCTAATTGGGCCCACAGGCCATATTTTGGGCATCCCTATTCTAAGCAATAAACGTTTTCCAGTAGCATCATTTGAAGCAGAGAAAATCCTTTGCAGTGGTTTAGGCAAAAAATTACAGCAACTGATTGTAATCTTTTTAGATCACCAGAAATACCACAGAGCTATCATTAATCTCTTTCTTATTAAGCAATTATGTTCAGTGGTGGGCTCAAAAAAATTTTTACTACCACACTGTGGGTGTGGTATGGTAGGCATGGCTAGGGGAAAAACCCTGTGTTGCACGGGAATTAGAACTACTTTATTTCAAAACTTAGATGGCTGGGGCCAGCCAGAATTTCTGCTACTGGTTCTGGTGAACTGGTGTGAACCTGCTGAATCCCACCATTGATTGTGTTAGTAACAAATTATGAGATCGTTGATATGGTATAAAAATCAGCAGTGAAGAACTTGGGGATGCCAAAATGAGAGGAAAATTGCTAAATAATAGAATTAGCATTTTGTTGGTGTGTAGCAGAGCAGTTGGAGGGGACGTAGCACAAGGTGTGGGCACTTTGATCAATGCAGCAACTGAAGCTTGTTTTGTGCAAAAGAGTTTCCTTACTTATGGTGCGAAAAAGAAGACTTCAAATATTTACATCAACAAATATAACAGTAACTCAAATAAGATAACTTCTCTTTTGGTGGCATGTACCGGTAGTTCAGTTCACTGTGACACAAATAACATAGTCTGTAACTTACAAGTTACATGGCTCAGCAAAAAAGCAGTCCATTGCTGAACAATTGGTTCTGATTACAATACAAGTTGAAAAGTCCTTTGGTATGGTGATGAAGCAATGAGTCGGCATAGACAAGCAGAAACAGTTCCAGAAACTTTCAGCAAAGCAAGCTGTTAGTCTTATTCTCTCCTTTGGCAAGACAATCTTTGGTAAGTCAGCAATTTCTTCTTCCAGAGTTTAGACACCAGTAGAAGTCCTTAGCACACAAGCAGTATCTTGTGCATGGATTCAAGTGAACACAAAGGCAACTTTTGGAACATAGACCCTGGTGAGCACCAAGGCTCTGGTGAGCACGTAGGCTGAGGATATGTGAACAAGTGTCTTGATTTATACACAGGTTTTGGGATTATACAGTCAGTCAGTAACACCTGTGTTGTTACAGCCACAAACCTCTTAAAGCGTTACAACAGTATTACAGTGGTGTATAATATCCTATACAACTAGTTAGGTGAATACTTATTACCCTTACACATTTTTCATAATGTTATTTTGCTCTCATTGACTTAGAATCATATACAGTACATCAGCACAGAGGTTCCCTTCACAATTCCTTGCTGTATATAATCTAATATTTTCTGTTAGACCTTAACACAACCAGTGTGGCAGACATGCAGTCCTATTTACAATGGTCTCCTACCAAAATTGTAAAGAGATGGTTGGGCAGAAAGCATAGTTGTGGAGTGGCTGGCGGTCAGGGAATGGAAGCCCAGAGATGGGCGAAAGGTCAGGTACTGGATTGGACAGATGAAATGAAACAAAGTGAGGGAAGCAGTCCCATGTAGAGATGGAAAATTTCCAGAAATTTTGAAGCTATGGGGGAAAACTGGTATTCCCCGCCCCTGGAAATTTTTTTAAATTTGCTGAAAAATGCAACAGAAGCACATTTTTTACAGATTGAAATTTACTCTGTTACTTTTGTAATATAAAATATGATGATGTACAATTTGACTTGGCATAACATTGTCACAATTGGAATATTAAAAATACAGTGTATTCAAAATATTATTACAAGTGGAGTTTACTTTTTTTAAAAAAAATTGTGATTGTAACTGTAAAGACAGAACCGCTTTGGCAAAAATCCCCCACATTTTTAAAAAAACCAGAAGAAACCATTAACATTAGTAATAAAGAAAATTAGTTACATTTCTTCACCACAGTATCAAATAGAAATAATTCACCCATTCCCATAAAAAGAATTGAAGGGTGTGTGTGTGTTTGTGAAGGGACTAAGATTCAATGAATAGGCATGAAATTTAGTCAAACTCCATTTCTAAGATATACTGTATATAGTGGTTTTTTTAATTTGGAGAATATATTACCGCATTGTCTTAAATATTTTATTCATCAAGCTAAAAGAAAACATTCCATTATACATTTTCTTATTTGCTTCAATTTTTTTGAAAAACAAAAACAAAAAAAGGGGGGGGATAAAAAACCCACTGTGTTTTCTCCTGATTTTTTCTGGTTTTCCCTGCAGGCCTTCACATCTGTAGTTCCACCCACAATTTCTAGCATTGGTTAGCTTAATATGAAGCTTTTAATCATTTAATTCTCTGCAGCAGTTGTATCTATTTTAAAATCACTTAAATGTTTGGTCCCTTCTCTCCAGTGCCTTAGAACTGGAGCTGAATTTTTTGACAAGAAAAGAGGTTTACAGCCGTTGTAAGACTCCCTAGTGTGTGTTTCTTTTCAGTGTAGGCATTGAAAGGGCTGGCACAACCCTATGACTTTCAAAGGGCCAGCTGCTGAAATGAAATACACTAGGCCTCCTGCAATCTGTCCCCACCTTCTGCTGCCAAAGCTACAAGCTAATAAGCTTGTGCAGAGGGTGGCTGCATCATATGGGAGATGCTAAGAAGATGCTAAGGTGTTGGGTTAGACATGGGATTCTCAACCTTTTCATGCCGCATGCCAATTCACGTTCCCTCAGGCAGCTGAGCAAGCTGGACTGGTGGTTGTACCTGCTGTCAACGTTGCTGAAAAATGCATCCACAACTGTTGTAAACACGTTTATGACATCCACGGGTGCATTTACAGCTGCTGTAAACACGTTTATGAGAGTCCTGGGCATGTTTACGGCTGTCATAAGTGTATTTATGATAGCCATCAAAGCAGATGCATCTGTTTCCGCAGCTTCCAGCCATGGCAGCAAGGGCAGCAGGCAACATGAAATGGTGCTATGGGTCAGATCCAGCCCACGGGCCATAGGTTGTGAACCCCAGGGTTAGACTGACAGAGCAGAGTTGGGAAGTTGGATTTCTTGGGGATGAAAGATATTGCCCATTGGCGCTCTGAAAATCCCAATAGTGCACCTTGTCTATAGACAATACAGGGTATAAGAGAAGAGGTTGAAGGCTGCAAGAAAGGAATTTCTTCCCTAGGTTAATCAAATACATGGTTTGGGATTCACTTGGTCCAGTTCTACAGTACTTTTGTCAGCAGAACCTAGGCCAGTGAACTCCTAGTAACACAAGGAGGGAAGTTGGTGAAGACTAGGACATGGAAGCCCTGCTTTGATTTTCCCTCCACTGTAATTAAAACATTCATTTGGTTGTGTCTACAAAATATTTATGATTGCTAGTTTCCCATTGTTGCAGAGCTGCAGTTTTGTTCTATATTTTCAGGTAAACAATTTTGTTATATGACTTCTTACCTCTTTCCTTGTTGGTTTTTAATTGAATTTTAATTTCCAAGATTTGATGGGAACCAATGAAGAAAGTGATTTGTAACCCGGGGTTGTGAGAGAGCATGCATAATTGGGGAGAAATGGTACTTGGTTATTTAAATCATCATCTTCTAGTGATGAGCCCATTGTTCAAAATATCTTCATTGCGCATATTGCTGAAGTGACAGGTCACACAGAAGTCACTGGCAGGAATTCTAGTTTGGCTTGGTGCTCCTCCTAGCTGAAATAAGGGAGGAGGTAATTGTTTGCTTGGTGCATTTTGCTGTTCATTATACTTAAAAAAGTTATCTGGCAAATTATTTCGACAGAGTAAGTTATGATTTGACTTTTGAAACATAATTTTTATTATACCCTTGCTATAAAAAGCAGTAACTCACAACGGGAAAGTATGCTACTTCTGACTCACTATGAGCCACAAAGCTGGCTGAATTTCATTATAGTAAGCTTGTCCCACCACAGGAAGAGGCTTAATGGCTGAATTTCTGCCAGTCACACAGTGATTATAACCACAGGCACATATATCAGCAACACCAGTTAACTCACAAGAGAGGGTTTCAATTCTGATATGTTTTGCATTGTACTGTCAAATGTCAATCCTAGCTCCTTGACCTATACTGCAAGATTTAAGCCTGTCATTCATTTCATCATTGAGCAATATTCATTCACCCATGTACAGTTAGTGCTTGCCATCCCAGATTGACTTTGACAGTGTGTGAAAGAGGTGCAAGCCATCCACACCCATGGGGCTTTATGCTGTCTTTGTTCCTTCTGAATAAATAACGTATTCCTTGAGACATAATGCTTGAAAATTCATGGAGTGCACCCTGAGCACTTGGGATGATACCTGTGCTCTGCTGATAGTTTAGGGACAGGCTAAGAGTCTGATTAATGAGCAAATATTTACAGGTCCACATTACACTCCAGAAGCTGATTAGAGGGTCTCTGACTCACCATAAAACCTGCTTGAGAGCAACTTGCATGTAATTGCAACCTATCTAGTTGAGCCAAGATCAGCTAATGAGCCTTAAGATATTATTCATTGGCTGGAGTGCCCAGTTGGAGTTCATTAAAAGCACTTATGATCTTCCAAAAATATTGTTATCATCATAAGCGTCCCCTTTGCAAAATTACTGTACTGGCATTTTTTTTTTAAAAAAAATGTCTTTACAAAGTGCACTAGTAGTTTAATGGACCTACTTGCTGTTAAAATTGGATTCCGGAAGTGATGCCATCACCATGTGCTTTTGTTTACCCATGTGACCAGAAGTGACTTCATCACCACCATGTTTGTTTACCCACGTGGTCAGAAATGACGTCACAGCCATGTGCGCCAGAAATGACGTAGTAGCAATGCACCCTGTTTACCCACGTGATTGGAAATGACATTATCACTGCCATGTTTGTTTACCCACGTGGTTTGAAATGGTGTCATGGCCATGTGTGTCAGAAATGACATAGTAGCAATGTGCCCTGTTTACCCACGTGATTGGAAATGACGTTCATCGGTAGCCTCCATGACCGGAAGTGGTACGGCAAAAGGCCACCCCGAAGCAGAAATGGACACCCTCAGGTATACCCCAGAGTGGGAACATGTGGATTGCCACCCCAGAAATGAGAGCAGGGCTACCCTAGCTCAGATTAACTGTGTAGGGACACGTGATACCCACTATAACCTATATGACCTCCCCAGAGACAGCCCTTTTGAAACATGCATAAAGATGTCAAGCAGGCCACCGAAGAGCAATGACCTTTCTTTACCACATTAAATGCCAAAAATACAATGGAGGAAGAGGACTTTGGCAAAACATGTAAGTACCCCATTACCTGAAACAGATGTGGGTGCTGTGGGCATGGCCCTACCACTGTGCACCCTTGAAGAAAAAACCCAAAAAGGTGAAAAAGTCTAACCTGCAGCCTAGGGGTTTTTCGTTTCCACCCTTGAGTCTGAAAACCAACTCATTAGACTTGGATTTTTCTACAGTTTCTCAGAAGGGTAGAAATAAAAAAAATTTCTGCAGCAGAGAGCTTACCATATTAATTAATTAATTAATTTACTTATTTATTTATTTAAGCAAACTTTTATGCCACCCTCCTCAAAAAGACCCAGGGCGGCTAACACAACTCTCAACACCTAAAATACAATAAAAACATAATATAAAATCAAGATTAAAAGACCTGCCAGCCAGGTCTTGCCCCCCTTCCTAAAGGGCAGCAGCTCCGTCTGGCAAGAGGTTCCATAGGGCTGGAGCAGACACGGAGAAGGCCCTCCTCCTTGTGCTAGAGAGGTGCGCCTCTCTAGCTGATGGTACAACCAGAGCACCTCTCTGCCCTGCTCTGGTGGAACAGACAGATGTCCTTAAATCAATGCGGTCTCTTAGGTATCCTGGCCCACTACCATATAGGGCTTTAAAGATAATAACCAGCACCTTGAATTGCACCCAGAGGCATGCTGGCAACCAGTGCAGCCCACGCAGCAATGGTGAGGCATGAGCATAATGACCACACCTCATCATGACCTGGGCAGCCACATTCTGGACCATTTGCAGCCTCTGAATGGTCACCAAGGGCAGCCCCATGTAGAGTGCATTACAATAATCTAGTCTGGAGGTGACCAGAGCATGTGTGATCATGAGCAAGGAGTCTTGATCTAGGAGCAGGTGTAACTGGCGTATTACATGAAGTTGTGCAAAAGCCCTCCTGGCCATGACTGCCACCTGCTCTTCAAGCAGTAGTTGTGAGTCAAAGAGGACACCCAGATTATGCATCGGGTCTGTTTGGGGCAACACTGCCCCATCTATAATCAAAGATGGTAGCTCCCGAGATAACGCAGGGCCCCTGACCCACAGCCACTCAGTTTTGTCAGGATTCAGCTGTAGCCTGTTGTCCCCCATCCAGATCCTCCCAGCCTCCAGGCATCTGGAAAGGACTTCCACTGCATCGCTTGGGTCCCCACGGGCCAAGATATACAGTTGAGTACCATCTGCGCATTGATGATACCTCACCCCGTGGGAACAGATGATTTCACCCAGCGGTTTCATGTAGATGTTAAATAGGAGAGGCGAGAGCACCGAGCCCTGAGGCACCCCATATTGGAGCAGCCTAGGGCTGGATTTCTCACTCTCCAACCCCATCAACTGGGTCTGGTCCTTCAGAAATGAGGAAAACCAGGAACACACCATGCCCTGGATCCCCAATCCTTGGAGCTTTCCCAGAAGGATTCTGTAGTTGACGGTATCGAAAGCCGCTGAGAGGTCAAGAAGAGCCAGGACAGTTGGATATCTACCATCCTGCTCTCTCCAGAGATCATCCACAAGCGTGACCAATGCAGTTTCTGTACCATATCCACGCCTGAATCCTGACTGGAAGGAGTCCAGATTATCCACTTCATCCAGGATCTCCTGTAACTGCTGTGCCACTGCCTTCTCCAAAACCTTACTCAGGAAGGAAAGGTGGGAGACAGGCCGGTAGTTGGTCATAACCTAAGGGTCAAGGGAAGGCTTCTTTAGGAGGAGGCGCACCAAAGCATGTTACAGCTGGTCAAGACTCAGATCCTGAAAGCACCCCCCCCCCCCGACAAAAAGCTGTTTGGAACATAGTGAGCAGCGGACCTACCATAGCCGAGAGTGCGATCTAAAAGGACTGTTTCCAGTCATGGAGGCTACCGATGAACATCATTTCCGATTGCATGGGTAAACAAACATGGTGAGGATGAAATCAATTCCTGTCACATGGGTAAGCAAAAGCACATGGCGTGACATCACTTCCAGTCACATGGGTAAACAAAAGCACATGGTGATGATGTCACTTCCCAAATCCGATTTTGACAGCAAATAGGTCCATTAAATTACTTGCACTCGTTTTTTTTGGGTATAATTTTAGCTTTTGATTTATTTTTTATGTGCTTGATTCCCCCCCCCCCAATATTACTTGAACAAAAGTCTTAAGGAGAAAATAGTTTAAGAAGCTCAAAGCCTATAAAGCTATCAAACATAAGAAAATGATTAGCTTTTGTAAGTGTTCTACAGAAAATTGTTCTTGCATATGGTTCTGTCATAATGCACCAAGTTAAGATAGCATAGTTGGCAGTTAATTGAGGGGAAAATACAGCATAAACTCTCCCCACCCACCCCTATTAACAACCGAGTAGAATGGATTACACACATGAACTGCAAGGAAAGATTAAGGGACATTTTGGGAATCTGCAGACATTCTATCTACGTTCATGTTGTGAGAAAACTGGGTAGAAATAAATTTTGAGGAGAGTATCAGACAGGTTTGTGCATCTTCTACAGGTCTGCCTCAAGTAGTTTTTCTTTCGTTGTTGTTCTTATTTTACCTAAGAGAAAAAGGAACTTGTTGGAACTGAGAGATAACATGCTGGATTTGGGTATCATCATTAAAAGGCAATTTGAAAGACCAAATAAAAATGAAAGCCAGCCTTATTACAATTTGTCTTTATCCGACAATGCTGACGTTGCTCTTAAATACCAGCACAAGTGCTTCAGTTAACCAGACTCTGGATGCAAGGAGACCTTTCCTTTAAAGAAGCCTCAGAATTTGATATTTTGATTACACAAAAAGAGCAGAGATGGAATGAGTGGGTCCTGTGTAGGCTTTCACTTAGTGATAAATACAGATAAAGAGAGAGGTTTGTGCATATGCATGTCAGCCCTGCCTCCAAAATCTCTGCCCACCTTACTGCTTTTCGGAATGTGCAAAGCTATGCAAAGGCTCTGTTAACACATTGAGCTCAGGACCATAGCCAGGGGGTAGACAGGGCGGGCTTTGCTTGCCCTGAGTTAGCAGTATCTCTTCACTGCCAAAATGACGCCAGTGTAGGGGAGCTCATTCTGTAGTTTCTTTCACCTGACCTAGTGTGAGGAAGATTAGCTGGCACAAGGTTTCCGTTGCCTGGGGTAGGCCCAATTGTAGTTCAGAAATACCACAATCTCAGAGGAGGCTCTTTCTGTGCACACCAGCTCATTGAGCTGAATCTCCTTA